>JARHKZ010000021.1:1200000-1800000 GCA_029204075.1 Mycena capillaripes
GAAACCTGTGCAAAATCCTCATATATCCTTGCTGTTTCTCTCTCTCTCGTTTTCTAGCATATTTATCTTGCATTTTTTGCAGCGATCACTGTTCAAGGGGGATAGACTGGCTCGCCGACAGCCGTGGGAGTTGGTTGCTCGAGGCGCAGCCAGGCGGCTATCGGGCGTCTCACAGCCTCTCACAGCACATATACAAATGCACTACCAGACCTAGATCAGCGCCGGCTACGTAAAGAGACGGCTCGGTACGTGCAAATTTCTCGCGCTGTCCAGGTTTTTGATCCAAGGCTAAGATTAGTGGTTTAGGTTGGCCGCCCAACAGCGGCCAGCCGAGACGCCAGTATCCGAATCTTCAGCCAAATATCTATGTTTACATTAAGGTTCTGTCTGGTGTGGGTATTTTTATGGACCATGCATTGGACTCGAATATTCCGGAACCAATGACGAGGTCTTGCTGGGCTCGCATAATCCCGGCATGACCGCCGAGCCGAGGCAAAGTCGGTAATCCTTGGCAAGGGATCAAAACTTGGACAGCGATAAAAGTTTCCATGCAGTGCCAATCTTTTCGGAAACAGCTGTAACCGTGCTTGAAGTGAAATTCTACGAAGATCCCCATATATTCTTGCTGTTTCTCTCTCTCTCTCTCTCCCTCGTTATTTATTTCCGTTTATTCGGCAGCAATTGACATCCTCCGAGTTGTGCACTCTACCGTACCATTTCGTTCAGATCGACAGTCACGTGTCACGCACCCCCCTGTCAATCAAGAGGCGGGCGATCTCTGGATCAGCCAATCCTTCCCACGACCCACCCCCCCAGAAAAGGCAACTCCCATCAGTTGCCATCAGCTCAAGCCAATTCATTTATATTCAACCAATGCTCAACTGTATAACAAATGTAGCGCGCCGTTGCGGCAAAGCCCACTAACAGTCCAGATTCAATTCTATCTGAAAGAATTAGTCAGCACCCAGGAATTCTCATGAAAATTTTGTTTCGCCTTAGTCGGTCATGTATGTCCATTTGACTCAGCGCTGAATGAATTCAAATCACAGATTGCCAAGGAGCAGCAGAACTCGTCGATATGATATAGGTTCTAGCCCGGTTTCTGAGAACAGTACCATTATTACACTGCGCTCTGTGAGGCCGGGCACTCGACGGATATAGTGGTCCTGGATAACCTCTCGTTCAACCCTTCGGACATTGACCACATCGGGGCATATATCTGCTGCCGATATTACATATGGGTCAACCCTGGCCATATACAGAGTTCTTGCATCCCAAACCGACAACCTGCCAACCATTCGATTGACCGCCAAGCAAGCATTAACCATTCTCTCGGCTTTTTCCAGGTATACGTGATGATGTTCCGCATACATATCCTTGGCACTGAGATTATGCCAGACGCCTACATACTGGAACATCGAGGCTTCTTTGAACAGTTTGCCATCGATATAGAATTCTTGAGGGATGTTTGGCTTGATTCCCATCGCCCCCCACGAGCATTCATCGTCTGGATCTCGCACCCAATATTGCCGATGTGATTGGTGGTACCGTTCAACTTTGCCTGGAATTCATGGCCAGAAGTAGAGAGGATCATGAGAGCATCTGCATGTTCAAGTTTTGATATAGCCTTTTCGTTCACTTTTAAGTCCCCAGGTAATGGGTACAGCTTAAAGCTCGCAAGAAGCAGATTCCAAAACTGCGGTGACCCGGAGTCTCCTGTCAAAGATCCCAGGAAGGAGAAAAAACTATCCGAGAGTTCCTTGTTGACTCGAACCATGTATGCTAGCTTGTGATATAATAACATGATCAAGTCAATCATATCTCCGGCCACACCCATTCAGTTCGAAGTCGGAAATAGGACGTTACGATTGATGGCCGGGAAAGCATTTTTCAAGTCCACCACCGCCACATACATAAGCTTTCCCACTGCAGCAGCCCTGTCAGACATTTATACGGTAGGTGACCATGAACCCGTTTTGACTTTCTGGGATTAGCCTTGCCCTGGTTGCGTAATCTTTGACTAGCAGTTACCCGTGCTACGCCACGGTCTGGACAGCTTTTAATTCGCTTTTTACCGTTGTTCCATAGTGATGCCGCTGGTTGTCGACCTTCGGTCGACTCCTCACGGCCTCTATATTATAGTGCGAGTGACTTGGATATTCTGCTCCGAAACTCATGTCCCGTATTCGGTAGAATTTTATTTTTCTCCGCTTTTGTCTTTACTTACCAAGTAGCCATTGTCAACATGGTCAAAGTGGCCAACATTTCTCGGCGCCATATGAGGTGTTTGATGTCTTATTTGACCCTCGAGCTCATCCCCATTTCCCCAAATCAACCCTTCCTTCCGCAAAATTTCACCTTCATCTTTCATCTTCATAGAAAGATTTCTTTCACATGGCTTTCAACCAACCCGCCTCCTAGTAAGCTCAAAACTCTTCCTCCCATTGCCAGCCATCGTGCCCTGTGTTCATGAAGATGGAGAGGGATTCAATTCAAATCATATTTTCATTCCAAGTTTGTAGTATCCCTTTCCATATCACTCCGTATGCTCTACCCATTTGCAACCAAAAAAGCTTTGTGGGCAGGAACTCTAACTCCAACTTCCTCGGAATCGGTACTTGGAGCCTTCATCTGATATCCATCTCGTCAAATCCCAGCCCCTCTGCCTTCTTCTGGCTGTCTATGCACCACTGCAAATATTCAAAAGTCTCTAACTCATCATCTCTGTGGAGTTGGGTTCAACATCGGGGATGAAACTGGAGACCCTAGCTCTACTTTGAATGTGCTCGTGGGGTCCGACACATCAAGTGAACATTATAATCGGAAAGTCGGTGTATAAACGCGTCATTCGGACTCTTGTTCAATTGTAAATTTGCTACGGCGGGCGCAGTGCTAAACTGATGGATACCTCCCATTGGGAAAGTAATCAGTTGACGAAGTAGAAGCATATTGAACTGGTTTTTGCATCGCACCAATTTTATTTTGAAGACGCCGCTTGTTGCCGACCTCCGATCGATTCCTCGCGGCCTCGTGAACAGTATTTTCGAAATGTGCAATTTTTTTCGAACTTTGTTCATGAGACTGTTTGCCCGCTCATAGCCATTCCTCATTGTGCATTGAATGTCCTTGCGCGGCCATACGGCATGCTCCTGGACTCAATCAATAGCCTCGGTTAGATTTGCACGCCTTTGTTCATATTGTTGTTTCTAATGTAATCTTGGGATTGTGTTGAGATTCCTCTCTAAAATGAACTTGTGAAACTTCTATTTAGATTCATGTGTGCTCGTTTGCCTGGATCTCTCCAGTTGACTCAAATTGATTGGATGTACCCTTGTCTCTGTTTACTGAGCGTGTTTTGCGAGTTTCCCTTTCACCGGCAACTTATTTATAGAACAAACCACTCATCTCGACAACGCGGTGGAGCCGTATACACGAAGTCAGCATATGCTCGGAAGACTGTTGAAGGATCTCAACAAACTGTTCCCACAGACACCACTTTTGGCATGCCTTGTCTTCTATAGATATCGGTGGGTTGTAAGAATTGGATTGAATGCATATGGGGTTGACAGTAAAGTGTTCACTATTAAAGAGATGAACGAATCTATAGGTGGAGCGGTATTAAATTACCGGAGCTGAGTGGAGTGAGAAGAGAAGAGAAGTGCAGTGGCGGTGGAGCTGTTCAGCTTTGTGTGCCTATGGAGTCTGACAGGTGAATAAACACGGCATTCGGACTCTCGGACCGGTTTGACTCGAGACAAACGGTGTTCGATTGTAATATAGATTCTTTTATCAATGAGCAGAGTCAAGAACTTCAACAGACAACACTCTAAAACCACAAGGCGATAGCTTTCTGACTTAGTGGGATCCTTTCTCGCCTTCAGTTTTCTTGCAACTAGTGCTGCTAACCACTTGGAAGGATTTTTTTTTGTCGATGACAGCTTGAAGCAGAGCAAGTAGTTTATTGTTCGGGATTTCCATTATATCCCCGTACGAAAAATCGTCGATGCCTGATGCCGTCGAGAGATGGTTCATAATATGGTGCTTCCCCCACTCTATGTCTCCTATCGTCAATCTACGAGAAAAGCTCATCTTGGGTGATATGTCCTCATTAATACGAGGCATATCCTGGAAGATTTCTGCGTCGATTCGCAATTGATCTCTGTTGAACGAGTGAGGAGGTAATTCTGGTTTGTTCATTCACATCTTGAACTCCTCTGTTAATTCCTCCAGTGATACTTGCACTGGTTTCGGACGGGGATCGGTCCAGCCACGCAGACCTCGCCAAGAAGAACCGACATCTTTGCACTCAAAGATTTTATCCCTGAATGATTTTTGCAACAAGATGACTTTCTCGTGACCCCGATGATGCTCGAGATTCCCCTGGAGTTCCTCGTCATTGAATTGAGATTTCCAGCCAGGAACCTTCGGCGGTACAGTGGGAAGGAAAGAAAGACATTTGATTGTGTTTCATGGGGCGGGCAGTATTGGTTTCCATAGCAGGTTCCAAGTCCTTGGTTTTGGTTCAGGACATTGACGAGGAATCAATCAATCACTGATACAATCAACCATCGTTTTCATTTTGGCGGGCTCATCAGAGAAGCAATCACCAAATCAATGTTTTAGCATCAATGAGATCATTACACTCAAAAACTTTTGATAGGGCGGTACAGGACCCACTACCTAAAGTTAGTGGGCATAAATTATGTAGCAGAATTAGCTCCTGTAGCTATCCTAAAGCTAATATCCCTTTTTTTCAATGGTCTCTGGTCTGAGGAACACAAGAAAGGTCGTCGCGGCAGTGATGATCAGCTTATATAATCGAATTGGTTGATCCAGAGATCGCTCACCTCTTGCTATCAATGTCAAATTTTGGTCTGGGTCACACATGACACGGCCGTTTGTCGTGCCTCCCGAGCGTAACCAAGAGCCCAAACCTTCTGGAGCATGTAGAAAAGCTGAGATTTTCGAAATTTTCCGTGCTGATAGTCCAAATTTGGCAGTTGTCGAAATGTCGAATTGGTTGAAAGGGTCACGTGTCACACCCCCCGTTGATTTGAACGAAATGCTATGGTATTAGGTCTGGGAAGTTCAAGGCACTTTGCTCTGAACACCGAACTTGAACCCCGCATTTGGTTCCGGTGAGTGCTGAACCTTGAACCTGAACCTGCATTCAGGTTTGATTCGCATTCAAACCTGTTTGCACCTGGCCAAATGTCGGCCCTCTCGGCGACGCAAAATCGGGTCCAAGATGACCAGGCATCCTATTTCTCCTCGAATGGAACGTGCTACCAAGGCTGTAATACGTGTTAATGTCCTCCACGGGTGTATGGAGACCACACTATGCTTACCAAAGTTCTTCGACAGGTTGACACGCGCTCAATGTTACTTGAAGCCATCAATAATTGTCCTAGATTTTCTCAAAGAAGCGAGAGATGCTCGTGGGGGTAAGTAGCACTTTCTGCCATTGTATCTGGGCCAAATTCAGGTCAGAAATCACTAAAAATTGTCGAAGAATATGCCAATTATTCAATTTTCAGGTTCAGTGTTCGATTCGCTTCCTCACCGCCCCAATGCCGAACCTGAACACCGCGTTTGGTTCAGGCAAGCATTGAACCTTGAACCTGAACTCGGTGTTCAGTTCAGGTTCAAACCAATTTCTGAACCGGACCTTCCCAGCACTATATGGTATGCTCCATCTGTCTACAGGCTTCTTTTTTGTCTTTCTTGTGCAATGAACTTGATGACTACAGATTACAGGTTTAGCCCCAACTGCTTGCTTATGTTCCTCCTGCCGGCACTTTCCTTTTTGTGTTTGCTGCACAATTCCTCTTGGGCAGGACCGCAGTACAGTGTGCACTGGGAAATGAAGTCTCAATTCAGAGTGTTGAGCTGAAGACACATGTCTCGGGTCAATGGCCGGAGAGAAAATCCGACACTTTTTTTTTGCTGAATTCCCCATATTCCGACACTTTTATTCGGTTTGAGACTGTCAGTAAAAGTGTCGGGAAAAAGTCAGTTTTTGCAACACTTTTATTGACTGAGGTCAGATTGCCGACACTTTTATTGACCGAAGTCAAGTTCCCGAACACTTTTATTGAACAGCTGAACTTCCGACACTTTTTTTTGGGGGTTCAATATTTTTTATCCCCGGATATAGGTCCAAGGTAGTGTACGAGATGGTACTAACTAGATAAAGCTATATAAAGTTCACAGATGCGTAGATACAGCCTTGTAAAGAGCAGTCAGTGCTGGACTTGCTTGCTCCGTGATCCTGTCAAGCAAGCATCGAACTTGAGGGCTTTCTTGGTGCTCCTCGCGCCTAGATAAAGTGCACTTGTGTGAGTTGCAGATAAAGTGACAGCATTGGATACTGTCATTTAAGTACCTCTCCACCATGCTGCTACCCAGTTTGGGTATTAAAACTAGTCAGATCATGACTAGTGTCAAACATCAAAGCCCGATAGTCTGTTGCTTTCACCGTGAGTACTTCTCTTCTCACCCTCTTGAGGCTGCGCTGTTAAATGTATTATTGCAGTTTGCATATTAGTAGCTTTGCGGCAGCTACTGGAAGCCACCTGGTGGCTGATCGGGCATGCGGTATCCAGTGGCTGTGGCTGATCTGGTGACTGTCATGCTACTACTTGCACCCGTACACCAAGGAGAGAGCCACTCTGGAGTCTAGGATGTGCTTCATAGTACTCCTTAAACTCATTGTAGAAGGAATGGGAGGAGGATGTTCTAGTTCCAGACAGCACCACCTTGTTTCGCCGTTCTTGTGCATGTTGAATGAGCATAGTGCAGAAGGATGTCAGTTAATGTGGTAAAGAAACAAAGTTGGAGTCGTGCAACATCATACATTTGGCCACCACAACAGCCACAGCCACCAGTTACCGCATGCCTGATCAGCCACCGGGTGGCTTCCGGTGGCTGCTGCAAAGCCTTTATTAGTTGGCACACCATCAATTTTGATCGCATTTGAGTCGCCGTGGTAAATGATTTATTTCTCACTCAGTTCTACTCCAAATTCCTTGGGATTATATGCTAAATTCACCGTTTTCAGAGGTGCATTCAATGGTAGCAAAATTGTAGCCTATAACAGTGTTTTGAGAATTTGGACTTCTGGCATTGGTTGTTTGGTGCACAAATTTCTACCGCAAAAAAATCTCCCTCATAGGACAATTTGAGAACTGAGGTTTCTCAGAATTTTACCTCGCTATATCGTCCCCAGATTTGGGACAATTTGGTTGCGGAATGCATGTCCCACGACACGCTAAAGAATGGCAATCTTGGGTTGATCTTGGGTCCATCTCATAATGGCCAGGATTTATCTCAAGGAAGCAGAAACATAGATAGAAAATTAAGGTCTCAGATACTCTCAGAATAGATTTTCTGAAGCCTCGGTTCAATTTTTGGACAGGTTGGGTAGGTTTCCTGTCTCGGTGACCCAGACGTTTGGATGACAGGTCAGATCAGTGATGGGGTCGAGAGAGAAGTGCAGAACTGTTCCAAACGTCTGGGACATTTCGTATAGAAACACCTACCATCGAGTCACAAAGTGTGGCATTTGGCAGGGCAACTGACTGCGCTCCATGCCAAACTTTTAACTGGGGCTCCTGCATTTCTTTGTGTCAGATAGTGGTGATTTTGTGCACTTTCAAAAAGTGGACAAAATCACAATCACTCATCATAATCATGCTGCACTTTTGTTTTTGTCAAATATGCCTGTATGTAGTGGGGCAACCTCCCTCTTGCTTCCCCACCATGTCATTTGCTGCATACACCACTCCATATGAACAAGCCCAGTTTTCTGCCCAGAGCTTCAGTAACATCACTGTGGCTGAGGCTCACCAGATTGTTTGCCACAATTGACTTCCTCCCCAGAATCTGATTGTCAACGATATCTTCTTTACAATTGAGATATGCACGGTGTAAGTAATCTAATCTGCTTATCAAATGTGGGGGTGCCCAATTCTATTTGGCAGCTCCCCTCCAGCAGCTCTGGGCTGGCAAAGAAGAGGGGCTGCTAAATAGAATTATCCCTCCAAGAAAAGCAAATCAATGTCCCTAGCAAAGATGAAAACAGGACAAAATAGTGCTTAGTTGAAGAGTGATCAGAAAATATAATATAATGGTATATAGCCTTTACAAACCCAGTGCACAAGCTTGCCTCCTCCATCCAATGACCATGCTTTCATTCCGTAATTCAACTAATTATCATTTGCATATATTCATTGTCCCAACAGGTGGACTCATGAGTGCAATACTTTGTGCTACTACATGTCAGTTTCTCAATCTCTGCTGGATGATGGCCAGATTACCCATGGTATGCAAGGTGTCTGAATGATTGTCACCAAGAAGGGCCTTTTGTTTCTCCAGCACAATAACCATGAGTTCTTCAGCCTTCTGATGCTCTTCCAATTCTGAATATGTGCCAGCCAGATTCCCCATGGTGCGCAAGGTGTCTGGATGATTGTCCCCAAGAAGCACTTTCTGTTTCTCCAGCACGATAACCATGAGTTCTTTGGCCTTCTGATGCTCTCTTATGTGTGAGTATGTGCTGGCCAGATTAACCATGGTATCCAGGGTGTATGGATGATTATCACCCAGAAGCTGGTTCTGTCTTTCCAGCACAATAACCTTGAGTTCTTCAGCTTTTTTATGCTCTCTCAAGTCTGAATATGTGCTGGCCAGATTCCCCATGGTATGCAAGGTGTTTGGATGAATGTCACCAAGAAGCACTTTCTGTTTCTCCAGCACAATAACCATGAGTTCTTCAGCTTTCTGATGCTCTCCCAGGTGTGAGTATGTGCTGGCCAGATTCCCCATGGTATGCAGGGTGTCTGGATGACTGTCACCCAGAAGCTGTTTCTGTTTCTCCAACACAATAACCTTGAGTTCTTTGGCCGTTTGATGCTCTCCCAGGCATGAGTATGTGCTGGCCAGATTCCCCATGGTATACAGGGTGTCTGGATGACTGTTACCTATAAACTGTTTCTGTTTCTCCAGCACAATAACCTTGAGTTCTTTGGCCTTCTGATGCTCTCCTAAGCCAGAATATGTGCTGGCCAGATTCCCCATGGTACACAAGGTATATGGATGATTGTCACCCAGAAGCTGTTTCTGTTTCTCCAACACAACAACCTTAAGTTCTTTGGCCTTTTGATGCTCTCCCAAGTCTGAATATGTGCTGGCCAAATTCCCCATGGTATGCAAGGTGTCTGGATGATTGTCCCCCAGAAGCTGTTTCTGTTTCTCCAGCACTTCTTCCAGCAACTTCTCAGTCTGTTTGTATTTTCCAGCTTCCAAAAATATCAATACATATTGATGCCTGAAAACCAGAGCTACTTCTGCATCCATCTGTACAGCCAACTCCACATGTGGACTTAGTACCAGACTTGCCATTTGAATACTCCACCTTGGGCGTTCTGAAATAGCCATACCAAGTATAGATCCCGCGGTGGACATGTATCTTTCTGGATTGTGGACTGTTGTTCGACTCCAAACATGTACCAATGGGTTGATAGAAAAAAGCTTCTTCTCTGCATCAAAGCTAATTAATGAATAGGCTTGGACCTCATTCATGACATCCCAGAACTGTGGAGAGTCCCATTCCCCAGTTGGTCCTAGAAAATACGAGAGGAACTCCACAGGCTCCTGTAGTTCTTCTTTAGATGGACCTGAGGATGGAAACCTGTACTTTGATGCATAGCTGAAGATTTCCTCTGAGATTCAATTGTGGTGGAGGAATGAACAAAGTTGCAAGAGCATGGCAGCTAGTGGCTTGAGCTGGTCAAAGCTCATTTGCCATGTGGTGTACACTGCCCAGGCGTAACGGTCATACGACTGTTGGAATCGTCGCCGACACAGGACGGAGGCGACTCGTCAGCCTGGGCAGAGCCACGTGAGCGCGACACGAACGTGGAGGACACGGCGTGGAGGTACGTGTCGTGGACGTGGACGCGTAGTTACTAGGTGTTTCACGCGCCACCCATTGTTCTTGGAGTCAGGGAATTCGAACTCCGTATTATCTAGTTTACCATTGTACGAACTACCCATTGTTCTCCTGGGGAGTATAAATACTGTACTGAAGGGCCCAGTTAATACACCGGTTTTCCCCTCCCCATTTTACAACAACGACTGAGCAGGGTTTTGACTAAGTAGCTGTGCTTGTTTCTTTGTATCAAGATCCAAATAGCTGTCAAGATCTTGAGATTTTGATATGAATGCACCAGCCTGCACAATTGCAAGAAGTATATAATGCAATGCCTAAGGAAATTTTATTGTAATTGAATGAGTTCCCAGGCTCAGTTGTCTGACCTTTACAATTTCTGTTGCAATTTTTTCAGTACCAATTGTGGCCTCTTGTGCCACAATCTTGAGTAGCAATGCCACTGCATCTTCTTCTTCCATTGACAAACGAAAACCCTGCCCAATCTTCCTATGATCACCAGTCCCCTGTTCATGGCTCTCACCACTAGGAACTC
Source organism: Mycena capillaripes (assembly GCA_029204075.1). NCBI lineage: Eukaryota > Fungi > Basidiomycota > Agaricomycetes > Agaricales > Mycenaceae > Mycena > Mycena capillaripes. The sequence continues at coordinate 1,210,485 of JARHKZ010000021.1, forward strand.
CTACACCTCCTGGTCAAATGAATAATCATTTCCCAACAAATTTCCTTCATACCAGAGATGTAGTTATTAAGCCTTTGGGGATCAGCACCTCGGCCAAGCATGATGGTGTGGATTGTGGGAGATTAAGAATGTGGATCTTGGTGCATATCAGTCATTAGAGAGGTTTCTACAGGAACCAGGACTGAACGAGGAAGGAGGACAATGTATTGCTGTGGTGGAGGCTGTGGAAGACGACGTGACAGACACAGCCGCACTGTCGTCAATTGACTGATTTTTTCCCTGGTATCATCAGAAGCCACAAGTCAGCATTCGGGATTAGGCAAGACCCAAAGGAGTAATGACTGCTTGAGCATTGAGTGATCAAAGATGGTCAATGTCGTAGATGTTGCCTCAAACATGGACCTTGTTCCAAAGGAAACCATAAATTTGGCCGCAAAGCCCACATTACTCGCGAGGACCGCGATGTGTGCAGTCTGTTCTCATGAGCAATCATCCCTCGCGCGTTCGAAGTTGACACAACGAAATAAACAGAAAATCATGAGATTTGCCGAGACTTTTCACGATTGCTACTCGGAGACTTTCCGGACAAATCGGAAACGTGATCAGAGCATCAGCCGACAGTAGCCTTTCCCAAAACAGATGGATCTTGTTGGGTTGGGAAGCAATCCAAAAGAAAGAAAGAAAGAAACATTAGTCTCGTTATTTTTCGGAACAGCTGTACTTCGTATGAACAGACCGAATTGTAGTCAATAAGCTATTCAAGGTGCCCTACATAAAACCCCGTGATCGGTGCAAGGCAGCAGCTGCAACGGAAGCTTGACCTATGGTTAACCCCTGACGACAAAGTCTAAACTAGCTGACAAGCGACGATGGCCGAGCACCAGTCGAGACGCACATCCGCGACCCTTTCCAAAACAGGTAAGAGAGTTGCCAAAACAGGCAATTCCGCCTTCCGCTCCTTGCTCTCGACCCGAAGACGCAGAAACCGTTCGTCGAGGGAGGAAATCATTCTATTGACACACACACATGCGTGATATGTATCCGAATTCGGAGAACGAAAGAATTACACTAGTAGACCCACAGCGAAGTAACACACGTATTCAAGTCCACTCTATTCGACTCATACCTGATCTTGTACACCCACGGCTCCGCTCCGCCGCCCGACTCCAAGTCTGACTGATACCCGAACCATTCGCAAGTGCGTCTACCAGCGCATTCCCTCGACCAAGCTGGTCTCTTCCGCTCCCACTTCTCGCTCTCCGCTGAACGACTGACTCCGCACACACTCTGCCTCGCGCTGGCACGGTCGATGACAGCGCTGGTAGATATCACGATACTGTCGTCGTCGTAGCGCTCCCGCTGAATCCACTCGAAGTGTCGGCGGTGTTGGGGGAATGCCTAGCCTAGCTGAGTGCGGGTGTCAGTCAAGTACGGAACAGGCGCAGAGAAGCGGTGGATCGAGGGAGGGTCCAGCTTGAGGGAAAAGGGGGAGATGGGTTGAGAGGGAGGAGGGAGGGCAAGGTCGAGGGGATAGAAAGGTCTCGGCGCGGGAGGTGAAAGGTACAGGGAGGGAGGAACGCAGAAGAGACGTGGCAGGCAGAGGTATTGCGGGAAAGAGAGGAATCCGAATGAAGGAGGAGGAGAGAAAGGACGAGGGTGAGGCGGAGCAGTATCAAGAGCGGGAGAGCAGCGGGTTGTCCTGGACGCGGGCGGGATTATCCAGGCGACGCCACAGTTGCGGATGTGTGGTGTGTCGCTTCAAGTGTTGGGCATCATTCCATCTTGCCGTACGCCCTGCGATCGTAGAAAGAAGCGAGGTCGGCGCTGGAGTCTGAGGGCTGCCACACAATGCAGGTGCGAGCGCATAGCTTGAGGCGACATTATGGGCGAATGGGCAACGAGAAGACTTGTGCCTGGGCGGAGGGGTGCTGGGGCCGTCGAGGTCATATTAGATCTGGGGCGGACAAGAAGAAGGTGCGTTAGCGGGAGGCGAGGGGACAAGAAGCAGAGAAGCAAAAAGGAGGAAAAAAGAAGAACGTATACTGCCTCAGGACTCTCATCCCCGCTCACCACCCAAGCACCTGACGATACACCCGCACTCAAGGCAGTGGTTTCTGTTGCGCGGTCTTCGCTGCCGCGGAGGGTCCCGCAGCCCGGTAGCACCTTCACACAAATTCGGATACCTGCACCCTCGACGTGCGGGCTCCGGCGGTGGAGCTCTCAGCTCGCCTGCATCATCTCTCGTCGATACAGCCGCGCATATCCGAGCCACACCTGCTCGGAAGGACGTCGACAATCGCGATCGCTCCCCGCTCGGCCTTCCCGTTCTCCTGCCCGCACCAGGGCCGTCCTCCTCAAACACGGTCGATGTCCTAGGTCCCCCACATCCCCACCACAGGCACATACACCGCACGTCGGCGACCGCAGAATCGAAACGACAGCGGAATGAATTGAAACGAACTGTACGCACCCTGGACCACTCCACCACGACTCCTGATCCTGGCTCCTCCTCCTCAGGCTTCATCCTCGTCCTCGTCCATCCGGATCCAGGACTGCGGGTCTAAAGGGAGGAAGGAGAGCGTGAGTCGGTGTCACATTTGGAAATGCCGCTCGCGTCTCCCACGCCTGGTGCCTCGTGTATCGTCCAGCGCGACACGACCGGGAGGATTAGTGAGGGTTCCCTGGGTGCAGGGAGGTCAGCATGCGGCACAAGGGTAGGAATATGTGAGCAGAAACACATTGAAATGACCAACGGGCTGAAAATGAAGACAAAACGCACGGCCTTTGAGTTCCACCTAAGAGCGCTGGAGCGCCGCGAAGTCGCGCGTCGTGTCGGCGCACGCCGAATGAGCCGTCGTCCCGCTGGATAGAGCGAGCAGTTAGAGCGGAATGAAAGAAAGCCGAAATTGGATGAAAACGCATTTCAGTCGCAGCCGTATGTCTCGTTTACCCACTTTGCCACATCCCGATACTGCCCACTGCTGCGTTCGCGCGGTAATGCTCTTGCTTTTGAGAGAACTTTGGACGCAAAACCGTGTAGCTGCAGCCTTGAAATTGATGAAATTGGCCGAAATTCAAATGGAGCCGACAGGGACACAGAAGAAAGAGGGCCGGAAGGTTCGAGCCAAGACACAGGGCCGATGAAGTTGGAGTAAGCACGATGAGCTCGGAGTAGTGATGGCGCTGACCATTCACGTGATGGTTCGGAGTATCGGCCGTATAACTATAAGGAGATCGGAATGATCGGACTGTTTACTTATTCTGCAAAATGTTCTCCCTCCGACTGCATGAGATCGTTTTGTTTTTTTTCCCCGGTAGCCACCGCACTGTTGAACGCGCTATTCTCGATTCACATTCGCACTAGTACCCACCTCCGTCACTTCGTGACTTCGCTTAGGCATGAGAAAGTTCGTGAGTTTGATGGAGGGAGAACCGCGGAAGTTCGTCATTTTGACGGATATCTGAGAAAGATCGTCACCTCGACTAAATTTTGGTGTAAGCTCGTCACCTCCGGGCGTGCGTGCAGTAAGTGTATTGTTTGATCACCGGAATATTAATGACGGAACGACGCGAACAGAATCCCGTTCTTTGTTAGTATTGTTATCACCATCCATACCCCGCTGCCGGCGCTTCGCAGTCGCGTGCCCGTTATGGACGTATTCGGAATCCATCGCGTGGCTTCTCGCTTAAATACAGTAGATTCCAAGTGATCAACAAAGTCTCAGCTTGAGTCGTGAGCGCCGTATGCATCAAACCTTCTGCCTCAGAGCGTTCCGAGCGGTCCGGTCTGCCCGTGTAACATCTACAGCCAAGATTACATTTTGTTCTGGAGGTGCACAGTCTCAAAGCAATCTCTTGGCGCTCTCTCCACCACCTCAATATCGCCAATTCTGGTGCCCAAGGCTGTCCATGTCTACCCCTCAACAGCCCATGCACAGCTCTAGGGGTATCTTTGGACCTCTACAGCAATTGAGACCTATATAAGAATGGCCAGCGCTCAACCAGTTGCTAGTCTCCCGACGACTGATCCTGCCGCCTCTGGTCTCAGCTGGTCCCCTTGAAGCTCGCGAATGATTCTGAGGTCGGCCGGGCGGCACAAGGGTTGGGCCGCAGCGGCCGTCGCTGACTCTAGCTCTGAATCAACAACACCACCCTTGATCGCGTTGTCTTCCGACGCAATCCGAACGGCACTCACTCTCCTCAGGGAGTCCACCGACGTCTTTCCGCCGCTCAAGTCTGCCGTGGGCGGCGTCCTGGCGGTGTGGGACCTCGCAGATGTAAATACCTGCTGCTATGTGTCTATATCGTGATTAACCCCCGGGCAGCGCATCTCCGCGTCCGACGAAAATGCACAGGCGCTCGCATGGCGCCTGGTTGGGATCCTCGACACAATCTACAACGCCGTCGGTGGGGGGGTGAATGCAGTCTCCCCAAGGATGCTGCAAGACATCCTGAAATTCGAAGAGTACGGTTACGTCTCTAAAAGCCCCCGGCTCTCCCTGATGCGCAGCTCTGTAGATTGCTGCATGAAATCTCCACTGCGATGGCGGCCAAACTGAAGCAAGGCCGTTTCCACGGCGTACTGCGTCTGCGGAAACACGAGAGTCAGCTCGCGCGCTTCACCTCGCGTCTGGATGCCGCCTCCGAGGCGTTCAAGGTGCGTCTAAACCATCTCATTTCCCCCGGCGTCTAATTGTGCGGTGCCTTCAGATCGGGTCGTCCACCCGCGTCGAGTTGACGATGCAGAAAATTCAAGCCGATTTATCATCCACTGCAAGCGTGATCGAGCACACGAATGTGGCGGTGGAGAAAATTCAAGCCCTGACGAGTGTGCTCGAACAAACTAATGTAAGTGCTGCGCCCATGTGCTCCGGTATCCTCTTGACTTGTAATCCCTCCAGATCCGCCTTCGCGGCGAGGTCCACATATTGCGGACCGTAGTTTTATTTGGTAGTTCCCCAGTATCTCTTCTGCCCAAAGGAAGTGAGTGTGTGCACGGCAACTCCCTTTCCAATGTACATCTCGAGGAGGTATGAACCTGGCCGGGGCTGGGTGGGGGTGAGATGACCCAAATGTCTTTGCTTTGTTCGATTAACATATCCGCGATCTCCGCTGCTTATTTCCATGCTTCTGAGGAGGAATAACGTGCACTTATTCTGCGTCCACTAGTCATTGACCTTAAACACGGCCTTCCCCGCCATCATAGCGGTTTAGACCCTGTTTGTGGTGTCAAATGTCTTTTGTACACCTGTCTGAAACTGGGTTGTTACGACGTCAATTTGTAAAGTATGCAGCTGAGTATCATTCAACTAGTTGTACTTATGTAAATCTCTTTTACTTACTGTTTTCCTTCACAACTTTGATAGCACACACGTTAGCGCGCACTTACATAAAATGTATTACTATCGTTCAATTCGAAAATGCACGGGTGTACTACGTGAGGCGTATGTGGCAGATTCGCGCGAGACGAGTTTAGGGTCGGTCACGTATGTTAGCCTGTGCCGAGATGTGTGCCCACGCAGGTCTGTCCGTAAAGGACTCCCATCGGGCCCATACCTTCCCGATGAGGTGAATGACTGCATATATTTTCTCTGCTCACGAAACATATTCAGGAAAGGTCTTGCAAAGCATAAACATATCACGTTCATTTGTCTGTGTGATACGAGAATTCAAAATGTAGGGAATCAGCCATGGTCAATGTGGAATGCTCCACAACACCCCGAAAAGCCTCGCGCGTTGACACCGAGCGCTGACAGTCACTTCGCGTATTCAAGTCATCCACTGCATCGAATTCCGATCCATACCACCTTTAAGAACTCATACTCAAGAATCAGGTCGGCGCAGATACTTGTTCAGTTACTGAATAGCCACCGTATGGGAGACGGCTAACATCAAACTTCTCTTGTCGATTTAAGCTCGCTGGCTGCTGAAGTGGTGCTGAGCGCTGACAGATGAGTGACATTTTCCCTCTCATGCTTCATTCCTTGGCGATAGAAAGGCGATTGGCTTTAATTGATTACACACAGTATAAAAGCCCGCATTTGGTCATCGTTGAAATATTTCGCCGTATCTGGAATTAGTTGCGACGCGACGCGTCTTTACGTTCTTTGATGGCGCATCATTCCATCACGCCCTTGCTCCCTTGCTCCTGACCCTCCCTCACGATCATGCCCCGCGCCAGTTCTTCGTCTGAATCCCCTCGCAAGAAGTGTCAGGATCCCGCAACTCCTAGCAAAGCGAAGACGGTTTCTCCAGGAATTCAAAACGGAGAAAAGAGTGGACAGAGTCTTTGCCCCCGTTGTGGATAAAACAGGCAACTTTCAGGCACCCAAGCGACACTACGGTTGGTGCATAGCGTATCCCAGGCGATCCCGCATTGGCATAACTTGCATAACTACTCACTCGTTTCCAGACTGCCACCAAGACCGACGCCGCTAAAAAAATTTAAACTGGATCCCCGTGAAATTGGAACGCTACCTCACGAGCAGCGCCTCAGCGACGCGGGGTTTGTAATGCAGCTTTACAACCAAAGCCAGCTCATGGAGCTTGCGAAGCGCAAATGCGCAAAGCTTGAACTGAAACTTGAAATAGGCGATCTTGTCTATCATTCGCAGAGTGGCTCGAGCGCCAGTGGGTCGGTGTCCACTGTCTCGTGGAAGAATCCGCCCAGGCTTGCGAACTGGCAGGAGCATATGCTCAATCCTCAACCTCTGCCACTGAAGCTCCCAGACGGCTACTATTCCTGCCCTCCACAAGCAGAGAAACCCGATCCAGACGAGATCACCTGGACACCGAGCAAGATTGTAGGGGCTGTAACAGTCGACGACGCTTGCAGACTGCATTGCGTATGTGGACAGTTCCACACCCGAGCGTCCGAGCTGAGCATGCATATAGATTACTCCGGAAGATATTCGCGACTTGGCAGAATGCTCTCCGTGGATCGACCTAGCCAGTGCCGCAAAACGGGCGTTAACTCTTCACGGCGGTTTTTACGCACACAAAGAGCTGTGAGTATTCTTTAATCAGCTTTTCGCCAGAGCTGACTGAACTTCAGAGTCTATCGACACCGGTGAGAGGAGGAGAAGATACTGGAACCAGAAACTCATGGGATATATACAGTGAAGAGTCATCGGCGAGTCGCGGGTGGAGGTGTCGACTTACGTGACTGGGGAACGTCCCAAACATCCTGTTGCGGTCCTCTATCCTCTCGAACATGTCGACCAAAGTGATTATGGCTGTGAATGGGAATGGATGCCTTGTATGTGTCCCTCTTTGACTCCAGTCTTGCTCTTGCTCATTCTGCCGATGTATAGTTTGGGGTGATTTTTAACACCCGTTCTTCCAAAGCGAGATTCAGCTGTCCTCGCTCCGAAATTCGAGTAGGGATTGATGCTTCGTCCTGTAAAATATTATGCAACTTGAAGACTGTTAATTGATTGTCATTCTGTGTTGTTTTCGGGTAGAAATCGGTGACTGGTGCTCCTGCCTTCTGCGGTTTCTGTGGCACCGGTGAGGTCAACGCGGTCACGTTAATCATCACATCACCGTGACCCGAGGAAATAGGGGCTTCCACCTCTAGCGGTAAAAATTGACTACGATTCGAGGGCACGTCGATTTGCAAACGATGGTGTGGTAGTACGTGTCCATATAAATAAGTGTCCAGGAGAGGGATTGTAAGGGCTGATCTACTACAGCTGTGGAGCGAGTCCTGTACATGGTCACCGCGACATCCACCACCCCCCACATCTCCGCGTCCACCTCAGGGCGCCGCCCTTCTGCATCTCGACCCTGTCTTTGCCCCGCATCAACCGCGGCCGGCTGCTCGACGCGCTTCAAATCCGGGTATGTCGTCGACACGAACAGCTTGAGGAACCCCGTGTCGGTCGTCACTCCGTCCGGAATAACGAACTGGAATGCGTAGCCCCCTGCAGCGCCATATCCGACTGTAATCCGTGCTGGCTCACTGTCGGATTTGGCTGCTGGCAGCGGGGCTGCCATAGTCCTGGATTCGGGGAGGTACCACGCCTAAATTACGTCGCCCGAGCTCAGCGACAACGCATTCTTATTCAAAGGCATCGACTCACATCAATGCTGTATGACGCTGGGTCGAAATAAAACAGGTACGGGAACAGATCGTACTGTGAGTAGTTGCATATCGCGAAGCCGTACTTTCCCTGCGTGTCCAGGCGGAAGCAGACCTCGTTATCAAAGACCAGATTCCCCACATCCGTGTTGGGGACGCGCGCACCAAAATCCCCGCGCAGCTTGTACATCTCGAGCCCCACCTCGCCCGCGAAGGGGTCGTGCCCGTTATGCTTGCCCAGGAAGTAATTGAAGTGCGCCATGGCGTCGAGCGCGCAGGGGAGGTCGTGAATCGGGCCGAGATGCACGTCCGCGACGGCATATCGGGAAATCGTCGCGTCCAGGCGGGTGAAAGAAAATGCACGCTCCGATGCGCGCCTCACCGCGAGGTCCGCGTCGTCAAGTGATTCCACCACCAGAAAACTCCTTCTCGTGCCCTGGGCTGAGAGCTCCGAGACCGCCACGGGCGAGCTGTCGCTGGCATGGACGTACACCTTCATCATCGCAGCATCGTTTTTTCAGTCGGACACAAAGAGCTCCGCCCCGTTAGGGAAAGCCAATTCGGCGTCCTTCGTCGGTATTATTGGAATTAATATTGAAGAATCCAAATCGACCGACTCGGCGACCAAGACGCGGTCGGGCCTGGTGGACCTCCCAACGGCAAATTGTGTCCCCACAACCACGCCGTGCAAACTGCCTGCGTCGACCTTGAGCGTTCCATCCTCCTTCACCGCTAAAGTATATGTTTGTACATCATGCGAGGGACCCTCGACCTCGAACATGTACCTGTGCTGATTCGCGCCTTCACATTGCGGATTCTGGTCAGGCAGTGTCAGCAGCAGATCCAAGAGGTCCGCGTAGGTTATGCGGTTCGGCCGAATGCGACGCAACTGGGCGATAAGACCATCTGTGAAGAACCCACACGGCTCCCCTTCGGCCGAGATGCACTCTCGCGCGCGCTGCTGTTGCCGGCACGCAGCGAGGAGGACGTGGGAGTGCATGAACTTGTAGCTGATCCCCGGGGGCAAGCTGACCTGCGCAGTGCGCCCGCTTCACAACAGGTTTCGGTCGAGCTTTTCTGGAATCGGCAGGAAAGTCTCCACGAAACGCGGGACAGGGAGGATGCCTAAACTAGATGATCCTCGCGTGCCAGACGCTGAATGGCAGCAATCCAAGATGACCGTCTAAGAGAGAAATACAATAATCAGTTTGCAAAAAAGGCCAGAACTAAGAGCTAGACGTACAGTATTGTTTCCCTTGGTTGACGCGAGTGTGCTCAACAACTGATTAATAGTATGGTCCGGTATACCATGTATAACCTCGCCTTCGGGAGTTTCACTCCGCTCGTCATGTGGAACAAGTGTTTCAATTTTTCCGTCTGTCGAGGGCCACGAATCCGGAGCAGGAGCTCGGCTACCATGCCCAGCATAGTATATGATAATTGCATCATCTTTCTCGATGGATGAGTTGTCCAGTAGATGTGTCTGGAATTTCCCGAGGATAGATGCGCGGGTAGCTTCTTCGTTGGCGAGGAACACAATTTGTGCTTCGGGTATGTGGAACCAGTTGGTCAGATATATCTTGATCGTCCGTGCATCGTTCACACAGCCTCTGAGGTTCGGTATGGCGTTCGACAGGTACTGTGTTCTGGTTAGGCTGATAAAAATGGCGAAGAAGATCAAATAACCTCATCTATCCCAATTATAAACGCGAAGACAGGACAACGAGGATCCCTGGCAACTTTTTCAGTTACAGTTTTTCATCGGAGCCAATCACCAATTTACCTCAAGTTCTGCGCAGTTTCTCGCAGCTGGTATGTGACGGTCATCGGACGCCGTTTATTTGAAGATGCGAACGTCTTTGTAAGATCTGGACCACAGTAAGTCTCAGTTGATCGGAATGAATGAAGTGACGATTAAAAAACCTTGGTTCCGAGGCTCGAGGTCGGTGGGAATTGTGACACTGCTCATCAGCACTGGCTGGCCAAAAGGTCTCGTCCTGTAAAGGTCGAGGAATAGGTCCGTAGAGTCAGTTAAATCACTTGTGAAGATCAAAGTGCATCAGCCACAATGATGCACAAGAAGATAGGATGCGCACAAAGCAAATTTCTCGTCCCATGAATGTGGCGCCATCCCTCGAGCGCTCGTTGTCTTGTGCACTTGGGTGCCCAGACGCATCTCCAGGTGCACTTTGCTCAACAGAGTCCAGACATTACGGGGAAGCCCCTGTACACCGACCACTGGAGATGTTACGGTGAATAAGGCTATTCGGAGGGAAAGAGGCATACGATACCGTTCAGTTCAATCTTTTCGAACCTAGTTGTGATGACACAATGAATACCGTCAACGAAGAAGAATGAAGAAGAACACTCGAGCACGCACTTCTCTTGCCGTTCCATTTCGAGAATATTCTATTTGAACTTGTCCAGATATGTGCGTCGGGCTCTGGTAGCAGACAGAAGGTGGCCGGTACTAAGGGAAAGCAAAGGCGTCGCGAGGTTTTTTGAGATGCGCCTTGCATGCTTTGTACGTGGCACTTACTCGTAATGGTCGATGCTACCGATAACGTTCGCGAGTGTAAGGTATAAGGTACTATTTGTGCTTGAGCTTGAGGGTAGCCCAAGATTATCAATCCACGTAAGGTTGCAACTGGTTGCTTGACTAGTAATGGCAGAGAAAAAAGGTGTAGAGCTAGAGAGGCAGCTGATGCGGCGAGGCGATTTTCTGCCTCGTGCGGTCACGTATCGAGCACATCTCGACAGACGACTCCTCGGAGTTTCACTCAAGTTCCTCGAAGATATGTGCTGGCCCGGGTTCCCTTAGAGCCTTGATCAATTTGGAAGATCTCAAAACCATCCGAGTGCACAGTGTTTGTGGAAGGGAGGAAGAGAGTGTTGGACATGGTGGTGATGAGGCAAGGACGGAACGCCGCTTAGGCGACTTCCCCACGTGAGTTGCATTATGTTCAACTTGATTCAAGGTTGCAAAACTTATTTCAGTCAAATCAAGTGACACGTACTGCTACATTTCATGTCTACCACACTTTTAACACCTGAAAACGCACCGAGTAAGTCGTGCTGCTATTTAAGCGACAACTCACTGTATCGATCCGACATCACGCTTCTTTGGCATTTTCTCTTCTACCCGACACGAGGACACCACGACTGCCACCATACCCCCAGCATCTCGACAGAATGCTCAACAGTGAACGAGCATACATCCACCTTCTTTTCCGCGCATCCAGGAAATATGCCAATTGGGATCCAGAGGTCTGTGTCTCCCGTGGATTTGACATGATAATATTGAACATCATGAACCATCAAGATAGAAGTGAAGGTCGGGGATTGGGGTAGAATAACCCAAGGGAAACGGGGCTTCGCATTCTGGCGCAAGAACAGCACATTCCTGAAGGAAGGAAATATCTTCTTGGATGGAAAGGCGAAGGGGCATGGGATCCCCGATCCCATCGAATACGGCGGTGGTTCCTCCGATGCAGAAACATGGGTTGTCTCGAAGAACGCGGAGCAAGTGGACGTATCTGCTTCCGTCGGGTGAGTTGAATCTTCCCCAAGTGTAGCGCGAACTGAAAACGATTTAATTTGGAGCCAGCCCGGAGCCATAGCTGTAAGATTTAGAATAAAGCCGATGGCTGTAGCCATATAAACCTACTAACAAAAGTTACGACCGCAGCCAAGTGTCGGCTAGCCTACAGGCGTAGTACCGGCCTCTCCGTTGGTTACGTGTTTGCGCTTGCCAGTCCCATCAATTTCCTCATACAACTCAATCTATTCTGCGCTGGGGGGAACAGTGTTCCCCCCAGACCCCCCTCCTTTTGCCTGACGGCACATATGATATATTTTTAAGCTCTGCTATATCTAAATACATTTTTCGCCCTCTTTTTCCGCCTTTTTCAGGGTATGTAGCGCGGGGGAGACCCCCGCGGACCCCCCTTGGCGCTCGCCGCTGGGCCCGCTGCGCGGAGCTCTCCGCTCGCCGCGGAGGCCCACTGCGTGGGGCTTCAACTTATTTTTAGGTGTATAATTCACTCTATTCCCAATTTGGTGGTACGCCGGCCGTTAAGCGACGGCAGATGTCCCAATATAGGCAAAGCCTTGCATCCTACAGCCGGACGATTTAGGCTAAATCACATGGACCTAGCCATCCGATGGCTAGAGTCGTGGATTGAGATAGTGGGTTTACTTGGCTACATACATAGCTGCAGTCTAAATCCTACAGCCATGGGTGCAGCCCGACCATTGCCCAGTGCAAGGTGAAGGGAGCCTTCAAGTTCTCAAGGGGCTGTGGGGCCGTCCTTGTAATGGAGAACGATATGATATCCGTTATCGATCCCCCAGGCGCACTAAAGCGTCTCCTGAAAGACCCTAGCATGCGTGGCTTCGTCGTCGTGTCCGAAGTCCATTGCTGCTCATCGTACGCCCGGCTCCTGACCGCCGACGGAGGCAGCACTATTGCTCTGGGCCTGAAAGTTGAGCCCCCATTGCAGGTTTTATCCGCTGTTCCGGCTTCTATCTCTCACAGAAAAGGCGATATCGACTGGAGTCCGGGGAGATTCCGACGACCCTGATGTGCTTCCGGATGCCGTGCCTCCCTGGATGGCCGATTATAACCTCAATTAGAACTTCATGTGGTATTTAGATACATTGTCCCTGTTCTCATCTGTTCTGCCGGTGCGGAACGGCGGCATGAAACACATTAAATTGAATTTAAAGCGTAAACCAAAGGCTCACCCAAGTTGATAGGCTTAGAACGCCTCAAACCAAACTGTTTAAATTCCTTCTCAACAGTCCCTAGCGTGGCTCCCAAACGAGATTGCTCGAACATTAGGCTGAAGCCTCAGGGATTCGGGAGATCTGGACCGCCCGACGGTCCGAAAACCTTCATGAGGCGACGGTCTTCCCTTCGGGAAAATTGAACTCGAAGCATAGTATGTACCCTCCCACGCCATGAACGAAGGGAAGCCGCATCGCGCGGACCCCGTGAGGTAGGCAACAAGCGGCTACTTAATCCGGGATCGGGGCAGATACCGCCCCTGACAGCAAGCTAGTGGTGAGGCCGTACTGCTTGATCTTGTTTCGCTTTTTGTGGTCTTCTATGTCGTAGAGCCCGTGCGTTAGACGTGCATGAAAAACCACGGTCAAAGCACGAGGCCTCGACATAAGTTTCTAAAATGCCGTAGGCAACGGGTAAAGGCTCTGGATCAACATGACATATAAAGGGTCGTAAAAGTTTGAAGGAGATGAATACTATGGAAAGCAGAGACTAATAAACGGAATCGAAGTTGTTGCAAATCATATTCACCTGATTGCCGGAAGAGAACCTCGAGAGTTAAAGATTTCCGGCACGGTGTCTATGAGTCAGAGCATTCTTCCTGCCATGGCTTACGGCGGGATCAATGTGGTGTCCTCTTGACAGACAAAATGTCCTGAAATTAGCTTCTAATGAGTTGGGTGTGTTTGCAAAGTATACAGTGAATAGGATTTCAGTAAAAAATCAAGCCTGGTCCACGATCATATCTCGTCCGTTAGGTCTTACTGATCGTCGACCGGAATCCCGACTAAGAGGTTTTCGCATATCTGAATGATTTATTTCTTCAATTTAGCAGATATGGGAAAGGTCGTGGAGCACGCACCAAATGCATCTTCCTCGTCTCTTCCGCGGCTTCCTACCCCCAGGCTCCCATAATACTCTCTAATCCTGCGCCAGACGCTATATCCCATTCCTTCATAAATTTCGATGGCGACGTCGTTCTTACAGCGGACGAAAAGGTCCACAAAATAGCCGTGATACACGGTGTCGGAAATGAACTCCAGAAGGGCGGTGAGGTTACGAGCTAGAGAGAGGCGCCGGTACTCCGGGGCAACAGTCAGGGCCGTAACATGGCCGTGCCAGTCGTTACCGCTTCCATCGGCGTTGCCAAGGACTGAAAAAAAAAACTCAGCAGCGCCGTTTTTCAAGGAAATTGCAAGACAGACTGTAGCCCATCAGACGCCCACTGGGAGAAGCTTGGACATAGCAGAGATCTGGCCAGGTCGAGAGGTAGTCGAGATAGAACGAAAGGCCGTACTTCAAGGGCTCAGCGAAATTGGATGCGCAATAGCTGAACCAGCTCACCGTTTCCGTCTAGACGTCAAGGTTACTGGATAGCGCGTCAGCGGTGCATGAATGAAAGGGAGGGAAGAAACGACATGTTGTTGAACTTGAACATGTCGGAGGCCTTGAACGGGCGGAGGACGCTCATGTTGGCTCTGCACAAAATTTCGTCAGAGGGAAGTGTCTCGGACCAGATCGGAGGTCCTGGAATTTCTTTTCACGTGGTTATGAAATCCCCTTTTGGAAATGATCTTCCCAAATCCGTTGTTCTGCCGTCGTGCTCACGAGAATAGGATCTTGCTTGTTTTCTCGGACATAGTAACTTTTTAGTAGTTAAAAGCTAATGTGCTAGTCCAAAATTGCGCTGTTGAACTACTCAGGCTTCTTCGCAAACACTGTCTCCTCCAGTACCTTCCCATCGTTGAGCACAATCTTCTCCGTCCCAACCATCACGAACACAATGCGGCACGGCGCCTCGGTGCGGTTGTGCCAAGCGTGGTTCGTACCGCGCTGAACAATAAAGTCGCCGGTCTTCACTGTCTTTTCCTCGCCGCTGTCCAGGGCGAGCACAATCTCCCCCGAAATAACGACGGCGTAGTCGATGCTCTGTGTGCGATGCATCGGTGGGCTGATGCCGGGTTGCAAGTCGCTGATGGAAAAGAGGACGCCCTCAGGGGGGCATCGGGAGAGCACCCTCGCGAGTTCGGGGTACGGTGCGGTGTTGGAGGCCGGGACGTTGGGGCTCGCGTGGAAGCTGGTGAAGTGTACCACTGGCCCAAACGGTGCGAAGGGCTCGCGAATATCGTCTGCGGTGAAGACAGAAATGCCCTCAGGCGTATGTCCGGTAACGATGAGGCGGGGGTCGGGAAGCTGGGTGGAAGTGGATGATGCCATTTAAGTTACGGAGGAGAGTTATGCAGGAAGACTGAGGGAGTCAAGCGTGTATTAAAGGGGACTGCATACTCCTCTCTTATATTAGCTCCCAACGGGTAAATCGGAAGATATCGACTTCCAAATACGGAATAGCAGCCTAATGCGGCTATGGCTTGCATTGAGATGTCGCAAGGGGATACGGAAAAACGGACTCGTGTCTTCCATATCTGGCCATTCATCATTGATCGATTCAGTCGCGCTCGCTTTCGCTCCACTGTGGCAAGCAAGCTATTCAGATCGGTCCGCACATTTGATTGCATTCTCTGCCCACTGAATAGGTTTGAATTCAACAAGACAAATGAAGTTGAACGAGCATCTTTGCGGGCCTTACTATAGGCAGACATGCGCCTTTTGGATTGCGAACTATACCATTCGGGAACACAATCAACGAGCACTCAAAAGTTTTCCTTCCCGCGCCTTTGGAAAAAAAAAACCCTTTTCCGGTTTAACCGTGAATGGTACATCGGGTCGAACTCACATGGCCAGCTATTTACTTGCGAAAATCTACGCCGAACCCGACGGCATTCCAATGCCCGTGTCCGCAAGAAGACGCAACGTCCGCGCCAGCTCTTTATCCTCGTCGCTGTAGCCCACGAAGCTCAGCTGGTTGGCGCCGTCTTTTGGCGGGAACATGATCCCCTCGTCTGGCTCGCATATCGTTCCTTCTGCAAAGAGCTATTCAGTGTATTAGCGAAGATGAACCTAGTATATCGGCAAAGTAATATATTTACAGTGCCGTTGATCATGTATTCTTCCAGGGCTTTGGCGATGCACAGAGGGGTGATTCGTCGAGCAATGTCTAAACAAGAGATGAATGAGATGCGCGTGATGTGAATAGTGAAAAAAACTTGCCCATAGCCATTGTTATGCAACAACCGCGCATTTTCTTTGCCAAGTAAGTCAACCATACGCCTGCCGGAGGAGATCGGGGTTATTGGGTCCTGTGTTAAATCCACAATTACTCAAACGAATGAACAGAAGGTGCAATGAGGAATTGACGCAACTGTTGGACACAAAAATCACTGGGTTCCTGTGTAGTGAAGAAGAATGAATATAATAAAATTTGCAAGAGGAACATCGATGTACTTGGGTTTCCGCAAATCGGCGCCCATTTCCCAAGGGCCCTCGTATCTAGCTGGAGATGGCTGTACCATCCCCCAGTGCCGACAGCGGACGACGTTTTCAAACCAACTGGGTCCACCCAACGGGTTAGGCGCCGCGAGCTGAACAGGCATCTAATCAACAGCAAGCAAAGAATGAATAAAATTAACACACCTGATCTCGCCATCCCAGCCACTGCTTCGTCCACACCTCCTCGTCGCCGAGTCCAACTTCACATGGTGGTGCGTCACCACAAGAAACTGCCACCCCACCTTCGTGAGCCCCCATCTCGCGTCCGGGACCCCACCCCGCCTCCTCCGCACGCTGTGCATCCGTGATATTCCGCCGGTGTTCATCCCAGTGCGCTCCTCCCACGCCACTGAGCCCTGCAAGCGCGGTCCCATTGCCGGATTCCGCGTCGACGATAGCCTCGGCGAGCGCAGCCCAGCTCTTGGGGCGGTACATCGCAGAGAATATTGCACCGAGGTGGCTGCGGTGCAGGATCGACGGGACGCCGCCGTCGGAGGGGTGCAGCACGGGCAGTGGAGTGACTGCGAGGCGGGAAGCCAGACCCCAGATGCCCGAGGTAAGTTGAGATTCAGTTGTGGAGGTGCTCGTCATCAGCGCGCATCGCTCTGGGCCGGCGGACACGCAGTTGGATATGAAGCCTTCCAAAACCTGAAAGAAATGTTTATGATCAAGTGCAAGAGATGTCTTGTACGGGCACGTACCCCATTCACCTTTTTTTCCGTTGCTTCATCCCATTCTTAAACACAGAACATGATGTTCAAACCCATCCCTGCCCTAATCTTCATCGTCAGCCTCCTCGGAGTGACTATTGCGTCCCCGACGTCTGAGCTCGAGGCTGGGTTGCAATCCAGACAATCGTGTGGGGGAAGTGGCAGCGCGTGCAGCGGCACCTTCATCAATAAACCCTGATTCCGTCATAGTGCCGCATAGTGCCCCAGAGTACGGGTCCTTTGTTACGTAGCCCTCCATAGTGCTATGTAGTACTATTGACACTACCTGGGAAATCAGGGTTTGCTGATGTTCCCGCCTTGCTGCAGCGGACTTTTCTGCAATACTCTCACAGCAGTGGGTACTCTCGGTATAAACTACGAAGCAGCGAAATTGACGCACTTTTACTAGCGCTGTGGAGCGTGCATGGGGAGCGGAGGCTCCTGCCAGCTCGGCGTTCCGTGCTGCGCCGGGCTCCTCTGCAGCGCCTTGTCTGGGGTAGGCTCTTGTTTTTAATTCCCAGGGGGGTTATAAACCATTTATAATTTTTCGTTTGTAAACAGGCTGTTTATAAACGTGTTTATAAACAGACTCTCAAATTTAGCCGAAAATACAAGTTTTTCGGTCTCCCCGTTCCAGGAGCTCTTCCAAAGCTCTTTCCACCAACCTTGCCATCAGACGGGAGAGCATCTTGGTGTTCTCAGGCCAATCTGCATGACTTAGAATTGCTTTGGAGTTTTCACCCAACCTATCAACCCAGTGACAAAGCATCAAAAATCCCATTTCAGTGTTGCTACACTGGTGATTAACTGGCGATGGGTTGAAGAAAGTGATCCTGAGCTCAACATTGTCCACCGGCTGGAAATTCTGGCGAGTTTTTGGTCCTCTGGGTTGGCTCCTGGCCCATGCTTAGATAATTAAAAACAGGCCATTTTGCCCCGAGGGATTAAAAACCGGTTTAAAAACAGCTGTTTATAAACATGTTTACAAACAAGCATAATAAACAAGACCCTAGTCTGGGGTAAGTAATCATATGTAGCTTCTACGCACTTTGTTCCCGCTGACACTGGCTCGACAGAGATGCAGTTGAGCGCTGGAGCGTCGGCGTGCCGTCAGGCTCGGGTGCGTACCCATAAAATAATCTGGTCTATCACTGTTAAGGTAACTACTTAGCAGAGACGACAGACAAGAGGAAAAAGTCAAGGCAGTATTTGGAACTGGACCGCTTATTTCAAGCTTTTGCGTAGTGCATAGGGACAGACGCACCCTCTGTTATGTTCTAAGCGCTGGAATTATATTTACTGAATCAAAACTTGACCTTGGCATCCGACTTTTCAATGTCCGAGCCCTGATCACTTAGCCACAGGAAGGAAGTGAATAGGGATTCTGTTGAGGTCGTCGAATTGGACGTGTTAGGATAACGTCAAAGTTGAACATTTCACAATGTAATGGACCATACCGCAATCAAACAGATTTACAATGCCGGCAAATTCGCCCTGCGGGAATTTGTACCGCTGTTTGACCAACCACGGTACCTGTTGAACCTGGTTTCTAGCTTTGCCATATTCCAGCACAACGCTGAGTCAGTGAGTGGCGAAAGCAAGAGATCATAGTAGGCTGGGAGCTGCCTTTTAGGGATCCGGAGACGTGATCATCCGCACGCTGGTCAAAGCGCGCGCTACCTCATCAAAAGCCTGGCTCAAACTTTGCAGCCCCCAGATCCAACTGCTCCTGCCCCAAGAGTATTACCTCAACACTGGATTTGGATGTTTGCTCCTATGCGAGGAAAAAACCGCTCCTCCGCCCGACTCCAAGTCCGACTTATACCCGAGCCATCCGCAAGTGCGTCTACCAGCGCGTTCCGACTCTGACCACGCCGCTCCCGCTCCCACTTTTCATTCTCTGCTGAGTGACTCCCCACACCCTCTGCCTCACGCTGACGCTGGGGTGGTCGTTGACAGCGCTGGTAGGCATCATGATAGTGTCGTGGTCGTAGCGCTCCCGCTGAATCCGCTCGAGGTGTCGCGGTGTTGGAACGGCCTAGCCTAGCTGAGTGCGGGTGTCGGTTAAGTATGGAACAGGTGCAGAGAAGTGGTGGATCGAGGGAGGGTAGGGTCGGGCGTGAAGGAACAAGGTAAGGAGATGGATCGAGAGATGGAGAGAAGATGGAGGAAGGGCAAGGTCGAGGGGACAGCAAAGTCTCGGCGCGGGAGGAGGAAGGTAGAGGGAGGGACATGGGAGGGAGGGAAATACAGATGGAGAAGGAGGACGAGGGATGACGAGGGTGAAGCGGAGCAGTATCAAGAGCGGGAGAGCAGCGTGGCCGTAGGAGAGGGTGACGCTGGACGCGAGCGGGTCGACGCCAAATGACAGTTGCGGATGTGTGGTGTGTGTCGCTTCAAGTCTTGAGCGTCTTTTCCGTCTTGCTGTACGCCTTACGATCGTACAAAGAAGCGAGGTCGGCGCTGGAGGCTGCCATGGGCTGCCACACAATGCGGGTGCGGACGCGTACATAGCTTGAGACGAAATCATGGGTAAATGGGCGATGAGAAGACTTGCGCCGGGGCGGACGGGCGCTGGGGCCGTGGAGGTCGTATTGGATCTGGGAGGGTGTGTTAGGTGGAACGGGAGGCGACAGGACGAGGAGAACCAAAGAAAAAAAGGAGGGAGGAGGGGAAAGTAGACTGCGGAAAAGACCGAGGAAGGCAGCTGGCTACTCGCTCGATCACGCAGTGTCTCACTTGTCTAGAGCACCACGGCGCAGACCATTCTTCCTCAGGACGCTCATCCCCGCTCACCACCCAAGCACTTGACGATACACCCGCACGCAATGCAGTTCCACCGTCCGAAGAACCGAAACAAGAGTGGAATGAATTGAAACGGAGCGTACGCACCCTAGACCACTCCACCTCGGCCACCGATCGTGGATCCTCCTCTTCAGGCTTCGTCTTCGGCTCCGGATCCAGGACTGCGGGTCTATTAAAGGGAGGAAGGAGGGCCTGAGTCGGCGTCGCAGTTGGGAATGTCGCGTAGCCGTACATCACGCATCGTCCAGTGCGACAAGACCGGGATTGGTGAGAGTTCCGTGGCGGCGGGGAGATCAGTGCGCGGCACAAGGCTGGGAGATGTGAGTAGAAACGGGCAACGTGCTGTAAAAATGAAGACGAAACGCACGGTCTTCGAGTGCCACCTAAAAGCTATTGCGAGAATCCATGCTACTTCGCGCTGGAGCAGTGGAGCCATGTGTCATGTCGGCTCTCGAGTCTATCGCCGCTTTATTGAGCGCCAATTGAGCCATCGCCCCGCTGGATAGAGCAAGCAGGGTTAGTGTTGCCTTTGTGTTGTAATGCTGTTGTTTTGGAGAGAACTTTTGGCGCAAAACCGGGTAGCCTTGAAATCCACGAAATTTCCCCAAATTCGAATAGATCCCAGAGTCCAGGAAACCGTAGGAAGAGAGCCGTGGAACGAACGAGCCAAGAAACAGGGCCGATGAAGTCGGAGTAAAAAAGCAGATGAGCGTCGAGTGCAAAGAGCAAGCGATGACGAGGCCACTGTGACGTAATGAAACAGTCTTTGCTGTCCAACCACCACCATCTCCTTCGCTGATGCGGGCATCCACCCAGCGACACATCCTTCCTCTTTTCTAGGCTCCAATTCGCTTCACCTCGCTCGCCTGCTTAACAATTCACGGATCCCGAGTGATCGCAATCTCGTGCTGAACCTCGTTCTGATTCCTTTCCCAACCCTCACTGAGGCCTCATGGTCCACAGTCTCAAAAACAGACTCACTTTTTTTTCGGAGTCTCTTTAAATCCCGCACAACGTTCTGGATGTCGTTATAAAATGTACACCAATTTCTGAGTCATTTTCGGCTCTTGAAGAAATTCCCCGAAGCCCTGGACGGGTGAGGACGCTAAGCACTCATTTTCATCTATTTTGGGCCACGGCTGGTTTTTCACTTCTCTACGGCCCGGGGAAGATCTCACATCGCCCATTCGGAATCTCATCTCCCCAATTCATGGTGGGCCGACCACAGCAATAAATCCGACGGGCTGCCTTTGACTTCTCTTTCCTTCCGGGTTCGTTCCTTTCATGCTTTCCTTTTCTCCCTTGCTTTTGCGTTCTTTCTCATCTACCGTTTTCCTCCAGACACGGCCTCTCGACCCAAAAGCAATGCCTCATCCCTCGCCACGGGATGTATGCCGGCGCAAACCACTCTGTTCCTCGTCGGTGCTCTGTCTTCTATATGCTCGGTGCACTGTGTACGTCGCCCCATCCTGTTCGCCTATTCTTCACCCTCCAGATACGTGTACCGTCTTGCGTCCTTGTCCCGATGTGTACGACATCGGATAGACGCACACGGCCGGGGACTTACACATTTTAGACCCTATGGTGCCGGTCACCTAGCGAACGCACCCTCATGTTTGAGATTTTGGGGCCTCAATTTTAATCTAATTCCTTATCCCTCTTAAAATTTTTCTCCATTTGAAGATAGAAGAAGAGCTGTAAGAGGAATTTTCATTTACTTCAAAACTGAGGGAGCAAAAAAAAAGTTGCAGACCGATTTGGGCCACATGCACGTATTATATTCAGAACATGCCCGTTAGAGCTGTAAGTAGGCACCAAATGAGGCCAAGGAGTTTCTACTCGTCAAGCCTCTGTCCCATAACTTCAGAAACACCGCAAGCGAGGTCTACAATACACTGAAAAGTGACCTAAAAGTCCCCTAAGAGGTACACTTGAATCGAGAAAATTTCTCGGACCAAATTGGCCACTAATTTTTGGTGGCGGCAGCTAGGTGACCGGCACCATAATTCACTTTTCGTTGGATGTGCTCTCGGAACCGGATTCAAATGAATGGATTGAGGTATGTGTTTGCAGCAATGCATGTCCTCGCGCTGTGATCATGAGCATGAACTTCCATGTGGACAGCCTATCTGGTTTGGCTCCTCGCGGTGTTGCATCGTGGGTGTCCACTTATAAACAACAACAAGAGCGCGGCGGGGCGCGGAGCGCCACACCACTTCGGTTTAAGTATGAACCGGAGCTTACAGTTGAATGCCGAGCTCTCATTGGCCCATGTCGTGAGGTTATATGAAGAAGTGAATGTGCGGGAGCGGCCGTCCAACATCCCAGAGTGAATCCGTGATGGCAGAAGACTAAGAAGAGAGGAGCCGGCCCTCCGGATCGCCTGAAATTGATATACACACCCCACATAGAAAACTATTGACCTAGTTCAATAGACAAGCCCAAAGTAAATAATTCAGTGTACAAATGGAAATTTAGCGAACGTTGATCTTTTGATTTGATGTGGAAAGTGGCACCAAAGTAATCACAATCAGGCGCTGTTTCAAAGGGCATATACTGTTCCATTATCAGGAAATCAGAAAGAGCAGTTGAAAGACAAGCTCTCAAGCATCCATTTCTAGCAAGAAGAAAGAGAATCTTTTCAACATAATTGAATTGGAATTCTTTCCGTGGTGCTTTTAGCTGACTGAATGGCACTTTTCAGCCAGCTAAAAGCACCACTGAAAACATTTCTTTCTGTCCGTTGAAAATGGCTGTTGAAAGCTATTCTTTCAAAAGCTTTTCCCCCATTCGCTGACAATGGAACAGTGTACGTGGGCCGAAACGAAAGTTTAAGTTTCAAGGACCCGGAGTTGACCCGGAGTTTGTTTCCTAAAAGTAATATTGTTACATCGGGAACGTCATAGATATAAGCCAAGAGCGGAGAATGAGCATGCAGATATCATAGATAGTCTCCCTCCTTTTCTCTTGTCTCTTATTTTCTCAACTTGAAAAACTTTAAAAACATGCCGTCTGTTCAGACATAAACGAAGAGCCGTAAAACCGAGTGCCGCATCAAGATAGGAGCTATTCATATGAGGGCTCGGACAAGACGTGAGATCCGTCATGTCCGGCACAGGGGTCCAGTCTGCAACGGCAGCCCGTCCGGCACAACCACCTCCCACGCCTCACTCCCTGGCGTCGTCGGCGCCCAAAACACGCCCCACGGGTCTCTCTGCCTCTTGATGTGCAGCAGCCGTGGATAGTGATCTCCAAAGAAGCTCTGCTGCCACTCCGGCTCCTGCACGTCCGCCTCGTTCATATATGCTCCGCTCCCCGGCGTCAGCTTCCTCCATGCGTCTATGAACGACTCCAGCCGCGCGTGTGCCGCGTTTACCACCTTTGCCGGTAACACTCGGCCGTCTTTCGCTGGGGATATCGAGTCAAACACGACAGCATGCATGAGCGTCTCGCGAAACGCGGGGTTGACTGCGTCGTTAGGGAACCCTGCCACTTCTTCGGTTGGCGCGTGTGAATCCCCGGTCACCCTGTAGCCACCGTCCTCAACGGCCGCACGGATGGACTGCACGGTGGCGTTGAACAGCGCGGGGTCTGCCCAGTTGGTGCGTGGGAACAGGCGTGACGAGAAGCGGACCTAATGGATGGAGCCTCCCTGGCCGGTCCGTCGAGCGTTGTAGGCCTGGCTTGTAATGGTGGTGGTGTTAGACTGCGTGAGGGGGACGCCGAGTTCGGTCATGGTGCTGAAGAACGGTTCCAAGAAAGCAGTGGCATCTTCGAGTGTCTGTCCGGGGAGGACGAAACTCCCAGTCATCTGGAAGAGGCCGGGGGCAGAGCCCATGAATGTCGGGGATGGGGGCCCAATGGCACTTAAGCCGAGACCTCCGGCGCCGGAGACAGAGCGGCTAAACTGGATCCACTCGCGCACTCCAGACCAGAAGGCTTCCTTGTCGACTGTGATGGCACCCGTGGATGGATCGATGTTTGGCGAGGAGAAGTTGGCATCGAGGCTGCCAGACCACATAAACTGGGCAGTCTGTAGAGTCAGGGGTGGGAATGCTTTGACAACGGCCGAGGTAACGATGCCGTATGTACTGCCGCCGCCCCCACGCATTGCGAAGAAGAGATCAGCGTTGTTGTCTGTGTCGACTTGGAGGAATCTTCCATCTGCTGTGACAACTTGAAGTTGCAGTGCTTGATCGGAGCCCATGCCGTAGTACGAAGTGAGGGCAGAGTGTCCGCCAACAGCTGTGAAGCCACCTAGAATAGCCACGGTGCTCTCACTGCAAGCTCCTGTTAGCTTCCAATCATCATGCAGAGGAAGAAACTGACCCCGGGGCAACAATGCTGATATTGTTGTCTGCCATGAAGTTGTACACCTGCCACCCCTGCGTCCCTCCCGCAATCCGCGCCGCTGGACCACGATAATTGCTGCCACTGAACTCTGGCACGAACTTCTGGCCCTGCAGATTATGCAACCAGATGCTCAAAGCTCCTGCACCAACAGACCGCCCGACGAAGTCATGGCCGGTATTCTTCACAACAAGCCGAATTCCCTTGTTCCTTGCAAAGTTCACGCCCAACTGCACATGCTTGACCGTAGTCGCATTCACGATGTAGACGGGAAACCCGCCCAGCGAGCAGTTACCAATGGGCGTCTCTGTGATGTTGTGTACGTTACTCTTTCCGTGGCTCCAGATTCACAGATAACCCACATGCCCACGTTTTTGACTGCTCAATAACCACACAAGAGCCCTTTCAAGACCTCCGCTTCCTTCCACACCACCATCCCTTCGCATTCCTGAATCTCCGTCCACCGTGGATGAACTATGCCCTGCGAAGACTCCAAGTCAAAAAAGAGCAGCACAAGTATAGTCCGTTCTTTTGGGGCCAAGGAAATAGATTACGTGATTAAAGACAAGGAGGAGGCGTCGAACTCAAAGAGGGATTTTAACGGGGTCAGTCGCTGAAAAATCAGGGGTCAGAGCAGAGAACAACAATGTGTTTCAAACGCACCTTTCCCGTCCAATCCGTACGCGTACCTGGTTTCACCCGTATCTCCGGCTTGCTGTAACGGGGCGTGTCACCCACGCCTCAGAGGACAAGAAACAGGAATTGGATTGAGACGTGAGCAACGACGGGAGGTGCTACTGGCGTTGCGAAGACAAGGAGAGTAATCTACGAGCTGCCAAATATATATCCCACTATCCCCAAATATATAAACCCCGTAAGTAAATGAACAATACGAGCCGTCAGGAACAATACAAGCTGTCGGTCAGTATGAATGGGGAAACCAGCGCCGTTACACTTGCCACCATTCGTGGCGATCCCTAATTCAATCTCACGACACCTTGGGCTACTAGTCGCCGTCAACAATAGAGGTGAAGACACTTCCCCTATTCCCTCTCGCAGGTCTATCATTCACGCCTGCCAGCTCGTTTGTACATAGATCGATCATGCCTATGGTCTCCTTCCCCTGCCCTGTACCTTACCGCAGCCGCTCCTGCCAGTGTTTGTCTCGGTTGATCGTAACGTATCAATTAATCTCAATATGTCGGAACCGTTTTTCGCTTCCGCCTCCGATTGTTTTTCCGTTCCTCCTTTCCTCTCAGTACTTATAGAAGCATAAAATACAGGATAGCTGTAACTTGATTACCCCTTGCTCTCTCCTCGAGCTGCTCTGTTCCATCCGCCCACTTCACCTTCTACAGATCAAGATGTTGGCCGTTATCCGCAGGGGAGGTCCTGTCCAGGTAATGTATTATCCAGTGGGAGCGGCCCTTGGTTTGACTCCCGTTTTATGACGTAGAACGCAGTCTCGGGCGGCGGCATGACCTACACGCAGGAAATCTGCAGCAAGTTGTCGTGCAGTCCGACCGGTGCGTATGCCCATTTCCCCCATCTATCTGGTTTCCAGAGACTGATGTATGTTATAAATAATGCCAGGCCTCTCGCTACAATGCGTAAACGACCTCATGGAGGGCTACGACATGCAAAACGCCACCGTTTTCATGCAGTGCGGCGGGTCGGGATATCCGTACTATCAGTGCATTGGGATCGAGGACTTCAGTTGTTCGTCTGAGAAGCCGACTCCCTCGCCCACACCCGTCCCCAGTTCTGGGTTGAGCGATAGACGCGTCGGTGAGAATGCGATGGGCGTGCTGCTTTTGGGCGTTTTGCTGCTCAGCTTTGTCCAAAGACACCTGTGGAATGTTCATGGTTGATTTTTTGGGCTGTGTTTTTCGGTTGTATTTTGGTACTATCCACACTGCCTATGTATTCGATTCCTCAAGTGAAAGTGAAAACAAATCACCCTCTTTTCACCCTCTTTATAAGATTACGCTTCTCTGTCTGTCTGAAGCCATTTAAACTCCGCCATCTCCGATCCTCGGCCGCATTGCGAGTCCCGTCTCTTATCGCGAGCTGCCCTTGATCCTCGGGTTCCAGAGTGCGCCGGCTCACAGGCAATCAGTAGTTCGGCATTTCCGGCACCACATCATCACTTCCAACTAACTTTGACAGTCACTGCCCTGGCGCTAATTCTGACAGATGTCTCCCACTGCCTCGAAACAAAGGCGGCCGCGGCCAACATATTCCTCCTGGTGTAAACAGTGTCCGATGTAATCAACGGCTGAAAAGATACAAAAATTAACAGACTGCCCTACAGATAAGTTTAATTTGAAAAACCTTCACCTCTCGAGGCCAGGATTTATTAGTAGGGTCGAAAGGATCCTTTGTGGAACACACACTGAATACTCAAATCAACTCAGCTCAATTCATCGAAGTCAGTAACTAGACAGATAAACCCCAGTTTTTGTTGCTGGATAAAATTTCAGCTCATTAGTGATTCCCCCTGGATTTGGAACACCTTCAACAGAATTGACATTACATTCAAAGGAGAACAGCAATCCAATAACTTCGACGATTACGACGGATAGAAACGGAAGATCCGATTCATCGTCAAGTTCTAACGTCCGTGTGCAGTGGGCGACCTTCTGTTGAAAAAATGGAGGCAAGGTCGGTCTGTTGTGAAACGAAGCTAGGTCAAGCACGCACCATCAAGCCATCTATAATCTCACGCAACCGGTGTATTCGCTCAGGGCTTGAAGGAGAAAAGACTAGATATACGAAAAAAGTGAGCGCCGCCAGAGCTTGTGAAACTTTGAGACCCGCAGCCAGTAAGTACGAAATTCGAGTGTGAGCCGAAAGATAGTCATGTTTGAGTTTGAGGTGAGAAAAAGGGAAAGTGACTGCCGTTGAGGCGCCGTGGGTGCTCGAGATAAGATAGTAGGTCGGCCGACCAAGCCGAGTATCGGCTGGTAATTTCCCGCCTTGAATTTTTTCGCCAAAAAAAGGGTTAATTCATTGAATGCTATATACAACTGAGATGAAGGTGTGAAAGATGGAGATGGCTCAGGACGACAGGAAACCCGGTCAAGTATGTTAGAACTATCGTCCAAAGGGTGCGTATAGAGGGAGCGGGACGTGTCGATGAGCTAGTGGGAGTCGTTGCTCTCTGACATTTCCGCGCGAACGTGGATGAGAATCAGGAGACGGGGATGAGAAGCGGAATCGTGCGCGTCTCAGAGATAGGTGGTGGGGACATGCGACCGGGAGAAGCGCACGTCGACCGCCCGTGAAAGTGTCCGCCCCACACATCCTTCTTCGTCCTAATCGCGCCAGTCCTTATGCGCGCCACGTGCCTCCCATTCGCGACGCCCATATCGGCCACGGCGTAAATGTCGTTCCTCGGTGGCGTTGGGGTCGTCCCGCGACGCACTTGCGCGGACATATGTCCTTGTGGTACCGTCCCCGTCGCTATACTCTCCCTTCAGCGAATGCCCGTGCGCAATGGAGTTTGCTGTGTGGGGGAATAGGGGTGGACAAACGCGCGGAGAGGCGGTGAGGGCGATGGGAGGCGCGTGCGCCTTAGTCGTCTACAGCGACTGCATATGATTGTCGATGCGGCTGCATCGGCGAGATCGCGGAGAGGTACCGAGGTGGCGAGCACGATGACCTGCGTAGAGCGGTGGTGAGACGTACGTCGAGACGGGCGGTAATGTGGGTGGACAGGGCTCGGCGTTGCGCATTGCGACACACAAAGCGACGTGTCTGCATGCTGCCGAATGCGGTGGGTGGGGTTGCTGGAGCATATATTAATACTTAACACGGTCAGCGATGCGACAGTGCGCGCCGCCGACGTGCGTGGAGGAGGGCGGCCTTTGAGCTGGACAGTGGGGATGCCAAAATGGGGCGACTTTTGTGTGACGAGCGATGCACTTGGTAAAATATCGATGTGTGGGACGGAAGGGTCGCGCGGAGCTGTGCGCGGTCTCTCGGCGTCGTCGTGGAAGCGGTGGAGGTGCATTTGAGGGCTAGGCTACAATCTCCGCGGCGCGGGAACGTCTCATCGCGGGTGAAAATACGCGGAGGGAGGCGCAGAAGCGGATCCGGGAGAATCGCGTGGATGGGACAGTACCCAACACATCTGGGAGAAGCGTGAGCAAAGAAAGAAAAGGGAGTGAAATTGTACGCACCGCGTCGACGGCGCGCGGCGTCTAGAGCATCGTCGGTGAGGGCAATGGTGGGATTGCGCGAGCGGGTGATGAGAGCGCTGGGGCCGCTGGGCTTCGTCGCGGCGTCGCGCGATGGGGTTCCGCGAATGGACGTCCGTGCAAACGCACGCCAGACGGTGGATCGACCAGCGCAGGGGACGCGGATGTCACGGGAGGGCATCATATATACAGCAAGGAGGGACGGGGAGGTTCTTTGGAGGTAGAAAGGATAATTAGAGCGTGAAATGAATGGGAAGAGACAAGGACGGAGTGGGTAGATGAGAATGAGCAGATTTACTCACATGGACGGCAAAAACCTGCACCGTTTCGTCATATACCCCCTGCATGCGTGGTATCCACTCAAAAAGACGCCATAGGAGGCATTTTGACGTTGTGCTTGGGGGGGAATCGAGAACACGGCTGATACTGAGTTTTTGCGTGAAAAATATGAGCGGGGAATCTTTTCGAGGGGAAACGTAGGAAAGGACAGAATGGGGACAGAACTGGGGTAGGGAAGACGGAGAGAGACCAGGGGTGCAGGCGCAGGTGAGTGGGTTGGGAGACTGGGTAGTCGTGGCGTCGGGACTGGCGGAGGGCGCCGCCACACACGCGCAAACAAACGCGTCGCGTGGCCGCCAAGCACTGTGTAAAGTAAAGTCACTCCATATCAGTGACTAGTCACTGATGGCGAGATTTCGGCACTGCTGAGCAGGTCGTCCATTGGTAGTGCTTTTCCAGTCACTCCAATGGAGGTTCGGCTGGGAGCTCCTGGAGAAACCACACCATATCAGTGCTCCTCTACCAAACGGATGCTCGCGTCCCCAAACTGGCCTCTAATTATGTCTCGGCCTTCCCCGCCATCATTCTTGGCACAGATCCATCGGCCGATGTGGCTATGTAGTCCGCAATCAATCTTGTTTCTCGCCCTCAACGTTGCAACCACGGCGCCTGCTTCTCTGCCCTACGCCCGCCTACGCCGCTCCTTTTACTGCCGCTCTTTTTACTGCCACTCTTTTTACTATCGTCTGCGTCATCTGGGTGCCCACGACTATCTCCAAGCTGATGAGGCCCTTCCTGCCTCTCTTGCATTCAACGTCATCCTATAACCCTTTCTCGCTGGGTCGCTATGGTCTATAGCATAGCCCTTCATTAAAAAATGTCACTACAAACCGGTCTTGCCCTCATCTCTACTCCCTAGGTTGGTAGCCTATCTCTCAAGCCGCACATAAAATATTACCGCGCCATTCCGTGGATATATATTATGTGCGGCTAAGGTCTTGCTATTCAACTGGGAATCGTCTTCGGCGCAGGAATCCTCGGGAAACGCTTTGTCAGCTCGCAAATCTTTGGGCAGACCGAAACATGTGATCGACATTCTTCTTCCCGGCTGTGTTATCCGGCGTTGAGCCCGTTTGGTACCATTGCTGCGTCAATTTGTGCATGGCATTCACGGGAGTTCACGCCAATTTGAAGTTCAAGGACTGCAAAGAGCCGCGCTTCGCGGCCGATGGAAGACCAAGGCGCCTCTTTTGTTATCTCCCGATCATCCCGCGCCTCCAGGGCTTCTTCCAAAATCCCAAGAAGGTTGAGCAGCTGCTTTACCGGCACAAGCATATCCCTGGTACCATCTGTGACGTTTTTGACAGCGATAATTATAGGAACCTTCGCAAAACAAAAGTTGTTGTAGACGACCAGGGGCTGTCCCATTGCTATTTCTCCAGCAAATATGACATCGCCCTCTCCATCTGCACTGATTCATATCTCCTTTTCGAACGACGGCGAAAAGGTCCCTCCGCAACCCCCATTCTTGCCGAGGTCCGTACACATCTCGAGGACCTGATGTGTGCAGGAGCCATTCCGGGGCATTTGTTTCTGACACGATACTGATCAGGTTTACAGCCCGAGGTCAAAACTAAACCAAAAACGGTAGTTTACACTTGGCTTACCCACATACGTGCCCCACCATTTTTCTTTTGTCAGGATATGCTTGCGATGCCGCCGAGGGAAAGTCCATCAAGCCCGCAAACAAAACGGCCAAAATAGAACCGTCTCGTAAATCCAGCAGACACTCTAAAGCTCAAGGTGTGTTACCTTTGTATTTGATTCGGGCCTATGTTCATCGTTTTGCTGACACCTGATTCGACCTGTGCCGATTTTGCCTGCTGTTTCCCTGCAATCGTTCCTGCACCGCCAAGCCTCAAGTCGTGTTTTATTATTATCCAAGCTGCTCTGGAATCCTTTATAGATCCCCCTCTCGTCTGTAGCCTTTGAAAGTGTATTTTTTGGTCAAACAACTGTATTCTTGCGTCTCAAATCTAGATTTGCATTGTCGTACCAAAGTATTGATCCACAGAACATGGGGGCTCCCATAGACAATCCTGAAAATATTTCTACGACATATTTCCCTGTTTGAAAAATCATTTTAGATGCACCCCAATGACAATATACTCAGTGTGGAGACCATGAGGAAGCATCGGCGCGTCAAAAGCTGGTCACGTGCCCTTTGTTTGTTGATATTTACAATGGGCGCTTCTTTACTTCTCCCACCACAATCTCGCCGTCCTCCCTCTTTGCACGTCCATCTACGCGTCCACAGTATGCCCTCATGCCCCTAATCCCCTCCATCAATTTGAGATCTATTTCAGGTGTATTTGTCGGCCTGCCATCGCTTTAAGGTCTCCACCATATTCAACGCGTAGGCCATGTATATCACGTCCCAGGTGGGTATCGGTCATTTATACCTTTCTCTTTGGTAGTCTAATTCGTGCTTTTGAACTTCATAGGATGTCCAGAAAGCGAGCAGCTCTCGAGAAGAGGCATAGCTCAACATTCGAGGGTGTCATGTCTATTCAATGAAACATAGCGTGTTAACAGCCATTTTTGGTGCGTGCTGTATGCTTTTTTACTGGGTTGAGCTGATCTTAGCAACGACAGGAGACCCATCCTCGGCACGTGCTTCCCC
The DNA here is from genome assembly GCA_029204075.1 of Mycena capillaripes. Taxonomy (NCBI): domain Eukaryota; kingdom Fungi; phylum Basidiomycota; class Agaricomycetes; order Agaricales; family Mycenaceae; genus Mycena; species Mycena capillaripes. The sequence continues at coordinate 1,241,770 of JARHKZ010000021.1, forward strand.
AGCTCCGTCTCCTCGCGCCGCATCGCACCAGCATGCTCCCGCGCCGCCACCACCGCTGCGCGATACACAACGGCCCCACCGCTGAGCGATACACGAGCGGCCCCACCGCTGCTCTTCGTGGGGCAAGAACACGACCTGCACACAAGAGTCCGCATTGAAGCACGCCGTGCATGCGAGATACACCTCACGTCAATCAACTGCGTTCTACTGCTGCAGGTATGCGGACTCATTCTTCCTTCCCACTCTTCTCCTAACGCCTTCTCCTCCATTTCCCCTGCCTCGGTTGGTTTCCTTTTCCTTCTTTCCCTCCACACCGCTCTCTTCCTGGCTTTTTTTTGTACATCTCATCCTCTCTCGTCACTCCATTCTCCGTTCTCCTCCCCACCCTTTCCCCACTGTCCTTGCCCCATACGCCCCTGCCGATCCCTCTTCCCTCCTTTCTTTTTCGCTCCTTCTTTTAACACTTCCGTAGGGCTCTCTTCCCTGGTTGTTCTCGAGGACTTTGCTGTTTCTTGGTTGATCTCGGAGTCGCTCACCCCTTTCCAGAATTCAAAGCGCTGCTTGGCCTCGCCGCGTCCATCAAGGCTCCAACGCAATCGAGGCGCTCGTGATGTATGCAAATTAGCACGAAGCATGAGTTTGAGGTGTGTGGCGCGATTTTCTTTTTCTTCTTTATTACGGTGCGGCGGGGCAATTTTGCGCAAGGGAGTGTTGCTGTCTTGGGTGGTGGAATTGGGATGGCCGGTGGGCGTGTTCCCGTATCTCTCTTTCTTTTTTTTCCCGTGTCTTCTTTGTCCCCCCGGTTTATCAAACACGTTGGATCGCTTTGGACGCCGATGGCTGCTACCAAGGTACAACGTCTTTTGTTTCCCTTTCATAGATGCTTGATATTGATATTTTTGTCGTCGCCCGGCCCGCTCCTTTCCTGAACCTCCGCAATAGGGCCCACGAAGCCCCTCCCAGCCCATGCCCTGTTTTGGCGTTCAAACTTGTCGTCCGCGGTGGCAGGTAATAACAGGAAAGGCGCACAAATGGGTATGCGTGCGTTTTACGTTCGGGCCGAGTCTGATTCCTCCGATTCTAGGATGACATCTCGAGTGGTCACCAACGGTATGTATTTTCTTAGGAGCAACGTTGCAGTTTTGATTGCGTGAATTTTACAGGTTATACATACTATGTCAACGATGCTGAAGAAGATGCACTGCAAGTCAATCGGACTCGTCGCATGAGACCTAAAATGTATGTTTCCCTTGTTTCGTGTTTTATTTAAATCTAATCTAGTTGTTCACGCAATCAGATTTCGTCTTTTCATCGTTGCGTGTGCGTGTAAGTCCTGAGATCTTTGTACCCCAGGATTGTACTAACTGCTTTCAGGTTTTGTGCTCCCAAGTTCGCTCGAAGTAGGTATGGTTCCTTCTATCGTACAGTAGTGGCTCGTAGCGTACTGTGATGTATTCCTATTTTGTTAATATAATCTATTTTACCATTTATTGGAGGAATCGTGAGGCAACCCGGAGCAGCCGACCCACGAGTAGCAGTGCCTCAATCACTGCTGAGCAGTGCCCAAGAACCTCCTTGGGAGTGCCCGAAATCACTCCTCAGGAGTGCCTTGAGCACCCCCGGGGCGACGATTTTCTGCCAAAAAGACCTGAGGAGGTGGTTTGGTCACTGCTCTGCAGGTGGTGACGACCTCCTCGGGAGGTGTTTTAGGGCACTCCTGAGGAGTTCCTCCGCTTTACTCAGTGCAAGTGAACACAGCGGAAACGGCGGGACGCGACGGAGCAGAGCGCGACGCGACGTTGTGGTTAAACCTAACCTGTTCGGGTGCGCCATGGAACTGAATATTTCTTTTCAAAATCTCGCATATATACCCAACTCGTCGCTGAACTTTCATAAAATCGCCAATGGGACATATCTATGAACATTTAGGGCAATAAACTGTACACGAGGCTTTATTGACGATTATCTGATAGTGAAACGAATCCTGGGTTGAACTCAAGAAGTATGCACATGTCAAACAGAAATACAGTGTATATTTTACCATTTCACGGCGTCCACCCCGGCATAACCCGACCACCCCATGCCTCCGACGTTCTGCAATCAGGGGCGTCGAATTTCGTGGGGTCGAACGGACATATACGTGGATTTGTAGCTGGGCCCGACGAACTAAAGCCTTGGCACCGCAATCTCAACTTGAAGGCCAACATCAAACTTGACCGAATCACTCTGCACCGCAATGCGCTTGATCTTTGCGGGAGCCATCAAAATCGAAGGTAGACCACACTGGCGGTGGGTAAAGAAACAGGGAGGCTACAAATCTCATGAACTGAAATTGGTATGAAACAAAACAATCATGTTCGTGGCACGCATACAGAAACTACAATCTAACTAAATATGTGGAATCTCGGCACCTCGCCGACTGTTGCAACCCAAGGTGCTCGATGGCTACACCCCCAGGTGAACAAATGGAACCCAGCGCTCATAAGGAACATTAAGTGCCTTCAGTTTATTCACAGCCAACTGCAGAGCCTCTGCTGCATCCCTTGCATCAGGGATTCGACCATTGCGAAACAAGTGCGAGTAGAAAATCTCGGCAACCAGTGGTCTATCAGAGTCACTTATATTCCATAGAGTTCCAACTGCCCCACGGAAGCCTGCTGCTATGAATCCTCCAGCAAGGTGAAATGATTCATTCACGAGATGGCTGTCCCCCTTTGCCGTGTTGGATGCAGAGAGGAATACAAACTGTGCATTCGGCAGTGACATGTGGAGGATAGCTTCAAGCTCCAAAGTTTCAGCATGGAGTATGAGTCCACTTCTCTCTGGGGAATACAAATCCTGTTTTCCTTGGCAGGCTATGTGAGCCCAGGAGCATTTCTTGAGTTGTGATTTCACGGCCTCTGCTGTAGCATTCTCCCCCTGCAGACATTCCACTTGTTCCTTTGCAATAATTGACTGAATCATGTCAACCTCCTTCTTCACTCCTATGAAATGACCATGGGTGACATTTTGAGGGCCTCCAACAACCCCAAGCTTCAGTTCTGATTCAGGTCTCTTGGAATAAGCCTTCAGCAGAGCTCCGAGTGTCGCTGTGTAGGAATGAATAAATTGGTCTGTTTCAGGGCTTGCATGCAGAGGTAGTCCGACAAATCCCCCAGTTGGCAGCCACCAGATTCGGCCATTATATATGCCATGCTAGATGATGATTGTTAGCATCCAATAAGTACAAAGAAGTCTTGTTTCTGCTCACCGATTCTAAACTTTGGTATACAGGATCAACGATATGAGTCCAGATCCAGGAGAGCAGAACTACCCAGAGTTCGTTGAAACTTTGAGATGGGATAAAATGCAGATGATGACCTTGCTGCAATTGTTCAAGCAGGGTCCTCTGGTTCTTAAGCAGCTCATGTGTCACTTCTGGAAGAGGGACATGAATTGGTGCTGAAGTTGGATAGAGAATTATTATCCCGTCGCAATGATCACTGTGACTGTTAAGAATTATAATAGGACCTCCTTGTGCTGCCTGGGAAAGCCTGTTATAATCTTTTGCATGAAGAGGATTTTCGAAACCTGACTGTGCTTTATTGCTTGCAATCACAAGAGGAATTGAATCAGAAGAGTTTCTGGTGTATAGCTCTGATGAGATATTCATTAACTTTGCCTCTTCATCGGGAAGAACCTCCGGCAGTTTTTCCACATCTGCCGTTAGCTGTTGCATTTTCTGGAAGATTATGGCTATTCCCCGTTCTATGATCTCTACTGCAGAAGTAAGTTCACCAAGCTCAATGCACATCTTGACTGCAGTTGACATGGTTTGGGCAATATCAAGTGTGCGGAAGAGATTACACTGAACATTAATTGAATGCCCAATCCATAGAAATTCTGGAAGCAAATCTAAAGCAGCTGTGTAAGCTGGTAGACGATGTGCAGCATCAAATGTTGCTGCAAAAGACTCCCTGTCCAATGCTGCTGTCCAAGAATTTTGAGGATGCAAGGGGGTGGTTTGGAAGAAATTGTAGTAATGGGAATGGATTATTGCCAGATCTCCTGGTTCTCTGGATGTGGGATACCGTTTTTGAGGGCTTAATGCAAGCTGCTGGAGATGACCTGCTTGATCAGGAGGTGCCTCTTGCGATCTTGCTAAGGCAGCCTCAATATCATTCCGGTCTTCCCAGATATCCTCAAGTGCTAAGGCATGACTTTGTAACCTTCCTGCTCTGTTGGGATGCTGCTGTAGTGTGAGATCTAGTGCCTCTTGGAGCATTTTCATTATAGATCCAAGATCTTTAAGATCTCCCAACTTCTCATATCGGAGCTGCAGAGCCATAACAAAGTGCTGTAGATGACTGGCTCGGTCAGGGTGTCCTTTTGGTGTGAGATTTAATGCTTCCTGGTATGCTTCCAAGGCAATGTGAAGATCGTGCAGATCTCCAAACCTCTGGTATAGATCACAAAACGATATAGCAACATTTTGAAGCCTTTGTGCTCTGGCTGGATGCTGTTTTGGTGTGAGATCTTTTGCTTCTTGGAATATTTGCAAGGCAGCTTCAAGATCCTTCAGGTCTCCCAACCTTTCATATTGACTCTGAAAGCACATAGCAAGGCATTGGAGCCTCTCTGCTCTGTCAGGATGGTCTGTGGGTGTCAGATTCACTCCTTTGTGAGCATTATTCAATGCACTGTGAAGATCCCTGGTATATATAAATAATGCGAAGAATGACCACACTCAAAAATCGTACGAGATATCCGCCGTCAACCACATGATAAGCAAGCTCTTGAAGCGCTCGAACTGATCCAAATATTCCTTGGCCTCCTGCTGACTCCACAGCGCCCACGCGACTCCCTGGGAAATATTTTCGCCGACAACGGGCCGCAACTTCTCTGCAAAGACTTCCAACACTGTCTTGAATTCGTTCATGGGAACCGGCATTCGCTGAATATTATTGCTGGACGGGTTGGTAGCAACAACTTTGTCGAGGGTCTCCAATAACAATTTGAGATTCTCGACCTCTGAGAATAACCTCTGGTGCTCCTCCGGAGCGGCGCGGAAGTCCTTGATGTATTCACGCACTTTCAGCACCATATCGAGGAGCTCGAGTATGCTGGCAACAATACCAAGTGTTTCCGCCATGAGAGGAGAGGGAGAGAGGCTTATCGATCTGGAGGGCGTCTAAAGAAGGACTACATAGCAGCCATTTGACGTGCCACGTTCCATTGCGTCCGGCCAAAAATAGGAAGCGCTCGCATTTTCGGGGAACAGGCACAGCTGGATGAGCATCGATGGTGCCCAAATCACCGGTCGTTCTGAACGACAGAAACACGCTGCAAATAAATCAGTCGCCAGGTCTTCGCACTGCTTAAGACGGAATCCGAATCAGGCGCCAAAGATATATACCAGCGAGGCGCCCAAGCTGCAATTTTAGACGGCGGCCGGATCTTACCACTGCGTGAAGATTTCGTGCTACCTGGCTGGGCGCAGTGTGATAGAGCTGTGGACGCGTTGCAAGAAGCAGAAGACGCGGCCCATATTGAAGTCTGAAAGATTAAGCTGGCATAATCTCTCTCAGATCTCTTTATAAAATAACGGGTGTCCGTCTGAAGCCTTTTACGCCCCTTTTATGGGCCTTTTTAGCCCGAGATTGTGGGCGTTCGCACGCCACCGGAACTGCACGGCACCAAAACTCCGGATGCTCTCACGGTAAGCGCTAATGTTTTCTTTGCCGCCTTCGGCTCACAGGCACTCATTGTCCACTCAGCTCCCATTGGGCGGAACTCGCCGCTCCCACACAGAAACTCCGCCCAGACTTCTCCTTCAAATAAACTCGGGCCGTGGATTCCACTTTCCGAGGAATCTCCTGGCGCCCAATCAAAGCCCCGCTTTTGGGTCCAAATGGTCCGAACGGCCACGTGACCATCGCGTCGGGTCGTGTCTGTGATTCTGCTGTCACCAAAGTCTAATGTGATTTAAGATCGAAGCCATAACTCCTCCCAAAGAATGAAAATTGTGTTCCTCCATGTGCCTTTCCTACCTCAAGATTGAGACGCTGTTTACATGGTGCATTTCTCTCTCCGTATAAAACTACCCTGCTTTCAATCATCGATCCCAACATTTGTGAATTTACTTTTTTTCTTTCATTCATAAATTCTGCCCTCACTTTGGAGGATGTTTACTTTGGGGGAAATTATGAACTTGACTGCGAACTGACAAAGAGCAGAAGATCCACATGTTGTCTTCTTCGGTCCACATTCAGAGCTAATAAATGCAGCCACTGCCTGTGCTCTTAACAGAGAGATAAAATACAGGCAGCTAAAAGAACGAGGCAGGGATAATAAAAACAGCAAAAGAATAAGGACATATGTAAACAACATGCCCCTTGAACTTGAACTTGAACTTGAACTTGAACTTGAACTTGAACTTGAATCCAATTTCTTGGATCAATCAAGAGGGAGGGGGATCGTTCCGCGGTCCCCCGAGCGCTTGTATAGCCACAAATTAAATAGGCAGGCCAGCGAATCGAATTCAGGTCCGCTCGATCGTTAAGTTTAGGAATTGGGCCCAGGTGACAAAGCAAAACAAGCAGACGGAAACGCGCAGTAGAATACACGAGGATGAAAATGACACGGGACGCAACGAGGTATGAGAATGTAACGGAAGTGGGCAGAAGTGGAAACGCACATCAGGACCTACTTTCCTAATTCGGTCTAATTGCCCCAAACTTTGGGGAAATATGACCGAATTACCACTCTTACCTTCATTTCCTTTCTAGTGACGTTGGAAATAAATTAGGGGTAATTTAGCCCAAGTTTCCCTACATTCACAAGCAATTGCCCAGGTTTTACTATGGTACCAGCTGTTTACAGCTGTTTGCAAAAACAATGACACTATCCAAAAATAGAATAAGAAAGAGCAACTTCAAACACACCACATTTCCAAGCCCATTTCTCCGTCAATTCTTGGCCGATTTGCATAGTTCTGGTCGCGTTCAAGAGGCATGAAGCGGGGCTTTCACTTCATACCATGGAACATCGATAAGTCTCAAAAAGACTGGTTTCGCAATGTTGCCTTTAGCTGTTGTAATGGTAACAGGAAATGCCTCTAGCTCACTCAATTCACAGCCAATTCAGATAATTCCGGACTCTTCTGAAAGCCTGGATCGTGGCATAGGGCTGCGACATTTAATATTTTGGTTTTATAGTGAAACCCACCCTTGGCAATGAAGTTTCAACATAACACAGCAATTTCATTCCTTCCGTTGCATATCAGCTGTGCCTTGCTTTTTCATTGCATAAATATGATTGCCTTGACCATACCTTTCAGAAACACCCAGAACCAGCGGGATCGGCCCCGAATTGACAGAGAACGAGTTGATCCATGTGTTGGTAAAAAACTGGTGGTGGGAATTTTGAGACCTGAATCTTGGTCCTTCTACTGGCTGAATAGGGAACGTACTGAAAGTGCGTTCAAAACCGCGTCGAACGCACCCAGAATCAGGGTAAATGGTTTAGAACTAAGCGAGATATGAGCCTGGCAATCCGGGGCATCAAATGTGTTCTTATTCATCAAATTTTGATGAGTGTCATTACTTTCGCAAAGAGCTGTAATTGCTCAGATGGATGCAGATGACACAACAAAAATTACATTTGGATGCTAAACGACTGACATTGCACGGCATAGTACGTCTAACTATCAGAATGGCATGGGATCCCCACTGTACTCTACACTCGCATCGTGGATTACCATTCTGTGAGGTACGCACTGGGAAAGAATTCATTGGTTAACTTACCAAGGATATTGGGAGCGGCCTGCCAATTTAACTTGTTTAAACGGCCGACACTGTAAGAGGGATGTCAATAGGGGATAAAAAATGAAAAGGGAAATGACTCTCACGATTGGTTGCGATAGTTGCTTCGCCGCGAGAACGACAGCGAAGAGAAACGAAAGCAGACGTCCAAAAAAGACTGAATTTGAGGTAAACGGGATGGTATGGCACACCGAGAAGAGTTAATGGACGTACCGACGAGGCGCCAATGCGAAATTAATTCAAAACAATTGCGATGTCACTGCATGGCAAGAAATAGGTAAGTCTTTATTCATAGTCAAATACTTGAGAGAATATGCATGGCACATAGATAACAGATCATGGAACCACGCTGATCAAAGTATATTATCAAGATAGTATACCACAACCCGACGACGAGACCCATAGCTCATAGCAGATTAGCGTGCGGACGTGATCCAGATGGCCACGAGGAACACGTAGAACTGAAACAAAGCAGTTCGTAATAGACATGAGGTAGGCAGCAACCAGCGTACACTCAGCGCATCGTTGTGCGAGAACATAAATAAGATTCGGTGCGCAATCAGAACGTCACATCATACAGCGAGAATAATGTTAGCAGCGAAGGATGTATATAGCGGAGACCCTACCCACAGGCAATGTGTCGGCCTAAATTCAGGGACTGTGCCCCCCGTGCACCGACGACGGTGAAGCATATGACACACGACACTCTAGAAGGGGATCTTAGGAACGTGTATAGGACAGAGGGGAAGCAACGTGCACCCACCTCGCTTGGCAGAATTCCCTATATGCAAGGATTTTGAAGGGCTGGCAAGTGAAGAGTCCCTATAGAACACGCACCAGTGATGTTCCCGTCAGCAACGACGAGTTGAAGGTCACTGAAGGTCACATTGACTCCGCCTAAAAAGTAAATGAGGACACGAGAAATCACCATATATGGCGGATGGGTGGGGGGTGGTCTAGTATCGTGAAAGGCCCCCCGAGTCCGAATCCAAAGGGACCTAAGCGATTGGACAAAAAACCGGCGAGATATAAGCATATTACTACTGGGGTAAGTGTAGTATGTGACCTAAATCTAAAATTGGCATGACAGCATTGAACCTTGTGGTAGCCACGATTTCATCCTCCCTTTAGGGACTAGAAATAGTGGCTGAACTGGCCATAGGGGATGGTGTCTTGCCAAGAAAAAATTAGCCACCAATTGATCTTGTGGCTCACTGCCAAGTCTCTGATATATCCTTCTCAAGATATAGGTTTCAGACAAACACCGTGATTTTATAAAGAGGTAGAAGTGGTACTCAATACAGCTTACCTGTTGAGGTAACGGTGGCCGCAGCCTTTACTCGAGGTTAGCAGAAGACCCTCACAGACGCGCAGGGAATTACTTTCCCAATTTATACTTGCAATATCTGGACAGGAACCAATATAACTAAAGAGGGAGAATTAAACCTAGTGGAGAGGACGTAAGGTGTAAGGGGATGAAATACGACATCCAGGAACACAATGCCTTGATATGCTCTGCGGCGGCGGCGACAGCGAGCCACGGACTCTTATTCCAACATTACTACTGAATGCTTACTGCCGAGACTTATGAAGACTCAGAGGGAGTGCGTTTGACACCACGGATAATGGTTCGTACCACTGATTTCCTCCTTCTCCTATCCCTCACTGGGTGTGTCGTGGCGACGTTCCCAACGCAGTTAATTTACCAGTCTCCAACGCCAGTCATCCTCGAGAACATCGTCGTCCGCCCATCGTCCAAACTTCTGGTCACTTCCATCCAATCGCCCACGCTGTTCACGCTGGACCCTGGCGCCGCGAATGCGACCCTAGACGAGGTTTACACCTTTCCCAACTCCACTGGTCTCACCGGCATTGTTGAATATAAGCCGGACGTCTACGCCGTTGTCACTTCCATATTCAATGTCACCGCGGCCGCTGCAATACGCGGGAGCGTTATCATCTGGAGCGTCGACCTCACCTCCGGTTCCCCCGTCGCAAAGCCCGCAGCGCGCATCCCGCAGAGTACACTCACGAACGGCCTCGCTTCCTTCCCTGGCCACCCCGATCTTGTCCTCGCGTCGGAATCGTACCTCGGCGTAGTGTACGAGGTCAACATGCGCACCGGCGCCGTGCATGTCAAAATTCGGGGCCCGGCGCTCGCGCCGGGCCCGCCAGCCCCACCTGCGATCCCCATCGGCATCAATGAAATTCGCGTCGGGCGTGACGGTTTACTTTATTTCACCAACAGTCTGCAGGGGACGTTCGCGCGCGTCCCACTGAGCGGCGGGATGGTTAAAGTGCTCGGAGATTTGGGGTCCTTCACCCACACCGACTAGTATGACGATTTTGTGTTCGACAAAAAGGGACGGGCGTGGGTGGCGACCCATCCGGGGGCGCTGCAGCTGTTTACTCCCCTGGCGAATGGGACGTGGGTGCAAGAGACTGCGGTGGGAGATCTGGCGGGGAGCACACTGCTCAATGTGCCGACCGCGGCAGCTTTCGGGCGAGATGGAGCCCGGGAGAAGAGAACACTGTATGTCACCACGGTAGTGGGGCAGATCGTAGCTGTCGATACCGGGGCCAAGGCGTGACATGTAGTGGAACTATTATTATTAGTATCAAAGCCGCAAATTCAAGAAGACCATATGAACCGTAGTATTTGCCATTAGTCCCTTAACATGTCTCACCACCCATAAAGATCTCCTGAGACACCATCTGAAAGACTGCGAAGCTGGTGTCACTTTTATGATTTGAATTCAAAAAACTTATCGGTCGATCATATCTTTCTGCGTCAGGCATAGCATCCGCAAATAAGCAGAAAATTGTCGATACGTCCTAACTATCTGATCTGAGAAGCTGGGTCCAGTTTCTCAGATCAGATACCTAGAGTCCAGGGACGAGAAGAAGGCACATGAGACGAGAAGATGCGGGAAGCATAATCAGAAGAGAAACAATAATATAAAAGAATCGGAAGTCACGCCGAGAAGAAGGCAAATGAGACGAGAGGATGCGGGAAGTATAATCAGAGGAGAAACAATAACATAAAAGAATCGGAAATCACGCCGAGAAGAAGGAGAGAGTAGACGCAGAATGGAATGAGATGGGGACGAAGTCTCTAATCAGCGCTTATACTGACGGAGACGGTAGCTGGGTGAAACCTGATGAAGGGAGATGCAGGAGGAGGGAAAGGGGGAGACGATGAGGGAGAGACGATGAGAAAGATGAGGGGGAGCCATGCGCGTAGATCTAGACGCAAGTACTGTAAAAACAGGACTATATGCGCAAGAAAGGTGGATATGCGAGTGGAGTGATAAGGGCGATCATGGAGAGCGAAAGGAGGGAGAATTAGGGAAAGACATGTCGAACGAAAGACTAGACTCACCAGCTGGATGCGCAATCTCCCGGGACAATGTGTAGGCGCGGTGCCCGCCGTCGGCGCAGGCGATTCCACGTCGTCTCTATTCCTCCATTCCGAACACCACTCCACATTGGAAGCAAGCAAAACGCCCGCCTATTCCTCCGTCCGCCTCGGGTCTGGCGTCGAGGGCGCGCCATTCCTCCCGCCTCGTACCACCGCCGGATGGTGGGACGACCAAGACTACGTGCGCCGCGAGCGCCGGTACTGGAGGCGCAGTCGGAAGTGCACAGTGAGCGTCGAGATCTCGGGGCGAACAGCGTTTCTGGTTAACCTGCGGGAATTCCGAGCCAATCCAAATTCAATCAGTGTGAATCAAGTCTGGTTACAAATCATCTGGTACGCACCCACCTATCCGTCGTTTCCTGCTCAGAGGCGGCGGTGTGTAAGACGTGTAAGGTCTTGGCGCAGACGGCCCAGTTATCGATCTGGTCTGCTTTCAAGCTTGCGCTGTCCACCGCTGCGATTCAGTGCCATTTCGCAAGCCAAGTCGTGGCCTAGTTTTGTAGCCCGTAGAGGTCATGGTCTGCGTTTCAAAAGACAAAAGCAAGGCGTAGGCGTCCTTATGCGCGGCCCTCCATAGTCTGCGCGGTGCAGGCGTTTGCTGGCGGGATTCGGGAACGGCTCGGTTACGGTGTTTGTGGGTGCCAAAAGGAATTAGGAAAAATGCGCCAAAAAAGGAAAGAGAAAAGAAAAGAAAGAGAGGAAGTTCAAGATTTTAATTGCCCCTCTTGTAAATACATCCGAGCCGAGTGTTCGGTATTCCGGAGTTCTCCGGAGACAAACATCTCGGCAAACAATATTATTAACCGTTCTTTAACGAGATGGTGGAAATCCTGTGCTGAATCCCCATTTATCTGTATTCCTTTTAGTGTTCTCCGTTTCTCGTCCACTCATAACCCCTTTGGTTTTATTGTTTTTCCCAAGAAATTGAACCCATGATCTTAAACTACATGCCGCAGCAAATACTCGATGTTCCTTCCGAACTGCGGACAACTGCGATCTGTCCAAGACAACCCAAATTGGGACTGTGGGGTTGTAGAAACAAGTCTCGTGAGTCAACAGTTCTCCAGAGGCCACTCCATTCGGGTTGCATCAGCGCACTTTTCCCTTACTGCGGCCACGGAGGAATTTTCATAAAAGCTAGGAGGAGCTTCCATTCGCTCCTGGCCTCCTCTCTCTTCCTTCCCCTCCAAATATCGGCCATTCGATCCCTCAACGATGACTGTCTCTCAAGTCTAAACCAGTGCTCTTACATTCAGCCGCTATTTCTCCTGGGCTTGGGGATTCCGCAACATCGCCTCAATAGGTGGTCTTTTCTGGTTGTCACTTCAAGGGCAATGGCTTTGTGTGTCTCGGTTCTTGGGTGCCCTAGTTTGCATCATTCAAGCTCACGTTTCTAGAATGAACTGCGGAGACATATAATGGTTCTACTCTGGAGTCATTATCGTGACCAACGGGTCGGAGACGATCGTTTGGTTGAAAATCATCTTTATTTTATCCACGGCCCACATCGCGTCGCCCTCCCGTACATCTACGCTCGAAATTTTCAGGAACATTAACACATGCTGATACCGCACAACAAACACCCCGGTAACACACCAGAGACCAACGGGAACGAACACCGCCGCGGCCACAAGGCCACCGAATGTCTCCCACAATATCTCACTTCACTCTTCTGCTGTTGGGGAAGGGTCGAAAGAAAATACGGTAAATTGTGTTTATTTGCTCATCCCTCAGCGACTTTTCTTTTGTTTTACTCGTGCTAGGATACTCAGATATTCTTTGGCTCCTTTCCATGCCAGAGCGATCCTCACATAGAGTGATTAGTACACATTCCGTGAGATAACTACATTTTTTTTTTGAAAAATCTGCCGGAGCGAAGCGGAGGCGTACCTTGTGGTCAATGTTATAACGATCGTCCCCGACTTGTCCTCCACCACCATGGATCAAGAACCTCCAGCCTCTCCAGACTATTTCAAGCACTATGAAGCCCCAGATCCGGCACTTTACAGGTCTCCTTCCCAGCCATCACAGCACCTAGGAGCTCCGCCCAGCCCCAGTCCGCAGAGATCATCAAATACATTGATCAGTTCCGAATCTCTTGCTCAACGTTAATTCAAACTCTAGCTTATAGTAATTTTAACTGATGAAAAGAACTTAGATCAAATTGGCTCCAGCTCACAGCCTTCAGCTCAAGTTGGCCAGCATCAATTTGGTATGTTATTACCTTGGGCCAGTTTTAATCTTCATCTCGGTTTTCAGTTCCTTATATTCCAATTATCTCAACCAACAATAGTAAGGATACAAATTGATTTCCAGCGTAAAAAAAAAAAAATTAACACCAACCATATAATGGCCCTCGGGTAAGTACTTTTAATCATAACTATTTAGACAATACTCAATATGAATTCTGCTTGTTCAGGGATTGGTAGATGTTCCTTCTACTGTTCCCCGTTGTAGAAGATGGGGTTGTCCCGTAGAAGGAACAACGGAGAGCTGGTCGTGCAAATGTCTGCTAAGTAGCTGTAGAGGAAGTGTGATCAACCCCAGTGATAATAAAATACTCAGCTCTCAAAATACTCTCAACTCGTTACTCGGGCTCGCTTGATCCAACTCTGAGGACTCTCTTGACTCGATTTGTGCTCAGATACTCGATGATGGTGGTGGTAAGAGGAAGAAGGGAAAAGTCCCCTCCTGATCGATTTGACAACCAATATAACTACGATCGGGATGGCTGAAACGCATGCTTTTGCGTCACCAGATGCGGCCAGACCGGCCCAGACGTCAAATACAAGCGAGGCGGGTAAGTAAGAGTCCATGAAAATAAGGAAGGAAAAATCCGCAAGCTAATCGCACCGTTTGAACAACAACCAACCGGGCAATGCGCAAAGACGGAATAGGGAGACACATCCGCCGCCTCAGATGCTGTCGTTGGGTGGCCCAGACCCTCGACTTGTCAATCCCCAGTGCACACCGAGCTGGCCGTGTTCTCCAGGTGAGACTTCGCCTTTGGACATACATGTGCATAGGACGTCAGGAAAAATAAAGTGGAGGATGGGATACGTGGAGGAAATGATAAGGAATAGATATAATTAATTACTCGCCAGCCGAACCATTCCAACGAGGATATAACGCGGTTGCGCGTGAGGATCAAACTCGACAACGCGATCACATGATCTCTTGATGCGCGTGAGTTTTGTGGGTCATGTGGGCATAGAAGTCGGAACCGAGGACAGCAAAGTAGAACTGAATAGAAATGGAGGGGGAATGAAACAAGTGAGTAGTGTCAGGTGAAGGAGAGAGGCATGGAGGAGGTGGTCGCTAACGCCCGAGAAGAACACAACGCTAACACAGTGATCTGCATGAGCGATGTGCGTGCCTATTGGCACTTCCACAGAGGGGGGTACTTTGGATTTCGCCCTCGGAATCCCGCATTAATGGAAAACAATGGGGAAAAAAATCTTGGAAGGAATGGAATGGGATGGGATGTGGGAGTGATAAAGAAGGTAAAAGGAAAACTCAGCAGTCGATGTACACCTCTTCCTCGCTATTGTCAAAGGTGAAAGTGTCGATAAGTTCCTCGCCCGCATCGCGCGTACCCGGATAAGCGAACTTGAGCTTGAAGTCTGGGCCCAGAAGCATGCTTGCGCACGCTACAGCCGATCGTCTGCTGAGGTCACGACTGTCCTAGTCGCGGGGATCAAAAAAAGCCCAAAATGGAAAAAAAAAATCGGTCGGCGCCTTATGTACCGCAAAGTGCTGTAATGCCCGCTGGCTTTGGTGTCGTTGCAGACATGTGGTACCACCTCCAGACAAACTGTATCAAGCAGTTAATGAGGTTTTCAAATTATATGGACCTCAGATGGATTCAAAGAGCAATTTTCCGCTGTTCAATGCTCAAGCTTGGCATGATGCAAAAAATGTGCTCAAGGCAATCAAGTGGGGGTTGTTATCAGACCCGCCTGGTGTTCAACTCTATTATCAAATGTATATTGAGCGAAAGACAAATCTCCCAATATTGCGCTGTGTTCGTGGCACCAACAATCCTGAAGGTGCCATTCACAAAAACCTCAAAGACCGAATGCCGAAGTCTGGGACATCAATCCGACATGCATCTGCTCGTATCAAGGACTATGTCTTTATTAACAACCTTGTTGTTGGAACTCTCAACCGTAGCGGGAAGATGTATCGAGGCCATTACAATGTTGAGGTTCTCAATCGGCTTCAGATATCATTAGAATCAGCACAGCATTTAATTCCTAATGCTCCAATTCTTCGAGGCTGGATCAACGGGGACTTATACACCCAGGGAGGTGAAACAGTTGGCATCCTGGCGCTTCCGGAAAAAACCAGAACTAATGCAGCAATTCTTGCTCACAATGCATCCATTGATTCAAAGTTTAAGCACACATTTCTTGCATTACAGCAAGGAACTAAATATGCAGTGATTGCTGTCCATTCAGTGGAAGAGAAAACAGAGTTCACAGAGATGATGCAAACACTTCCGGCTGTAAATAACCCCAACAGTCAACCAAATTTTGAAGAGGCTGCCCGACAATGGAACAGCAAGGCAAATGGTGAAACTCTTTTTTACAAGGTATGTAATCCAATCATATATCTTTAAAGTCTTCTCACAGACTATGGTAGCTTGAAAGCCATTTGCGATCATATCATTTGAAATGGCTCCGTACCGCAAATGCGAAAAGCTCGGCTGCTCAAAGTTTGCCCCAAACCAAAGCACTGGAGAAAAAATTGCGGAGCAACAATCGCACTTCAGAAGCATATTCAGCACCAACAATTGTCTTGCCAACCACTAGTTCTAATCTGGCTGGACAGTTTTCGCTTCAGCCTGAGCCAAATACCCTCCCTGAGCTCCAGCTCCATGTCCAGTCCCAATTCCGTGCCTATCAGCCGACAGCAACTGGGCATGAGTTGCAGAATTATGTTTCCCCACATCCTGAGCCAGATCATTTTTCTTGGCCCTCCAAATCTCAAATGGAAACCTTCACTCCATTTGCAACTGATTTTGTTGACAATGCAAGTTCTTTCTCTGGTCCTGATTTTGGGAGTCAAGAATTTAGAGATCAACCAGGAGCTATATGAAATATGACATCAATTTCTTCTTTCCCAGCCTCAAGATTCCGTGTTTATGACCCTACAACTCAATACACCACCAGTCCCTTCACCACCCATGGTTCACACTTGGCTGCAGATTCTCCAGTGTACGAATCAGAGCCTGTTAATAATTTCATGGGATTCCAAGCATCTTCTGAACTCAATTCTACACTGGGATTGTCAAATTCTTTTCCAGCTGAATATTTGCCCAATTCTTCTGGGAATTTCGCACCTGAGGCTCAGAGTTCAACTGGGACTGGAGGACAACTCATATCAACGGCTGGATTATTGAGGAAGCGGGATTCACCAGATGATCCTTTTGTTTCTGGCAGCCAACCGGCCAAACGACGACAGAAACGGACATGCCACAAGTGTCGGCAAGAGGGCTGTAAAGGGGCCAATAAACGTGCTCTCTGCTTGAATTCTTGTGGAGATTGCAAGAGTATTCCCGCTACCTTTAGGTAAGGGTTTTAGGGCGCCCTAATTTCACGTCCTGCAGCAAATTCCGTTTTTCGTCAGCTGTTTTCGCGTAAGCTCTAGAAATTGAATTGGACTTGTCTGTTTCACTTCGTAATGCCGCCCGACTCCGCGTCCGTGATCCCCGATCTGCGTTGATTTGACGTGGCTCTTTTCTGCCTCTCACCACCATGGCTCCCGTCGCGACCTACTGTAATCTGCCCCTCTCGACTTCCTTTAACGCTGATCTATGTTGGCTTTGCACTGGGTCTTATCGTCTGGGATCCCTACCTCTGATTCTATGGCTCCCGGTCTCTTGTCACTTCCCTGCACTGACGGCCCTCTTCGCTCTATGAATGCCCAGCTGTCTATAAAACCTTCTCTTCTAGCCGATCTGGTTCTTGGCCGTGACTGGATGTGTTATTGCCATGGTGCTTTCCCCAATATTCGTTTTGTGTTCGGCTCGCATTTGGTCCATATACACCCGCTCCCAGGTGCACACTTTCTTCTTGCTCTGCCCTTTGCTGACTCAATTCATCTAGGCTCTGCTTCTCATCCATTTCGCGATTCCGACATGGATATTGACAGTGATTTCACGGCTCCCCGTACGTTCCCTTACATATTTATGCTGTCGTTGGCACTCACCGCTTCTCAGCCCCTGCATTCTCCTGTCTCTGCGATGACCACTCTGCGCCTGGATGTCCTTCCACATCCACTACTGTTCACGTGCATGCACCCTCTCCTCCCATACCTTCGCTCAATATCCTCCGTGATACATTTACTGTGCATTATGCGACACATTCACGTATTTCTGTATTTCATTCTGATCTACCAACAATTAGAACTGCTCTCGCCCTTCATACTATACCTATAATGAGATAAATCTCCTTCAATGTCGTCAAGTCTTAATTCATCACCTTGTTAGTGGTGCTTGTGTCGTACATAAATCTGATGTTCTGCCAAATTCTAAGCTTGGCCATTCTACTTGTGCAGCAATAGCACAAGACTTTGGTTCCCCGCCATCCACGATGACCGCTGCTCTGGATATTATCCTGGCCGCTGATCGCAACAAGAAAATTCATACCGAAAATTTGTGTCACGTTGCAGCTGCCTTGGACCTTAGGCCATCGGGCTCCCGAAACCTCCGCTTCAAACTGAGGGCAGCAATGTGCAACCATCTCCTGTCTTTACAGTATATGTCTGTAGAACGTCGTTCGTTGACATCTGTTGGTGATTTTTTTCACTCTTTTGGGGCCCATCTTAAACCTGTTCTTCTCTCTATTGCTGCATTACATCGCATTCAACTAGCTGGGAATCCGAGTATCGAAATAATTCATGCTGGAATTACGAAGCACATTCTACACGGACAATGCACTCAATTTTCTCATTCCCATGTATCCTCCTAGACATTCTGGGTCCCTGAGTAGACCATCCGCGAGGACAATGACAAGAGTAGGCCCGCGGATCTAATTCTCTTGCACCTGAAGCCAACATATGAGGTTCGTTCTTTGTCTGTACATGATGTTATCCATTAATCCCCCAGTGGTCTGATACACAGAGACCTTTCGGCATTGTGCTCTTAGCCCACCAAGACCTATCAGGAACTCTAGACCAGCGGCTGGAGGTGATGCGGAGATGACAGCTGTGCATCAAGCGGCTTCAGGTGAGTTCAAAGTATCTGACCCGGTCTACCGGCCATTGATTCTTTGTGTTGTTGTAGCTCGCAAGGTCGGGATACATACTCACCTGACATGTTTCCCGACCACCAAGGTAGTTACTTCACACACAAAAGGGCTAAATTGGTCCAATGTGCATACAAGGATGAAAACGGACCTCATTGCCCCGCACGAGCTCTGTGCCAAACTCAGCGAGGGCACTTTGTTTTCGGTGCAGATCACCTAATTCTAAGTTTATTGATTCTAAGGTGTGTCTAATGTTCTCAAGTCCACTCTCTGTTCTCATCGCTGCACTCAGATCTACCACGTCAATGTTGACAAGCTTACGGTCTTGGATCCGGGCTACAGTGCTGCGTGGGCCCCCGAGATTCCTGTTGTCCCAGTATCCAATGCACCGACGACGCCAAGAAGTAAACACACTCTCGAGCGTGACACCACCATGGACACTGCCTTCGACGACCTTTCCCCATCCAAGAAGGTGCGTTCCATCTAATGTTATCTAAGTTATAAGTTTATTTATCTACCATAGTCGCTCGTTAAAGTTTACTTCGGTTTCTGTCACTCCTTCCTAGTACTTTAATTACTACTTGGTATTACATCGTTTTAATGAAGCTTTTATTCACGGTTCGATTGGTAGCGGGCCTTGCCGCTCGTCGGCCTTACCCGCTTTATTTTATGCGAGGGACGGAGCAGTTCATTTCCAGACACAAGATGTGGAGGGGCTGGCCTTTAGCATAGGGCTGCAGGTAACACACCAGAAAAGGTATATATCAAGTTATTTGTACCATGAACCTGATTACTAACGGCCTTAAAGATGGTTTTCTGAGCCAGAAATATGATGTGTAAACTAGTTTTAGCTACCTGAATAAATTTAAAGGAGCGGAGAACACCCCGAATTCACTTGGAGGAATGAATAATTCACGCAACCCCTATTTTGACAGATCTGTTTGATGGTTCACGTGAACTTCCCCTTCTGGTTACGCTCCAAGCCCCATATGGTTACGCCAAATTGGGCGTAACTGTTTTCGGTTAGGCCGCATTTAGTAATTCGATCCCACAAACACCATAACCGCGCCTCGGGAAACGAATATTATCGGGCTCGGTTACGGTGTTTTTTTTTTTTTTTTTTTTTTTGGTGGTACGATGCAAAGTCGTAGCAACTAACAATAGGTTAGCCCTCCGACACGTAAGGTTGTTAAGAAAGTAACAGGAAAGTGGTCCACCTCCCAGAGAAATGCGTTTCCGCACGCCGTTGTCCGGCAGTGTGGGGCTGCTGAGTTACCCGACGCCGTTTTGCGCTCGGGGGATCGTTTGTGTTACTCCGCTACCCACTAAAACTCTAGGATCTTTCAACCAGTTTTGGGGCAGGTCCGGTGTTCCAGACCAGGTGTCCCAGACAAGCTGGGGCATCAGCGTGTGTCGCCCGTCCTTTGGCAGACGTCTGGCAAGGGTCATGTCTACTTGCCTGCGGTGTTCTATATTATATTTCCACTTGTTAATAATTTCGGCCTCTGTAATCGGTTCACCGTCCCGGTTTATGACCCGATCATTTCGGGTCTTCCATATGAGATAAGCGGCTTCCGACATGAGAATACGGTATAACCGCTCCGCTCCTGCATCTCTCCTTCCTCGTTCATCGCGGAAGTCCGCCAGGCCAATTCCTAGGACGCCACCCAGGGACACAGCCGGCCATTCTCTCTGTTTTCCTGCCCAGATAGTTTCAGCAGCTCGCCAAATGATTTCTCGACCAGGGCTTTGGCAGTCAATCAAAATGTGCTCCAGGCTTTCTTCCACCTCGCACTCCCTGCAGGTCTCCCGTTCTTCGCACTCTGGTATGTGTGACCAGTAGTGTCCTACCTTGTGTGCGTTGTGTATACTTTTCCACAGGAATTGCGTGACTCTCGGTAGAAAATCACGGTTACGTGTAGACATCCAAATGTCTTCATCTGACACGTGTTTATCGAAAGATTCGCCTATCTTCTCGCGTATCGCGTCGAGTTTTACTCGGGTCGATGGTCGGACTGCCACATCCTTGGCTTTCGTTTCGCGAATGCTCTTGTAGAAGGTGCGTTGTCTATTTTCTGTTAAGCTGACACCGGGTAGGGCCATCCCGTTGGGTACGGAGAGGTCGACTGTTGCGACTCGGTTGCTAATAGCCGCCTGTTTTGCTAGAAGGGTGGCCTGCCTGAGAAGATCTCTCCCCGTTGTTCCTGGTTCCGCAACCACCAGGTCTGTAGGTCCCCGATGGGCTTTGAGTTCCGCGGCGAGGCATCGTAGTGCATCGCGGTGGCGGACTCCCATCCATCCTTCGCGTTCCCACGTGGTGAGTTTCTTGTTCATTGATTTTTGTATGACGCTCTGGGTGCTGACTATTGTGAGTTTTGTGTTCGTATCTGTGTTTCTTACTGCATCCAGCGCAGCGAGGATCTCGGCTACGTACGGTGTTTGATCTTCGTCTATGGGGACTCGGAATCCTCTATTTCGGCTGTCTTCTGCACCGTAAATGATCCCAGCCGCTGCTCTCTTCCTCATTCGTGGGGGTACGTGTGTAGCACTGCTGATATGGACTGTCACTTCAGTCGGGGCTTCGCTTTCTGGTAGTCGTCTTCGGGTGTTTCTAGGTGCGCGTTCCCTTGCCTCATTTTTCCTATTTGTCAATGCCCGAATGCCTTGCGTCAGAGTTTCAATGCTCTTCGGAGGGATAAAACGTGCTTCCCCATTTTCGGGGTCTTGGTTGGCTGTCCGTTCGTCGGTGTCCGCCTCGCCTGGTTTTTCCACTACCCACTTCGGCAGGAAACATTTCATGCGGTCCGCCGCTGCAATTACGCAAGCGTTTGGGTCTTTACAACTTCGGGTGGTCCTGTCATCGATGCAGTCACTACATACACAAGACGCCGAATTTTCGTGTGCGGGAGTTTCCAGCCTTCCGGTAAGGTCTAGTGCATTACCCAATGTTTTTATGTTATGATTTCTCCTTAGACAGTTGGCTTTCTTGCCGTTGTTGGATCGTTTATTTCCAGCGGTTTCCCCCGGGTGGTGCCAGAACGGCATTTCACGTCTGATGGCTTCCGTAGGTAGCACCGCTTCGAAGCTTATGCCGTATTTATTCATGCATTTTAGCATGGCTCTATGGTGCTTTGGGGGCTTTCGTTTGTTTATCTCGTAGTTCTGGATCATTGGGTGGGTTTTTGCATCATCTTTCACCACTGGGGCCTTGCGGACGTGTTGGGAGAGTCTGTGCAGCGCCAAAGACGCCCAGTCCTCGCTCTTTTCGGGGTCAGCTTCGGCTAGGGATGCTGCCTTTACCAAAAGTAGGGCGTCATTTCGTGCTTCTATATCAAGCAGACTAAGACCCCCACACTCTCGTGGGGACATTAAAGTGTCACGGGCGATCATTGTTGATTTGCCGCTGTTTACAAATTCTTTTTGAGAGTTTAATAGGTGTTTTAGGACTGCCTGCGGCATCCCATTTACTTGCGCGAGGTATTGTGAGCGTGATCCCGCCACTATTTGGTCTATGTTCTTTTTCATCTCCATGGTGGGGTTTATCTGCGCCCATCTCTCATACTCTGAGTCAATTTTTTCAAGGGTCGGTGTCCAGACGTCGAACACGTCCACCTTGTTGCCTATGAAACTACCTAGGATCCGTACTGCCTCACCGTCCCGTGCTATATGTACATCGTTTGGGATAGGGAGGTCCTCTGGGTTTAGCTGCCTCGTTTCGAGGAGGCGGGTTCTGAACTCCGGTGAGCCAAAAGGGATGATTTCGGTCTTAGCTACATTAAATTTTGCCCCTGACGCTAGGCACCACCTGTCAAGTATTTTGTACAGGTCGTCGATATTATCGTGTTCGCTCAGGTAGGCGGTTGTATCATCCGCAAACAATTTGACAATAGCTCTATTTGCAATACCGGGGATATTGTAGCCCCGCAAGTCTGAACTGCGTAACATCGCCGCTAGCGGTTCAATGGCTAGATTGAAGAGTAGGCATGAAAGTGGGTCTCCTTGCCTTACTCCCCTTGAAACTCTGAACGCTGAGCTGATTTCCCCATTTATAATTACTTGTGTGTCTGCGTAGCGGTACAGGGATTTTACAGTGTCAATGAATCTCTCGGGGATTCCCTGCCTGCGTAGAGCTGCCCACAGATACGAGTGTAGGGTCTTATCATAAGCTTTTTCTTGGTCCAAGGCTACAATAACACCATTTTGTAGGTCCTCCTCGGCGTATTCCACCACCTCTTGAGCAAGGTATATTGCGTCAGTGATTTTTCGGCCCTTCATAAAACCGGCTTGATCCTTATGTATCAGGTACGGTGCTACTCGCGCTAACTTGATAGACAGGGCTTTTGTGAAGATTTTATAATCGGAGTTCAGAACCGTTATTGGTCTATAATTTGCTATATTCGATTTATCTTTCTTCTTGAATAATGGGCACATCCATCCTAGGGCGAAGGCAGTATCCTCGGCCATGCCGTGCTCTTCGATATCATTATAGACCCAGGTGAGTACTTTAACTATGTCACATGTCCTTTTTCTAGGCTCATCGACGCCCCCTCCGTCTTGTGCCTTGGCATGTTGTGCCTTTAGCTTCTGCCAGAATTCTGACATGATTCCGTTTATCCCGGCTGCTTTTCCAGCAGCTGCGTCATCGAGCGCTGCTTCCACAATCGACTCACTTATCTTCTCCTCCAGCGGACGCATGTCCACCTGATCGTCTGCCGGGCTCATGCAATCGAAAGCTTCTTGCATTGCGGTCTCCCGCATCCTTTGGCTGATTTTATTTCCGTCTTTCTGGAGGTCATTGTGGTAGTCCCGGGCAATTTCTGCCATCTCGGACGACCTCCGGCTACCCCGAGCGGGAGTGATATCTGTCCTCTGTAGGAAATCTATTGTGTCTCTGGGTTTTTTGTCCGCGCTGAGATTTACAGCATACTTTGTGATATGATTCAGCTCTGTGTAACCCCGAACTCGTGTTTCGAGCTTTTTGCGGTCACTTTGTCGGGTTACAAGTTCGTCGATCTTCTTTTGGATATCAGCCACTAGGCTCGCAATTTCTTCTGGAGATTTTGTCTCCTCTGGCGTGCCGGCAGCGGGTTCATTTATCACAGTCACAGGGTCTTCCTGAGGTGTGTCTCCTTGTTCATTTACCGGAGGCGGGTTCGTCAGTGCATCTCTCTCATTTTGCAGCTTTCTTTTCTTCTCTTCCGTTGCGCCTATGGCGACCTTGGCTCTTTTCCTTGCGAATTCGACTATCTTGTTTTTGTAGTCTTTGAAGCGTGTTTGTGCATTTGACGACTCCGATCTCTCTTCAGTCATGGATTCTTCGAGGTAGCATGCCTCTTCTGTTGAATATTCTATGAAAGTCTTATCATTTAGTAGGAAGTTAGGAATGGCCCATCGTCCTTTTCCGATATACGGTGCATTTGGTGCCGAAATGGTGACAGATACCATCCTATGGTCTGTTAATCCTCCCATCGTATCTTCTATTCTCCAGCTCCCACACTGTTTCATCAGGGTTGGTGAAACACATATTCTGTCGATTCGTGATAGAGTGCCGTGGGTGTTTACGTGAGTGTATTCTTTTCTATCTGGATTTGTTTCCCTCCAGCCGTCCTTGAGCTCCATCATCCGCATGAAGCGTCTGTATGCAAGTACAACGGGGTCCGGATCCGTGTGGTGCGGTAGGCGGTCAATTGCCTCGGGTACAAGGTTGAAATCCCCACCGATCGCGTCTGGGACGGGCAGGTCAGTTGTCAACCACAATTCACAGAGTGTGTTCCAGAAGCTAATTTTTTCTTCGTCCGATTCCGTAGGCGCGTACACCCCTAGTACAGTTAGGGTCCTGGTACCATGCCATGGAATTGTGGCCAGCATGGCTTTACCAGGTATGAGATAATGTATTTTAATGTCTTCCACATTTGTAATTTCTCTATTCAGGGCAATCGCGATTCCTTTCGCGGCTGGATTTTCCGGGTATTCATAGTTAAAGAGTTTTAGCCGCTTATTCATGAAACTTTCTTCTATCTCAATCGCCTGCGCTGCAGACATGTGCGTCTCTGTGACAATAAGAATGCCTATATTTTGTTCGCGCATCACTCTGTGCACTGTGTGCCATTTATGTGAAACTTGAGAGAGGGATGATGCACGCAGTCCATTTAAGTTGATCGCACTCAGGTTGATTTTAGCTCTTGTGTTCCTACTTATATGCGGGTTATTTATTTGCTGCTTGGCCCTTTTACTATTGAAAAAGGTGGGTGCATGCTCCTCATTTTGGGGGCACCCTTTTGGTGGCCGCCGTTGCCTAGGATTTGGGGCACCATCTGGCTGCTGTGCAGCGTTCCCAGTTTCATGGGTGTTGAGGTCATTTGCATGCATCCTTGCGCGGCGTCGCGCAGGCACAGGGTTTCCCCTATGTCTGGCGGCGCCCCCCGAGGACGAAGGCAAATTTGAACCTCCAGGTGATGGACTCGGGGGAACCGTAGTTGCATCTCCTGTCTTGCGTCGCGAATTGCGCGCTCGCCTTGGGCGTTGTTGGTGTCGTTGCTCCTCGCTTGTCACAGCGGCGACCAAAGCAACTGAGCCGCCGCAGGGGGGGTCTCGCTGGACGTAGCCGGGACTAGGCCCCCGGTCGCCCCGGCTCCTGCTGGTTTCATCGTTTTGTCTCGCAGCCTGCAGGCACTGTCGAGGAGGATGCACCTGGTCCCCTAAACCCTCCCGGAGATCACTCTCAAGAGGGTCTGTGGTGCGTAAAGTTGAGTGTAAATTTTGTATTGTCATAATGTTGGGGTTGAGTAGTACGGGAAGGTATTTGTGCGTGTACCACGGTGCGCGCACCACTTCGCGGCTAACTGTCCGACTCCCGTACCAGAAGTTGGAGAGTCAAGTCTGGGTTAAATTGGCCTTTTCGCCGGAATTTGTATAGTAACTTACTTGAGATAGCAATGCGATCCGGTTTGGGAGCTTTAAGTTCGTCGCAGGAGTGGGGGATGGTGCACTAAGAAAATCGGCTGTGTCGGTTGTCTTAAGAACATTCTTGGCTATCTCTGGAAATTTTTGCTGTACCACATCTTGCAGCGTCGCAGAGTTGTTAGATATAGATGCAAAATAAAAGAGGGTGGGATTATATTAAAAGGAAATTTCAGTACTGAGTACAGGGCAGTAAAATGACGGAGTGCATAGTAATATTGCGCGCGATCATTAGCGTAGTCAGTTTCCACGCCCGCGGCCGCCGCGAGGGTTTCGCCCGCCTCTGCCCCCGTAGCCTCCACGACCACGGCCCCTTCCATTTCCACTCCCACTTCCGCTCCCGCCGTAGCCAGGAGCTTTGCGCGCGGCGCGACTTGCGTCTTCGAGGGCCTTGATGGTCGCGGGAGTTGCTCCGAGCCAGTTGTCCGTGCCGGGGAGTTTGCAGACGGGAGTGGGGTGGTCAATGCCAGGGCAGATGCGGCATTCGACATTCCTGTAGCGCCGCCCCTGGCCATGGATGGAGGTGTGGATGGTGAGGGCGCCGACGAGATTTCGAAGTTCGTTGAAGCGCGTGACATTGTCTGTTGGGCTCACGGCGTAGACATTGAAGACGGAGTAGCGCGAGATCTCCTCCTCGCAACCATCGACCATCCTGGTGGTGATGATCTCCATGCCATCCACGCCGATCGAGGCGATGAAGATCTCCACTGCCTCGTCACCATCAACGTGAGGGGGAAAAGCATCGCGGTGGGCACGGACGAACTGGGTGATTGTGCGGTCGCGGGAGATGGCGTCTGTGATGTATTCCAAGGCAGCGGGGGCGCCGTTGCTGTGGTGCAAAGTAAAGCCGGTGAAACCGACAAGGAAGCCCGTGATGGGAGGGGCGTACGGGAAGAAAAAGACTGTAATTCCTTGGTAGCAGAGTTGGCGTTCGTCAAGAATGATTTGGGCGAGCCTCTGGGGAAGTCCCATGATGAGCCAGGCCCGGGCGTCGCTGCCGCTCTCGGGGCTGCTCGGTGGCCCAACGAGTACACGGGTAGGGCTGATGTTGACGCGATCGGCGATTGCTTCGCCAATGCGGCGTTGGGTTACGAGGCGGTCGCCGTTCCCGCCGCTGGGGATGGCGAGGAACTTGGGGTGGGGCTCGCGGTCCCACATCTCACGTTGGGGCGTTGGGTGGTGGAGCCAAATGCTCTCTGAGTCCATGCCAAAGATGGGGCGCCAACCGCCAGGAGGAGCGGGGGTAAAGGCGCCACGTGGCGGGTTGCCGTCCTCGGTGCCGTAGCGGGGACGTTCGATGTGCCCGGGGTTGAATGGGTCTGCAGTGCGCACGGCGGAAGGGTTCGGGATGCGACCGCGGGGGGATGAGGCGTGCGCGGTCGGGTGAGCGTCGCCTGCAGTGTTGGCGCGCGCGCGTTTTGGGGGCGAGCCGGGCGCAGCTGCGGGGCGGCGAGACGAGGGGGCATTTGCGGAGGCGGTACGCAATGACGAGGCGCTGGAAGAGGCGGTGCGCAAGGACGAGGCGCCAGGGGTAGTGGTGTCTTGCTGCTGGCCGAGAGAGAGGGCCTTAGCAGCGGCGATGTCGCGTGCCAGGTCGGGGTCTCTAGCATCCTCGTCGTTGTCGTCGAGGTCGAGACCACCGTTGCTGTGGGTGTCGTCGTACCAGTCAAGCGTGGTGGGCTCATCTATGGGTAGCGTCAGCATTTGTAGCTAGAGGAGGAGTGTGTGGCGTACTTTGCGCTACCATGTCCTTTTCCTTCCCTTTGTCCTTCTTCGCTGGTGATTTGATCTCCACGCCGGGGGTGGGAAGGGGGGGGAAGCTGTTTTCGCGTGGAGTGGTCTGTGTGGTGCTGGTAACGTACGCAGGAGCGGTACTGGCAGGTGCTGAGACGGGGGAGTCAACCTGGATATCTATCAGCGACACATGGTGGTGGGATGAGTGCTCGGCGTACCTCTGCGGCCTTCTCTTTGGTAGGATGGGTGGCAGCATCAACATCGATGATGGAGGGCGCACGCTCGGCATGCACGGTGGTGACGTCGGGGACATCGACGTCGATTACAGAGTGTGCACGCTCGACTTGCGCAGTGGGGGTAGGCTACGCTGCATCAGAAAATATTGACAGGGGCCGGTGAGGACTCACAATGGTCACATCGGTGGCGTTGTCAACGTCGATAGCCCCATTCCCCTCGGGTACAGCGAGAAGGGAGGCTTGGGGCTGGGGGGTGGGGGTGGGGTGGGTTGGAGCCTCAGGGGCGGGCGCGCTTGCCGCACGGCTGGCATGTCTGAGCGCACGCGCGGAGGCAGAGGGTTTGGTGGTGGTCTTGGTTGCGGACATTTGAAAGGTTTAGCGGTGAGTGGCTGGTTAGGCTGGGTAAGGTGCTTGGGTTAGAGGAATAGCGAGCTTGCGTACCCATCTTATAGAAATTGGGACAAAGCGTGAGCTCGTATTTGCTCGCGCAGGCTTTCGGGGCATGCACCAGATAGTTGTCTCGGTGTTCTTTGTGCACTGAGAATCGCGTTTGTCCATCAGCGTGAACAGCTCCTATACAAAGATCTCTTTATTGCTTTATGCTTTTCTGTCTCCACGAGGACACCTCGTGCGCGAACCGAGGCGTTATCAAAGGGTGATAGTGTACGGGAAGCGAGAGGGGAGTGGCATCAGGGAGCAGGGGGAAGATGAGCTGGGCGTCACCAGAGACTGTAAGAGTTATGGCGCCTGCGCCATGCATGGCGTGGTCGGGATCATAGAGCCGGAGATCGTATGATTCCCTTGCTTGCTCGTGTTTGACTTGCAGGGAAACGGCATCTTGCCGGCACATTTTAGAAAAGACGTTAAAGTCAATTCAAGCGGCATTTAGCCTCGGCGTCGTGGCCGGGGAGGCGGTATCATGATACTCGAGAGTCTCTGGGTGATTTAGATGGGAGGCTGGCCCCCCATCGTCATTACCAGCCCAGAGGACGTTCTCGCCCTTTCACGCATGCGTGGGAAAGTCCGACCATTGTAGTGGTTCGGAACAAGGGGCCTCCTCGGTTACGGTGTTAGTTGGATCAATTTCCCATATAAGGGTGAAACCGAATGGGGTTTCATCCCCTTTCGGCGTTCCGAATGAGGAAGACCTGTTATTTACATCAGTTTTGATTGAGAGCTTTCGAGACCGTTTGAGCTCGTTTGAGCTCAGTTTTGAACTTCTCGCCAAAGTTTATGCTGGAAATTGAGTACAATAACAGTGGCTATATCATATAAGTAACTCACATTTATTAAGAATTTCCAGGTGTGTAAATTTGGCTAACAAAAGAAAATGTCTACAATTTATTCTGCACCATACTTCAGCCCAACAAACTATAATTACCACCAACATGTGGAAGATCTTGTTGTGTAGTACTTTTGCCATCATCATTTGGCTGACTGCAGTCCGTGTAAATTTTTTGGCAGAGGTTTTTGCAGATATTCTCTGTACGGGTATCTGTCTCACATTTGTAGCATGCACAATAGGCTGTCATTGCTGTTCTGTTAGTGACAAAATTTTAGATGTGGCCACTCCTCTCTTCTTGGTTTATCTTCCTCTGAAACTGAGAAGAAAGCACATGAAGACATATATTGCAAAACTGTTCCACAACATGTTTGACCAATGTCAGCCCAACTGACAGTGGTTTTCTTATTTTGGGGTGAGGAATCAATGTCAGTTGGCTGAAATTTTATTAAATACCATCTGTATGTTGCCTGAACCCCGGACTTAATTTATAAAATTATTTTTGGAGGCAGAAGGTGTGTTATCAACAAATGGTTGGCATTCTGAATGGTTATAGAGGTGAATTCACTGATACCTGCATTCAAATTTGAGATACTGCTTGCCAACAAGTTCAGATGTACTTTTCTGATGGAAGATGTACGTGCCAGTGTGCAGCTGATTTTCAATAGTAATGCCGCACAGCGACCAAAATTTTACAATATTGATGGGTATCATCAAGAATTTTTGCAGGATTTTAGGCTGTGGAGGAGCTCAGAAATCTCTTGTTTTCCCTCTTTTTCTTCCTCTCCCTCTTTCCTTTTTGGGCACATTTTTTGTAATTCTTTTAGGAACCAACAAACACCGTAACTATTATCGGGAAGGAGAGACGAAACCCTAAATTGGGAAGGAACACACGTGATGGGTCTAGACCCGCCCATCGCAGCATCGCCTTTTGACGCAAACCTTCATCTCGTTTGCGCGGTTGCATCCCACCGTGCTTTTGGCGCGTTGCGTGCCACATCTCCGCAAATAACGGCCTCTCTGATTATGTCTCAATATCTCTGCGGCCGTGACTGGGCCACGAGTCGTTTTCTTCTTGTCGACCTCAACCGTAGTCATGCCGGTCTTCCAAGTCTCTCTCCGAATATGCTTCTGTCTCGTTCGGCATTCAACCGACCGAACCGAATCCCGAACCCCGAATTTTCCAACCAATAAAGGGCGCGCAGCTTCAAGTTCCTTCGTCCCGGGTCCTGCAATGCCAATGTTTCTCTCAGATCTTGTTCACTATCCTCAGGCCCCGGGAAGCTCCACCAAGGGGTTGTCCGAAAATTTGGGTTTTTGAGGTCGAAATTTGGCCATTTCCTTGTCCGAAAATAGGGTTTTCGAGGCTAAAATTTGCCAACCCTTGTCCGCAATTTGGGTTTTTGAGGGCGGGCTTGGCCACTTGTCACCCAACCTGGTATCCTTGGGAGATGCTCAAAAAAATGGGAGCCGCAATGAAGGAGGTTAGGAAGGTTCTATTGAAATACCGAGCCTGTTCATAAGCCACCAGCGCTCGTGGCGAAAAATTTCGGTTTGCGTGGCATTTTTAGGCGGAGTAACGGGTGTGACATGTCACGACCCTTGTCCGAAATTGGGTTTTTGAGCCCCGGAGAATTGGGTTTTTTAGGCCAAAATCCTGAAAATTTTCGGACAACCCCTTGGTGGAGCTTCCCGGGGCCTCTATCCTCACAATAGCGACTAACGGCGTCCCACTGTCCACAGTCTGTTCGGCTAGCTAACGATTGATGCAGATTCCTCCGCGCCATTCGTCTGCGTGGGTTACCTCACCACCTTCTTGCACCTCGGAACGATCTTGGCTGCACCTTACGGTACGCACACTACTTTCCCTGCATTCCGTTTCTCCGATTCTAATTAATGTCCAGAGACCGGGCGTTGCACCTGCTCGACTTTTGGCGCCTACATACATCCGCCAAGGACCCTGATGCTTCAGGACCGACTCAGCAAGATTCATCCGTGTTCGGCGAAATTGCTGAACTCCATCCCGTCCCGCGGATTCCCCGCGGTGGATGTTCCTGTCTTGTCTACTTTTCTCCTCGCGTTTCTTGCAAACAATGCGCTCGTCTCGACTCTCCAGAGCTCACCCTACGCTGTCAGCGCGCTATCCTGTTCCTCTCCGCGACTACCCAAATACCGTCCTGTGTCTTGTAATTTCCTGGTGACCAATTTCTGCCATGCGTCATATGCATCTCTGGGCGATTGTATCCCTTCGTTCCATCAAGCCAAGTTTCAAATGTCTCCCCGCCCTGTCCTATGCCTTGCCTCCCCGTTTTCGTTTTCGTTTTCGTTTTCGTTTTCGTTTTATTGCAACAAATCTCCTGCGTCCCGGATTGGCCTTGTTCGCAGTCCAACCCTCCTGCGAGACTCAAAAAATACTGCGTGCCGTTTCTCGAGTCCGTCCGGTACGTGGACGATCCTTCTCCTCGTGCTGACGCCGACCTGTCCTCAACAGAATCTGGACAATAGAATCGCTTTGGAAGAGAGGTCGGACCGCCTCCTCCTCTTTATAGCAGGCAGCTACAAATCCAAACGGACTAACGTCGGTGATCATTCAGTATCCAACGGACGTCTGGTGTCGAGACGGTCAACGTGCGACGGATCCTTCTTTAATTCGTAGCCAAGTCTTAGCATTGGCAGGAATCAGGATTGTGAAACAGAACTTTTCAGTCTGCAGTCTTAAATCAAAATGATCTCAGCTTTGACGCACATCCAGCAGACGTCGTGCTCATCTTCCTCCGCTTCAATAGACTCGTCAATCTCCAGCTGATTGATCCCTTCAACGTTCAGATCCTTCGCGGAGATTTCTACCCTATGTCTCTCGTTTTGCAACTCGAAGCTTTATCGTTTCCTTCACCCTCTGTCGCGAGGTTTCAACTTCCGGTTCGTTGCACTCAATCTCTTCATAGCTTCCTGCGTTCTTCATTCGGCTTTCTTCAGCGTTTTCAATCCACCGTCACGAATCGTAAATAATCTGTGTGCGGTGTCTTTCTTCAAGCTGTCTCGATGCATACACAATCTTCTACGGAAGCACGCTGGCAAATTGCACTGAACCGCCTTGGATTGCCCAGCTGCATGACTCTGAGGTCACCCTGGACAGAAGATTCGGACCACATGGATGGCCATAGAGTCGATATAATAGCTGATGCTTCACCGTTAGTCAATGCTCTACCGTTCCCTCATGTCGGCCGTGAGCAGCGCCGACCGGTGCACATACATGCGTCTGTCCAGAGGGCTCGGCCGGTTGCTGCGCATCGTACTCTGTGGGGACGGAGCGTGGCGGCAATATCGGGAAAGAATGTTCGAGGCATGAACGTACATAGTTAGAATATATCATATTTTACGATTTCTTTTGTGTTTTCTGAGTGTTTTCCGCCCGCTTTTCTTGTACTTTTACCTTTTCAACTTTTTTAGGAGCTTTCCCCTTGTAAAAGCTAAGGGGCCTAGCCTTTAAAGGACGAAAGTCCTTTTCCTAACCCCGTCTTTTTGTCCCTTTAAAAGTCGAAAAAGCTTTGAAAAGGTGTTTTGTCAATTTTCTACCACACCGTAACTCGCAATGCCCGCTCAAAATTCCCGCCGCAGGTCGCAATGCACCTTGACCTGCTTACACACTGCTGGATATTGTTCCCCCAAGTGCCAAGAGGTAAGGGTTTGGGCTCGTAGCCATCGTCGTTGTCGGGGGTTGAATTCAGTACCAGTGATCAAAGCGAAAGCAAGAACCAACCCGAACCTGGATATTCGTCTTCGGCTCGTAGATATTCACCAAAAGTTCGAGACCGCCGTCAGAGTCGAAGGTCAAGCCCGAAATCTGACCAAGCTGGCTTCTTGGAGTTGCGGCACATGTGCGGTGTTTTCTGCATCTAAATGGATTCTGTTGCACAGAGTTACATATCACTCACATTTAATCTTCGTCTGAAATACTGCATATTTATATCGTCCTCGAATTTGTGTACAACGTCGTGCCGCTAAAGAAATTGGGGTCCGGGCCGCCCGGCGGCATTCAGCGAAACAATAACAGAAGGACAAAAGGCCTAGGAAGAACGGAAGCCTTGCAATGTCTTTTGACCAGAAACAGACCAAATGGAGCCAACTCAAACTCAGCAACACGAAGGCGAATGGAGCAGACATCGCGGATCACTCCCGAGACATGGTCACGAGGAATGGGAACTGACTCTTCTTTCCTCCTTCTCTGTATTCTCTCCTTCGTTCATGTGCAATTTTCAGAAGATGCGTTCAAGCGAAACCAGCTGATCACCATATTCATGCGCACCTGCCACGGAGCCGCGCCGATACCGCAATAAAAGGGACTCATGAGCGCACTGGCCCCCAAGCGTCGTCCTGATGATGCTTGGTTTCTTGATAGCGCTCGTCGGAGCGGCGAGCGCCGTTGCATCTATCGACGACTGCCCTGGCTATCAGGTCAGCAACGTGGTTCAGGGCTCCTCCTTCCTGCACGCAGATTTGACGCTCGCTGGGAACCCTTGCAATGCATTGGGTGTCGACCTACCGAACCTCAGGCTATCGGTCGAGTACCAGGCAGGCAAGACAACACCCAGCTTCTTCATGCCGGAATAAGACGCTAATAATGGTCTCAGAATCACGTCTGCATGTAAAGATCGAAGACGCCGAACAGAATGTCTATCAAGTGCCCGAGTCTTTCCTTCCGCGACCGGGAACCGAAAATTGTTCGGTCCACGACGCTGCACTCGAGTTTTCCTTCACAAAAAGTCCATTTTACTTCACCGTCACGCGCAAAGCCACTCGAGACGTCCTCTTCAACACCTCGGGTGCGCAACTCATCTTCGAGTCCCAGTACGTACGCCTTCGGACCACCCTCCCCGCGGATCCGAATCTCTACGGACTGGGAGAGCACTCTGACGACTTCCGGCTCGCAACAAATAACTACATCCGTACGTTGTGGAGTGCGGATGCAGGCAACGTACCACCAGCTTTCAATCTCTACGGTTCTCACCCAGGCGCGTTTTGAACGCGCTTAAATTACAATCGGTTCTAACAATTTCAACAGTGTATTTTGATCACCGGGCGACATCCGGGACGCACGGAGTATTCCTTCTGAGCTCCAGCGGTATGGACATCATCATCAACAAGACCGCGTCCGGCCAGCAGTATCTCGAGTACAACACCATTGGTGGCGTGCTCGACTTCTACTTCCTCGCTGGTCCCGACCCCGCCGCTGTCAGCAAGCAGTATGCTGAAGTGGTGGGGCTCCCAGCCATGATCCCCTACTGGACGCTCGGCTTCCACCAGTGCAAGTTCGGGTGGCCCAACATCGAGTGGGTGGCTCAGGTTGCCGCAAATTATTCCGCCGCGAACATTCCGTGGAAACTCTCTGGGCCGACATCGACTACATGGACGGAGTTCAAGGCTTTACGCTGAACCCAAACAGCTTCCCTCTAGACAAGATGCGCGACTTCATCACCGGGCTGCATAGTCGGGGCCAGCACTACGTCATGATTCTTGATTCTGGCATCCATCGCGACGATTCCTACGGACCCTTCAACCGGGGAGCGGCTCAAGAAGCGTTCCTCAAAACGGCAGATGGGTCCTGGCATCTCGGCCTGCAGTGGCCGGGGACTGTAGTGTGGCCGGATTGGTTTGCGCCGAACACACAACATTGGTGGGCGAACGAGGTTCTCACTTTTTTCGATGCGCACACGGGCGTCGACGTCGACGGGCTTTGGAATGATATGAACGAAGCATCCAGCTTCTGCGGCGATATCACCTGCCAACCTACCAGGCGGGAGTACGCGTCTTGCTCTGATCTAGTTACGTTCACTCACACTCCTCTGTGACAGCCTCAACGTCCAACCGGAGCTGCCTCACGCACGAGCTGAAGTCCTGCACGGCTCAGGGAAGATGAAGGGGCTCTCCGACCGCAATATTTTCAATCCTCAGTATTGAATCCACAACTTCAAAGGCGATCTCTCAGATGGCACCATTTTTACTAACATCACCAACGCGGACGGCACGTCTCAGTACGATTCACACAATCTCTAC
The DNA here is from genome assembly GCA_029204075.1 of Mycena capillaripes. Lineage (NCBI taxonomy): Eukaryota > Fungi > Basidiomycota > Agaricomycetes > Agaricales > Mycenaceae > Mycena > Mycena capillaripes. The sequence goes on from JARHKZ010000021.1 coordinate 1,276,509, forward strand.
GGGACCATGATGGCGGCCACCAATCGTGCCGCGCTCCTGGCCCGCCGTCCCGGCGTCCGCCCCTTCGTCCTCACGCGCTCCAACTTTGCCGGCGTTGGCGCACACGCGGCGCACTGGTTCGGCGATAACGACTCCGACTGGGACCACTACCGTATATCCATCAAGCAGATGCTTGCCTACACCGCTATCCACGCCGTGCCCTTCGTTGGCTCAGACATCTGCGGCTTCATCGGCGCTGCGCAGGAGAAAATGTGTGCGCGCTGGGCCATGTTGGGCGCGTTCCAACCTTTCTACCGCAACCACGCGACGATCGACTCGCCTGAGCAGGAGTTTTATGTTTGGGACAACGTCGCGGTGGCTGCGCGCAAGGCCATCGATGCGCGGTACAGGTTGCTCGACTACATGTATACGGCGATGTACCGCGCCAGCACGGCCGGTGCGCCCGCTGTCAATCCGCTGTGGTTTGTGTACCCAGGCGACCAGAACACCTTCGGCATCCAGACTCAGTGGCTGTTCGGCGACTCCCTTCTAGTGAGCCCGGTTACGGACGACGACAAGACGGATGTCACATTTTACTTCCCCGACGACGTGTTCTATGACTTCTGGACGGGGGAGCAGGTACGCGGGCATGGAGCGAGCGTCACCCTTACGGACGTCGGGTTTGATGAGATCCCGGTCCACTTCCGCGGCGGGTCGATCATTGCGTTGCGCGAGCGGTCAGCGAACACAACAACCGCGCTCAGGGAAAATGATTTCGTCTTCATCGTCGCGCCAGGGCTGAATGGTACCGCACATGGGAGTTTGTATCTGGACGACGGGGAGAGTCTCAACGTTGCGGGAAAGTTCTCGGACATCAAGTTCGCCTGGGACGGGCACACGTTTAGTGCGACGGGAATCTTTGGGTATGAGACGGACCGGAAAGTGCAGAGCGTGGTGGTGTTGGGTGAGCAGGCCGGACAGAATACAACGGTTCACGGACCATGGGCTTTGACGCGGGGCTTTAGTGTTAGAGTCCACGTTTCGTGAAAACGTCTCGCTCTGTATCCATTCAATTATCCACTTCATCTTCACCGCAATGAATATTGTTCAGTTGGAAAATGTAAAGCTTGTATTGACCAATCGTCACTCATAGTCAAACATTTTCGATGGTCGTAAATCCTTGGGCCCCTATGCGAATCAGCATTAGTGCGATGAAGAGGGAGGATGGAGCAGTGCCTCGAATCTGTTCCGACCCGCATTTCTTGATAGCTTTGCACTGAAGGCTTTGGTAAGTACTTTAGTTTGCTTGTACGAGCTCGGCGTCGACGGAGATGTGAGGGTTATGTACCGTCCGTAGCCTCCTCCGCTTCGTCCCGAGTGTGGCCGTCGTTGTGAGTGCATTGACCAGCCCAGTGATTACAGTCTTGGTGCATTACGGGCGCGACGTTTCGCACAAGATTGGGATTCGATGTGCGTGCCAGTGGCGGGACATGGTGGATTTATTTGGTGGTCGGGATCCATACATAGCTGGGTGTAAGACCTCGTCGGATGATAAGGGCGGGAGACGGGCGCCACTCCACGCTGTCGCGTTCCAGCCATCTCGGAGATGGGGAGCGCACACGGAATTGCATCTGAGGAAGCTCCTGGCCAAACAATGCGGGGCAGCAAATCGGTGGCAGAGGAAGCGGACTAGATGTAGACTAGACGGTGCGTCGCAGGTACTGACGATAATATATGCCTGTAGAAACTGAGCACGGAGCGGAGAGGGGAGTGAAGGGCAGATGGTAGGCGCACATTGTAAAACTGCTCAGAAAATGAGTTTCCATACCCAAAAAAGTCTAAGTACAGTGCGGCGGCTTCCGCTGAGAACTAGTGGGTGTCGCCGAGGCACGGTGCAGGCTTGAAGAACGCGTAAACATGCCGAGTCAATATCTACGATTTTCCGTTAGGATTGGCATGCTGCAGAAAGCAGACGTGGGTCTAACCTGATCGGGATCGATGCAGCCCTTAACACGTTGAAAGGCTGCAAGAACAAGATCATGGTCGTGAAGGTGAGGAGAGGATTTGCGCATGTTTGGTCATCAACACAGCTTCCTTCCTCTTCCAGAACGACAACCTGCTAACGGCTCAAACTCGCCCTGCCACCGTTTTTTGGTACTCTTCGACCATTCACCGCCCGGAATTTATATATTCAACATCCCTCGACAATATGCGCATCCCCCCTGCACTGCGGTCTTCTTAACGTGGCTGCCTCGCTTGCTTGTCGCACCTGATTTCAACATTAGTTTCTGTGGAATTGATAGATGGTAGAATGCGCCCGGGACCTAAAACCGTGTCTCTGAGGGGTATTGATGCATGGCAAAAAGCAGATTAATCCCCATTGGAGCTGAAATCTTTGCAACAAAGTCTGCATCTCAAAGCTGCAGGCATAGCTAATAGGTAATTCAATTTGCTGGCTGAGCATTTTTTGGACTCGTGCGATCCGCAGCGGACTTTGGAAGAAGTAGCTTCTCACACCTGGCTTGGCTCTGGATTCTATTCTCCTGCCCCTTGTATTTTCTTCTCCTTTGCTTTTTGCTCCGCTTCGTCAACTTGTCTCACCTCCTTCAATGCGTGAGCGGAACCAGTATGAGTTAGCGGCACGTGTAATGTACCCAGACCGCGCTCGTAAATCTTACTACCCGCAAACATTTTCACCACTACTGGCTTCTACTACGCCAAGTATGGGCCCAACCGCACAATTATTGCTCGAGTTCTGAACCCAGGACTGCCTATGCTGCTGAAGCCGTCAAAAATCGTACATATCCCTGCTCTATTCCATGGACATTCACCCTTCTCGGAACCCTCACATAGCATAAAAGCGGTGATTCCCTTCTAGAAGCCCATATAGGATTCGTGTTTTTAGGTGAAGCACTGGGATCATTGTCGAATTTTATTTCGGCGGTGGGAGGGGTAGCAGTTCTTCAAAGGTGGGGCAAGTTGACTAGCTTCATTTGAAAAACCAGGCCTAAAGGTGCGGTATTGGCACTAACCGACAGGTAAAGTGCGGGAAGTGCATAATGAAATTTGTAGCGGGCAGGCCAACATCACCCATACCAAAATCTTGCGGTAATTCTAGGATTCCATGGAGGACTGAAATTTTGCAACAGGCTTTCATCAGATCGGGCCGATACTGCTAGGTTGTCATCGTCGACGACGGGCTCACATGTGGGATCGGCGGTGACAGATGGTTCCAAAAAGGTAAGCGCCTCTCAAGTGATACATCACATTTTTTTCTCAGCGAGAGTCCTAGATAGATCACACCCTCACTGCTCTGCCGAGAGACGATGATATATCACCCCCCAGATACTGTTGGCATTTGGCTGATGGGGCTGCTGCGCGCCCGAAGGCGGGCAAACAAAGAGCTGTTGCGAGGAATAGGTGGTACATCATGATAATGAAGGTGGTTATTTCTCAGCGCGTTATATATTCTGAAGGCGCTCCGGCTTCTCCTACATCTGTTTGTAATCGCAGTGACTGGGCGGAACATAGCGGCCCATCAAGTCAAGGTTGGTTCGCCGCGTACGTAGTAATCCTCTCAAAAGTAACCTGCGAGGCTGCAAGAGCGCGAAACTCCCCCCAACAGCAACACCCCAGGAACCCCGAACGAATCGCCGTCCGGTTTCAGACAAAGTATTGTAGGCTGAAAACTCGGTAGCGAGGCCGCAGCCGAAACTTCGCAACTCCGCAGGTATTGCCGTCCTACCGCGTGTATCTCGCTCATTGGTTGCAGAACTGAATGGGCTTCAAGTTGTGCCGAGATGTTGGGGCGTTTGTAGCGCGCGTTCATCGAAATAATCCGCGGAACCGGCGTTCCCTCGGCTCTTCTCAACTCCCCGCCCGACAATGGGATTACAAACGCAGTCAACATGTGAAGATAAAAGCCGAAACCGTGGTAGTGACCACAAGAACGACTTTCCCTGACAATGGTCTCGCCTACACAACTCTCGCCCCAAATACCCTCGAACAGTTGGTTCTACCCTCCCGAGATCGCGGAAGGTCTCAAGGCTCCCGACATCCCGCAGCGCCTGGTCGACGAAGCACTGGCATGTGCCTGGGAATACGTACGATGCATAACCCCGCACTGGACCAACTGGGACCGTTACGTGGCCTACAACCGCCTCATATTAATAATGGTTGTTGCCGAGTTCAAGGGCGAGCTGGTACAGGTGCAGCGAGGCGACAATATTCTGGGGTACAATGTTCAGGAGCTCCTCGACACTCTATTCCAAGGAACGACCGGCTACGCTGCAATGTGCCAGGAATTCTGGACATTCATGCTGGTGACTAGCGAGAAGAGCATCCAGAGCCGGACTCGCTCTGAGCTCTTCCGTCGTTACGTCAACGCGATCGCCTCAGGGCCCCGAAACTGGTTCCGACTGCGGGACTGCGACGGACAGGCCCGTTGGGCGGTCGCTGCGGCCTTGGCTTGCAACGACATGGACGATGTGTGGTTCTCCGAGAACGAGTGGCAGATCCTTATGGAGCTTGGGACTACCATGTACGACGCGGTCGCGTTTTACAAGCACCGCGCCGAAGGGGAGACCAACAACACGTTCGCCTACATCAGTCCGGAGCTACGCACCGATGCGTATCGAGTGGCGCGCGAGGTGTTGTGGGCGTTGGACGCAGCACAGGCGGCGGAGCCTGCGTGGCGCATTGTCCTCAATTTTCTCCGCAGCTTCGGAGGCCCGATCCAGACGATGATGCGGCGCTACCGCTTTGTCGAGCAAGGCTTGACGATCGGCGTGCCGGAGGACACCCGCATGGTTGAGGAAACACGGAAGAACGTCAAGTTGTGGAATCGCGTGGACGGCAAGGAGGAGGCGGCCGCGCACGCCTGGGACGAAACCTCATACTGTCGTGCTTTGGAGGCCGAGAAGGAAGTCATGTTTGAGGGATTTGGAGATCTGCTGCGGGCAGGCTCGTTGCATGCATGCGAGGAGTGCAACAAGAATCCGGTACATCTCGCTGCCCAGCAAATGTATCAGTTCGCCGGCGTCCGCCTCTGCGAGGCATGCAGAAGGGAGTGGGACGCATATGTGGGGGCGTTACCTGAACGTGCAGTCCAAGCGTTCCCGATCTTGCAACCGTTGCTGCAAGTCCGCCGCGGGTGATGATGGAATGGCGCTGGCGACTTCGGCGTGGGGTGAAGTTCAAGCTATGAACCAATATTTACATTCGTGGTCCATAAGCTATGAGAAATTTGAATCAGCTTCATTGTGGCTTCCTCTCGAGCGCCGTACATCTAGTCAAAGATTGAGCACTTCCCTGATACGTTTCCATCTGTGTCCAGCCCACAGCGGATTTGCACTACCCGCCGGGCCCCCGTCGCTTCCCGTCTTCTCCCGCTGATTCTCTTCATCCCAGCCCGTACTGCCAGCCCTACTGTCTAGAGGCTTCAACAGGGCCGTCTTCGCCTCATCGCCTTCAATGCGCTCGATATGCATGACGGGTCTATTGAGCTGCACGCCAAGATTGTTAGGACTTGTCCGTTCGCTTTCGAGTCGGAGAATACGGTCCTGTAACTTAGAAAGAGGCAGGCTGTATGCGAGCCGAAGGGGAGACGGGCTGGAGATAGATGGAGGGATCGACGAGCGTGTAAGGGGTGGTCGAGGTGAGGAATACCATGCGTCGAGTCGGAAAATACGGTCCTGTAACTTGGAGGGAGGAAGGCTGATCAAGACGTATGCGACGAATCCTCCAATGTCAGCAACTTCCCTTTGCCAAACGACGCACCCGCAATGTGGGGAAACGGCAGTGAAGGACATTGGCGCCTCGCCCTTCCCGACGACGACGACGACCTTCCCATGCTCAGCAGAAGCAAGAAGCCTCGGAATACCTTCAGCGCAAGATCCGGTCTGAAGAACGGTCAATGATGGTATATAAGATATGGAACAAAATTCAAAATTCAGTCCAGTGGCACTCACAAAAACCCTCAGATTTCGAATAATCTGGCAAGTTCGTCAGTATCAAATACGAGACATTCACGTACTTCGATGCGATCCTTGGCTCCCGTACCATCAAATGGATTATCCGTGGCCGGCGGCTGACTGTCGGTCGGCGTTGCGTGCTCAGAAGGCACGAACTACACCTGTTGTTACTCCGGTTCTGGGGGCAGAATGATGGCTATGGCATGACACAGCTACCGGTAGCTGAGCACACAACACAGCCACCGTTTTGAGGGTCAGAACGGCCAGGCAAACAATCTAGGACGGATTCCTCGACCACGAGTGATTAGATATACCCGCCATTCACAAATTTCTGATAAGTTTGATTTTCATTTTGGTTTTCACCCTGACTGACTATTCATCCTTCTTGGTATTTCACTCTGGAGTGGTTAGAATAGAGCAGTAGTACTTGTAAACAGCCATAGAACAGCAATGGAAAACTAATTTTTGAACTATGACAAGGAGCCGGAGAGAATTGACTGATATCACTGATCCGACTGCTCTCCGGATCCACACATTCATGACATATCAACATTCTTTCGACGCGGGGAGTACCCCCTCCGTCCAAACCGGAATAACCGGCCAGTCTTCAACTCATGATATCTTGTGGATCATATTTTCCACGATTTAAATTTGACTCAGTCACGAGTTGGCACCCCGGACTTAGAGCGCAATAACATTTGACTCATTCTCTCATGCGCGATCCTCGCGAGACCATCGTCCGCAATGTGCTCCTGTTCCCCGCAAACGGCGGTGCGCCAGCAATTACCCCGATGACGTTCAGCGAAGCAGGCTCCCGGTCGAATCCGTGCGGGTTCTACATGGTCAATGTCGATCTGCGGGGCCTCTATGGCGAGGACAACATGTACGCCACACGCAAAGAACCCTGGGACATCACCGATGACAGATCGGACGGGGATGCGGGAGGGAAATATGATCTGTTCCACAATGTCAGCCCGGAGCTCCCTATCAACGTTGCGATGGCGCGTCTCGTTGACGTAGATCCCGAGAAACCTGGCAAACGACCTCTGTGGAGAGGCGACGTTGTGGTGGTGAAGAGGGATGAGTGGCCTACCGCGGTATCTCGCGGACTCCCCATGGATTATTGCGATGTTTCGGTACAGGCCATGGATGTATTCGGCTCCCACCTCATCCCGGAATGGTACAACTCGAATGAATGGAGAGATTTCTTTCAGATCGAGCGGGTTAAGAGTACGTCTGTTTCTGTGAGAATCAAGATATACAACTCAAATCCTGGGTAGATGACGACTGGGACGATTGGCCCCTGACTGACGACGAAAAGAAGATAGTCGGTGAGTCGGTCAAAGACGCATTGCATTGCACAATTTGACTTGAATGTCAGAAAAAACGATCCGATTGTTTGATGGTCTGATAGCTGCTCGTTTGTGTCATCTACACATCCCTTGTCAAGATTAAGCAACTTCACCCACAGAGGCGGAGCATATCAAGCGGCTCGATCTAGACAATATAGTCGCTTGCGGCCATTGTCAGGTCAACGAATCCTCCCTCGCACAGTCGCTGCGAGTCTGCGGAGGCTGTCGGAACCAGAAGTACTGCTCCACGGAGTGCCAGAAGCTTGCGTGGAAAGAACACAAGGTCGTTTGCAAAAAGACTGCAGGATGTTGATTTCACATGAGCCGAAATGTACTTATATTGACAGATTCCGAATTCACTTCGTTTGTTTCATCACTCACTGATCGCTTAGCAGGTTGTTGATCCTAGACCTAACGTTATTCCGGTCACTTTTTTTGTGCTCGTTGCAAACCATCCTACGTAGCATTTTTAATTGAAGAACCTATCACTTTTAGGAGTAGGGCGGGGGGGGGGGGCTATCTTTGTAATCCCGGAATGAGGCGCCACATTCCGGGACTATGCAGATAGGCGGAGTGTAAAAGATGCGATTAAGTAGGCGCGCCGTTCGAAAGCATTGGGCAATGAAAAGGACCACAATGTCTTCAGTTTCAAGGCACCCGACAACTGTGTGGCAACTAACGCGGGAGTAAAAATCCACCTAGCTATCGTTAGTCTACGGAATAGTCTTCAGCGAGGGGAACAAAGCTGCGGTACATCTCAGTTTCGAATAATCCCTGCAATAGATGTCAGTGAAAGTTGTCGTAAACATTTTGACTGCCCTCGCCGAGTTGAAGGGAAGAGGAAGACATTTGCTTGTGATTGAGCTCTTGTGACTGGCGACTTTGTAGCTGTCTCCGGTCAGGGTGCGGTCAAGATTGCCGTTGTGTTCATTATGCGAATACAAGCCCTGGTGAGGGGCATGCGTGTTAGATAGTATGCACCTAGGGTTTGAAAACTGAGAAGGAGAATAGCGGTACGGCTTAATTTCCCCGCAGTTCCTGCTCTCGAGGAATGTGGCAATATTGGGAGATGACATGGCGGGAGAATGTTTGTTGCAACTTGCGCGGATTGCCGGTTGTTTAGAGCATTGGCGCCCTGGGATTGAATTGAGCCCAAATTTGCGATTGGGTATCACCTCCTTCTCCATTTAACCGGTTAGTGAAGGTGAAAAATGAAGAGAAAGTAAGCACGGAAGGATAGTTGAGGCAGAATAAAACAAACCGTGTCTTGTGTTGGACAAGGGGTAACTCACGATGATTGAAACTCAAATCACAGCCAGACGACGCCCACCCATGGATTCACGGCGTAAAATGCAGGCGGCACTCACTCGAGGCAGTCTGAGCGGCGGAATCTAACAGACACGTGCAAAGCCTGTCGGGAAATCGGTGCTAGGGAAGAAGAAATAAAAATAGCACCTGAGTGACCTGACTAGGGCAAAAAGCCAATGCATTCCCTGATCCGGAGCAAACCATCAAGTACCGCGAGCGCGAGACGAAATTTCTTTCATAGGCACCAGAAAAATGGTCGACGACAGGTTAGGATGTAATACGGAGTATAGGGGATGACAAAGAAACAGCTGTCAAATTTTGAGTATATGGGTGAATGCACTGTGACTGACCTAGAAGTGGATTTCGACGTGCAGGGAAAGGGACATTCTAGTGCTAGAAAGAGTGTTTGGGATGCCACGAGGGTGTACTTTGAAATTGTTCACCGTTTGCCGTGGACACGGTAAAGGAGGGCGTGGCTGCTGAATCAAAAGCAATGACTGGCCTGATAATTGAGACAGGATGATACGAATATGGCATGTAGGGTAACAGGCCAAAGAAACGAAAGTATTTCGGTTAGGTGCTGAGGCTCAGATGAGGTGAAAGAGATAGGAAACGTACCTTCCGACTGTATGGTGCGAATCTTTCATACGGTGGCCAAGATGCGCGCAAGCAAGGACGGAGAGGAAAGAAAGATAAGGATGACAGGTAAAATAGCGCCGGACGCGAGCGGGCGAAGTAGCTGAATGGCGTCAATCTGGACGTATTATGGAAAGAGGAGTGACATACGGCGGATGGACTGAAATGTTTCTGTCGGCCGATGAAGCCGTCCATCGGTCCATTGCCTTTGAGAGCTATTTACCCCTTAGTCGCCACGAAAAGGGAAGCGGAACAGTGGATTAAAGGCGATATACAAGTGGACAAGGTATCTAGGAAGGCGTAGATAAAGCTCAATAAGTATTACACACATATGAGGAAGAGTAGAGTACGGGAATCGTCCAAGTAACCCTAGGATCGGGGGTCCATCAGTGGATGCCACGCCTGCGGATGGCGTGCAAGCGGGGGCCTGCGGCGGGTTAGGAGGTTACGGTCGGCGCGAGGAGGTGACGGAGAGGATGTGGGCGACGAGGGATGCCGACGTCGACGCGGCTCGTGTGGTCGACGATGCACATCGTCCCTTGTGTGTGCGTAGGCATGGTGTGTGTGGGCGCAGCGGAGGGCGGGAATGCTATAGCAGGTAGGGGCAGCGACTTGGACGTCGCCGCAGTTGCGTAGCACGTCGAGCGCGCGACTATCGACATCATAGTCCCTCACACGGATGGTGGAGAGGGCGTGATAGTCACACGGCAACGCGCGGGTAGCACTGCGATGGTGGAGTGGCTTCGCTGGTGCGGCGAGCGGCGCTAGTGGTCGGGGGATGTCGTACGCAACGTGTGAGGGAGGGGGACCGGGCAGGCAGTGGGAGACGAGAGAGAGTGGCCCGGGGCGGCTACACGATCGGCGGCGCTGCAGACTATCGTCGCAGATGCGAAAACGTTTTCATGCGGCCGAGGACGAGGACGCGGACGCTGGAGTGCAGGGATGACTGCGCAGAGGGTTAGTATACGCAAAAAGAACGAGGAAGGTGAGGAGGAAGGAGGGGAAGGGGAAGATAGGTACGTTGAGAGAGAAAAGGAAAAAAGAAGAGTAAAAAGGTGTGGTATGAAAACGCACCTAGATGATACGAAGCGCGCGTCGAGGGGCGGCCGCTCTCCCGAAGCTGCAGCAGCTGTTATTCAACAGGGTCAGGGCAGGACGGCGTTGGCGCGTGGTGAATGCATCAAATCTGCAAAAGGAGGTCGTTAGCGTGTTCTCGCTGGGTCAGGGCGCAGAGAATGGAAGGGACAGACCTTGGAAGAGGGACGGCAGGGTGGGATGGAAGGAGTCAGACGAGAAGGGCAGGGATAGCGAGACGGGATTAACTGCGTAGGCAGTTGCTTAGTCTTCGAGTCGGCTTTGGCGTGGATGGGGCTTAGTCTTGAGGTGGAAGGTGGTTAAGTGTAGTAGCCCAGTGCGGGCGAGGCGATGGTAGGTGGCAGCAAGCGAAGGGGGAGCAGCGGCGATGGCGGGTGGAGGGCATGGCGGCGCTGGACGAGTGCGGGCCGGAGAGGCGCAGCGGCATGGATGAGCGAGGGGTCGGAGACGTGCGGCGCCGGCGGCGCTAGATGGCGGAGTAGCAGCGTGGATAAGGATGCAGCGCGGAGAGGAGCGGCGGCGGGCAGGTGGAGTGGGTCGTCATTGTGGTGTGAGCGTCGTGGCGTTGGCAACCTAGAGGGTGGCGCCACACGCGCGCAAACAAACGCGTCGCGTGGATGCGACGGCGGCGGCGGGGCGCATAGAGGCGGGCGGGAACGGGGGGGAGGCGGGTGAGAAGGAACGGGTATAGGTGATTGTTTTGGGAATTGAATCCGTTCCCGCAGCGTTGCAAGAACGGTTTTGGGAAGACTTTTTTTGGGGTGGCGGTGCGTTCCCGCGTTACCGCAAAATGCGGTAACAAATTTTGGGTGGCTCGGGATTTGTTACCGCAAATTGCTGGCTCGGGATTGGAGCAACAGATTTGGGGGAGGATTTGTAGGAATAGCTCTGTTCCAGAACACAATTTCCTGATAATGAAAGCCGGATAGATGGAGGGAATGGGACTAGGTCCCACGAGGGGTCCCAGCGCTTGTTCTATGAAACAACCATGAGGAACTATCACGGAGTAGAATTGAGCCACGCACCAGCCCAGGCCTCGAACGAGTACGAATCCTGCTCGTGAGCGAGTTTACCGTGGGCTATAGACGGTCCGTCAATTCTCCTGATGATTCCTTGAAACTGAGATCCCACACGCGGCGTCACGAGCGATCGGGCGCGGGTGCTTGTGAGCATTTCTCTGGGTGGTTGTAATGTCTGGCCGGGTTCATAACTCCAAGGCCTCCAAACTAACGGGTGGAGAGCGGACGACTAGGTCGGCCCGGAAATGTCCGAGAGATCTCAGGCCCTCAAGATCTCCAAGACATGGACGGGGGGCAGAAATGCCCTCGCTTTTAAAACCCCCACTACCTAACGTTCCACAAAAAAAAAAAGATTCCCGAATAATATGGAGTGCAAGCACACTTGAAAATGTCGGCTATCCAAGTGTGGAGTGGAGCTCGATCGCCGTACGCGTATCAAAATCCCGAGCAAAATGGACCATCAGCGGGCCACCAGAGCACTTAAAAAGCTCGTCAAGATAATGTTCGAGACCATTCCTCGCCTACACTCCTTTTGTACTCGCAATGGCCTCGACTCCTACCACTCCTATTTCCCATCCACTCGGCGACATTTTTGGCTCCATGAACGAGGAATCTCCCATGGCTCTTTCCCTCACCAGCGCCCAATAGCGAACCCATGCCGCTATCGACGGGGCGGCTTCTGACAACGTGGACAACAGTTCCCTCTCCGCGTTGGCTCTCACCGCTAATCAGAACGTGGTCTCGGCTGTGCAATGCTACAGCGAGAAGAACCGGTTCCGTGTTGACCAAGCCACCGAGGTAAACCTCTTGCTGAAGGTCTGCTCATTTTGTCTCGTACCTTGCGCACTTGTAGCACATATGTTCGCAGGACCCCCCCGCTTTCCGCCTGCGAAAATATTGGCCAACCTGCTCCATATTTCAAACCAGCTCGACGCCATCGTGACAGCGCAGCCACCCTTCGAGGTCTCTGCCGATCTTGAGGTGCGTTCTTTTTCTTGTCTTCCCGGATGCAAATAATAATTGGACAAGAAAAATATGCAGAAATACGCCGCCGCTGTCCTTGTTTCCAGCAGAATCAGTGCGTACAAAGGTGCTGTCCCAACATTCTGCTTGTTTGTGTTTCCCTCAGTGCCTTTGACGATACTTATACTCTGCACTATGTATCTAGAACATTCTGAAGAAACATCGGTTCGGTCTGCCGCCCGACATCGATAACAATGCGGCAAACTTCGCCAAAGTCGTGGGCACCGTGCAGGAGGCCTTCACCTAATTGCGCGCCAAATTCAAGAAAGCGGTATGTTTTAAATTCGGCGTGAAGCCGTTTCTGACTTTCATTCTACGCAGTTGTTTGTCAGTTTGAAGGTGAACAAGACCGACAAGAAGATCGCACCGCACTCAGATCTTCGTGGACGGTACCCAATGCACGGTCACGATCGAGCTCTGTGCCAGTGTTGCGCTGATGGGGAGCATCAATTTTTGTCCTGCAATTCATCATTACAAGCTCGATGCCGGTCTCGCTGCGATCCGCTCTGCAGCCCAAGGGAATGCCAAGAAGATCAGGGTTATTAGAGAGGACCTTTGGGGTCCTAAGGATATAATCCCAGAAAAGCGCGCGCTTTTCTTTTGGCGACAAAGTGCTCAAAAGAAGGAAAAAGGGGGTCGTCGATGGCAGAGGGGGTCAAAAAGGGGGTCGTCGATGGAAAAGGGCGTCGAATTTGATGGGATCAGAACGAAAAAGGGCGTCGTGCTGGTAAAAGAAGGACAGAAACGGGCGTCGTGCTGGAAAAGGGTGTCAGAAAAGGGCGTCGTAGCAGAAAAGGGTGTCAAAAAAGGGTGTTGTGCTAGAAAAGGGCGTCAAATCATTATAAAAGGGTGTCAAGCCATTAGAAAAGGGCGTCAAACCATTAGAAAAAGGTGTTGTAGTACTAGAAAAGGGTGTCTATGGTCAGAAAAGGGTGTCTGTGCCTTATAAAAGGGTGTTCTACCACTAGGAAAGGGTGTCTATGATCAGAAAAGGGTGTCAAACCATTGGAAAAGGGTGTTGTAGTCCTGGAAAAGGGTGTATATGGCTTAGAAGAGGGTGTTGCAGTCCTAGAAAAGGGTGTCTGTGATTAGAAAAGGGTGTTCTGCTGCAAGAAAAGGGTGTCTGTGATCAGAAAAGGGTGTCTATGGCTTAGAAAGGGGTGTCTACTTGCCAGAAAAAGGTATTGTAGTCCTAGAAAAGGGTGTCTATGATTAGAAAAGGGTGTTCTGCTGCAAGAAAAGGGTGTCTGTGATCATAAAAAGGGTGTCTAGTCATCAAAAAAGGGTGTTCTGCTGCAATAAAAGGGTGCCTGTGATTAGAAAAGGGTGTTCTGCTGCAAGAAAAGGGTGTCTGTGATCAGAAAACGGTGTCTATGGCTTAGAAAAGGGTGTCTACTTGCCAGAAAAGGGTGTTGTAGTTTGGTTGTAGTCCTAAAAGAGGGTGTCTATGATTAGAAAAGGGTGCCTATGATCAGAAAAGGGTGTCTATCTTTCTCATCCGGGAACCTGGGCCCTCATCCAGACGATCTCTCAGATGGCACCATTTTTACTAACATCACCAACGCGGACGGCACGTCTCAGTATGACTCACGGGACCATGATGGCGGCCACCAATCGTGCCGCGCTTCTGGCCCGCCGTCTCGCCGTCCGCCTCTTCGTCCTCACGCGCTCCAACTTTGCCGGCGTCGGCGCATACGCGGCGCACTGGTTCGGCGACAACGACTCCGACTGGGACCACTACCGTATTTCCATCAAGCAGATGCTTGCCTACACCGCTATCCACGCCGTGCCCTTCGTTGGCTCAGACATCTGCGGCTTCATCGGCGCTGCGCAGGAGAAAATGTGTGCGCGCTGGGCCATGTTGGGCGCGTTCCAACCTTTCTACCGCAACCACGCGACCATCGACTCGCCGGAGCAGGAGTTTTATATCTGGGACAGCGTCGCGGTGGCTGCGCGCAAGGCCATCGATGCGCGGTACAGGTTGCTCGACTACATGTATACGGCGATGTACCGCGCCAGCACGGCCGGTGCTCCCGCTGTCAACCCGCTGTGGTTTGTGTACCCAGGCGACCAGAACACATTCGGCATCCAGACTCAGTGGCTGTTCGGCGACTCCCTTCTAGTGAGCCCGGTTACGGATGACGACAAAACGGATGTCACATTTTACCTCCCGGACGATGTGTTCTATGACTTCTGGACGGGGGAGCAGGTACGCGGGCATGGAGCGAGCGTCACCCTTACGGACGTCGGGTTTGACGAGATCCCGGTTCACTTCCGCGGCGGGTCGATCATTGCGTTGCGCGAGCAGTCAGCGAACACAACAACCGCGCTCAGGGAAAATGATTTCGTCTTCATCGTCGCGCCAGGGCTGAATGGTACAGCACATGGGAGTTTGTATCTGGACGACGGGGAGAGTCTCAACGTTGCGGGAAAGTTCTCGGACATCAAGTTCGCCTGGGACGGGCACACGTTTAGTGCGACGGGACTCTTTGGGTACAAGACGGACCGGAAAGTGCAGAGCGTGGTGGTGTTGGGCGAGCAAGCCGGACAGAATACAACGGTTCACGGACCATGGGCTTTGACGGGAGGCTTCAGTATTAGAGTCCACATTTCTTGAAAACGTTCGCTCTGTATCAATTCGATTATCCTCTTCATCTTTACCGCAATGAATATTGTTCAATTGGAAAATGTATGTAAAGCCTGTATTGAGCAATCGTCACTCATATTCGACATTTTCGATGGTCGTAAATCCTTGGGCCCCTATTGCGATCAGCATTAGTGCGATGAAGAGGGAGAAATACGAACTTGGGATGGAGCAGGCCTCATATCTGTTCCGGCTCGCATTTTCTGGATAGCTTTGCACCGAAGGCTTTGGTAAGTACTTTGGCTTGATTTCTTTCTCCGCGCTGACGTTTTTGTTATAGTGAATCGACCTTAGCGCGGAGCGCGTCGACGAGCGCGGAACACGGGCGCCAGGTTTGCCTGCAGGTAAGCCAGTACCTTCGGTTTTCCCCTTGCAATTCATCGCGCTAACTTACTGTTTCAGATCGGATCGAAGGCGCGCCGACTCGGACTTTCCAAGACTTGCGCACCCCGCCTTTTCGAATCGATTGCGGCCGGCTTGGCGCTGGGACAGCGCAACGAGCAGCGGACTTCGGGGGGTAAGTGCGGATTGGCGAGCCGATTCGAAAGGAAAACAAAACGAACAAGCTAGCTAGATCTGACAGAGGATAAATAAGATGGCTAGCGTTGTTTTATAGTCTCACTTACTACTCTCGTCATTCAGAATATCCATGACATCCTCCTTGGTATTTGCCAAAGCAGCGCACAGTGCCTTTGGATCCGTAGATTAGGATGTCAAAACGTAGTGCGCTGACTAAATAAACCGTCAAGTCTGGCCCCTTGAGCTCTCTCGATTTCAAGTACTTCGAAAGTTCATCGGCTGGGGCAATGATTAGAGGCCGACGGTCGTGCAAAAAAGTTCAGCTACTTACGCTCGACTAGATGATCACCTGCCTCTCGGGTGAGTGTGGGAACTGGCCAGAGACTCGGGATACGACTGAAATTGACACAGCCCCGGGCGTAAAGCAACGCAGTCTGTGTACGTCTTTGTGGCGGTGGTCGTAGGTTTGAGAGGGTCGTCGGGGACTTGCATCGGGAAATTGTTGCTCTCGCATGAGCCCCGATAATCATCGGATTTGAGCTCCCGAGGGCTAGTGAAGCATGATCAGAGGCACGACCTTGGACAGAGTAAAATCAACACACTTGTGTTCTGAAGACACATTCCCCGTTCGTATTGGGTGGAACCCTGACTAGAAGGTTTGTGCCGCTGCCATCCCTTTTCAACAACGTGGTGAGATTAATACTCTGGATTGGACGCAGCGGGGTTGCACGCAGGTCAAATGAACGGCGAGTAATATCGGAAAGAGGGCTTCCGAGCTTTCCCGTATCCATTGCGAAAGCCTTGAAGCTGGAACTAGCACACTGCAGGACCGTTTTTCCAACGCTAGAGCCAAGTTTTCCACGCGTCGCAAACGCCTTCGCGTCCATCGCTTCCTCTGCGTCGACGACGTTGTCTGACGCCCGAGGAATCGAAACAATAGAGGACTAAATTCAAGCGGAGTGTACGCACCCTAGACCACTCCACCACGACTACTGATCCTGGCTCCTCCTCCTCAGGCTTCGGCTTCGGCTTCGGCTTCGTCCATCCGGATCCAGTACTGCGGGTCTAACGGTGTCGCAGTTGGAATGCCGCGTACCTGTGCTTCGCGTCTCCCAAGTCTGGCGCCTCATGGATCATCCAGTGCGACACGACCGGGAGGATTGGTGAGGGTTCTATGGCTGCAGGGGGGTCAGCGCGCGGCACAAGGATACGAATATGTGAGCAGAAATGCATAGAAATGAGCAACGGGCTGAAAACAAAGACAAAACGCATGGCCTTTGAGTGCCACCTAAAAGCACGCGCTTGGAGCACAGCAAAATCACGCGTCGTGTCGGCGCACGGCGAATGAGCCGTGGTCCCGCTGGATAGAGCGAGCAGTTAGACCGGAATGAAAGAGAACTGAAATTATATGAAAACGCACCTCGTCGCGGCCGCACTTCGGGTTTATCTATCTTGTCGTATCCCAATACTGGCCAATATCCTTTCTACCCGCTGTTGCGTTCGCGTCGTAATGTTGTTGTTTTTGAGATAACTTTGGACACAAAATCGTGGTAGCCCTAGCCTTAAAATGAAAGAAATTTGCCCGAATTCGAATAGAGCCGACAGGGACACAGATTCCAGGACAACGCAGAATTGCGGCAGAAAGAGAGCCGTGGCCCGTGGAAGGCACGAGCCAAGAAACAGGGCCGATGAAGTTGGAGTAAAACAATATGAGCGCCGAGTTAGTCTCTCATAGACAGACTGCTCGTGCCTCGCATGTTGTTACTTGTAACGTGAAGTGAAAGAGCAAGTCAAGGAGCAAGTGACTATTGATGGCGTTCACCATCCACGTGATGATTCGGAAGTTCCCGCAGGATGTAAGACGTGATTCTTCCATCATGCGGTGATGGATCGTTTTTTTCCCCTTCACCACCGCACTTTCTCGAGGCGCTGTTGAACACTCTCTCGATTCATATTCGCACTCGGGTCCAAGATGACTTCCCTTGAAGCCTTCCTTCGGACCTCATCCAGCGCGCACCGACATCGTCAGCAAACCCCGATTTTCGTGGTAGCATGGTACTATGTAGCACTATGTAGCACTGTGTAACAAAGGGACCCATACTATGCGTCACCAGGCGTCGCTACCGGCACTACATATGCGGCACTATGACTGTGATCAGGCGTCGTCACACACGGCGGCTTCAAGTGGGCGTTTCATTTGCATATATAGCACCCGAACTTATCGCCGTTTTTTCTTTTTTTTTGACAGTTCCATATCCGAATCGTTGACACAAGAGATCCCGTGTATCATCTGGCCTGCGGGTGGTGAGCAGCCCATCAACGCGGCGCTGCTCTCGACCAGGCCAGATGCTGTGGCCATCGAGCTCTTCCAGGTGCGTCGCTCGATTTTTTTTTTTCAAGCAACCTCATTTGCGGGGATGTGTAGATCCGCACTGGGCCCCGACTAAGGTAGGCGTCAAAAGGAACCAGCACGGGTTATATAAGCTGTGATGTGACCGTGACGTGACGGGTCAAATTCGAGCTCGGGAGCCGAAAAAATTTAGTGTACCTCTCTCGAGATTTTTGAGCTTTTCAAATCAGATTTAATTGGTACAGAAATTCATAATACTATCTACATCTTGGAATGGCCAGCCTGGCCTTTCTTAACCACTCAGGAGGTAAGGTGCGATGGCCATGGTACCTCCTATTCGCCCAAGCAGCCTGTGCACCAGAGAGACCTTCCGAATATGCGTGTATGAATCGTGCCGACCGATTGGCATACCTGAAACCAAATCAGAAAGAACCGGAGAATTCATGGGAGGATCACAGACCTCCGTATTTGATCCAACGGCACTCCATCAAGGCATTTGACAACATTTGCGCGCATTTCTTGGAGGTTCGTGGTGGCCGGAGTCGAACGATAAAGGAACTTGGCTGCTCCCCAATACTGTTCGATGAAATTCAGTTCACAATGGAACTTCGGATAAAAGTCACAGATATGTCCGCGTGCAGTGATCAGCTCCTCGAGCGCCGACTTCTGTTGCACAAAGTCCGGCTGGCAGAAAAGCACCTTCCGGCAGCAACAATCAGTTTGCTCCGTATCAAAGCAGGCCTTGGGGCACGCGCCGTTCATCCCGTTCCGGTAAAGGCCTCGTTCGCGAAGGATTAATTCTGATCCCTTGAACCAACCTGGCATTGTGCGATGATCAGCAGGAAAATAAAACTCCTGCTCACTGCCATCTGAAAAACGACCATTCCGCATCCTGGGGCCATTTGGATACGGAGTCCAGGTTGGGTGTGGATTCTTTACCATTTTTCGGGCAGACAATCCATCCGGTGCTCGTTTAAGATGGCCAGGCGCGTTATCGTACAGGAAAAGGGCGGTCATTGTGCGATTGGTCTTCGCTTCGAAGATGTCGATGGCCTTCTCTGTTTGTTTGAGGAGATGCTCATTTGCAAAGTAACCGTCCCGCTCTTTGCCGGCCTCAAAAAGCAGTCGCGCCTCGCTGTAATTTTGAGAATGAGAAACAAGAGAAAAAAGAGTAGGATGAGGATAATTAGAAGAACGTACTCGTCGTCATCGACCAAACGGCCCCATTCCAATGTCAAAAAATCAGAGACCATCAAGGATTCCCCTTCGCCTTTCCGCTCCGGCTTGGGTGTCATTGAACTGTGTTGATAGAAAGCCTGCCGACGATCACGAGCAAAGAAAGTTGATTCATCGTGGGTAACGGCGACCAGTCGAAACCGTGGACCTTGAGGAACGGCAAAGCCGGATGGTCGGCTGATGACATTTCCATCTTTGTCATACAACACCATCCGTTTCTCGTATTCTTCCCACCGCTGGCAGAAGGCGTTCCGGTATGCGACGACGTCGTCCCGTTCATGGCCATCGATGTACATCCCCTTTTTCTTCATCCCGTATCGCCAATCCAACTTCTTCAGCCAACGCTGAGCCGTGCGGATCCCAATTGTGGGTTTCTTGCCGCCGTAGCCTGTTTTCCCTTCCAAACGCTGCTGTACTTCTTCAGTCTGGACGAAATCGACGACATGTTGCGCCGAAACATAGCCATCCGATGCAACCTCCATCAGGTAAGTTTGCAAGTCAGATGCAAAATCTTCGTCCTCGAGCAATGATGCGTGGAATTCTCCGTAGCGGTGTACCGGCAACTCTCCACAGCTAAGGAAATGGTGAATCCAGCTCCGAAGATTCCTCGCATGGTTTGCGCCTCGCCCCTGTGCTTTTGCCGCCAGCATTGAGGCTTGACGCCATGTACATGCAACATTTTCATCAAGATAAAGATTTACCGTCGCGACCATCGACGTTATACGTGTGCGGAAAAAGACATCGATTCGCTTGTCTTTAGCCTTCATGGTGAGTCCTTTGAGTGCTTTTTTCAGGGCTGGTTGATCCCTCCATGTCAGGGCATTCAACGCGAGATCTGATTCGTCCAGATCGGCTTGGACCGTGTTAGCTTTCGCCTTGAGCTCATCCAACTGTGCGCGGGCCTCCTGGGGCGTTGGAATCGACGGTGGAGATGGAATAGGTTCGCTGGGCAACGGAGGAAAGATGGATGGGTTGGTCTGTGTAATGTCGGGGACGCCAGGAGTGTTCGCAGAGTGCAAGGTAAGTTTGTCAGAGTTGGTGTCTTCAATGAATGGCTCTGAACATTTCTAGAGTGCATTAGTTGACTTGGTTTAGGCTGAAATAAATCTAAATGACTTACAGTTTCATTTACCGTGATATCCAAATGAGACTTGGACGATTCGGCAGCCTCGGAATGCGACACATTTGAGTCTTCGGGTCTACCGTGACTCGCAATCCCTCCGCCCATGAATTGGTGGATGAAAACTCCGCCGCTATTCGTGTATGACACTCTCTCCTTCCGTCGGCGGTCGAGTGTTTTTTTGGAATTTTTTTGGTAGCCGCCGCGTCGGTTATTCACGGCTCGGCGCTTTTTTTCCCGGGCCAATGCCTCGTCGTGGTAGCGCTGCAATGTCTGGGAAAATATCTCCAGACTGGCCTCACTCGAGTGGCCTTCTGCTGCTGCACAATCCTCCTGCATTCCGGCTTCTGAATCACATACAGGTTCCCAGCGTGGCACGGCACCGGCCTCCTCCAGCGCAATGAACCGTGTCATAATGTCGGCAACATCCTCGACATGAAGAACATCTTCCTCCTCGATGCTTTCCTCATCGGGATCATCTTCATCCACCTCAATGCAAGTTGGAGATGGCGGTTTCGGTATTGTCGCATCGACCGCGGCTATATTAGCGTCTGAAGATTTAGGAATGCCTTCATCGACCGGATGGAGGGCTAAACGAGCTTTCTTGAGGTTCTCGTTGCGTTGCCGATCCTTTCTCTTCATTCCAGGCATCGTTTAGAGGAATAGGAGGCTTTTTCGGCTCAAAAAAACGTGCTTGGACGCATTTGGCAGTTCCCCGATTAGGCAAGATCGCGGTCACGTGACCATTTACGTACTAGGTCAAATCCCTCTCCTTCGAAATGCGAAAATGTGCAGGACAGCGTAGAAATGTATCCTACAATGATCGAAAAATAGATAACTAAAATTGAACATCACGCAGAATCTAAGGCATTTATTCAAAATCTGCTCTGGTAGGGTTCTGCGTCAATCTTCCCTTGACGCTTCTACCAGGCCAAAATATCAAGAAATGTTGCGCCGGCGGTGTGATGTTGGGCGGGAGGCGGGGTCACAAATGTCACATCACAGCTTATATAACCCGTGCTGGTTCCTTTTGACGCCTACCTTAGGGTTATCTCTTCACACCGATGCCAAAATCACCGGCTCCGTGGAAGACGCGTGGGCGGAGTTCAAAGCGACCTTCGCCGCTGCTCGACGTGCCAGAGGCACAATTCTGCAGGAAACTGTGGTAAAACTGGCGGTAGGTTTGATTCGAGTTTCGAAGCGCTGTGGTGAGTCAACCGAGGTGCAAAATTAGGTTTTATTAATTACCCGAGTTCCGCTCAGCTTCCACTTACTCTTACTGGCGAGCCGAGTTGGATCCGAATAAGAGACCGCGTGTGTCGGTGAAACGACTTTCGATCGACAGACAGAATTCATAGACAGACGGTAACCGATCTGGAAGCCGCGTATGTAGCAGAACTGTTGTTCGCTGGCAGGCTGCCTTCACTCTTGAGACGCAACGACCAAGATGTCGACTTACTGGATCCTCTTATTCCAGTTGCTCTTTAGCCTAGCGAACGCGTCTCAAACACTTTTTGGTGGCCCCAATACAGGAATACCTCAGTGCGGTGCTCTAAACCCATAATCACATTACAATGCTAATAACACTTCAGGGTGTCAGCATACGATGAGGGCCTGTTTACACCCATGGAAGACATGAGTGCGCTGTCGTCGTCGAGGTTTAGCGTCTTGAAACACCCTGCTTTCCCCAAATACAATGTCCGTATCAAGAAAAGTCCGTTCTGCGATGGCACCGTCAAGTACCTGTTAGGCACCCTGGAACAGGGAACTCCTGCTCATGATTATATCCAAGTGCATACACCGGATATATTGACATCGAAGCTCGGCACATCTTCTTCTATTTCTTCGAAAGTCGAAATGATCCCGACAAGGACGATGTGATCTTCTGGACCAACGGAGGTCCGGGCTGCAGCTCTGGCGTGGGATTATTCCTGGAGCTTGGTACGTTTGCGTCGATAAATTCCTGGGGCAGTTGAACTGAATTGGCTACAAGGTCCATGTCGCATATCAGGTGCGCTCCCCTAACAAATTCTACTTTCAAATCATGGTTCTGACTTTTCCCTCGAAGGAGGCAATGCGACCTCATTCCATCCGGAGAGCTGGAACACCAACGCCAATATTTTCTTCGTCGATAATCCAATCGGGGTCGGCTTCTCCTACGCTGATTACGGTGAAAGCGTGGTGAGTGGCTTTTCTTCTCCTTCATTTCAACTGTCCTGAGGTTGAGATACGCGTTCCAGAGCACGACTGAGGAGAGCGCTAAAGACATTGCCGCTTTTATCTTTGTCTTCTTCGAGCATTTCACCAAGTTTAAGGGCCGCGCGCTCCACATGGCCGGCGAATCCTACGGCGTGCGTCGGACTTTTTCTTTCCCTTATCAAATCTCATTCGACATAGGGCCACTATCTCCCCATCTTCGGCGCAGAGGTGTATGACCAAAACACAAGACTGGTCGCGCGAGGCTACACCCCCATCAACCTCACATCCATCATGATTGGTCTGTGCCTCGCGTACATGAAATATCGGGCGTTTGTATTGATGCTCTCCCTCCCTACGGCAGGTAATGGTTTCACGGACTTTTACCATCAGATACCGTCTTCCTACGATATCCAGTGCACAGCGGCGTCCGTCCATCCTATCCTGAGCATTGAGTGAGTCCTGCATCAATTTCCGCCTTCATTCACTGTAACCTTGCAGGCAATGTGTAAAAATGAAATCAATGGTGCGTCTCTTTCTGTGAATTTAATTTACCCATCTAACGGATCCATAGGTCCCACGGTGTCAGAAACGCCTCAAAGAGTCGTGCGTCGACATTTTCGATGCTACAGACTGTGCAGCAGCGGCCAGTTTTTGTAAGACCCACCTGAATGACCCCTTTTGGGAAGCTAGTGAGTGCTAAGCACATTTCCTTTATCGAAACCTCCAATGGCGACATCCAGAGCGTAATCCCTTTGATATGCCGAAGCCATGCGACAGGAGGCAGAATTCGTGCTATCCGGTGGCCGCGTGCGTTCCTGTTTTGTGCTAAAATCAATAAATCAACTGTCCTAACACAATATATAGACAAATGAAGGACTATCTCTCCCAACCAGCCGTCCGGGAGATCCTCGGCGTCGACCCTTCTGTTCGCGCCCACTTCTCTGTCTGCTCCCGCACCGTCCACTCAGCGTTCGAGGCGCAAATGGACAGGTACAGTCCGGCTCAACACTATGTGGGGGGCCTGCTTGAGCGCGGTGTACGGGTGCTTGTTTACGCCGGAACGTACGATTGGAGGTTCAATTGGGTCGGAATAGAGCGTTGGACTCTTGCGCTCGACTGGACGGGTCATGTGGAGTTTGCCGCGCAGCCGCTACGGCCGTGGGCGGTTGGAGACGATTTTTCAAAGGGTCGTGCGGGTCGTGTACGCAGCGCCGGGGGACTGGCCTTCGTCACAGTTGAGAACGCTGGGCATCTGGTTCGTATAATATTAATACTCAGTTCGCCCCTGATCACTTACCTGCTCATATCGCAGGTCCCGTACGACAAGCCAAAGGAAGCTCTGGACCTTGTGCAGCGTTGGATCTCTGGGGAAGGTTTTTAGACTACTCTTATTGTCGATCTATTTGAGGGCCGTGTTAGAAATTAGAATATCTACATCAAGTACCATTCTTGTCATCTTACATAGGATTCATTCTTTTGTTCTCTACGTTCGTGTTCTCCGGCCCACAGGCCGTACTGGATTCTATACAAGGATTTCCATAGCCAGCACCAAACATTCTTCTGATCAGTGAGGCCTCTTTAGTGCGGAGTGGACTCTGTGCCCCGAGCGAACAAAGAATGAATTTGAGGAAAGGTTATTTGGGTGGTCAAGATATTGAAAGGCCCCCACGACCGTTCGTAACTCGGTCTCCGGTATTAACAGGAAGCGGCCAGCCTCGAAGCTGGCACTACCACTAGCCTGCTGCTACTGTACTACATATATTTCGACCATTTTTTCAGGTGACGGGTGACTGAGGGCTGAAATGACTGATTTCGGTGCCAGTGACGATGAAATCAAGGTTTCGGCCAATTATGCTCAAAAATACGAAAGATTTTCGTGCAGACATTTGCAATTGGGTGATTGCCGAGGAATGAAGACCTTATCCAGTGAACTGTTGAGGTGCCGGGTGATGCGGTACGAACAAATGGTCAAAATAGTGCATACCCGCACTTGTTCGGGGATGAAATATAATTGTTTAGATGGTCAGCGGCGACATGCGGCGATAGATATGGAGGAAGCGGCGGTCGCAAGTGAGAATGCGACGATCGGATGTTGAGACGCGGCGGTGTTACTAGCAGGTGACGCGGCGGTGTCGCGGTGCGGATCGGCGGACGCGTCGAAATATCCTAGCCCAAAGACGATAGAGGGGGCAATTGAGTATTGCTTGCCATATTTCAATTTATCTGTCAGGTTATGGTCTATCTCTAGGATTTCATTCAAGGCAGAGACCCATCTGTTATGGACTTCGTTTTCCCATGTGGGTTCGGCACTATCTCGTCCACCTACACATTCACAGTGTCACACCTCAGTTTTCAGATCAGGTGTGCAAACCCGTTCATTTATGCCATGATTCGAAATCCTCTTGATGCAAGTTCAGGGCAGGTGTAGCTTGAGTGGTTTTTCACGAAGTCTATGGTGAATTTATATATAGGTATATATTAAACTGGTTTCATGGTAAAATGCTAACACGTAACAATGTGAGAGGCAACCGTCCAGCTGGCCATCCAACCGCCCAACATTTAGCCTACAGTGCGCGCGGGAGATGCAAGTCCGACACATGGTTGGTGTACGAATAATCCAATTCCGCCTGTTGTCCACGGCGCAACGGTGACGTCGACGTCACCGAACTTGACATCACCGACATGCTGAGCACCGATTCGTCGTTGTACGAGTTTGGCGGCGAAGGGAAAATGGTGTTGGGGTCTAGCTGCATGCCCGAAGAAGCATTGACATTTGGGCGCGTGCGGGGACGCGACGAATTGGCTATCCACGGGCGGGTCGGGCCCGTCGTAGGCGACCGCGGCGTCAGTGGCGGGGTTTTTGTGCTGTTGGAGCGGACCACGACGGGAGGAAGGGGACGCGTAGGCGGCGGCCGCGGGCGCGGACGCGGACGCGGGCTTGCAAAGTGCATCTCGCTCGTCGTGTCTGAAAGAATGGCAGATTCCACAGAATCATCATTGTCGTTGCCATTAGGCGTGCCATATTTGCGCTCGGCGTCCAGGGCTGCGGCGAGCATCATATTCCGAAACGCCCGCGTGCCGAACGCAACAATGAAGACCGTCGCAATAGGACCAGTGCATAGTGTGAGCACACTGGACGGCCGAGCGAGGATCTGTATAAATAACGCAGTTACTGCTGCAAGAGTCGTCCCAGCCAGATACAGCAGATTGGATCTATAGATGAGGTAGGCGACAAGCGACTGTTGGGGGCGATGGGTTTGAATTTTGAGGAGGGTGAGCATTAGTGCGGTGATCAGAAAAGCTGCGAACGAAGCGTTTCCCACTGGCATCCAAATCACTGTCGGGAGAACACGACAGTTGGAAGCAAAAAGACCGGTATGATCCGCTACCGCACGATATTGGCTTGCGACAGCGATCTGTCTTGGCATTAATCCTGACACAACACAGGCAGGAATGAAGGGAGCGCACACAACATCCGGTCATGGTGACGACCAGCCCGCCCAAAATACCGTGAAACATCCAATTATCAAGCCACAAAACGGCGGTGCGAAAGGCGAATGTGAGCCCGGATGCTGCTATCACAAGAACGACGCCTGCTTGGGAGAGAGACGCGGCGGCTTGGCAATGGCTTGTTTTTGCAACGCTGAGGAACAGAGCAGGGAAGGTGGCGAGGATTCCGCCATAGCGCAGGGCTAGGAACCTGATGTGAAAGGTAAGCATTGGGACAGTGAACTTTCGTATTCTTCGCGCACCCATAAGGTGGGATTGTGTCCCATACGGGCCGACGATATAGCCTGATCTCGTCTGGAAGTACTGTCGTACTGTTCGCCTTGTAAGGAAAAGAACCAGGCGCGAGAGTTTTACCCACTATTCCCATATCATTACTGCGAACGACACAGAGGCCACAACAGCAAAAGCTACTGCAGAATTAAGTAAGTATCGATGTTCAAGTCAGGTAAATAGAAGAGAAAGCGTACACTGGCCATCTTCACCCGCAAAATGATTCGGCTTCGCCGACGCCGCGTTTACGTCCAAGACCACGAGAGCTGGAAGGATTGTCGCCATCTACAAGAGAACCGGCGGGAAGACAGCGCGGACTGTGTGGATTAATTATATAGGGTGAGCAAGTGCGCCTGTATGATAGATTATACTGTCATGTGGCCGACATGTCCGGGCTCTAGGAATTGAGCGACAGAGGGAATAAAGGAAGCGGCTGGGAACGAACGCCACAGACCAATGTCGCTTTCGGTTGCCAATTGACCAACACCAGAGACACGTTCTCCTACAAGACATCATCGAAATCCCAGTGTTCCGAGCTTCGAGTGTCGCCGGTGTATATCTTGTTGAAGCCCAGGGATAACGATGTTGCTGGGGGCACAATTGACAGCTCGAATGGTGGGTGGGGCTTAAAACTCGGAGTTATGGCATGGAGACGGTCAGAACGTCAATCACCAACTTTAATAAGGACTATCACAGAGTTATTGTGTTTGTGGCGTCCCGCTTTAACCACGACATATGTGGGAACGAGATGATTGCACCATTGAGTAGCGTGAAAGGGAATATTAGAAGACGTTAGAACATACCGTCTGCTAATTGGATGCATCTGGGCCCAGGGATTAAGATGAGAGACTAACCCAAATAAGCGGCCACTGCCGCTTCTGCTGAGGCGAGAACTTCGGCAGAAGACGGAATGGGAGGGCTAGATCCATCATAAAGAAGCGAACTTTTTGGGCGAGTATTTGCAGCCCACAACTAACACGATATAAGCGGCAGCTGTCCATTATATGGGTTTAGATTAGAGGGCTATTTTCTAGACCACAAGCCATGTTTCACGGGCCTACATCCGTCCGATCGCCTTTTTGTTCGAGATGTGACTGTGTACAAAGGCCCCAAATCGGTTAGGAAGTCCAACAGAGTTTTTGCGGGACAGGGTACGGGGAATCCGAGTTCTTGTCCGTTTAACACCACATCGAGGCGTCGACCTGGCAAGCAGTTCCGAGTCGGGCCAGTCCATTTGGAGTAGCCATAAGATCTTGGAGCGAGGTCAAAATTGGGAACTTGAACGATTCGACGCAAATGTGAGCCCCGCCCGCGTCCTTTGTGGTGAAAGGCAAGCCAAAATCACCGGATCACCGGCCCGCTTGTTTGTTGATGCGTATGCACAGCCACCTTTCCTTTACCTCACACTGTGACCGGTCATTGGTAGGTAGGTAGGTAGGTAGGTAGCATTACACGGCACGGTCCCGCTGAGGAACACCGGTTTCAGGAAGTATCCCGGTGTACTACAGGCAATTATGTACACCATCGTCCCTGACCTCCATGTATCTCCCGAGCCGAGCTCACGCACCCAGTTTCCCGTCACGCTGTAGAACTCAGTCGACACACAGAAGCAAAAAATATTACGAAAATCAGACATACAACCTCAGTTCAGTCAGCTAACCTAAATACCGGAGTCGCGTAGAAAACCTCAAGAACATCAAATGCAAATTTAGCCACGAGAGCGATAGTTGAACGTTCATAAACCATGGATTTAAAGAACTCAATTAAGGTAAGTTCATCCATGCGACGGTGCAAGGTTGGGGCAGCTGAAAATAGTTGGTTCAGAAACACGGCTCTTAGGGATGTAACCTCAGCTGAGGCATCACAAGCTAAAAGTGCGTGCTCTGGAGACTCAACTTCAGACTTGCAGAACCTGCAGACTCGTCTCGAACGATCGTCCTCTTGTGTATGCAAATGATCCCCGTATCGCAGAACTTCGACGGCAAGTAGATGGGTTGACAATAGAAGAGAGGTAAGAGCTTCTCTATGCTTCTGTGTCTTTACCATGGACAGATAGTGCCGTAGTCGAAGTGTCTGCGGTGCCGAAGGTTTGTCCTTTTGTGGTTCTCGACAGCCCTGGAGCAGGTATAGCTTGTCTGACGAGTCGACTTCACCTTGAATCCATTGCAACATTAACCCCTCCACAGATTTTGTGTACTCCAGTATAGATTTGGACGTAGCACTTGCAAGATCTGGAAGTGGGCAAGCGAATGGGAGCTTGGTTGCAGCTGTCTTCAAATCCTTGGCCCAAGACTTTTTACCCAACGCGTCCAGTTTAATTGAACTGTTCACGGCAGCACGTGCAAAATGGGTGGGCGGGAGTTCAAGCAGATATTGCAGATATCCAAGCGCAAGGAGGAATCGTCGAACCCGCAGAGGTACAATGCCGGTTTCCGTGTAAAGCGGGATAATCATGGATCGTCCATGGAGATTGAGCATTTGCCGGATAAATGAGACTTGCACCTCGCAGAGTTGTTTGACATGAACATCCTCGCAATCCGGTGAAATTTCGCAACCGTGCGTAAGATGGCAGTCGACGCGTGCCATGTAAAGCATCTTAAGTTCTCTGGGAGTGAGTCTACCGGTTTTGTCCTCAACGGCCATGATCCGATGCGCACAATACCGCGCGGTGCCTGCTTTAGCTTTATAGTGATCTTGGAAAATATTTTGAGTGTCTGTGCGCAAATTTACGCCGACATATTTTTCCTCGTTCGCAATCTTGAGCACAGTATTGCCGAGCATGAAGACGGGTAAAGGAGTTGGTACGGTGCCGCCGAATATGAGTATAACAGTTTTTAACATGTTAATCAGGATGAAATTGATGGCACACCACTCCTGGAGAGTTTTTAATTTGGCACGGAGTCCCTGGGCAGAGAGCGAGACTAGTAATACGTCATCCGCCTGCGCCATCATTGCCATTCTAACATTCTCCATAACCACGTCGTCCAGGTCGGGAAGCATTACCAGATCGGCCATGAAAAAATTCCAGAGCACCGGGGAGGCAGGATCACCAGTCAATAGCCCGATTAATGCTTTGAATTCGCCAGACTTTGCATCGCCGTGCTTGACGTAATACCCCATGCTCATGTATGTCTTGCGAAGCCAGTCGAATACGGGGCCAGCCATTCCCATCCTCGAGAGTTTTAGCCACAGTGTAGGATGATCTGTCGATGGGAACACATTTGTGGCATCAATGGCCGCCACATAGATTGTTTTCCCATGTGCGCGCGCCCAATCGCGAATGCATCGGAGGACAAAAGGATTATTATTGGTACGATATTTCGCTCTGAATCCATTTTGCCAGTCAGGGATCAGGCCTCGCGCTGTCGCCCATTGCGTGATTCGACGATGGATAAGCAAGGTGACCACTTTGAGGAAGCAACTTTCCAGCGCAATAATGCGGTAGCTATCAGGTATTTCCCCGGGTTTGCCCCGTTTCAGCAGGCCAATGATTGCAGTTCTCAACCATATTGAGGGGCTACCACCTCTGCGTATGCATTCGTTGACCAAGAGTATCAAGTCCTCGTTGGGAATTTCCAGAATATCAGTGTAAGTGGTTGCATCTTCTCCCGATGCACTGTCGAGCGAGTGATCTAGAAGGTGATCTTTTACCCAGGCGCCATCCTCTTCATTCCATTTGGTAGAGAAAAAGCCCTCGGGCGTTGTGTCCTGGGTTATATCTGGAATCATAGAGCTCAACATTTGATTTTTCTTGTGCTTGACCTCGTCAAATGCAGTCGGCAAGACTGCTGGTGGATTTAATCTCTTCTCAAAGACGTCCCGCAGATTCTCCGCAGTGACAGCGATGGGATCCGGTTTTGGGTCGGCAAGGCGCTTCACTTCCTTCCAGAAGGCTCCGCTAGAAGGTGCGTTGAAGAGTTTATCTCGGTTAGCATCCCGTATTGCTCCTAATCGGTCGCGTCCGCGGTGCTTTTCAGGATACTCCTTCCTTGCTAGTTCTAATGTTGACCCGGCCGTCCTGTCATCTGGAATGTCGGCCGTTACCTTTTCAACGTTGAGTGTGGGTCTAAAATTCGCCGGCGCCTTGTCTGCCTTTCGTCTTCCTGCCGCCATGTAGAAAATTTCTAAGCTCTGCAGGAATATTAAGGTGACAGTGGGACAAAGTTCGTCTACCTGCCGCGTATATCGACGATTCGACTTCAAGTCTCCAAGTTGGGGACCTCCGTTCTACTTATACACACCGGCGACTCCGGAGTCCCTGATGGAGCTGGCATGAATTTTTGGCTCAAGGCCGTTCGCTGATATTCATCTCTGGCTGCGCATCAACGGGCATCACTCGCTGACAGTCATTTGTGCTCCTTCCTCTTGACTCCCATTGGACTCTTCGGCTCTTAACCCTCGATGAAAGTGGCCTCAGACTCCATCTCTCAGACATACATGAACCCATTCGAAACAGCTATAGTGCTCCTGGGCGAGCTTGGTGCCGGCAAAACCGCATTAGCGATTCGGGTGTGTAGGCACCGTAATTCTCGTGATGTCGTCTTACATTGTCGTCCTCAGTTCACAGAGGATCGTTGGGATGGTGAGTCCTTGTCCTATACGTGTTCAAGTCTTATCTAACTGTGGTAATGTAATCAGATTCCTACGATGTGAGGAAGAGACGAGCCATCCATGTCCCCAGCTTACTGTCACGCAGGTCCGTAATTCCGACATGGTCTGGCGCTCCTTCAGAATTTTGGATAACCGCGCGTGTTTCGTTGAGGCGGTGGTTTTTCAGGAGGATCACTTCGTGCTCTGGGGTACTTATCCAACCCTCTTTGTGGCATCATTCAAGTTGAATAACATTTGTCCTCAGCAGCGGGAAACCAGCATGTAGAGTCCGCACACTTCCGATTCGCAAAAGTTCTCCGTGCTGATGTGCATAACTCGTAGAGATCGCTTGGCCTTTCTGCTCGTGTACTCAGTGACCTCACGGGCAACGTTCGAGCGGCTCGAGGAATTCCGTCAGCGCGTTCTGAAACTGTCAACCGCTTCGCCGATGATGGTTGTTGGCACCAAATGCGACTGCACGGAGGCCGAACGCGAGGTTTCCGAAGCGGAAGGGGCCGAATTCGCGGCCAATATAGGGTGTCCTTTTGTTGAGACGTCCGCTAAAACGTCCCACAACGTGGAATTCGCGTTTGTGGACCTCGTCCGCGAACTTCTTAAGCGGGCGCCTCCTGTCGTCCCGATGTCATCAAGGAAACAGGGACGATCGAGGAAGAGATGTGTTATAATGTAATCTGTGCGTCGTCACTTCACGAAAGCAGGGAGAAGAATAAAGGCATGTGCTTCCCTCAGCTCTTCGACTTTCTGGAACCAAAAACTGAACGAAGCTCTGGTGACAGTTCGGGTGTAACATACCTTGCATACGGTTGCCGATTGTCGAAGCAAGGTGGCGGCGGCAGTTGATCAGACCGGGTGAGTCCAACGAAGCTGAGACATGAAATGAGAAGTTAAAATATGTAACGGAGAGCTGGGTGCTAGACATAATTTCATAAAGGAGTGAGAAAGCAGAAGGACGAAATTAGGCAGGGATAATAGGAATGGGAGGCAAACGGTAAGTAAACGACGCGTCGGAATTCGCAGGCGCAATCGCGTCTTCACTCGCGCTCGCGGTGGAGGGCGGAGTGTCGGAGGTGGGCGATAAATTTTGTACCGGAGTTTACGGTCATTCTCACTTTCTGACATGCCAAGAAAAGAGAGAATTTCATAGAAGGCTACACGTGCCGGAATTTGAATGCAGAAGTAGTGCATCGAGCGATAAAGGTACATGAGTGACACAGCGCTTATAGCGTTGCTGGAGTGGCTTATGCGTGCACCGTGCCCCCGATGGCTGCAAGCGTCTGCTGCGGGGTATCTTCTCGTTGCGCGTGTGCGGCGATCTCGCGCTGAGGAAGGCCGTCGAACATCGGATCCCGGCGCGGTATGGAGCGTAGATCCCGATGCTCGCGCTGACTGGCCATTGTCGGTGTATCGTATGCGCTGAGCGGGGTCGAAAGGACGCAACGCACTGTAAAAAGTAAAAGCCCTATATATTAGTGCCTAGGCACTAATTTCTTGATTTTGGCACTAATATTAAGTGCCTTGGGAATTAGTGCCTTTTCAGCCACTTTAAATTAGCGCCTCTGAAGCACTAATCCACAAAGCGCTGAATATCAGTGCGCAACTCTTTTTATCATCTTATCTTGACCTTATCGCGTTCCTGATGCCATTATGTGGCTGTGTCCACGGCGATCACCGGGAGTTAGGTATTATTTGGTCAACCTTCTTCGCTTTGACTTTTTGCCTCCGACCACCGCTACTGCTGCTCACTGCAGGTCTTCCGCCCATCTCTGGCTCTTCAACATCCTAAGACTGGGCTATATTTCGCTTTAGCCTCTCACACTTCTTCCATACAAGCTTAAAATGTGGACTTTTCAGTGTCTTCAAGCGTTGATTGTTTTTATCTCATTTACGTCGGTGTATTTCACACTCAGAAAGGGAAATTAGGCTCACTCTCGACTTCATTCTTGGGTGCAGCACTCTGTGTAATGGGAAAGCGATCCAAAAAGAAAATCTGCCACTGTAAGCCGACTTGCGGCAAACGTCTTGCGAAGAACACACGCCGCCTCCACTACACAAGAGCAGATCCAATGGAACGGTGCTCGTCTGAATCAGAGACCTCCAGCACTGCTGAAATGAGCACTGATACCCCATCGTCACACTCGGATGTACACGAATCCACCTCTCCGGTTTCTTCGGCATCTCCCAAAAGTTCGGCCATGGATGTGGATGAGGTGCCGCCACTTGACCTCGAGTCGGAGACACTGGATGCATCGATGGACAGTGACTCATCCTCCTCTGCTGATTCGGGATTTGGCAGTTCAGATACCGATGATCTAGACTCGGACTGTGAGGCTTGGATTACATTTGACGAGGAGGCTGACACAGATATACCAAAATCGCTGAATGATATGGAGAAAGAGCTTGATGAGATGCTCTTTGCAGACGAAGAGCAGGAACTGTGGGAAATTCGTAAGTTTCAAATTTGTACTCTATTATCGGCTTCAATTTATAATGCCAATGTAGGGAACAAAATTCTGACAGAGCAGGATCGCGATAATATCAGAGCTTTCAAATTGGTCCTGCTTTTCAACATGTCCCGCACCGCCTTCGATCATATGCGGCACGCCTTCAGCCACAAAATGGACATCAGCTCGCACTGGGTGATGATCCATCGCATCGCGCTCCTCACCGGTGTAGAGCCCAAGTGGTACCACTGCTGCCCCAATTCCTGTATCGCCTACACTGCACACTATGCCGACCTCTTGTGCTGTCCATTTAAAGCATGCCAGGAGCCCCGATTCACGGCAAAGAACAAACCACGGCGCTTGTTCTGCTATCTCCCCGTGATTCCTCGCTTGCAGGGATTTTCCAACAATCCAAAGTCGATTCAGGCTCTCTCCTATCGCCATAATTATCGCCACCGCCCAAACGAGATATCAGACGTCTTTGACGGAGTCCACTACCGTACGCTGTGCCGGACGAAAGTGACGGTCGATGGGAAGGAGCTTTCGCATTGTTATTTCTCCGGAAAGCACGATATAGCACTTGGCATTTGCCTCGACTCCTACCTCCTCTTCGATCGCAGGCGCAAAGGACCTTCTGCAACGCCCATCCTTCTCGAAAACTACAATCTTCGTCCCGAAATTCGTACTCATTTGCCGAAAAATATATCGGCGGGCGTCATTTCAGGTCCACACCCTCCCAAAGATGTCTACAGCTTTCTCCTTCCCTATGACGACGAATGTGTACGGCTCGCAAAGGGGATACCCACCTACGACTGTACTTCTCAATCCGTGTTCAACCTGCATGCGTATACGATGTTCGGAATGGGTGATATCGTTGCCATCGAGAAGCTACTAAACATTAAAGGCCACAACGGATTTTGTCCATGTCGCTCGTGCAAGATCAAAGGAGTCAGAAATCTTTCTGGGGCGACTATTTATTATGTTCCCCTCGCTCACCCTGATATTCCCGGGATGCCTCGACGCTCATGGAACCCAGAAAACCTTCCGTTGCGAATGCACCAGGATTTTCTTGATGTTGAAGAGCAACTACAGACGCTTCAGTCGGCAACAGCAAAAAAGAATCTCACCTTCGACGAGGGAATCAAAGGCCTTCCGGCATTGCGCCGAGTTGGCTGTCTGGATTTTGCGCGTTCGTTTCCCTGGGACATTATGCACCTATCCTTTGAGAATATTGTCCGGATTCTCGTCAACCTCTGGAGTGGAAATTTCAAGGGTATGGACGTTGGGTCGGAGGATTATGAGATCGACTCAGAAATCTGGGAGGTGATATGGAGAGAGACAGCTGAAGCAGTCAAAAACATCCCGGCGCAATTTGTGCGCTCGATGGCCGATGGGCCGGGGAAATTCACTGCCGAATCTTGGTGCTTCTGGTTCATCTATATGGCACCAATTCTCCTCAAAGGACGGTTTAGGCACCCAAAATATCATGAGCATCTCTGCGATCTCACGAGAATCATCAAGACTTGTGTTTCGTTTACAGTGACCCATGCTCAGATTGCCGAGCTTCTGCAACAGATCAACAATTGGCTTAAAACCTATGAGGAGTAGGTCTTCGTTGGAATCGTCAGCGCATTAATTTACCGAATTTCAGGTATTATTACCAGTACGATGAAGAGCGTTTGGCCGCATGCGTCCTCACCATCCACGGTCTCGTCCATGTCCCCGACGACATTCTTTTCTGCGGCCCGAGCTGGACTACCTGGACGTTCTGGATGGAGCGGTACTGCGGCTTTCTGAAAAGCAACCTCCGTTCCAAGAAGTCTCCCTGGTCGAACTTAAAGAATATAACCCTTCAGCGTGCATATTTGGAGCAGTTGGATGCTCAGTTTGATCTCACCGAGGAACTTGCCTCACCACAGAATCGCAAAGATGGACTTTCCTCAATGGAAGTGAAATACGATGGCTGTACGTTTGTGAAGATGTGTTCCCTGCAGGGTAACTTATTTCGAGACAGATCCTCAGGCTATTCTTCGCGTGCCGTGCCAAAAGAAGTACACCCCAGACTCATCACTCCGGCACAAGATTGCTGTATACTTTGGTGCTGTGCTGGGGAAGGCGGTCAACGACATTTTACCACAGCTTCCAGACGTCACGCCAAGATGGGGTAAGCTACGTATTGTCGATGGGGACAGCATTTGTTGTACCTGGGTCCGCAATAATCGGAGTGAGGAAGGGCGAAATACCACGTTCATTCGGGTGAATCTGATCTACTCTTTTGCCTCCAATCTGTGCTCATTATCTCATAGTACGTGTGCGAGGTCAAAGATCGTCGGGGTACATGGGTCCCAACAGTATCATATGGCCAGCTCGATCAAATTCTGGTTTGCAAGCTGCCGCCTACACGCAGATTCTTGGGGAAATTGGCTGGAAAAGTTAGATTGCTTGCGTTGATAACTCCATACAGAACTGGGGGGAAAGACGCCGCCATTTGCAGAGTGTTGTGGCTGTTGTTGGCAGGTTGCAAACTCAGGGGAAGTGGTATTTGATCGATCGGACCGGGGGCATGGTGCGCCCCGAATTTGTTCCACTAGAGGGTGAGGAGGAGAACCAAGGGATTGAAGATTAGTGTTTAATAATTTTGTGTATGTATTCCAAACTTTTCTGCGTCCATGCCGCCATTGTCCGCTCTTAAGAGGAAATCTTGTTGGCGCAAGGTAAACAGAAATAAAGTATTAAAGCACAAGCTGGAGAAAAATAGTTTTGTGGTTGAATGACAGCTGGGCCACAGTAGCGCTTGACATCGAGTGAATCGAAGCAAATGGGAGTGAGGAGGAGAGATGACAAGCACAGCCACTTATCACCGGTGTTAGCTTTACGATCACACAGCCACTCGTAAAGCTAACACCGTTGATTTATGCAGCCTCATCCACTCATTTTTGGGCCTACTATAAGCACTGAATTTGATCTAAATTACACTTCAGTGAGTGCTATGGAGCCAGAATCTTGAAAAATGCAATGACTATGGCTTGCAGGACTGAAAGACTTTCACATGAAAATCGCTCTAGTGTGAATGGATTTACTTAATTCTGCCCACAGGTTAAACTATACTCCTCTCTGAAGTCGCCCAAAGGGCTGGATACTATTTGTGCATACTTCAGTATTTATGGATGTCTGGTCTCGGTCAAATAGCGTATTTTGACATTGTTCCAACTTTATGTGTGGGCCTATTTCTTGGTCTGACAATGAGCCGGAGGAGGAAAATTCTGCAACCGAGGTGGATGATGAATGCGAGGAAGAACCAAAGCGCGTGGTGCGTTACTACCAATTGTTTTCCTAGTTCTATTCAACTTTGGCGTCTGATAGGCCAGCGGAAAGAAGTCAAAGATCGTAGAGACGACCCCTTCCCTGGACTCTCCAGTAACTGAGTGTCTTTCAGGTCGAGACTGCGGATGCAAAGAAGCAGAAGACGACGGCCAAAGAAGTAGACGGATCGAAGCAAGGCAAGAAAAAGAAGGTCTTTGTTTAGTTCCGGTTTGTCCTCTAAGAAATCCAGCAATTGACCCGTTCTTAGGACGACGCAGCAGAGCCGCAAAAGAATAAAAGGGCCCTCCTAGCTGAGGGTGAGCCAGAGAAAAAGACCGTGGCTGTGAGCTCCATTCCTAGCCCGTCGTTCTGCTGTTTTCAAGCTGATAATTCCAAGGGAACGAAACGCAAAACGGCGCCTGATCAAGAAATCGAACCCGGGGGTTCAAAAAAAAAGGTAGCTTGCAGTGCGAGTTCATTGTTTGTATCTGATTCCATCGGACATGTAGGTTCGAGTGTCCGACTCTGTCCCATTGCCGCCCCCAACCCAATCTTCAAAATCCAAGCCTAAACTGGTGAGTGTATTGGTTTTGACCTCTTGAATTGGAACCTGCTATCTAACGGGGAGGAAGCAAAACCTGGATATCCCAACGACATGCCCAATCTGCCCCGACAGTCTACCGGAAGTCAATCTCAGTGTCGAACTTCGTCGATTACTCCTCAAACGCTAAAAGATTCTTTTGACACCCGGACACCAAGCCCGCCAGCTTGAGCAGATCGACGGTGACATCTGTGGACAAATCACTTGGGAACAGAAACAAGACCATCTCAGACGCATCGGACGCAAGAACGGGTGGCCATTCTCGCTTGATTTCAATTCAATCATTACCCAAATACTGTACCGACTTGTATGGTAGCAACCGCGCCGGAGGCGTTACGAAAATTTTAGGTTACGATGTAGCAACCGAGGGTGAGTTAGGCGTTACGTTCGCGAATTTAGGCAACTTGTGCCATAATGATAATGGTGTGCCGTGGAGCAAGGGCAATTTGGAGGATGGAATTTTGGGCCTTTCGTAGTAGAATAGAGATTTTCTGGCGAATTCTGCCGACTTTTTTCAAGCAGAAAAAAATGGGATTAAAAAACTGTTTATTGGCTAGCAACTAGGCCTCCGTTATGCGTTACGTACCGGAAAATAGGCAACATTTTGAGGGCAGCGTTACGCGTTACGTTGCTACCATACAAGTCGGTACAGTACTGCAACATGGGTCCGAAATTCTTGACCTAGTGTCTGACGAATACGAGCTGTCTAAGAACGGTATGGGCCGAGTTTCTTCGCAGTATCGACGGCAGAATACACGAGTTTGGCGGTGAAGAAGACCCGGAAAATTACGAATATGCAAAACTACGCGCACGTTGTGGATAGTACGTGTTTTAATCACCTTATTGTCCGATCTTTGAGCATTTAATGGATTATCGCTAGCTTGGGGCCGCAAGGGGCACACCTCATCTTGTCGACCATCTGCCGCATTTTCGCTCACTCATTTGCGGACCTTAGAACGAAACTCTCCATCACGGTTGACAGATTAATAGCGCGTCAACCAAAAGACTTTGATCATCCCCGATCCGGCCTCCGCCCCGCGCTCGTACTACCAATTGAACACTTCATTGAATTCGTCTTGATTCCACATGTTGCCGTCTGTCTCATCGCTGAAGACATGGAGGTCTCCTACGAGAACGCGTTGGATATCAAAGACGCAAGCGCTGATTTCGGTGACATGTTTCACTGGGATATAAATACCGCACAGGTTCAAGATCTGGACCAGGCTAATATAGACGCAGTAGGCGACAGAAGTCTCCCTACGACTCCTGAACGAGCGTCTCCCCGCATAAAGAAGACATCTACCAATCCTAAAGATTCGCCAACTCTGTTCTCTCCCACCTCACCGCTCAAACGCGCAGATTTTGACTCACCGGCCGAAGGCTCAAGAAAGTACAAAAAGCTCCGCTTCGAAGTGATTATATCCCAGTTTTTCAATTGTTTCTCTGTCTTACCGCTTGATAGGATCCGCCGTCCATAGCGAAAATAGCTCCAACCGTCGAACTGACCCTTGAGGATTTTCCGGTGAGTAAATCATTTCCGTGAGACCTACCAACTCATGGCTCAAATTTTGTAGCGTAAATCCAAGACTAAAGCCAAAAAGACTCATGATAAAGTGAGTGAGACGCTGCTGCCTTTTTCCGTCGTTGACCGCTGCATACAAAGAAATCAGTTGGCAAGGATCAGGTACAGTCAGATGAGGCTGAGACCTCTGGCCGTTGATACAGCACACGCAGTTCCACTAAATCAGCTTAGATATAATTATTGCTGCGATTGTAGCTTATTTGTCACTTGTATCGGTACACCGAACGGCCTCACGAATTGTATTTTTTGGGCAATGAACACATTTTGGGACTGGATTGAGGCTCTGAAAGTCTACGCAAATATTCCACGAAGCATCACGCAGCTTGCTATAAACCTATATAAATCCTTTGGTGCTCGCAGTACCAGCTGTGATTATTTGTGGAAAGATTTGGGCCAGATCGGCCTTTGTTTGCTCCTGTTATGATTGGAGGACCATCTGAACCTCTCCTCATTCCACCATCGTCTGGCGCTCCCTGCGCGTGTCCCGCGCGTTTCGTCCCTCTGATCGTCTCTCAAACATAAGAAAGCCCTTATGACACGTCTTTCAGCCAACCTTGGCCCTTCTCGAGCTCTAACTCGCCCGTCAACGGCCTAATATGTGATTTCGGCGATTTCTGCCAATAAGGGCGTATTCCGCGTCCAAATTGTCCTCGACGGGTTCCAGGAAGTATTTAAACGATGGTAAGACATCCATTCTTGCTCTTCCGAGCCGAGTTGCGGCAACTTGTGCCCTCAATTACACCCACCTGTTGTGATAGACTCACACCGGGGACGACGGCGGGTGGGTGAAGGAGATATCTGTTTCCATGCTCAATTTGTGAAATAATACATGCTAATGGGCTCGAATACCTATCTAGGCATCCCAACGATTGAGTGGAATTCCCCGGGGCATATAGCAGGATGAGTTCAAGAGTGGTGTAGTGAGTGCTTCGGTTCTGTGCTTCTATTCCAAGTTCGCTTCGTCTCCCATCCCTCTATCCTCCCATATTTGTGCCACAGAAGTACCTCCGTCTCCACCGCGCGACCGGAACCCCGGAATTGGCGGCCCGTTCTGCAGAAAAAGGTGCTTTCAATGATTAATACATCTCCGTCTCTCCTCTCCGTGGCATTTCTCCTCGTTCCTTCCCCACCCCATCTCATTCCCTCACCTTCACGTATCCCTCCGTTTTCGCTTACAGCAACCCAACGGCTTCGTTGTTCTCTCCCATTTAAACCGCCGGTGATCCGTTGCTTCCTCTTTCATAACTAACCCTTCCTTTTCAGTTCCCTCCTTTCTATCTCCCGTCGTTTCACTCCCCGCCCATTCTGTCTGTCTCCCCGAGTAACACGATGCCTACATACCTGCTCACTGACGACTCGAAAGTCCGCCGGCAGCCATGCCTGCAGAACACACGGGACCCTACGCACGCAGGAGCCCAAGAGCTTGCGTCTCTCCCTCGATGCTGCGCGCCGGCGGTAACGAGCGGTCGCCGGGTGTGTGATTTTCCCTTCCATCTCCGATCTGTGCTCACCCTCTCTCTTCGTCGTTGCTTTTGGAGCCCTGCGCAGTCTTCCACCGCGATTATCACTGCACGCATGGCGGAACTATCCAATTATTATAATAGTGGCCGAGCATACACTTGATGTACGTCATCTTTTGCCTCCGCTGCGACTGTTCCTCACCCACATTTCCCCCCATTTCCTGGTTCCGTCTTCTCTTCTCCCCGAACGCTTACTCCGCCCTTTTGTAGTGATCTCCGTCGCCAAATGCGTGTCTCTTAGGATCGCACAGTATATGTTCGGACCACAACAACGATTCATTTTGCGCCGTTGATCGTGCGTGACCATCCTCGTTCAATTCTTTCAATTCTTTTCCCCTTCCTTTGCCTCTGGCGACGAGCGAGAGCGGCCGTGTCGACAGCAAGCGCGGTCAATCTTTAATGTGCGGGCGCATCCTTTTTCTTTCTCTCCCTTGTTCCACCCATTCTTTTCTTTTCCCTTCTCCTTTTTGTTGTTTCGTTCATTTATCTGTTGATGCAATGTCGATGGGAATGGACAATAGGAATGGACAATGGTCCTCGTCTCCATGATTTGACACTCTGCAGGTCTTTCTTCCTTCCCATTATTCCGCCTTTTTTCGCCCTTGGCTGATTGTGTTTTCTGGGCTTTGGTTCGTAGCCTCAGACCCATTCCTTATATGTATATGCCCGACACTCATTTATGTCCTCGCTGCGACCGTTCTTTGCTTGAAAGGTAGAATTTCTTCATGTGATCCTTTCTGAGTTACTTATTTTCTCCAGTCACGATTGAGAGTCCGACCAAACTGATTTTGGCTTTGAATATCGTACGTAATCCCTCTTTGAGCGTATGTTTACGATGATCATTTTTTTGCATTAGCATTATCCTGGCTCTCGCAGGTTCATGTTTAGAAGGCAGCAACCTGGAGGGTTTTCGTACAATGTATGTCGCCTCATTTTCTCGCTTGCCTTCCCTTTCGATTTAGTGCGCAACATAAGCTCTATACTCGTGCCAACCCGTGAACCGCTTGAATTCCACCTCTAGCACCGATGATTTGTACCGCTCGGTATGTTCGCACATCGTCCATTTATTTTTGCCACAAGTTGTCCTCCACTAACTCATGTATAGGCTCAACGTCGTTCACCCTTCCCCAGTTGATCTGCATGTACTCTCGAGATCTCCGAAGGAATGTTCTCTCTTTATGCTTCTTTTATCTTATTTCACCCCTCTTACACTTCTACTTCGCTCAGTATTCGCCGAGATGCAACACAAGCATCAAAATCTGGTTCGTACTTGTGTTATTGCAGCGTTGATCCTTATTCGTCTCCTCCTTAGGCTGCTACTCTACATCCTGTAACATCAACTCACCCGACTAGGATACTACTGGTGAGTGCCATTTCTGTACGACGCGACACTTAGCTAATATCTTATCTTACTTCTAAGCGGCTCATAGGTCATCATTATGCCACGATGCTAAGGATTCAACTGTAATATACTATTACTGTACTATGTAGTCCAATATATCCTATTGAAACCAAAATTTAATCGGTGGACCTGGAATAAGTGCCTGGAAGCGCTGCAAAATAGTGCTATAAAGCACTGTAAATCAGTGCCTTGACGCACTAATTAATGCTCTAAAGCACTGTATAAGAGTGAAAAAATGAGCACTTGCACTATATATTAGTGCATTCGGGTACTAATATTTAGCATGTCGGTACTATGTTCCAGTGCTTATAGGCACTAATTCTTGGGGCTGGGGAGGCACTAATATATAGTGCGTCCACTGTTTGCAGTGAACGCATGTTGCACCAGTGGGCAACAGCGCGGATGGTACCGTAGTGCGTGTATGAGAGCGTGTGGAACGTTGGTATGGCGCAAAGGGTCCTTGCGGCGGCAGGGATGCGGTGGGCGTTGGTGTTGGAGTTTGAGCCGAGACGCGTAGATTACCTCATGTCGCGTTATGTCACATCATAAATCATCCTTGTCTTTGTCCTGCGCGCACGTCGCAACTCGACTTCTGGTGCACAACTTCTAATAGGTTATGGGCCACTAGCGTACCCCTGCCTACAGAGTCATCCCAGCCCTCTTTTCTGTGTTAGCTGTCACGATCAGCACCCGGTCTACCCGTCTTTGTTTTTGTGCCACTCCCACATCCTCGCCCGCTTCCACCGCACATCTAACGCGTCTTACGATGGTTAAACCATCTGACATCTCGAAGCTCACGGGGCAGAACTATGGACATGGAAGGAAGAAGCAGAGGCTCTTTTATTGGCAGAAGGTCTGTGGAATGCCATCGACCCATCCGTTCCCGTGCCCGGTGGTGTCGTACAAATGCGCACTTGGACCAGCGAGAATCAGAAGGCATATGGCATCTTGTACCTCACTCTAAACCCATCGGTGCAGAGCAAGGGCAACAACGCAGGTGTTGGGAAAAGCGGCCGCCTTCTGTGGGCGCAGCTTGCATCCTTTTACACCACATCGGACCCCGCCACTCGCTCCATGCTCATGTCCCAGCTCAACAACCTCAATCACGACATCATGAAGCCCGCCGATGATTTTCTCCAGGCCGTTGTCACTGCTGAGAGCCGTCTCACCGCTATCGCCGTTTCCCTCCCTTCGTTCATGGTCCAGGATAAGATCCTATCTGGTCTCTCATCCATCTACTCTCCCATTACCGCCGTTCTTCAGAACGAATCTCCTCAGCGCGCCGTCCCGGACATGATCACCGCGATTAATGCTTGGGAGCATGCAGATCTCCAGAGACGTGATTCGGTCATTAAAGCCGCGCGTGTTGCAAGACCGAATCATGGGGGTGAGGATTTCGATCCTGATGCTCCCACCGTGCTCGCTGCCCATGGTCATTCTCGTCGCTCAAACCAAGCGTCGTCACCGTCGTCCCAGCACACCTTGGCAGGCAAGGAGTTTGATTGGACGAATACAAAGAATCGGACGGATGTATGTTATCGGTGCGGTCT
The DNA here is from genome assembly GCA_029204075.1 of Mycena capillaripes. Classification (NCBI taxonomy): domain Eukaryota; kingdom Fungi; phylum Basidiomycota; class Agaricomycetes; order Agaricales; family Mycenaceae; genus Mycena; species Mycena capillaripes. The sequence continues at coordinate 1,319,751 of JARHKZ010000021.1, forward strand.
CCCCGGTCATTTTGCACAGTATTGTGTTTCAATCATGCCTGACGATGTTTGGCGTCGCATTCTTCGTAACCGCGAGCGCCAGGCTCACGTCGTCGACAAAGACGACAGCGACAATGAACACGACCCTGTGAACGTTGCTGCTACTGCTTTCGACAACAATCCTCACATTGCCGCCGCTGCGTTTGATCTTCCCTTCGAGATCAACATTGACTCCATGGACCCTACCATTCGCGAGAGTGTATTCGGCGCTATTGCAGCTCCTTACCCTCCTCATGATGCCGATCTCAATCCCATCCTTACTCCTGCATCCCCGACTCTCACCGCATCGACTTCGAGTGTCGCAGGGACTCCGACCAAGAAGAAAAAGAAGAAGAAGCCTAAGAAGAAACCGAATGCAACGATGGAGGCTGTCCAGGTTGCAATGCACAAGCTTTCGTTGACGGAGGATGAGGAGGAAGACGAATTTTCCATGTAAACCTTTCTTTGATTATGGGGGTGTCTCGTCTCTGGGGGTGTGTTGGAGTTTGAGCCGAGACGCGTAGATTACCTCATGTCGCGTTATGTCACATCATCAATCATCCTTGTCTTTGTCCTTCGCGCACGTCGCAACTCGACTTCTGGTGCACAACTTCTAATAGTTGGCAATGGGAAAAGGCTGCGGTGAGAATCATCGTAGCGTGTGGTGAGGCGATAAAAGTGGCACTAAGGAAGAGGAACGACTGTCGCATGTGGTGCGCACGCTGGTATTGCAGGTCGGATTGGTGGTGTGCGACAGGCGGAAGGGGGAAGCGCCGGGGTCAGAATACCGCGAGGGACGTCGCAGCGCGCGGAAAGACGACGGAGGCGACGCCGGCGATTGGCAACCAGTGCTGCAGGTACTACAGACAACGCTGGGGCTGCGCGTCGTGTTTCTGCTGAGTGGCGGACGCAGATTTAGAGTGGGATGGCACCGGGGACGTTGCAACGAGCGCGGAGGCACGCTTGCGGGGATAAACGCCCGTGGCGGGCGCTAGTCACGCCGGTGGTAGTGCACGTCCTGCCAGGGATGCATCCAGCCGCAAGTAGGTAGAAGTGCGGGCGGAATCCAGCTGAAGACGGTTGTGGTGTACATGGCGGCGATAACTGCGACCGGCGCTATAGGGAATGGCGGCAGCATGCACGGGGGATGGGGCACATGCGAGTGGTGGTATAGATGGTACTTGGGCTGCACGAGAGGGGCAGGCGTCCAGGGGGAGAGTGGGCATTGCCGAAGATGGCCGTTGCGCCGTGCGGGCGGGAGTGGAGAAAAGCAGCATATGCGAGGGGCAAATAACTCAGCCGCGGCGCGGCGCACGGCAATGCTCATGCGAGGGAGAAACCGCTGGGTCCGCGGATGTAAGATTGAATGAGAGTGAAGCAAAAAAATCCATGGAAAAAACCTTGGATCGAGCGAGTTTAAGAAATTGGGAGCGCGTGCGTGGACATGGCATCGTACGAGATACCGCGATCGTCTAACTGGAAGGGATTGCGGCGCGTCGAAATCGACACCGCGCGAGTGTCGATCATGGCAGCAATGGTGTCAAAATGGGGCTTGGTCCAGGAAGCTGAGTGGGAGCCGGAGGCGCCGGGCAGACGGCTGGGAAGAGCTTCGGCTAAGGGAGGGAAGGATTCAATGTTGCATGTGGCCAGGTACAGAAAGACACGTCGCGGGCGCCAAAGAAGCGAGAACGGGCTGACTATCACCACTCTCCATTCCATCACCAATCATCTAGACAGATCTCGACAGATCTCGATGTACAGTGCTCGGACAGCTCTTTTGAATGGACTTCCCTCAATTTCCCGACAAACTAAGGGGTATTCTCCACCGGATCGGTGCCACGAGCTATTGCTGACGTGGGGCCGTGTGAGAGGTAGACAGGAACAGGAGGCATGCGGCGGGGACCGTTCGAGATGCGGACACGGGGAGCCGATTGCGACGCGCAATCGGCCTGAGGGCCATGCGCCACGCAGGCTTACACAAGGTGGGGTAGGGCGCTTATTGTATGATAGGCGCCTGTGTGCGCTTCGGTCGCCTATTGTTGGTGATTTTTTGAGAAATCGCACGCAGGTAGTTTATCAGAAAGTGAGTCGCTTTTTTCAGCGTACAGTACTGACCTGCTCAACTCTCACGTCAACTTGAACGCAAATGGTAAAGCGTACTTAATTGCACGATCCGAGATGCAGCGCCGCCGCGCGAGTAGACCAGATGCTACTGGTTCCCATATTGACGCGCAACAGCGCGCAACTGATGCCGAACTGACGCCGAACTGAAGCCGAACTGACGCCGCATAAGCCATCGACACCGGGAAGTGGTTTTGCCGACCCCCTTGACAGTTCGAATGGTGGGTAACGTTATGATTGCAAATTTGACCCACGGCGGCCACATCGATGATCCACGTCCCTCTTACCACTGAACTATGACCTCGTCGTTCGCACCAGACCCTGGCTCAGCCGAATCCCAGAAGCATAAGACCAAAATTGCAGGTGGGCGCTGATCTTGCTGAACTCATTTTCATCTCATACTTTCTACAGAGGAAGATAGCTCTTACCCGCCCAGACGTGTAGCTGGCCACGACAATCCAGATGTGGGCAGCGGGAGTCCATATCGCCACCACTATCAGCCGACCGCTGAGATCTGGAAACTCTATCTGAAGGAGACAGAGGCGGAAGACATGGAGCTCGCGCAGTTGTGGCAAATCGGCCTCGACCAACTGCTTATATTCGTTTGGAAGGTTTCTTTCCTCATTTCCTGTCATTCAAAATATCCTAGGCGGGTCTATTCGGGGCCATACTTACCGCCTTCCTCATCGAAAGTCGCAAAGATCTCAAAGCCGACCCTCTCGAGCAGATTCTTCAGGCGCTCACCAACAATTCCAACTCCCAGCCGTTTCGGCCCTCGAGCGCATCCCTCGCTGTGAATGCGGCTTGGTTTTCCAGCCTGGGCCTCACTCTCATCAGCGCCCTCGCCGCCGTACTCGCCAAGGGTTGGCTTGCACAATATACTCCCGCCACACCCGGAGTACGCTCTAACGACGCTTGCGAACGTCACCTACGGTATCTCAGATCACGCGAATGGCCACTCGCTGCAATTGTCGGGGGCATTCCGCTCCTCATCCAGCTTGCGCTCCTTCTATTTGCTGCAGGTCTCGTTGTGTTCACTGCCGCCGACAGTTCTGGGATCAGCCTCGCCCTTCTTGTCATGACTGTGCTCACCGTCTGCCTGTATTTGCTTGGCACTGTCTTGCCCTGGCTTTCTCCGGCGTGCCCTTTCCAGACGACGATGTCCGACTTCATTCCGGGGGTCACGCGGAACCGTCGATATGCGAACCTTGTACCCGCAGATCCACAGCCAAAGTTGGAAGAAGGACTATCTCGACGCTTGAAGGGGGCTTATTTGCAATTGACTGAATTCCTGGAAAAAGTCCGTCGCAAACCAGAACAGGTAGAGATCGAAGCGGACATACTGGCATGGATGCTCACCAACTCAACGAATGAGGCCGCCATCGAGGAGGCTGTCAGGGCCGTAGCAGGGGCGATTCCGACACAATACCTTCGCGATGCTCTTCATGAATGCGGTGCAGGCGAGGTTCTTTGCCAAAGGCTCATTCGACATATTGAAAATACGCCAAAGCTTCCCATCGGCGCTGACGAAGGGCTACGTGTGGAAGCTTACCTGTATGCTATGCTGCGTATAGTGGAGCCCAGGGGCGAAATAAGCCCCACTGCCCGGTTGCTGCTTGACCCCGGGCAAACGTTATATCGATGGGACTCGTTTGTGGACTACTTGCAGCCGTTGGCTTGTGCGCTGCGAATACGGCTTCTTCTTGCTGCCGATATTGACGACCATGCCGAGCGGTGGGATCAGACAATACTGAACTTGATCAAACTAGGGCAAATGGGGTTGGTTCCTGACGTCCGGAGTATACTAGTCCGAGCTACACTTTACGGATTGCACGAAGGGCGGATCCAGCTACAGCAGACATGCGCGATAATTTTGTCCAAGCAATTCCAAATCCGTGAGTGACTGAGGCTGAAGTGATAATACTAATTGTTTCTCAGCGGCAGTCCGCAGAATGATGGCCTCCTTTGACCGAGAGGGTTCGTGAGCCGCTCGCGATTCCCAGGCTGATTCAAGTTATTGCCAATAGAGACAATGAAGCCAGAGACCACTGTGACGACAAAAATGATGGGGCTGCTCAAGTATTCCCATTACAGAGTTTCCGAAGCGATTCTTGGTGGAATTGAAACATTGGCTCAATTTTGTAAGTCTGGTTTCCGGTTGCAGAGTTCACAACTAATCCAAATTCCAGCTGAGTTCCGACCATCCATTGGGGCCTCCATCCCAAAGGTCATCGATTTTCTCGATCACAAAAAAGGCAGATATATGTCTGAAATGATTGCAAAGACCTTGGCGAAACTGTGGGAGCACGGTAAGATATCTGTTCGGTCCCTGAAATTCGAACTAGAATGCAGTGTAGCTGAATTTCGAGCGTCCATTCAAGCCGCTATACCTCAGATTCTAGATCTACTCAAACACACCAGCCGGGATGTTTGCTGGGCAGGTTCACACACCTTTCAAAAACTTTCGGAGCAAGGTGCAGTATGTTTCTAGTCTGGTTACGCATGTCTGAGAGCGATCGAAGCCCAGTTGCAACGACCCATTTTGGCTTGCATCCCTCAGATCACGGAACTCCTTACCGATACTAACAGCGCTGGTGTTCGTGTATTCAGTGCTGGAACGGTGGCAAAGCTTTCGGAGCAAGGTAGGCCATCTTCCCAGTCTGTAGTTGCATTGTTACAACACATAGCAGGCATGTTCCGAGAGCCAATTGGAGCCGCCATCCCCCATATTGTAAAGTTCCTGGCGGACAGCGAGGAAGACGTTCGCGCAGCGGGTGTAAGAGCCCTCGCAAAACTTTCGGAGCAAGGTAACATCTCTGCCCAATCTGTAGTCGCATGATTAAAAGGCACGCAGCTGAATTCAGAGAGTCGATTACGGCCACCCTCCCCCAGATTCTGGATCTCTTGATGGGCGACAACATTCTCGTTTCCTGGGCATGTACATCTGCCCTGGCAAAGTTTTCGGAGCAAGGTAGCAGATTTTGCCTGTTCAGGGGTTGCACTAAACACATTACAGCCGAGTTCCGAGACTTCATCCAGGTGTCTATCCCTCATATCACCAATTTCCTCCGGGAGGACAACGACTATGATGCCCGCGATGCGGCCGCGAGCACTCTCGCAGAACTTTCGGCGCAATGTATTTTTTTTCTCCTTCCGCCGTTGCATGTCTAAACCAGATTGCAGCCGAGCTTCGACAGGCCATTCAGGCCTCCATATCTCCGATCGTGGATCTCCTCAAAGACAACAGCTCGTTTCTTCGCTGCAAGGGTGCAAACGTCTTGGCACAACTTTCGGAGCATGGTAGGAGATCAACTAGTTGCCAGCTGCGTAGCTAAGCGCTGCAGCCGAATTCCGAGAAATCATTCGCGCCGCTATCCCTCAGATTATAAATCTGCTCAAAGACAACAGCCAGGTCCGCAGCACGAGTGCGGGCACCTTGGCAAAACTTTTGGAGCGCGGTAACTATTGAACTAATCTGCATTTGCATCGCTAAACAGCGCTGCAGCCGAGTTCCGGAAGGACCTTGAAGCCTCGCTCCCTCAAATCAAAGAATTCCTCGACGACAACGACACCGGTGTTCGCATGGCGGGTGTGAATGCATTGAAAAACCTTGCCGAGCTAGGTAACATATTTCCGCAATCCGTGGTTATATACTCAAGATGGATGACAGCCGAGTACCGAGAGTTTGTTCGGGATGCCATCGCTCAGGTCGTGAATCTGCTCAAGGACAGCAATTATGGTAATATCCGTGCAGCGGGGGCAGAGACATTGGCACAACTTTCAGAGCAAGGTGGCGCATCTGCCCAATTTGTAGTCCCATCACTCAACAGCATTTCAGCCGGGTTCCTGGACTCCATTCGGTCCTCCATCCCTCAGATTGTGGATTTACTCAAAGATAACAACAGCGATGATGTTCGTAGGGCGGGTGCGAATGCCTTGGTGAAACTTTCGGAGCAAGGTATGAGATCTGTTCAGTTTCCAGTCGCGTTGCTGAAGGTATTTGAGCCGCGCTTCGCGAATTGGTCGGAAAACCACTCAGAACTCTCATCGGTCACTCTGCCGTTGTTACAACCCCACCTGATTGGTCTCCGTCTTCCCCTACTCAACTCAATCTCCATGATCGTGCTGTGGTGCTCCCTGGTGCCATTGATGCAGGCACAAGGACCAGACTTCAAACTTACAGGGATGTCAAGTGCCTGTTCATGATCGCAGACATTGGTGAGAAACTGGTAAAATGTAAACCTTCCATTCAACGGCTTCGCTAGCTCGCTTGTGCGATCACAGGTCGTGTGGTGCCTCATTCAGGGGCCGATTTTGGCTCGATCTTGGGCTCCCCGAATCGCTGGGCCTTCTCGCTAACTCTCGTGCGTTTTATCATATTTGTCTGAGAGTACTTCATCATGTGTCTTGCAAGCGATGTTCCGATCTGTGGTTGCAGCCTCTATGCCTCACATTTTAGACGGCCTGAAAGCCAAGAATGATAGTGCTGTTCGTGCGGCAGCGGTAGGCGTTTTGGGGATGCTTTCAGAGCAAGGTACTAGTAGCCCATCTGTGCAATCGTCCTTTCATGGCTGAAAGGCATCAGCTGCGTTCCGGCCGTCCATTGAACCCTCAATCCCGCAGATCGTGGATTCCCTTATGGACAACAGTGGTGATGTTCGCGCGGCGGTTGCAAGGAGTCTAGCAAAACTTGCAGAGCAGGGTAAAACATCTTTCCAGTCCGTGCTTGCATCGGTGTAATGTATTACAGCCGAGTTTCGAGATTGCATACAAGCCTCCGTGCCTCAGGTCGTCGATTCTCTCCACGACAAGGACAGTTCTACTCGCAGGGCAGGTGTAGAAGCCCTGGCAAAATTTTCAGAGCAGGGTAACATATCTGTCTAGTCTGTGGTTGCACGCTGAAACAAAATCTGCAGCCGAGTTCGGAAATCTCATTCGGGCTTCTATACCTCAAATCGTGGATCTTCTCAGGGACAAGGACAGCATGGTTTCCGAGACGGCTGCAAACACCCTAGGAGATCTTTCGGAACAAGGTAGCACATCTGGTCCGCCTGTGATGGCGCTGAAGTGTTGCAGACGATTTCCAAGAGTCCATTGTAGCATCCATTCCTCGGATGCTAGATCTCTTCAAAGACTCCACCGGCTGTCTTTGTAGAGCGGCTGTGACCATCCTGGCAAAACTTTCAGGGCAGGGTAATATATTTACGCTTTCAAGCGATTGCATTCCTGAAGAATAGTGCAGCCCAGTTCCGAGATTCCATTCCGGCCGCCATCCCCCAGGCGATTATGGGTCTCCTCAAGGGCAGTAATGAGAGTGATACTCACGATCGCATGGCGGGCACAAACGCCGTGGGAAAACTTTCCGAGCAAAGTAATAAAACTGTCTAGTCTGCAGTCGATTACTAAAAATGTTTACAGCCAAATTCCAAGACTACATCCGGGTCTGCATCCCTCAGATCGTAGAGTTTATCAAGGATGCAGACTGGCATGTTCGCGATGCGGGTGGGAAGACCCTGGCTAAACTTTCGGAGCAAGGTAATATCTCTGTCGCCCCAGTCTGGTGCTGAAAGATGTTGCAGCCGGGTTGCGTAAATCCATTCAGGCTTGCATCCCCCAGATTGTGGGTCTCGTCAATGACAACAACAGCAGTGCTACCCGCGGCGCCGCTGCAAACACCCTGGCAGAACTTTCGAACCAAGGTAAAATATCCACATGGTCTGCACCTGCAATACTACAACACATTGCAGCCGACTTCCGACAGTCCATTCGGGCCTCTATTCCCGCGATCCTTGATCTAATGAACGACAGTAATGACAGCGATGCTCGGACGGCAGGGGCAACGGCTTTGGGAACACTTTCGGAGCAAGGTAAAATGTCGCTCCAGTCTGCGATTTCATCGACATCCCTGAGAAATGTGGCAGCTGAATTTAGAGTGTTCGTTCATGCCGCCATCCCTCGAATCGTGATTTTCCTTACGGATGACGACGTCGGTGTCTGTCGGGCCGCTGCAAACACTTTGCAAAAACTTTCGGAAGAAGGTGACGTATATATATGCCCACCTGCGGTTGCACCTCTCACAAATATTGCAGTCGAGTTACGAGCACCCATTCTAGCCTCTATCCCTGCGATAGCCGATAGCCTCAACAACAACAGCTGGATTGTTTGCCAGGAAGGCGCATATACCCTAGCCAAGCTTTCAGGGCAAGGTAAGATATCTGTTTATCTGTTTTTTTTTTCCATCTGTAGGTGGGCTAAAAGTACTACAGCCGAGTTCCGAGACGCCATTCGGGTGGTCATACCCCGGATCGTGGATTTGCTCAAGAACAACGACTCGACCATCCGCTGGGTAGGTGCAAAAACCCTTGCAGCACTGTGGAAACAAGGTAACATATCTCGACCACTGTGGTGTCGCTGACGAGAAGTAGATTATTTCCGTCCTTCACTCTGTCTGCCGCAGCTACGCCTTCATATACCCACCCTTCTTATGGACCAAAACCAGTTCGAATTCCGAGATTGCGTGGACTTGTTGACGCACCTCCTAGTCCACGGTTAATGGCCATCTACCGTCCCGGGCTAGTACTCACTTTTTTCGTTTAGATTACTTCAGAGACAAGACTCTCGAAACCCTTATCTTCACTATGGAATCACTATACTCTGTAAATAGCTTCGAGCAGCAACGCGGCGTATACATCATCACGGCTCTCGAAAAACATGGTAATGGGCTTGAAACCCCACCTAAATCATTGCTGACATCTTGTGCACTAGCAATCTTTGTGCCTATCATTGAGGAGATCTGGGCCATATACGGCTTCACCCAGGATGTTTTGACTGACATGTCACTGGAGCAGACCACCACTCTTGTCAACCAGATGGCGCACTATGGCATTCTTAAAACGCTGTAATTTATCTTGAAACTTCCAGCTAGTAATCCATGTGTGCTCGTGATCTTCCGAACGTCGTTTGTCACTAGAATAAAGCGGAAGGTACATGAGCGCATAAAACAATAGGTAGGACAGGAATCGCCCGATCAATGAGCGCACCGTTCTGACGCGGGCGCGGCCACTGTCAGGCGCGGATAAAAGCAGAATAACTCAGAACGGTGAAGATCGATATCTGTCCTCTGTGAGTTCTATGTGGGAAGTTCTTTTTTGTATAAAAAATCGCACAAGAGCCATCGTAGTTCTGACGCGGGGAGTCAAACTCCGTGCTGCAGACTACATCTTCAGATGAACACCGCATAAGAAGGACCATGGTGTGCGGTACACCACGTCCGATCCAATATCCTAAGCAACCAGAAACCACGGTCGGCAGCTGCCACCCCTGCTGCAAGCATAATCTCTGCGACCCCGGTCCCTCGCTCATCCAAACTAGTCCGGCGCGTTACGATCGTAAGCCGACCATTTACACGTCATGTCGCCGGTCTGTACTAATCTTTGTCTTCCCAGGCCCCAGATCTCGAGAGACGGCGTCGGCGCGCGCGAAGAGGCGGGCCGCATTGTCAAGAAGATCCGTTTGCTCACCAAAACCACGGCGCGCCTCCGTCGCAAGCGCCGCCAAATGCACCAATTCATAACAAGTACTACTGGAGTCTGGAGATAAGGAGAATGTATTCAGGTTCTGAGCTCCAATAGATCATTGATTCGTTCGTTTGCTTGTAGTCAATGTATAAGAAATTGAGAAACAGGTGCCCAACCGGCATCTGGATGCCGCTTTTAGTGCCCACGAGCTTGAACGAAATAAATTCTTAAGCTATGGGGAGTGGTAAATTCGTCCCACTTTCACTGCTAAAACGTACTATTTCTATCTAAACTCGCTCTGAGAGCACTTGGTTTGACCTTCCTTCTGACGAGAAACCATTTTAGCAAAATTCAAAAGGCAAGTGTTATTTGGTAATGTATCGGGGTATCCTAATTTATAAAAAGACAAAAGACGTGTCTGTCCGAATGAGAATTAAGTAGGTAGGCATTGTCCTCGCCCCATTTTTGAGGAATATTCGATCAGCCGTGACTATTTCGGCAAATGGCTGGTGCTGGCGAATAGAGCGAGAAACATTATAATACCCATCGATGGGATCTGGGGTCCTCAGTGGGGTGAGCCACTCAATGTCGGCCAAGGGGGATTGTATTTTGAGTTGATAATGTGACAGGAGCTTGAAAATGACCTTGACTTGGGCGATGCGAAGACCTGGTAATTAATCAGCAACTCTACACTGGCAGGCTGCAGCTGCCTCGAATCAAGTTCCTCTGCGTTCGAGGGGTGTGCGGGCCGTGAATTGATTGGGCTTCGCCGTTCGCATGGGAGACCAATCGGGGTAGGCCGGTTCAGCCGCCCTCCGATGAGTTATAGAGGCAGGGACAGGAGCCGTTGCACGGACAATTTTACTGGAATAACGTGACCTGACATGGTGAACTAAACGAAGTTTGAAGCTGATACGCTTCCGGGTGCTGAACATGTCAGAGTGAAATACGAACCTGATTGGCCACGGAAGTATGGCAGTCAAAATACACTTTTAATATTCCGACACTTAGCTAGTACTCTTTTTTGACATTTTCGACTTTCCGATACTTCTTTGGTCGAAATTTCCCGTTTCCGACAATTTTATCAGGTTTGGAATCACCAATGTGCGCATGTACGTTTGCATGCATTACGCTCCTCGGACATGAGCGGGCTGGGTGGGCGAGCGCGACGGAGGAGAGCGTTATGACAGAACGACGAAATTAGCCAAGAGTAATAAGAATGAGAGGGAAACGGTAAGTAAACGACGCGTCGGAATTTACAAGCGCCATCGCGTCTTTGCTTGCGCTCGCGATGGAGGGTGTTGTGTCGGAGATGTGGGCGATAATTCTGTACTCGGTCTTTCTAGCTTTCTGGTGTGCTGAGAAGAGACATAATTTCAGAGAAGACTGCACATGCTGAAACTTGCATGCAAAAGCGCTACTTCGAGTGATAAACAAAGAAGGAAAAGTTGGGCATATGAGTGAAGTGTCGACGAATCAGCGCTTATAGCGTCGCTGAAGTGGTTTACGCGCGCACCCGTGCCCACGATGAGTGCAAGCGCTCGCTGGGCGTGCGCGGCGATCTCGCGCCGAAGAACGTCCAAGCGTGTCCACTCTCGGCCGCAGCGCGTGCCGGACAAGCAGGCGGCAGTGCGGATGGTACGAGAGTGCGCGTAGGGAAGCGTGTCGACTGTTGGGGTGGGGCAAGGGGTCGTTGCAGCGGCGGGGATGCGATGGGCGATGAGAATCGCCGCAGTGTGCGGTGAGGCGGACGTGGCGCGGGAGATAAGGAACAAATGTCGCATGTGCGCACGCCGATGGTATTGCGCATCTGATTGGTGCTGCGCGACAGGCGGAAGCGGGGGGCGCCGGAGTCAGAATACCGCGAGGAACGTCACACCGCGCGAAAAGACGGAGGCGACGCCGACGATTGGCAACCAGTGCTGCGGGTACTGCAGACAACGCTGGGCTGCGCGCCGTGTTTCTGCTGAGTAGCCGACGCAGCCTTAGAGTGGAATGGCACCGAGGACGTCGCAACGAGCGGAGCCACGCTCGCGAGGAGGAACGGCCGCGGCTGGCGCTGGGCCACACCAGTGGTAATGTACGTTCCCCCGGAAATGCCTCCAGGCGCAAGCGGCGAGAGGTGGGGGCCGAATCCGGCCGAAGACGGTCGTGGTGTGCCTGGCGGCGATGTGTGCGACAGAGGCGATAGGGGACGGCGGTGGCAGGTACTGCACGCGGGCGGTGCACGGGGCACACGAGTGGTGCAGGGCTGCGCGATTGGGGCACCGAGGATGGTCGTTGCGGGCGGGAGGCGAGAAAGTAGCATATGCGAGGGGAATGCACGCGACCGGCGCCGCGCACGGCAGTGGTGTCCATGCGGGGGAGAGACCGCGGATGTCTGCACAAGACAGAGAAGGACGATGGAACGAGAGTGAAGCAGAAAATCCATGCTAAAAAAGCAGGTGCATCTTGGATCGAGCCAGTTCATGAAATTCAGGAGCTCAAAACAACGCACTAATTGAGGATGGCACCGTACGATGCGTCAGACATACCGTGATCGTCGAGCTGGAAGGCGTTGTGCCGAGTCGTGACGAGCCGTGTCGAGCATGGCAGCAATGGTTTCAAAGGGAGATTTGGAGGCTGAATGGGGCCGGGGGCGACGGGCAGACGGGCTAGGAAAAACTTCGACTCCGGATTCAATGTTGCGTGGATTCAGAGGCGTCTGGGCAGGATGGTGGTAAGAGCGACTCGGCACCGGCATTCTGTTGTCGCCGGTCCGCATCGGCCATCAAAGATCGACTTGTCCTCTACCGTGATGTCAGTCCGCGCTACCTTGATGTCAGTCCGTGCCAAGCTCTTCAAGGCTCCCGAACGCGTTCCTATCAGCCGCAAATCCATCTTCCTTGCCGGCTCCATCGAAATGGGCGCCGTCGAGGACTGGCTGACCATTCTCACCGCCAAGCTCTCACATCTCCCTATCACGATTATGAACCCGCGCACGGATGCCTGGGACGGCAGCTGGAAGCAGGACATCTCGAACCCCATGTTCAAGGAGCAGGTCGATTGGGAGCTCGACAGCCAGGATCGTGCGGATTTCATCGCCATGTTTTTCCATCCTTATACCAAGGCGCCGGTCTCCCTCCTCGAGCTCGGACTCTATGCCCCGAGCGGCAAGATGGTCGTGTGTTGTCCTGAGGGATTTTATCGCCCGGGGGAATGTTCAGATCGTCTGTGACCGGTTTGGAGTCGAGTTGGTGGACACGATGGAGCAGTTGACGGAGCGGGTGATCAAGAAGCTGGAGGGTTAGCGTGGGGGTGCCGGATGGAATGGATAAATAACAAGCTATAAGCAAGGGTATCGGATTCTTCACGGATTTTCCCATTGAACAGTGCTGACTATGCGCAAATGAATAGATAACCAGCCATAAACATTTGTGAGCCCATTTTCTGCGAATACATTAAATCCAAGACATCCATGTTAACGAGGACCGCAGACAAGAATTCTAATACTAAGTCACTGCGTTCCCATCCCCTGACGACGGACCACATCTCCGTTTCACTCTGGTTGGCTACGTCCTTCCATGTCTGTCGAAGTCCATGAGCAATACCATCTAGGTCTACATTTGGCTATGTCGTGTAAACACAGTTCGGCTATCTCCATCTACCTTTGTCACCTCCTGGGGCATACCAGACCAGGAGGCCACCACCACCGATTCTCTGACGCTAGAACACTATCATGAAATAGGACTCAAACCATCACTAATTCCACCAATGTGATGGTGAATACTGTATTATTTGTTCAGATGGCGGATTGCCTTTTATGGCATCAAAACAAGAATTCAAGTTGCCCAGGGCCATATCTCTAGCAGTACAGTGGTTCTGCATGAAAACACCACATTTCTATATATATCAAAAAGACAGGGTCGGGATGCCCTCCGGGATCGCCATGTGAACTGATCAGTTGTATTTTCAAGGGAATCAGTTGATATTTGAGGTCAAAAAATGCTGTTATTCAATTGTCTGCGGATTTTCAATGTGGATCACATGAGCCTATGTTAAAAGACAAAAAGTTGGGAATTGAGCTCAGGGCAGCTGTTCTCGTGAAAACTTGCCACAACAGAAAAACAAACAGCGCGTGCCTGTTATACCGCAAAGAGCTGTAGTTACACTGTGCGCGTTCACGTTGGGCACACCTTGCGGAGGAAACAGACCAGCCCAACTCAGTGTCGCTGCCTCGGATCAGGCAAAGATATTTATTTGCCCTGCGGGCATTGAACATTGTTTCAATCATGTAGAGTCAGTCAGAAAAGATGTCATGAATGAGGCTGCACGACGGTGATTGTTGAGCGGCGAGCGGCACGGCGCATCAATGCCACGCTTCAATTATTTAAACAGTTGCCATCTTCGGGACAGAACCTACAATTTCAGCACTCCAAGTCAGGACCTTTGGAGCAAGCAAAAAGGCTGGAGAGGTACTTTTGGTGGTGGAAATTGTCAAATTTCCACCAGTAAATCCACTGTCAGTGGAACAAATCTCCACAACCGTTCAAACTGTGTAAAAACGCCCGTACACGATAAGGAAACGTAAACGGTTGAAACCGTGTGTAAACGTTATACACGAAAAAGGTTGGAGCCTTAGCGGGAAGTAGTCGGTGCACAAACACAAACAACTTGGCAGGTCAAATTCACGGGAGCAGACACAATTGCGGCCAACAATCAACACCTCGAGACCAGCCAACAGAGCGGCGTAGAACGGAGTTACACATTATTGAGGACATTGCTTTTTACCGCTTAAATCTCGGTCCTATCATAAAGGCGGGGAAACAGCCAGTTACGAGTCTACATTGGGAATGATGGTCGTACAGCCTGGAACTGGGCTATTTGGGCCGTTGTTCCTCTCCTTCTAGTTGGTGAATTACTCCGGGTACTGTCCAATCTATACGACCACTGATTTTGACGATGCATGGTCGAAGAGAGTGTCAACATGTCAGGTTCCAATTATGGACCCAAAAAATCAATCTAAGGCTTCCTGGAGGGCTTTAGATACTTCCAATCATCGCATTTGTATAATATAGATCCCACGCACTCGAGCTTCGTGCTCAATACACACTCGAAAAATTTCTATGACCGACCACATCAAACGGATTATTGTTAATTTCAAGGCAGAATGTATTGATTCCAGCGACAAAAAATCATCGCTGCCCAAGTTGACAAGTAAAATGGTGATTTGAACCTTTCGCCCGTCAGCCCCACTGGCACAGGTCACTCGCTTGATTTTTCAACGAACCGAGGTATACTCGGGTGGAACCTCTTCTTCGTTCCATCTCTGACCTCGCAGTAGATCATTCGACTGATCCACCAACCCCACGAGCTCTGACGTTTGCAGGTTGGTGGAGCTCACGGTCTCGGCTCCAGCCGGGGTCGGCGAAGATACGTCGAATGGAGATTGAAGGTGACGTTTACTGCCACCGTGGCGCATCACAGGAGGTACGGGCGCCGTGGAGTCAAAGACACTGACAGGAGCCAGTGAAGACACAGAATGCGCCCGGCGGCGGGAGAAGACCCAAAGGCCAACACCGATTGCGATTAGGATAAAGCTCCCCACAATACCGCCTGCTATCGCGCCGGCCTGGGGTTTGTGCTTGTGAGGAGTCGGCGAACCGGAGGTAGAAGGTGGTTCAAGTTGGGGCGGTGGAAACACATACCCCGCCACCGACTCAAACACCCACCCGCCCATCTCCGCCGCATCCCGCTCGCCCGTATCAACCGTATAAAAATGGTTCCCTGCAAAGAGACGATAGAAAGGGACACTGCCGCACAACTGCGTAGGGTAGATGTACATCGGGTCTTCGTCCTGGATGACGTATCCTGGGATTTGCGCCGCCTCCGTCGCGTTGGTGGTGTAGAAGTGGTTACGGAAGGCGGCGTTGTAGAGGCGGAGGAAGCGCACGGAGCCGGCGACCTGCGTTGCGAAGACGAGGGCTCTGACGCCTTCGACATTGTATCCCGAGGCGCCGGACGCTTCCGCGGAGTCTGTCTAGGGGCAGGGTGAGTGGGGGTATGCATGTATGTGGGCTGGGGGAGGCGTACAGTATAGAAGTGGTCTCCAGTGGTGGGATTCCAGTCGCGATAGAGCGGCTGGGCCTGGTCGGCGCCAGCACATGCTGCGCGTGCCTACTTGCCCTCTGTGTGAGCCACTGATCCACCGAAAGAACCGTGAGGCGTACCTCTGTAGCGAAGAGCCCAAAGGTCAAGAAGAAGTACGCAAAGGCAGTCATTTTGGACAAAGAACGGACGGAAGAGTGCCTGCAAGGAGTCTCCTGGGTATATAAAACAACAGAAGTTTCAATCAGCCGGGGTGTAGATTCTCCGTAGAATGTCGCATAGAAAATGCGCCAATCAAGGTCTCGGTAAGCTGAGGCAAGGTGGACTGTCGGAGACAAGCACCGCCCGTTACTCCATGTGTTGTTCGTGTGTCCCCGCTTTGATCGGTTTCCGCGCTGGCACTAACGCCTGTTTCCTAGAATGGTGTTTAACTTTGTGCGCCACTTCTTATTTCTGCTGGAGACTCTCCAGCAGAAATGGCAGTGAAGACTGCCCGTCCATTTCTTAGTCATCGATGGCCAACATTGTGACGCTCCTTAATACATTTTACCCTTGGCTAGTCGTAGCCTCGCCTTCGCCTGACAGCATCCTGCATCCATTGCTTCTGCTTTATTTTCTTTAGTCTGCTCAATTTTTTCTATTTCAGAGGAATAGCCGCAAGGAAATTATGCTGGACCTCTCCGTGCGCGACCTCCAGCCCTATTTTCCTCCCCGCGCTCCCCACCCTTTGCGCCGCTTCCCGGCACTTCCACTGCCGACCTGAGGACGAGGAACGTCCGTCTACATTTCCCCTCGCAAATGGTGTCTCTCGCTTGGCGTCACGCTACCTCCACATTGGACTACGGCTCGGCTTCCCCGTCCGTGCTCTCCCCTTTGTTCCGATTCCCACCCCGCCAGCGTTGATCTGGGCACGCAGGATAGGGCTACTACGCTGCGCGCATGATACCCTTGGCTTGGCGCTACGCTGCAGAGCGCGAGAATTCTTTTGCCGATGACAGGGCCCAGAGTGCGTCAATTTCTCTTCTGATGAGCGCTGAGACGATCACAATTTTAGGAAACGACTTCTGGAGCTCGAAACAACACATTCAAACTGTAATCTGGGCAGAAGGGACTTTAAAGCTGCCGGAGAAGAAAAGATCGCGTCGAAAGTTGCTCCAAGCCACGCACAAGAAGTGAGATTCGATAGAGGAAATCGCTGATCTTTTGGCTGTCATCCGTGTGTGGCCGTCGGAATGAATCGGTAGGACCCGGTAGAGCCTGTGGTAGGCATCCCATTGAATTGCGAAACCTGAACACGGGATTCATCGCGTGAAAATCAGGAACAAAGATCAATGCGGGACCTCATCACTCCCAATGTTTCAGCTGTTTCGGTCCGTTCATGCGCTTACCTTCTGTGGATCTTACATACAGGAACAGCCGAATCAGCAGCGTTTTGCGGCATCGGGGAATGGGCCAAGCAGCTTGAGCACTTTCACCCGGAAGCTGCGCTCGAGGAAAATATGGACAGGCCACATAAATGATCGGCACTGTTTCGTGACAGGCCGCATAAACACCAGGCCCTGGTCTTATCAGTTTGCGTCGCTCCACACTCGCCTTTTGCTGGGTTGCCAAGCTTAGGATTGATATCGGAAGCAAAATAAATGTGAATTCGACGGGATTTCAGCATGACAGTGACAGGATCGAATTCGACCGGGATTTCGTCATGCCAAATTTAAAAGAGGGGCGAATGTCGAGTGAGACCGAGATTTGGTAATGCCAGTGACAGGACGACGGTCCGGGTAATGGTTAACGGTTTGTCCTATGGACCCAGTGTTGAGTCGATTGGTACGACTCCGATAGACATGCAAATTATGAGACAGGCTTGAGATGAGAAGTAAGAAGAGGAAAGTGTACGAGAAGGCGAACGGAGAGTTTCACGGAGGAGACCGCCGTAAGTTCTGAATGAGGATCTAGGAGTACTACACGGTGGATCTGTGTGACGCAGATGTAAGAGGAAAGCGTGAAGTCTGAATAATCGCATGCAGGAGGGAGCCGGGCAGCCGCCAAAGCCTGAAGGCCACCGGGGGACCGCAGAGTACGCTCTCCAGCATTGAACAAGGAAAACTGTATCCCGAGTCGGCGACACTGCTATTAGCACTGAAGTACTTTGCAAGGCAGTACGGCCTAGGACCCGAGAGTGCAATTTTGCGATGGATCCATTCTCGGAGGAGAAAGCACACTGGGATGATGATAGCCGAAGGTAAACGGCATTTAAACTCCGCCCGGATCTTTCCGGTTCTTGCTCATCAACTCCGTTGTCGATTCTCGACTAATTCCCGTCTCTCGCCTTGACGCCTGGCGGACCTGCTATGAACAGCAATTTCGGTTTTTTTATTCCAGAAATCGAAACGGGACGATTTCTCCGACGATTTTGCGATTCTGTGATCTGCTGGCTTTCAGTTGGCTTTCAGAGTCTTTTGTCTTTCGTGTCTTTCGCATCGACCACGCGCCCTCTCGTCATCCTCGGTGCTTGCCCTCAGTGGTGGTGCAAATGGTAATTGGGGTCCCTTGGGGAGGGGCATCAAGGGGGAGAGTCTGGGAGAGTAGGGCAGTGCCGAAGATGGTAGCTGGGGGCGGGAGGAGAGAAATAACATATGCGAGGGGGAATGGACGCAGCCCAGTGGTGTCTAGGCGGGGGAGAGCCTACCACCCCTCGGTCCGCGGATGTCTGTACAATACAGAGAATGAAGATTGAATGAGATTGAAGTAAAACAATCGATGGAAAAAAGCAGATGCACCTTGGATCGAGCGAGTTACCGCGATCGTAAAACTGGAATGGATTGCGGCGCGTCGAAATCAACACCGCGCGAGTCGTGCATGCCAACAATGGTTTCAAAGGGAGACTTAAAGGCTGAATGGGAGCTGGAGGCGACTAGATGGGCTGGGAAGAGCTTCGGCCAAGGGAGGGAAGGATTCATTGTTGCCTGGACTCAGAAGCGACTGGAGTCTGGGCAGGATGGTGCAAAGAGCGACTCGGCACCGGCATTCCGAATGTCTGTTGCCGGTCCGCATCGGCCATCAAAAATCGACTTGTCCTCCACCGTGATGTCAGTCCGCGCTATCTTGATGTCAGTCCGTGCCAAAGTCTTCAAGGCTTCCGAACACGTTCCTATCAGCCGCAAGTCTATCTTCCTTGCCGGCTCCATCGAAATGGGCGCCGTCGAGGACTGGCAGACGGTTCTCACCGCCAAGCTCTCGCAGCTCCCTATCACGATTATGAACCCGCGCAGGAATGCCTGGGACGGCAGCTGGAAGCAGGACATCTCGAACCCCATGTTCAAGGAGCCGGTTGACTGGGAGCTCGACAGCCAGGATCTCGCGGACTCATTGCCATGTTTTTCCATCCGGATACCAAGGCGCCAGTCTCCCTCCTCGAGCTCGGGCTCTATGCACCGAGCGGCAAGATAGTCGTGTGTTGTCCTGAGGGATTTTATCTCCGGGGAAATTTTCAGATCGTCTGCGACCGGTTTGGAGTCGAGTTGGTGGACACGATGGAGCAGTTGACGGAGCGGGTGATCAAGAAGCTGGAGGGTTAGCGCGTGGCTAGAAGGCAGGATGTCTGGTGGATTCGATAAATAACCAGCCATAAGCAAGGGTGTCTGATTCTTCAAGGATTTTCCATTGAACAGTGCTGACTATGTGCAGATGGATAGATAATGAGCCATAAACATGCCAAGATTCCGAGTCCCGATTTTCTGCGAACAAATTAGGTCGAATGAGTGGAGGGAATAATCCAGCATTATTACTCGTATCTTAAGCATTACTCGTATCTTAAGCAGATGGTGCGAATCATTACTCGTATCTTAAGCAGATGGTGCGAATCACATTGTACATGTTTGTTTTCGCACGCCACCGACGTTTCTGCTTCCCAACGCCTCGCAAGCCCCAACGGCTCTTTTCGGATACCCACCTGACCGGTCTATCTTTCCTGCGGAAAAGTGAACACTATTTTGAACCTTGCCGATTCACCGGCACACCTGCTTACTTTTTGCACGCCACCGCTTCTTTCTGTTCTACCGTTATCTCGGTCGCGTCAAGGCTGTTCCTTCCGGTTATTTTCTTCTTTTTTCCCCATGCGCTGGCCGGCAGCTCCCATTTGTGCAGCTCAATTCAATTTTCGGTGTTTGCCTTTATCAAAAATTAGCTTTACTTAATCCGGACAGGTGGACCTCCACTGTGCTATTTGCGACTACCCCGATCAACCGCTTAACATCCGTTAAAAAGGGAAGCTCCTTCGCGTTCTTCCTCTCTCCCACTTGCTCCATCTCCCCGCTGCTGAGCACCAATAGATAAAGGTGCACACGGGCTTTGAAGAAACCCGGCTCATTACCTGCCGCTCCACTCTACTCTACAGCAGTCACCTGTCCTACGGTCGAGCGCTCAATGTAAGTTTAACCGTTAACGGATGTATCCGAAATTAACTTCGATCCAGAGAACTGGACCCGCCACTGGCTCATTTTCGACCTCCCCGATCAGCCTCCCGTCCAAAAAGACCCGTGTCTTTCGCGTCCTTCTTTCTTCCCAACCCCAATCATCTCCGCCCGTATTGCTTCGCTTCGTCGCTCCCTCTGTGTAATTTCATTGGTGTGTTGTCTCTGCAACTAACTTCGGAGTTTCCGCTTAGAGCGTAGCATGACTTCATGAGCTAGCTGGGCTTGCAGTACAACTTTGAGGTGCGTCAGACTTTCCCACAGGACCACATGCTCATAGCGAAGTATGTTGGTGTCCAGCTACCTTCTCTTGCAACGCATCGAGCATAGGTATTACACTCCCTTCCTCTCCCAGCTTATTACTAATTTCGCCGTCTCATAGTTTTCATCACATTCACTTTGTTTCACTTCTATATCTCCTTGCCTTTACCAGAGCGTTACTCTCTCTTGATACTATCCCGTGTTTAGTTATTTTTCGTTCTTGACGGTGAGCTATCAGTCCAAGCGGTTCAAAATTGTTCTCATCCTCCGAATCATTTCTAGCGTGCTGATATTTGGGTGTGTTACTGTACTGAGATATTTCTGCTTCCGTACAGTCTTTGTTATAAGGTGGCAATCAAGAATAACCGATGGATCGAATGAAGCCTACCATCTCGTCCGTCGTGAGTTTTCCAATTGCTAGGATAGAAACACTGACTGGTTCAAATCAGTGCGGTGCATCTTTATCCGGCCGACTGTTTTCCTTCAATCTAGCATGGGTTTCTGCTGGCTTTCCCGTAATCAGCTCCATACCTTTGGTGCGTTACATCAAATGCTATAACATCCTACATTGACGTTAATGTATTCATTGTAGTTCCGAGTTGCTCCGTCCACGCAACCGTAGCACGGCATGCCTATACACGCAATCTTTGTTGAATTTTTCGACAGCCTCATGAGGTAAGTATCATACTAATTCTGTCAGTGCTCGCGCTCAAGGCCAGCAGTTAAGCGGTTCGATGGCAATGGTACGTCGGTAGTTATTCTATTCCCAACATATGCTTCCCTCGCCTCCGTTTTTCTATGGATGCATCCTTATCTCTCTCTACAGATCATTCTGCAATCACTCGCAAATCCGATTTCAGATGGGGGAGGCGCGCTTTGTACTGGGACTTGATTTTGTTACCGATGTTCGTATGTTGAGCTGCCAATGAATATATTAATTTTTCAAATGTGCTTTCCCCTTACAACGATAAGAGACCTGCTTCGATCATCATGATCTAAAATTTGGGTTGATGGTCTTTCAACTGCGGCAGCCTGCGCTTACGCCGGAGCGAAGCGAAGGCATATCTTGTATCCATATTACAGTGTTAACGAGGAACACAAACCAGTTTCGTGAAGCTAGGTTGAGGCAGCTCTGCCCGCCAGCTGTTCTTCTAGGTGTGCATGATAGTTCGACCTTGCGGAACTTCATCTGCACTTCAACACAGACCACCCGCATCCTAGATGCACAGGTAGTCCTTCCATATTGTACCGCTTCATGCTGTGTCTCACAGCAGTGGCTGATGTAACTACTTTAAACTTGCCTCATGTCAACCCTTTCCAGCTGCTGCACAACGCTCTCAAATATATCTCGTCCATAACTTATATGCGCCAGATGTGCTGTGCTTGATGAGCAGCTGTGCAATGTGGAAGTGATTTCGCTCTGATGCTATATCCAGCGCAGTCTTGCCATTGTCAATGGTCAGATCAACAGCTGCATTATGCTCAATGAGCAGTTGTGCAATGGCAAAGTGACCTCGCAGTCTTGCCATCTTTGATGGTCACATCAAGAGCTGCATTGTGCTAGCACAATGAGTAGTCTCACAATATCAAGATGACCTTTCGCTGATGCTAGATGCAGTGCAGTCCAACCATATTCAGTAGCTAGGTCAACAGATGCATTATTTTTGACGAGCAGCCTCACAATGTCAAGGCGACCCTCTGCCAATGCATGATGCAGCACAGTGCAGCCATATTTGGTGGGCGGGTCAACAGATGCATTGTGCTCAATGAGCAGCCTCATGATTTCGAAGTGACCTTTCTCTGATGCTAGATGCAGTGCAGTCCGGCCATTGTTGGTGGCTAGGTCAACGGCTGCTTTGTGCTCAATCAGTAGCCTCACAATGTCAAGGCACCCATTCTCCGATGCTAGATGCAGTGCAGTCTTGCCATCTTTGGTGGCTAAGTTGACGGGTGGGTTGTGCTCAATGAGCAGCCTTGCAATGTCAAAGTGACCCTGTGCCAATGCAACATGCAGCACAGTCCTGCCATCTTTGGCGGCCAGGGAGACAGCTGTGTTGTGCTTGACAAGTAGCCTTACAATGTCACAGTGACCTTTTTCTGATGCTAGATGCAATGTAACCATATCCGGTGGATAGGTCAACAGATATGTTGTGTTCAATGAGCAGCCTCACAGTGTCGAGGTAACCTTTCTCTGATGCTAGATGCAGTGCGGTCAAACCTTTTCTGGTGGTTAGGTCAATAGCTGCATTGTGCTCGATGAGGAGCCTCGCAATCTCAAAATGACCTTTCTCCAATGCTAGATGCAGTGCAGTCATGTGATCTTTGGTGACTAGGTCAACAGCTGTTCTAACGGCATTTTATGTTTGTAATTTCAACTGTATGTGTTGTGCTCAATAAGCAGTGTCACAATGTAGAGGTGGCCTCTCTCTGATGCTAGATGCAGTGCAGTCCAACCATATTCAGTGGCAAGGTTGACAGATGCATTGTGCTCAATGAGCAGCCTTGCAATTTTAAGGTGACCCTTCTCCAATGCAAGATGCAGTGCTGTCCTACTATCTTTGGTGGCTAGGTCGACAGATGCATTGTGCTCAATGAGCAGCCTCACAATGTTGAGGTGACCCTGCTCCGATGCTAGATGCAGCACAGTAAAACCATCTTTGGTAGCCAAGTCCACAGATACATTCTGCTCAATGAGTAGCCTCATGATGTTGAGGTGACCCTTCCCAAATGCGAGATACAGCGCTGTTCTTCCATCTTTGGTAGCTAGGTTGACAGATGCATTGTGCTCAATGAGAAGCCTTGCAATGTTGAGGTGACCCTGCTCCGATGCTAGATGCAGCACAGTAAACAATCTTTGTTGGCCAAGTCAGCAGATGCATTCTGCTCAATGAGTAGCCTCATGATGTCAAGGTGACCCTCCCCAAATGCGAGATGTAGTGCAGTCCTGCCATCTTTGGTGGCTAGGTCTACAGATGTGTTGTGTGTAATGAGCAACCTCACAATGTTGAGGTGACCCTGCTCTGAGGCTGGATGCAGCACAGTTAAACCATCTTTGGTGGCCAAGTCAACAGATGCATTGTGCTCAATGCGCAGCCTTGCAATGTCAAGGTGACCATTCTCCAATGCTAGATGCATTGCAATTCTGCCATTTTTGTCAACTTGGTCGACAGCTGTGCTGTGGTCAATGAGCAAAGACCGTACCCCCTCAGTAATGATTAGTTTTCTTGTACAATGACCTGAAACAACTTCTTATTCGGAGGCATACGGGCCTCATGATCATATATAGATGAGCGGACGGACATTGAAGACACACAGCTTGATACCGGGCGCATAGCGTTCAATAAACAAATGCAGGCGGATCAGCAGACTTACCTCGCTTGGCCCTGATGTCGGAAAGTCTGGATTTTTCGCCACATGTGTCTGTGCACAACCGACCGATTAACCTCCCATCGCAGTTCGTCATGCAGGATCACAGAGAAGTTCGAAAGCGGGTTTCTGAATGCAAACAGTTTAACTGTGACTTTTTGAGTCTTCTCTCCCTTCCAGCTACAAGACTAATCGCCTCGTAGTCGGGTAGATATCGGTTGAGAATGGCTTGGCCGTGCGTGGTTCAAACTGACCCAAGCTGCAGATATTGCTCTTTGAGCTCAAGTCCAGGCCCTACTTGATCGTGTTTCTGTTTTTCTTTGACTGGGTGGTAAAGTGAATTTTTCGCTTTGCTGGAACCATTTGGACAATCTTGAACCATACTTAGAATAATCTAAGGAGGAGTTGCGGCCCGAGATTCGGGCGCTCCAAAGGAAAACCGTAGGCTTCCCCCAGATCGGTCGCAGGGAGTTGTAACCCCGCACTCTTAGACACTAAGAATTGACCTCGAGAGAAGGAGTCTGGAAATCACCTCCGATTATTTTATGGCATCGCTATACGTGGGTGTGGATAAGTAAAAATTGGGAGCTTGTGTGCGAAGTGACAAGAAAGATGATCTAGCCTTGCGCTATTTCAGTTCTACATCCGGCGGGTAAGGATTTCGAACCTGCATCTTTAGGTGGGGATTTGGACGATGTTTTCGCCACACGAAAGGATGAAATTAGATACGGATAAAGATAAACAGACTCGAGATTGTGAACACAGGATTCAAGGGCACTGAGGGGCATGCAGAGGGAGAGTTAGGCACATGTGGCTTCCAGAACAGCGCACCTACGTGGAAGATATAGGCTCGAATTCAGCCTGCCTATCGAAACTCAACTGTGTCGTGTCTATCGACAGTTTTCATAGACAGACGGTAACCGGTCTATGGAAGATAAGACCCTGATGAGGGAGCAGGAGATGGCCAGAAGTGGGAACAGAATCAAGCTTCAAAAGAGCGCGGGACATCAGGGATCCCGCGGGACGAGAGTCGGGTCGAGATCATTTGGAGCGGTAGAGGAGCTGTTATCAAAGATCCAAAGACTCGTTGAGTGAACTTCTGGAGAAAAGAAGTCGACACGGGAGGCGGATAGTCGAACCCCAGACTGCCAGCAACTCCGCCTGGAAGGCGTTGTGGTGAGTCTAACCGTGTTCCATACACCACGTCCAATTGTGTATGATGCTGTGCGTGTAACTGGTGAGCAGAACCCAGGAGAGTCGGTACCACGAGAAACTTTCGGACGTGGACGTCGACAATGGTGTTTCGGCGGTAGGAGATGACGGGCGTTGTACTGGCGATCTACCGAAGAGCCAGAGCAGCAGGGCCTCATCTGCATCGGGGATTGAAGATACACGTTAAGACTTGAACCACGGACGAAACCGAGATTGAAAAGAAGTCTTTAATTCAGATTCGCAGTCGGTGTGATGGGTCATTCGGACCAGATAGCGCGTCCAGAATTGTCCTACAGTAAGAATGTGAATTTTGCGGCACAGAGCGCGCAGGGAATCTCAGCGCGATGAGTGGTTTCACCACTGTGGGGTTCCACATGTTCAGGACAAAAAGTACAAGCTGTCCCGCAGGCCGAGCACTGAGGGATTTCCGGACTAGATGGTCGCAAACGTTTAATGAGAACATTGGGGGGGTGCCGTACAGACGCGGCTGGCTTTTAGTCTCTTGACAGACGTTCTAACGATGAAAAGCTCGTACCTCGCCGGCATTCCCTCACGATCAGCCTCGACTCGGAAAGAAAACTGAATATTCAAATCCTTTGATCGAAACGTGAGCTGCCTCTCGTCGAGTCGTCAAATCAGTTGAGCTAGTAAGTAGTGTTAACCCTCGAGAAGTGTTATTATGCCCAGGTATGATTGCAAGCGATTGAAGATTGTCGCGCTCCTCTCGGCATCAACTCAGCACCTCGCCTCGACTGGCCTAGCTGCTCTCTGAAATCTCGGCTGGCTATGAAAGATGGCTCTGGATTTGCGAACGTCTACTTCATCGACCTTCCCTGGTCGATAACATTCTCAGAAACGAATGCGCGCATCTCGAAGGATTTTCTGCGCCTCGCGATTGACTCGGGCTCGGACTACGAAGGCCAACGACTTGAGCAATTTGAATACACCTGTCTGATTCGCTCCGCGATTCTCCCCTGCTCTCCCCGACCGCGATTTGAAGCACATCCGCGGCCCTGTGCAGTGTGCATCTGGTGAGATCAATCATCAATGACGGAGGAGTCGATTTGACCCCCGTGAGTACATACATCGCTTTTGCGTGCATCTCATCCATCCCTTTCCACTCTCACTTCACTGTCCCGCGTGTACCGATTCTGATAACGCGTTGTGCAGGACGGCCATGACTGCGTAACACTGGCCAACCCTTGGTGTTGCTGGTGGTATCGTACGAAGCGGTGCGGACGCTCATGGATGCGGGTGCGGCAGGTGAGCCCTCCTCCCATACGCTTACACGTGTCTCCTCCCTCCCTCGCTTTACTGCTTTTATTTGCGAGTACCTCCTAACTTCCCGCTCGCAGGGCCGCTTCGCTTTCTCCATGAATATGGACCCACCTCCTGCGATTGGCCTGCATAGCGCGCTGCGCCGTCCGAGCGCCGAGCCTCCTCAGGACTATCCCCGATGCGACCGCGGCGCGCCACCCAGGAGACCTGGACGAACGATGATGTGGTGGCGGGGCAATACGGCGTGCAAGAGCATGCGTAGGAACGGCGCGAGCGCAAGCATCGAAAGGGTATGCGTCCGTGTACGGAGGCTCAAGACCGGCGTATGGAGGACCATCATAGGGAGCACGATCGCGACCCCGACGTCCCTCCTCCGCCCCACAGCTGCGGTGGCAGCTGCGCCCTGGAACACGTCTTTCTTGCCGCCTTGTCATCCACGTCGTCGCCGCCGAGCGGGAGGGCCGAGCTGCGTCTCGTCTCCGCTCACCTGGGGGTTGACGCGACGGTTAATATGTCGATATTTACGCCTACCGTACGCGTCAGATGACTCTTAGGAACTGGACCGGGGATGAGTCCCAGTGAGAATCCCGGCGAGGTATATCGAGCCCAGTCGAGCCAAATCGAGAAATGTACTAGTTTCTCGTTCGGCCTCGATAATCTGGACTATTGTCGTTCTACCTCGATGACAAGTGAGGCCAATCGAGGCCGAACGAGGTTGGTCGAGGTACTCATCGAGACAGAAGGAGGGAAAAAGAGATAGACATATAAATTGGATAAATTACATATATTCACGCCGGCGCGTAGATTACATTGGTATGTACTCGACTGCAGGCACGGTACACATCCTACACATCTGCGTCGGGCGAGTGGCGCGCCACGCGCGAGTGGGATGGGAGGACAGCATACAACCGGGGGGAGGCAAAGAGGAGGGAGGGGGAGGGAAAAGGCACGTACATGTCGCTAGGAAGGAGGAAGTCAGGACATAAAGGAGTCGGCGAGCGGCGAAAAACTCACCAATACATCGCGGGTGTCCTACGCTACCCACTTTGAAAGTGAATGTGAGTAAGGGGAAGTCATGGTGAAGCGAGCACGTACATTGGCAAGTACGGAAAGGATCTAGAAAACTGTATCAAGCTAGGTGACTGCTGCAAGAAAGACCTTTCACGCACCACTCCTTTGGTCGGCACCTTCTCGAGGCTGCACGGGGTGGAACCGAACATGCGCCAGGGCGAAGCAGGAGCTATTGGCGCGAAGGCAAAGATGAGGAGGGGAGGGGAGGGATGGCGGGAGGGAGGGACAGCGGGGTGGGGAAGGTGGTGGTAAGAAAGAGAGTGCGAGTCATCAAATGACAAGTCCCGCGGTCCCGCAATCGTACGACTTCGAGTTAATTATGTAACACCTTGCGAAGCCGTGCGAAATTGTTAAGCGGGTTGGACGAGCGTCGAGTTGAAGCGAGGAGGTTGCTCAAAAGTTGTTGACGTCATGACGCGTGCATTTTTTGGCACGCAAAAATCTCTTTTAAGCATTTATCTACCTCGATCTGGCTCGATTTCTCTATTTACCTCGTTCTAGCTCGACAGATCTCGCTGGGATTTTCACTGGGGATGAGTGCGCTGTCCCCTTGCGTCTTTTCTATGTACGAAAAACTGACGATTTTCTCTTCGGGATTTTTTCAGGTATCTTTGCCAGGTTTTGTTCCATTCCTTCCGGGTGTTATCACATGGGCCTCTTAATATATAGTCCGCCTCCCTCGCTCGACCTCGTTCTACTTAATCTTAACGCTGCGACGCCGACGACGTGATTTCCTATTTCGGCAATAGCATGACGTCATCCTCTCTGTCCGTCCTGTCTCGCAAGCCGACTTTCTCGTCCAGTGTTGGGCTTTGCGGGGCCGGAAGCTCGGGTTGGTTGTTGAGGGCTGCTGTTCGTCCTCTGCGTTGATTCTGCGATGGATTGCCATAGCGCGGGACGGGACGGGGGATCTCCGACCACACCCCTTTCGTTCGCGTCCCCCGCATTCGGACACGCGTTTACTTGCATACTTGCATGTCTGAGGGCTCGTCATAATTGTCATCATCACACATAACCTACCCTTCTCTTCCCCTTGGCTGTTCCCTCTATCTTTCGCTCGCCACGGCACGACGCTGCCCCTGACAAGCTACCGTCCCGCTGCCCTGCGCACGCATCGTCTTCGTCCAGCTGCTGGTATCGGCCGTACGAATGAAATTCTTCATGCGGCGCGACGCGTCCATGCAATCGCGCCTGTGGGGGCGTGCCAGAGCTGGGAATGGAACGGAGGAGCATCCCCGGTGCTTGGCCGCCTGCCCGCTTGTTGAGTAGAACTGCAGAGCATGCAGCCCGGACGAGCGAGGGAGGGTTGGCATTATATCCCCGCCGCGCGATCGCGCATCCATCGTATCACCCGTAGCGGGAGCGGGCGCTGGAGGAGGATGCGCGCGCCGGCGGCGCGCGTGGTCCGTCCTACCTGGTCTCCTTGCGTCGAGGGCTGTGCGCGGCGCGCGTTACTGCTGGCAAAGGCCTTTGGACAAGGTCCTGTCCTTCTTCTCCCTCTGGCGGTGCCGTCGAAGCCCTTCCCATACACTTGTCTGCTCTTGACCTGGGCTGCTCCCATACTCGTTATCTGGAGCTCCAAAGCAGCTTTTTCATCTGTTACCGTGGCGGGTCTCCCAACCTACTTTCGTCTTTCCCTGCCGGTCTTCTTCCGTTTTTCGGGGAAATGTCTCGACTCCCGATTTAGCAACGTAGCTACTAGCCGTGTTTTGGACATCACATGTGTAAATGATGTTTCTTCCTTTCCGTCCACATTTCGACTGGGCTAGACTTGCTTCGTACTCTCCCGCACCGATTTCTTTCATCTTAATCTCTGGTTACTTGGATTTGAATGTGAACTGGAACGTCGAAGTGGCGGACGGTGCTTCAGCTTCACGCATACTACACAGTGGAACGCACTGGATATCATGGACTCGGCTGCCTGAGATTCGGCCCTCACGTTGCGGAAGGCTGACGAGTTGGGGCTTGAGTCAAGCTAGTGATATTTATGAGCGACTGGCGGGACGTTTCGCTTGCGAGTCTAGCTTTGCGTCAGCTTGGTCAAAGCTCGCCCGTGTCACAACAGGCAGCCATCCCGTTGGCGTTCAGGTTCCTCTGTGACGGACAGGGACTGCAGGTGCTCCAGTTGCTTTCATATCCCGCACATCCACAGTTCGGGATGTAAATCGTGGGCCGCATCAGAGATAGAGTATACTTGCGCACTCAAAGGTTCCGTCGCATTCCATCTCAATAATTCCATCAAAAGGAAGGAGGTGCTCAGGCAGTCCGCCGAGGCAGAAACTGCGGCGGTGACACTCTGGAGTGGGCGCTGGGACCATCCAGTTGCTGGGTGCTTTTATGATAACGCACATGAGGACGAATTCATTTTCAAATAATCTCAGCTTGGTTCGTGGCGAAGACAGGAAGTTCGCGCCGGCCGAGGAAGATGTTTTCACGTACAGTATGGATTTTTTGAATCACAGGTTTGAATGTCACTATCCGGTGTCTAGTGATTGACAAGTGCAAACTTTTGCTTGAATTCACTGCATTCAGACCCCCCCTGTAGGTAGGTCTGCTGGATCCCAATAGGCAGATGTGTAGGCAGACCAGTTTGCCCACCCCTGCCGATCTGTCTGCCCACCCCAGCCGTGGTTGGTCTAGGTATTCCGAGCAGAATAGGCACACGTAGACTGATGTAGGCCGATGGGCCTAGCTACGCCTAGTTGGCCAAATTCAAAATCTGACATGATTTGTACCCATCCAGCCATTTCAACCGACACCAACCTAGACCCAGGTTAGCCAAGGTTGGCAAAGATAGACACACCACCGTCGGCGAAGATTGACCAACGTGGGCAAACTTTGCCTCGGTAGGGATGCTAGACCAACGTCGGCCAACACCTATTAACATCGACCAACGTCGGCTTGAGTGGGCAACCCATAGGCGGAGATCGGCGAAGGTGGGCACATCTGTGCCTACGGGGGGTCTGAATGCAGTGATTCCCTAACACGCAACATTTTTTTCAATGTGTACAAGGAATCAACACCATACGCTTCATGCCATTGACTCAACGTATACCCAGCTAACCATAAAACCGGTGAAATACCGAACCTTACCGATTGATCGGCACTGACGGGTACCGCTCGGCATCAACCGATACCTTCTGGAATTGGTCGATTTGCCATGGGGGGGAAGTAGTCTTGATGTGACGCTGAATGCATTGTACTCCTTGTGGACAAAAGTGATGGACGGTGGTGGTTCTCAGGATTCAGGCCACCGAATTGCCCCAAATAACTTATGGACCAAAAATATGAGCGAATGGAAGAGATTTGGGTATATTGACAGACTTCCAAAAAAGGAAATTGTGGTAGATATAACACATTTTTGCTCAGAGTGTAAAACCAACTTTTTTTAGCGCCACTCTGAGTAAGAACTGTTTGGATAGGCTGAAAGTACTCGTTAAGTAGTGCAGAATACCATTTTGGATCGTATCAATAGCTGGTGATTTGAGCTCACAATTGCCCTCACAAGATGGTCATTTTTGCCTTTTTTCACCCAAATTTAGCATTTTTTGCTGAAAATGACCATCTTGTGAGGGCGATTGTGAGCTCAAATCACCAGCTATTGATATGATCCAAAATGGTATTCTGCACTACTTAACGAGTACTTTCAGCCTATCCAAACAGTTCTTACTCAGAGTGGTGCTAAAAAAAGTTGGTTTTACACTCTGAGCAAAAATGTGTTATATCTACCACAATTTCCTTTTTTGGAATTCTGTCAATATACCCAAATCTCTTCCATTCGCCCATATTTTTGGTCCATAAGTTATTTGGGGCAATTCGGTGGCCTGAATCCTGAGAACCACCACCGTCCATCACTTTTGTCCATAAGGAGTATGAATTGATTCTTCAGCCCACAGTTTTGAAATTCACCATAACCGCATGGCGGTACTGGACTCGAAGGATCTTAACCAATATGACGCATTACAGCTGCAAATGCCATGCCTGATGCGCATTGTGCACCTCCCTGCCTGTATTTTGAATGTCCATCCTTGTGATGAGCGTACGCTGCATGGATCCAATGAGTGAATATAGAAGCGATGCTAAATCTGGATAGTCGGATGTACATGTGACCTCAATCTTTTGAAGGAATTGTTGTTGCAACTGACAGGCCTGGATTTCACGACTTGGGTGTCTGTGTTGACTGACAATGCTACAAATTCAGGGATCCTTCTTCCATAAGCCGGACGAAACTGAGCTACATTGGTGAAAACTAGGACCAACATGCAACATACAAAACATTTCTGAGCGCCTCTGACAGTGATCCCCATCTTGGAGGTAACACGGAATATTCTTCATCTGTACAAGAAATCCGGACACTATATAATATCAGCACGGCTCGCACTTAGTTTACTGCTGAATTGTTCTCTCCAATTCCCATCACCGAAGCCTGCTGTCTCTCCTTTAATCCGGCCAGCGCAATGCGGGTTGAAGTTAGATCCTGGACGGCACGCACAGTCTCTGGATGGTCATCCCCCAAAGTCCGCTTCTTCTTCTCAAGCACAGTAAGCTGAATTTCCTGTGCCTTCTCGTGATGGCCTTGCTCTCTATAAGTCAATGCTAGATTCCCCATAGTCGATAGGGTATGCTCATGGTCTTCCCCCAGAACCGTCTTCTGCTTGTCCAGCACAAACACTTCAAGCTCCTCGGCCTTTTTAAATTTCCCTAAGCTGCGGTATGTTGAGCTCAAGTTGCCCATGGTCCAGAGGGTCAGTGGATGCTCTTGTCCCAAGGTTTTCTTCTGTTTATCCATCAAAATGGCTTGAAGCTCCTCTGCTTCATTGAGTCGACCAAGGCTGTGGTATATCCAGCCGAGATTTCCCATGATTACTAAAGTGAGTGGATCATCCTCTCCATATATTTTCATTTTCTTCTGAAGCACAATGACCATAAGCTTCTCTGCCTCCCCGAATCGATCAAGGTGAACGTATGTTGATGCCAAATTCCCCATTGTAATCAGAGTGTCTTCGTGGTCCATTCCTAAAATTTTGCTTTGCTTGTTCATTACAACAGTAAAAAGCTCCTCTGCTTTGGTGAGTTGGAAAAGTCTGTTGTATGTTGTCGCTAAACGTGACAAGAGCTTCAGAGTGACTGGATGCTCTTCACCCAGGACTTTCTTTTGCTTCTCGATTGCAACAACTTGAAGCTCTTCTGCGTTTTTCAACCTCCCTGAATATGTATATATTCGTCCATACTCCAAGTTGAAGTCCGGTGTAACATCCGCTCGACCCTGCAACAGTGACTCAATGTTAGGTTCCAACCATACAGCTGCAGGCTCCCTTTCTGGCCATTTCATGCTTGCAATGCACATTCCCAGAATAGCAGCCATCCAATAACGGTATAGTTTTGAATCGGACAGTGTACTTCTGGTCCAGCTATGGACGAGTGGATGAATTGAAAACATGTTTGTCTCCACCGTAAAGTTGATCAAGGAATATGCTCGCAATTCGTTTGCAACATTAATAAAGTAGAGGGATTCCCAGACGCCTGTAGGACCCAGAAACTGTGAAAGAAATTTAATTGGCTTCTGAAGCTCTTCTACAGATGGTCGCCCAGGGTTGGCTTCATATTGAGAAGCATTGCTGAATATTCGCTCAGAGATTCCTTGATGATGCAGGAGCGAACAAAGCTGTAACAAGGTTGCTGCGGATTTACTGAGCTTGTTGAAGCTCATCTGCCATGTGGTATACACTGTCCAGGCATAATCATCATGAGATTGAGCTGGTTTTTCACCCAGCAGCTGGGCTTGATTCCGCATATAGAGTTCCAAATAACTATTCAGGGATCCTGACTTGGCAATAAATGCACCCGCTTGAATAATGGCCAGAGGCAGATAGCATAAAACCTAAATAATGTTGAAATAATGTTGAAGGATTGCACGTGGTGTACTGGCCTTCACAATCTCAGTAGCCAATTCTCGAGTGGTGGGAACATTTTCCTGGGCTGCGCTCATAAGCAATAGCTCCACAGCATCGAGTTCATCCATGTCAGAAACCACGCAGTGTTCCTGAGTGTAAACACACAACCCTGGATTCCGAGAGGTGATGATGATGTTTCCATGATTGTAGCGAGGGAGAAATTTATTCAGATTGATCCCGGGATCATCGGCGTTGTCGAAGAGTAGCAGCCATTCATTAGGTTCATTACTGAGCCACTCCAGGCCTGCCTGTGAGGTGCTTCCCGCTTTCTTTGCGGTAGCAATACTCTTCAGTCCCACGTCAATTGTTTCCGCAGTGCTGCTATCAATAAGAAAGACATCGGAGAAACTGAAAGGATAAAATAATTGGATCAGTAATGAAATCCGAGCAGCATGTGTTGTAAGTGATATCTCAGTGAGACGAGTACTTTTGGATGAATTTCAGAGCAATCTGTGTCTTGCCTGCTCCTCCTAAGCCATGCATCAGGAATATTTTCTGTAGCCCGAAGGCCTGCAGGAAATAGTTCTCCATCTTATTCAGAATATTCTGTCTGCCATGGAATATTCTGGATGGTAGAGGACAATTATTGGTGGTGCTCTTTATCGCCGAAGGTATGACATCGACTGAAAAAATCAAATGAGCCAACGTAAAGTGTAAACCAGAAAGATCACATACCAGGCGATATTGCAGTCAAGACCTTGTGCACATGAAAATTGGTATCCATAGTTGCAGTGAGCTCAGATTCTCGTGAGTACGTGTTGTCCATGCGGAGTAGAACAAAATACCAGGAAATTCGAGCGTAATTCTCGAATCTTTCGCTCATATCCACTACAGTTGTTTGCATAATTCCGTGAACACACCTTTTTTTTCGCGCTATCACGTGTACAATGCCGAGCATGCCGAAGATTTGGGCCTGTACTCAAAATATTATGGGTCCTATTTTCTATCTCTCTTAATACTCTGCTGCGTTAATGGGACCCAAACCAACTCTCAGGAATACAATTTGAACTTCCAAGGTCTCCGATCACCACGTGATGGCGCGAAAAAAAAATCGCGTGTTCACGGAATTATGCAAACGACTGTAATCGTATCCGTAGTCCTGTTGCTCCGCATGAATTGTTTGAAGCAGCTAACCAAACCCTCAGATGTTTTCTGAAATTCTTTGACGGCACTGAGCACACCGTGCAAACACCTTAAAATTTACCGGTAAATAAGAGGGAAGGCAAGAACATTCAGCTCACTCTTCAAGGTCTCCACACAGACCCTTGAACTTGACAGCTGCTGTGTCTCCATGGGATGATATTTGTTCTTGAACAATGGTGATAATTTCCATGATGTTTCCGCACAGCGCCTTCAAGGCTTCTCAATTTTTTTTTACCGACTGTATCGGCAAAAGTCAACGGACAATTATGCAGGACCGAACAGCTGTCGCACCTCGATGGTCTCCAGCAGTATCACCACTGTGCCAAAAACACCTTTTACATATGGGAGAGATTCCGCTGCTGCCGCAATTATCCTTGCGGCGAGAATTGATGTCCGAAGCCAGTCTGACGAGTTCGATCGAACTGGAGGGTGAATTGTCTGGGTTGTTATGCCCCATTTTTTCCGAGAGGAGCTCCCTCCCGCTGCCTTAGGGGATACAGTGGTGGGCATGATGGAGGATGGGATGGCCCCGGATGGCCAGTCACCTACGTCTTGTGGGACTTAATACAGCTCCCGGCCGATGATCTTAATCTACCGCATGATCAAGATGAGTAACGGTTCTTGCACGCCGGACTGATCAGATAGATACACCTCGTAGCATTCCGAGCTGTTGCGTGCCTCTGGGAAATATGTCGCAACCAGATCGCTGCGCCCTGGAGCAGGACAGAACTTTTTGTTTTTGAGAGAGGGTTTCTGGTCATTGTCTCTCCTCAGGACCTTGGGGTGTGGATTTTGAGTGCCCGGAGTTGGCCCGGAGAACAGTATAGGACAACGGCATCATTTACCCATGTCAAGCATGAAATGGACAACAGGCGCCGAAAATTCCAGCAAGATTGATATCCAACAGGCTGAGTCCCATAGACTTGCCATAGACGCATTACTGTAGAGTTTCATTCAATTCGGATGTCACGCGTCACAGGGCTGAAAAATTCAGAAAATATTCGAACCTGTCACGGGTCACCGAAGGGATTTTCGAATACGTTGAAAAAGTCACAAAATCTGCGAAAACGGCCCCAAAAATCGAATTTTTCGCGCGCGCATGGCGCTTTTTCGTTGCTGGGCATAATTAGAGCATTCCTGGCCCATCTGGGACTCTGAGGCTGTTCGGAAGGTCAGTAATTGCGCCGGCGGTCGACGGAATTGACCACAAAAGTGTGCTTTTAAATATTTTATCGAGTTTTTTCTTTGACTAGTTTCCTTGGCTGATTGCCCTGCATTGATCAAGTAGTAGGTTCGAGAGAAAAAAGCGCCGCCTTCCGGTGGATTTTCGAATTTTTTTTAGGTGTCACACCACTGTCAACCCATTTTCGAAAACTTAGGTTCGAAAGTTGCGGTCACAGGTCACACCTCCATTCGAATTGATCGAAACTCTACAGTAAATGCACTGAGCTGATCGTGGCGGAAGACGTGTGTGGTTGTGTTAGACCTCAATGCCGTGGGCGTAGGCTCCGAGCACCGCCACATTGCGTCACCCTCCTCGAAATTTCACCTCATGAAAAGGTACGTCTACTCCAGCAGCCCGATAACGTTCTTTAGAAACGAATGCGTGCATCTCGAAAGACTTATTTCTGCCAACTGACCCGGACTACGAAGACCAGCACCTTGAGCGAGGATGCCCCGTCGCTCTCAACCGCGATTTGAAGCATACTGCGGCCCTGTGCATCTGGTGGCATCAATGCAGCTGGAGGAGTGGATTTACCGCATACACCGCCTTGTGGCATCGTACGAAGTGATGCGGGCCTTCAGAAGTTCATCGGGCTACCGCAGGTGAGCCCTCCTTCCCTGCGCTTATAAAACCGCACGCCATGCCCCCTCTTTTCGCTTTACTGCTTTCTATTCTTTATTTGCGAGTATCGCCTAACTTCCCGCGCGCCCTCCGTGCCCCTTCACTTTCCTTTGTGGATAGGACCCACCTCCTACGATTGGTCTACACAGCGCGCTCCACTGTCCGAATGCCGAGCCTCCTCAGACTACACACGATGCGATCTGGACCAACGACGATGCGGTGGCGGGGCAATACGGCGGGCCTACCCTTTGGGTCTTGCTCAAGCTTAAAAACGTCGGAGTGGACATGCGATCCGCGAGGGCATGCGTCTGAGCTAGTTTCGGTCCCGTGTATACATGAAAGACCAAAAGGCTCGAGACCAGCGTGTGGAGGAAGATCGTAGAGAACAGCGACGCGCCACAGCCGACCACGACTACGACCCCGACGTCTCTCCTCCTCCTTCCCAGCTCGGTGTCAGCCGCGTGCGCTGGAACACGTCTTGCTCTCGTCCACGTCGCCGCCGGGCGGTCGAATAGAGCCGGACGAGAAGGGGGACTATGTGCACCCGAGCTGCGTCTCCTCTCCGCTCACCTGGGGAATGACGCGACGGGTGGTATGGTGATGTTTAGGCCTGCTTTCCGCGTCCAGTGGATCTTCTGAACTATACCGGGGATGGGTGCGTTATCTACTTGCTTTCTCGACGACTTTATCCCCTCTGCCCGCCCTGTCTCGCAAATTGATT
Source organism: Mycena capillaripes (assembly GCA_029204075.1). Lineage (NCBI taxonomy): Eukaryota > Fungi > Basidiomycota > Agaricomycetes > Agaricales > Mycenaceae > Mycena > Mycena capillaripes. The sequence goes on from JARHKZ010000021.1 coordinate 1,356,815, forward strand.
TTCTGATTCAGTGTCGGGCTCTGCGGGGCCGGAGGCTCGGGTTGGTGGGGAGGGATGCTGCTCGTCCTCTGCGTCGATTCTGCGATGGCTGTCATCACATAACCTACCTCTTCCCCTTTGCTGTTCCCTCTATCTTTCCCTCGCTACGGCACGACGCTGCCCCTTTATAAGCTATCGTGCCGCTGCCCTGCGCACGCACCGTCTTCGCCCAGCTGCTGGTATCGTTCTCCCGGATGGCATTTTCTATGCGGCGCGACGCGTCGCGCGGGAGGTGGGAGCGTTCCAGAGCGGGGAATCGAACGGAGCGTCACCGGGGGTGGGCGCCCGCTTGTTGCGTGGAACCGCGCGGCACGGAGTCTGGACGAGCGAGGGAGGATTCCATGCTCATTTGAAAGCTCCTGAACCACGGTAGGAACCTCTCATATCTGCATCATCTCCGCGGTTGATCCTCCCATTAGATAGCTCGCGGTGTTTTTGCCACTGGGTGAGTGGCACACATTTTCTTTGCATCTCCCCACGGAGACTGCAGAAACAGTATTGGTAGACTATTCAGACCGCGTTGAGGCCCCCAAAAGTCAGATCGTGCAGGACCGATTGCAGGATGAAAAACCATCGCAATTTCACTCTATTTTCTCCTGCCGCCGCGTCACCTCCATTATCTGTTTCTTTCTGTCCGGCCTCTCGTTATCATTATCTTTCTCAAGACCCCCTGACTGAGATCAAATTCATTTCAGGCATATCTCTCCTAAGGTCGAAGAATCGACAAGAATTCAGGTGGCATTAATAGATTGTCTGCAATCGACCCCCTCCCAAATGCAGAACACGTGAGATGAACGCACGTGCCACGACGCTTCGCGTCGATTTCAAGTCAAAACAGCCTATCGTTCATATAACTGTTTATTTTTGAGAGAAGGTATCACAATTTATTCGCTATTTCCTCACATGGTGGCAACTGGGTGGCAAATTATATACGGAGAAATTACAAATACACAAAGGTAAGGGTAATGGATGCATGATATGTACAGTATATTGGAGCTAGAGCCTTGGAAGGTCAAATTACAGAGCTGGGAGGGGTGCAAAGAGTATGCCACCGGAATCTAGTGGCCAAAGGTCATCACCGGTCAGTAAAAGGACACTTGAATTATGCATGGGGGTGTAGATGGGCCAAGAATGCTCATGGGGGAATATTGACCGTGTGGTAGTTGGGAAAGAGTCCGTGAGTGATATGTTTGTAGTTGTGAAGAGAGGCACGTGGTCTGCATTTGGGAGGGGGTCGATTGGCAGAGACCATTAATAGCGCTGTGGTCTGGATTTCGTTATCCCGACTTAACACCCTTCCGCTCCTGCCGGGTCGGAGTGGCGTCCTTACGGGATTCGACACCCGCCTCTGCGCCTTGTCTACTGTCCGATGTATACCACCATATTTCCGTCTCAATCGTTCGCAAATGTGGCGGGATAACTACGGCGGGATTCAGTAACATCGCTGATTCCCGTCGGGGCGGGTATCCTTTGGATACCCTATGTACGCTTGCGAACTTTCTAAATTTCGCTTCCTCTGCTACCGTCTTTCGGCATTTCTCGGTCGTTTCAGAAACAGAATCCTCATGTTGCTTCCCATGGCGTCGTTCTGCGAAGAAGACTTCGAAAGAACTTCTTCGCAGGATAGGGTAATAGCTGCTCATAATAGGAGTGTAAATAATTAACATCCACTGAACACGGATGAGCACGAGTCTTACTGGAAATGTTATCAACGACATCCCGCCTTTGTAATTCATGCCCACTCCAAAAATCTGATGATCACGCATCCGATTCTATATCACTTGCGGGTACACTTATAACACTCTTAGACTTGTTGCGGATATCAACGTCACCGTGGAAGCTAGGCTGTGGCACTAAGTCCATGTGACCTCAAGGCTCTTTTCGTCTTCTCTCATGTCCATGGCCCTCGCTGTGAGACTCAATGCTCTTGGCATATCCAGGCCTAGTCGACGTCGCAGCAAGGATATTGGGCGCCATCCTCAGCATCTGCTACCCATCGAACTTTGGGAGACGATTCTTCGCCCACTTTCGCAGCGAGACCTGCTCCGTGTCTCCACGGCCTGCGCAGCCTTTAATGCGCTCTGCATTCGGATATTCCTTGGACGTGAAGACAGGGGCGTAAGGCACTGTATTGACGCAATTTCGTCGTCCGTTTCCGTGGAGGTTGTGTCGTCCTGTCTTGCTGGGATACATCTCTCCTTCCGCCAGTTGCAGGCCCAGCGTTTGACTTGCCACTTCGGAGCCATGAATCTCTGGCGGGACCTCAACCTACTGCGCGACCTCGTCCTCGGTCGTACTGGAAACCTCCGAGAACTCGTCATGGATTTTTCCGAGGATTTACTGCGCCTCCCCTCCATCCCATCATGCTCCCGCGCGGAACTGAACACCACATTCTGCGCTGCACTGCACGCAATGGCCACTCGCATTTCTGGTCCTGTGTATATATTCGCAGAGCGGTGTATACTCAGCTCTCAGCCCCGCGATGTTGCCGGTTGGGAACTCCACCTCCTCGAATTCATTGGTCCAGAGTACCGCATCAGAGCGCAAGTCCGTCGTGCTTTGAATTTGAAGGAAAAGGATGGACCACCGCCTCCGAAATGTAACCCATCGGACGTGCCGTACACTTCAATTCGCATGCATACTGGGGAAAGACGGTTCTGCAGGGCGCTCACGGAGCTGCATTCGGTTCATGTCCGTTCTGTGGGACAGGAGACCGGGTGTCCACAGCCCTGCACTATCGTCGTATTCAACGCCCACGCGTTCACTCACCTTAACCTGACGAAGCCGCTTGGTGGCGAGAGCAGCTTGGTGGAGGGCTTGAATGCAGCCCTCACCCATATTGTCCTACCCGCCCTCGAGCACGTCCTGCTCACCATCGATACCATCCACCCTACTGTCCTCAGCATATTCCTGAAAAGGAACTCTACCATCGAAACGTTGACGTACTGTGGAACCAGTGACGAAGTAAATCCTTGTCCGTTGGTGGATCCCCACTCGCACACCCCGGCCTGGTTTGCATCGAAACCGGCGCAGAGGGCGAGGCGTCTCTGGGACGCGTAATACCAGCGTTGGGTGACTCCCCGAGTCTATGTCGATTTTCCTTCCACTTGGACAAATCCAGTGCACGGTTCGGGTCCAGTCGCCAGTCATCGGCGAACCTAGCGGGATTTACCGCTGACCTGCGCAGAATTTCCTTCCGGACCATCAAGACGGCCATCATGCTGCAATTCACGGACGAAGCTGCCGAGGGCAATTTCTGGCTCTCCGGGGAAGACGTACGTAAGGTTGCGCGGGCCCTGCATTGTGTCCATTCCGTCACCATAATTTGCCACGCCTCCCGAGGTCCAATGATATTCCCGTGGCTCGCACTGCTGCCTCGGCCTCCGCAGGTGCGGTTTGGGCTTCTAACCCGACGTTATAGTTATCGGAAGCGTCCAACGGAGGAAGAACGGGCCGACGAGAAGGCCAAGTTCCTGGCGAAAGCTCGAGAGGCACTTGCACATATCGATGGGATTGTCGTCGATTGAGAGTAGATTAGTTCAGAACTAGTTAGTAGTATATTATCCGTTTTTGTTTAGAATAGTGCTGGCACTGGTACAACCTTCAAATTGGCGAAATGGGTCCAAGATTCCATCTCTCTTGGGTTCAAGTAGCTTCCGGAATTGTGTCTGCAACCCCCTCTAACCGAAGGAAATGTCATTCTCCATGGTACACGGTACACGGTCAACGTCCAGCCAAATTATAACTTGAATGAAAGGCTTAAGAGGAGTGTAGCATTCTCTCGTTCTTCAGTTGGCATCGACGAAATTATTGAATTGAATCGGACGAGACGAGATGCAGCATTGATTCGGCATGAAACGACGCTGAAACCTACACTTGACAATATTCACATACAGGAAATGCGGTCCGCACAATGTGTGCGCGGTGGCGAGAGGTTTGGACACCTTGAGAAGTATTATCCGGGTAATAAACAGAAGAAGCAAAACCGCATAGGTCATCCAGAACCGCAGGTTATGATATTTTCAAATTTCGAAAGAGTTCCAAACGTAAAATTACGATCCGCACAAGCAGCGTGGGTGAAAGAAAATATCGCTTCCCCATTATCCCTGAGGCGAAGGACCACGGCCCGCACCAACCAGGGAGAAAAAGATGGAGTTGATGATCCTTTTGCTTCCGTCCACCACTAACTAAATTTCCTTTCAGCTTGCCCTGTTCTTGTCTGCTCACAAAGTACCATACAAACAGAAACGGTATACTTATCAATTCCCAAAGGCATGAAGGCCGATAGGTTCGGGATTGCCAGATTTTTTTTTTTTTTTCATTCGACTACCCCAATCACGGTATAATAATCTTACAGACCAGAATCTAATCTCCCCGAGCTTCTCATCCGGGTCTCCGCCCAGGTTGTTTTGAACTGATCAAGAATGGAACCACAAACTCAACTGGGGAATAAAAATTTACCCTGCCTGGTATCCTGGATGGCAATTCAACTGCGTATTCAGAGCTCAAGTCAAATTTTGATGCGCAAACGAATCCTGAGACTGCCGTTGACTGCCGAGCTTTCTGCCGCGCTGGCTTTGTTCGGCCGCCCCTTCATAATGGATGCCGAAATTCGACTCATCAAATCTCTTGGTTTGAGTAAGCGCGTCAACGGGCGCAGCCAAACACACGCTTACAGTATAAGCGCCCAGCGACCTCCTCTTCGCACCTCGCCTCGGCTGGTCCTGGCTTAGCTGCTCCTTGAAATCTCGGCTGGCAATAAAAGATGGCTCTGGAATTGCGAACGTCTCCTCCAGCAACATCCTCTGGCCGATAACATTCTTTCTCGAAGGATTTATTTCTGCGCCTCCCGATTGACTCTTGAGCGAGGATGCCCCCCTTCTCCTCGGCTCTCTCCCTGCCATTCCCCAACGGCGACTTGAAGCACGTCTGCGGACCCGCGCATTTGACCCCGTGAGTACATGCATCGCTTTTGCGTGCCCTTTATTCATCCCTTTCCACATTCCTTTCACTTTTCCGCATGTACCGAGTCTGATAACACGTTGTGCAGAGCGGCCACGACTGCATACCATCGACTGGCTTACGGCGTCGCTAATGACATCGTACGATCCGGGGCTGGGAGAGGTGCGGGCGTTCATGGATGCGGCTACGGCAGGTGAGCCCTCTTCCATGCGCTTATAATACCCCACTGCATGCCCCCTCCCTTCCTCCCTTCCTCGCTTTTCTGCTTTTATTCTCGAGTGCTGCCTAACTTGCCGCGCCTTCACAGTGCACCTTCGCTTTCCTTTGTGAATACGGACCCACCCTCTCCGATTGACCTGCATAGCGCGCTTCACTATCCGAACGCCGCACCCCACAGCCGACCACGATCACGACCCCGACGTCCGTCCTCCGCCTCCCAAGCTGCGGTAGCAGCTGCGCGCGCTGGAACACGTCCTGCTCGCCGCCTCGTCATCCACCTCGTCGCCGCCGGGCGGTCGAATGGAGCCGGAGAAGAACTTGAGGGCCCATGCGCACCCACGCTGCGTCTCGTCCCCATTCACCTGGGGGTTGACGCGACGGATGATACGATGATGTTGACTCCTACTGTACGCGCCCGGTGACTCTTAGGAACTGGTGCGTTGTCCTCTCGTCTCTTTTTAAAAAACAAGAAACTGGCGATTGTCTCTCCCATTTTTTTTCAAGCCAGTGTTGGGCTGTGCGGGGCCGGAAGCTCGGGTTGGAGGGTTTGGATGCTGTTCGTCCTCTGCGTTGATTCCGCGAGGCTGTGCGGCTGGATTGCGATGACGCGGGATGGGCCGGGGCACCTGTTGCTGCGACTCGGCGAGTCCTGCGTACATCGCTTGCTTGCCTCGCTGCCGAGCAAAACGACAGTAACACCCCCTTCGTTCGTGTCCCCTGCACTCGGGCATGCGTACACCGTAGGCTACGCACCGTCTTCGTCCAGCGGCGGTGTTGGTCGCACGGATGTCATTCTCCATGCGGTGTGACGCGTCCCGCGGGAGGTGGAGGAGCGTGCCAGAGCGGGGAATGGGACTGAGGAGCGTCCCCGGTGGTTGGCCGCCCGCTTGTTGAGGAGAACCGCGGGGCATGCGGCTTGGACGGGCGGGCGAGGGCTGACATACCCCGCCGCGCGATTGCGCATATCTCGTATCGTACACCCGTGAGTTCCAGCGACGGGAGCGCGTGCTGGAGGAGGATGCGCGTGCTGGCCCAGCACTAACGGCGTCCTGCCTGGTCCCCTGGCGTCGAGGGCTGTGCGCGGCGCGCGTTACTACCTGCAGAGGCCTTTGAACGAGTTCCAGGCTTCCTTCCCCACCCTGCCGCACTATCTATATGCCGACGAAGGACTTGCCGTATGCTCATGCTCTTGACCCGGGTTGCCTCCATACCTAAGATACTGGTTATCTTAGGTTCCAAAGCGGCTTTTTTTTCACGTTATCGTGGCGGCCTTTTCTGCCGGCTGCTTCTCCCAACCTTTCTTCCTCCGTTTCTCGGAAAATGATTTTTGACTCTCGACGTTGCCTGGCTTGACTCGCTGTTCACGACCAACTATCTCCCGCACCGATTTTTCTTTTCGTTTCTTTTTCTTTTTAATTCCGGTTTACTTGAATGTGAAGTGGAACGTAAAGTGCGGGGCTATGATTCAGTTTCACGCATACACAGTGCTTACAAGAAATACTCTGAATAACATGAATTTGCTGGCTCAGATTCGGTCCTCACGCTGCGGAAGGCCGGCGAGTTTGGCAATACTCGAGTATCGAATTTATCTCGCTGCGCGATATTATGGCCGACTTCGTCCTCATCCGGACTCTTCACCTCTCTTTACGCCTTTTTTTCGATCCCTTTGCGACAGATCTTCAGAAATTGGGCGTCTAACCGTGCGTTATGTCGGATGTGCTCCGATGTTTGTCTTATTTTTGCATACAGCGCGCCGCTCTAGTTACAAGCTTACAGCCGTTTGCGGTACACGCCCTTTTGTGCTGGCTTTCACGGCGACGGAGATGTAGAGAATGGCTGCTGAAGAACTCATCCCGACACTCGCCCTGCCCTCAGTCCCGGTCCGTTCCCCGGGGCTTGGCTCATTCGATTCGTATGCGGAAAGCGGACTGCGCAGTGACAGTTATGTTGAGCAACACATTTTTTGTCATCCCACTGTCAATGGGTCGCTGACGGCCCAGCTACTTGTTTTTGGGACCGCTCATGCTATCCTCCTCCTCCTCGGTCAGTCAGTGGTCAGGCGTCCTCATTCTGCACGGCTGTAGCCCTGATATTTGCGCACTCTGGTTAAAATAACAACTGGTAACCTTCATGTGCAGCCAGGGGCTTCCCTGACATGATCGGACGTTGCTATAGAATCTATCAGTTTTAGATCCGAGAACTATAGAAATTGTATAAGAATCACACGCCACTTTATCCGTATCAAATCTGGACCACGAGGTGACAGTTATATTTGTGAACAACACTCGTCAGTCAGGCCACTTCACTTCTCTCCTCTCTTCAATCACTGCACTTCATGTCGCTCGGTTACTTGTTTCGCGGTCAGCATGCTCATAATGTTCCTGATTGAGCTCTGATCTGTCCGCTCCAGTGAAAAGAGCCTCAGAAATCCAATGGAATCCTGGCCACCTTCATGGAGAGAAACCGAATCTCTACGTGAAGATATACCGAGATAGCCAATCGATCCACCGTACTCAGACAGTGAACCGGACGACTGAACCCCAGTGGGATGGTGATGTGTTCACGGTGTGAGTCTGGCTGTCATCCATTCCCAACCCCGAGTCTTGACTCATTGTATAGTAAGTAGTTCGTCAGAGAATCCTACCGCCGTCATATCGCTAAAACTTTTCCATGATGCAACCTTATCCATGTTCGGAGACCCGTGCCTCGGTGCATTGCAGATTCGGCTCGACGAGCTATTTAACCTGTGCACAGCGGAGGGAGGCTCGAAAGGTCATCTTCCCCCATAATTCCTGGCTGCCTTGCTTATGTGTGGTTTAGATGCGAGTCTCCAAATCGTTGGCGTGGAAGGGATATCGAAAGGAAAGACCGCAGGCATTCTGGTAGTGCACATAGAAAGCGTCACGCAGGCCCAAGCCAAAGCTGTGAGCGATGACGTCCAAAGTGCGGTCGTGGCGAGCGGACTGGGATCCGGGAATCTTGCGACGAGAGCAGCTGACATTGTCTCTGGACTGACGGACGCCGCGACAAGTGCAGACCCTCTGACATCCGCCTTGAAAGAAGGGATGACAAGCGCAGAGGCTCTGGTATCTGGTTTGAAGGAAGTTATGCACAAACTGGACCGCATCGTCCAGATCGGTGATCAACTGAGCCAGGTGCGAACGAATATTTTGTTGCACTTATCCTGCCGTTAAGACGCAATCAAGATCCATCCCTACGCAAACGCCGCATGGAAGATACTCACGTTTGTGTACGAGGTATGTGTCGTACCTCATTCTAGTCCGAGCCTTGCATTACTAACTGCGTATATAGGTTGTCAAGAAACAGCAGGAGACAGACGACAAAGCTCTTCAACTTGTGCAAGCCATGGTTGAAGTCTACTCGTTCGTGGAGGATGTGGATTTCTTATCCTCAAAAATCAAGCCACTGGAGAACGTTGTCCAAGAAATAATCAGGCAAACCGTAGAATGTGCTATCTTCATCCGGGAATATGTTGCGCGGGGGTTCTCAGGTACGTGATCTGTTTATCCGTTTTCGTCTTCAGTGGTGACAGACACCCAGGCCGGCTCCAGCGAGACACATTATCGAACACGAATCAAAAGATCGATGGCCTGTCTGAAGCGTTACGCAAACTCAAGGATTCCTTCGACCATGGCCTCGCAGTACAATCTGTTTTTTTCTCCGCTAAAACCACAGATGGTGTTGAGAGTCTTGGTATGTGGGGTTTTAACAGTATTTCAACCTTCTAATAGATGTGGGCTCAGTCCAATCGTACAAGCTGAAGGCCCTTAATCCTCTGAATATGGATGCGTCCTTGCGCTCAGAATGTCTTCCCGGCACCCGTCAAGATGTCGTAACCTGTGTCACCGAATGGCTCCTCACAGCATCAGAGAGTGCCAATATCCTTTGGCTCCACGGCGTCGCAGGCGCTGGGAAGAGTACGATATCCATCACGGTCTCCGAATATTTTCGCGATCTCCACCGGCTCGGCGCATTCTTGTGCTTCGACCGCAATAATACCGTGGCCAGTAGTCCCGGAGGCGTCATCGGTACCATCGCACATCAGTTGGCCAATTCCGATGCGCAAATCCGGGCAGCTATCTGTAATGCCATTACGGCCGACGCGACCTACGTCAACGCGCCCCTTCGGACCCAGTTCCGCAAACTGCTGCTTGATCCTCTTCTCCGGGTCGCAGCTGAGGATCGAAATCGGGGGCCCATAGTTGTGGTTCTTGATGCCCTCGATGAATGCGGGGATGCAGACTCACGCCAAGCCCTTGTCTCCCTGATTGTCGACGAGTTCCACAATATCCCTTCTGTCTTTCGCTTCCTCATTACAAGCCGCCCGGATTCTGATATTGCCGGTCATTTTTTTAGCAGATCGCACATCCATCCGATGGTACTCGACATCACGACGGAGTCAACGAAGTCCGATATTGTTGCATATCTCAATCACAATATGCGGACCATTAGGTCTGATCGAAACCTCGAACTGGACTGGCCTGGGGACCATGTTATCGAAACCCTGGCTGTCTATTCCGGGGGGCTATTTATCTGGGCTGTGACAGCGTGCAAATTCATAGGAGGCTTCGACCCCAAAGAGCAACTTGCCACAATACTTGCTGCTGGAGTGGCGGACGACCTCGATGAGCTATACACTGTTGCGCTGCGCAACTCTGCTAACTGGAGCAACGAAACCTTTGCATCTACTGCCCGCTCGGTGCTGGCTGCCATTGTACTCGGTAGGGAGCCATTGACGGACTCAACAATCGACAAATTCCTAGGTCTCGAGGCTGGGAGAACCGCTAAAGTCCTTGAGTATCTGCGTTGCCTTGTCCAATGGAGTCCTGGGCAATATGCTAGAATCCTCCATGCATCTTTTAGCGATTACCTCACCGATCCTCAGCGCTCTGGCCGCAACCCCTGGTTTTTTTATTCGAAAATACAGTCCAGGTCGCTGGCATTGGGTTGCTTGCGCATTCTTAACTCGCAGCTCCATTTCAACATATGTGGCCTCGAGGACTCATGTGTCCCAAATGCGGGTGTCCCAGACCTTGCATCTCGCATCGAAAAGCACATTCCTGCGGAGCTCAAGTATGCCAGCCTATTTTGGTCGCATCATCTACATGAAACAGATCCCGATGACGAAATCCTCGTTGAATTAAAGCATCTCATGTACAGGAAATTTCTCTACTGGCTGGAGGTGCTCAGTCTGCTCAATAAAGTCCCGATGGCGAACGGAAGCCTTGAAGTTATGCGCGCCTATATAGAAGTGAGTGGTATCGAATTTTTGTTTCTTGGTTCCTAAATAAGTTTCCAGGCAGATGAGGCCTTTGGAGATTTTCTCCGGGATGCCCTCAGATTCCTTGCAGTATTCACAGGTCCAATCGCACTAAGTGCACCCCACATCTATATTTCTGCCATCTCATTGGCACCCCGGAAATCCTTGATCCGCAAGCAATTCCAATCGACCTTTCCCCCTACTTTACACTTCACCGGGTCATTGGGAGACGACTGGATGAGCCTGCTCAAAGTTCTTTACGGACATTTTGGTTTAGTTTCATCAGTGGCATTTTCACCCGATGACGAGAAAATTGTATCGGGTGGATCGGAGGATGGGATGGTGATGGTTTGGGATTCTGGAACCCGTGATATCCTCGGCGGGCTGGAAGGAAACACTGCCATCGTGAATTCAGTCGCATTCTCGCCTGACGGAAGGCAGATTGTGGCTGGCACCGGCACTCAACTCTTCCATGCACTCGTAACCGCGCAACGTGTCACACCATCTGGACCACCGATTATCCCGGCCACCTATACTGTTGTTTTATCTGCAGATACAGCGCCAGAAGATAAGGACACAGCTGCAGAGTCTGAACCCAAGAGCAACGGTGGACTCTATCTGTGGGATTCAAAAACTGGCACCCTGGTTGCTGGCCCGTTTGGAGAAAGCGATATTTTATCAGTCGCATTCTCGCCTGATTGCAAGCAGGTCATAACGGGATCATACGACGGTGTGGTGCGACTTTGGGATTTGACAACTTTTGGTCTAGTCCGTGATTTTTCCGGGCACACGAGCTGGGTTTTGTCTGTGTCAGTCTCGGCAGACGGGACGCGAATAGCATCGGGTTCCGCAGACGAAACCATCCGGGTTTGGGACACCGCAACAAGTGCTGTTGTTGCCGGGCCATTGTACACGAGCGATTGGCCCGTCTCCCTTTCGTTCTCCCCGGATGGAAGGTTTATCGCGTTCGGTTCCTTGACTCGTGGTTCACTCCGAATCTGGGAACCTGAAACGAGTTCCCTGACTACTTTCAACGAAACTAGTTCCTGTGTGTGTCTCGCTTTTTCACCGGATGGAACCCGAATCGTCGCCTGTAGCGATAAGATATTATACGTATGGGATTCTAAAACTGGATCTCTGCTTGCTGGGCCATTCGAAGGACACACAAATTCAGTTACCTCGGTCGCGTTCTCTTCAGACGGCAGGCGCATCCTGTCTGGATCCGACGATCACAGTGTCCGGGTTTGGGATGCTGAAATTGGGACCACTCCAGCCAGTGAACAATTCTCTGGGCACTTGGCCAGTGTTCAGTCCGTTGATTTTTCACCTGACGGCAAAAAGATTGTCTCCACTTCAATGGACAAGGCTGTTCAAGTTTGGGATTCAAAAACTGGTGCATTGATTGCCGGCCCATTGTCCGGCGCCAGCAATGTTATGTCTGTCTCATTGGCATCGGATGGCAAGCGGATCGCGTGTGGTTCTATGGGAGGTGCAGTCCTAATATGGAATTATGAGACTGGTGCTATTGTGAAAGTATTCGAAGGATATAGCAATGCGGTGATGACCGTCGTTGCCTTCTCGCCGGAGGGTGACCAAATAATTTCCGGCAGCGGCACGACTTTGCATATCTGGGATTCCAAAACTGGCGACCTCATTTCCAGGCCGTTTGAACGCCACACTGCAGACATTGTCAGTGTTTCGTCCAATGGCCAACGGATTGCCTCGGCCTCCGTCGACGCGACGGTTCGAATTTGGGATGCCAAAAATGGTCTCAGTGTGGCAATTTTAGAGCACCCATACTGCGTCCGCAGTGTCGCATTTTCGCCTGATGGAAAAAAACTTGTGTCGGGATGCAACGACGGTGCAGTGCGAGTATATGATGTTGAAACTGGGGGACTCGTTGCAGGGCCATTTCAAGGACACGATGGCAGGGTTGCTTCTGTTACTTTCAGCCCAGATGGTAAGCGAGTGGCATCCGGTTCAGACTCGATCGTGCGACTCTGGGATTCTGAGAGTGGTGCCGTTCTTGCGCGATCATTCGAAGGTCACACTGCATCGATCAACTCCCTTGCCTTCTCGCCGGATGGGACGCGAATCGTTTCCGGTTCGTGGGACAGCACCATTCGGGTGTGGGAGGTAAGGAAGTTCATTTCTCTGTCTTCTACCTTACACATATCTCAATCAGTTGAATGATGAAACCTTGCCGGAGGGTTGGGAAAGAGATCCGCATTTTGAGGATGGCTGGATGATGGATTCGGCATCCAATCTCATCCTTTGGATCCCTCCTTGGCTTCGCAAGGGCCTACTTATGCCCCGGAATTCCCTTCTCATCTGCTCTGGAGGAACGACGACATTGAATCTCGCTCAATTCGTCCATGGCACCAACTGGCGGAAATGTATCGATCCCGATGTCAGGGATACCACAGGTAAGTAGGAAGCACCGCGTAACTACCGTCTCCTTTCTCTAACCTCAGGCGACCTAAATGCTGTAATGTTTTTTGTTTTGGAAGTGAATGCATCGATGGGTGATACGTATACAATTCTTGTGCATCTTGGCCTAAAACGAAAAGGCAGTAACTTGAACGACTTCGGAGACAAACTAAAATTCAATGGTGACTTAAATGGGACACCAATTGGTCAATTAATTACACCTTGAGAAAGCAACAACTTCGCCAATCCACCTTTGGGCTCAGTAAGATGGTCCAATTTACTAAAAATAAAAGGAGAAGGCGTCATCGGAGTCAGGGCTCGATTGTCAAGTATGGTTATCACAGACCTGGCGTCGCGGATACCATGAGCTGGGCTGAGTTTCAACCATTCCCCAGTCCGCCCACCACAGCCAACCACATCGGCGCCAACACCAAAGCCTTCATCGACCGAGTGTATGACGAAACGGCATAAGTAGCTGCAGATGACTTTCCTCGAGGATAGACACAATTTTAGACTGCCTTGCCGACGTGGGGCGGAAAAAGAGACTGGCTGGGCTCATCGGGCTTCTGGGCTTCATTGAGCTGGGTCTTTCATTGCCATTGGTCGCGTTGAAAGCCCGAGACTGACGAAAGAGATGGCACAGTGCTCTCCATCCCCGGTCTGGCACCCCTTCTTCGCTGGCGCACCCGCTCGAAGAGCCGCGGCGTGTCAATTGCCCATCTGGTAGTGCCATCCGAAGCAGACGTCCCCCTCGCCTGATTACGGCACCGCAGGTAAGCTTAAACTCGACTGTGGATCTCGGCGCGTGTATACGCGCATGCCTTGCCCTCGATTATGAGCACAGACTGTGTCCTGTCAGGAAAAAGCGGTGCGTGATTCAGCTGCCAGTTTGGCCGCAAATAAAAAGGCACTGTTGAAGAGCAGAAAGAGTCGGTGACAGAAGGGGTTAATCGAAGAGCAGCAGAGGAAAAACAAAAGGAGAATGGTTACATGGGGACATAGCACAGCCGAACGGGCAAAATCTTAAAGAACGGTTAATGCAGCCATCACTCCCATCTACAGTCCAGCCGGGATCCTCGCGTAATCGACGGTCCCAAACTCCTCGGCCGACCACCCGTCAATGGCCTGCCAAATCCTCAAGAAACTCTCCGTCTGCCGCTTGACAGCCGACACGTCTGCCAGCTGCCGCTCGTCAAAGTCGCCGGGCCAAATTTTGAGGAGCCAGTCTGGCCCCGTGCATAGCGAGATCTCGGGGATGTTGTTCCACAGCAGCGGCAGGCCCTCGCCCGACTGCTCGATCAGACTCTTGTTCGGGTCGATGGCGCGCAGCACACCCGGCTGCGCGCCGTTCCACACCTTGCCGAGCAGCGCGGCCAGCTGTGACGTTGCGGCGAACAGCCACTCAGGCTCGAGGCCACCGGTCGGGGAGTAGACGTTGTTGACCGGGTCCTCGCGCCAATGCTTGGCGCCGAGGTGCTCGACGCACGACCCGAACACGGCCTTGAGCGCCGTGGACGTATTGCCCGCCCACAGCTCTGGGTGGTCCTGAAACCAGCGCTCGAAGACACGGCCCGTCCCCGTGAAGGCCGACGCATGCAGGTGGCCCGTCAGAAACACGAGGACGGTGGTACGTTTGGGGCGCGAGGCGGCGAGCTCGCGCGCTTTGGCCAGCAGCGCAATGTGCCCGTTCTCCTCCACGGCGTTGGTGCCGTCGGTGTGCGTGCTGATGATGGCCGACTCCCTCTTATAGTGCGTCCCTTCGACGACAACGTACAGCGTGCGCGTCCGGCGCTTGTGGATCAGCGTACCCGTCGACGTGAGCGTGCTGCTCTGGCCGGCCTTGGCCTGCGCGTTCTCCAGCGCCTGGTTGGTAACATAGAGCGCGGGCACGCCCTGGTAGTTGATCTTGAACGGACCGTACTGACCGAGGGCATTGAGCGAGGAAATGTTGAACCAGTTGTAGATAACACCCTTGACGCCTGCTGCCGCCGCGGCAGTCAGGTTCTTGACGCCCGCGTTCGTGGCCGGGATGCCGGGGATGGCGCCCCATTGCTGCGAGCCCGGCCAGACGGGGAACACAGCGGTGCCGTTGGTCGGCGTGTTCGTAATGTTGACTACGGCAATCTTGCCCTCGGCAGGCACCCAGTCTGGCGAGACGGTCGCGCCCGCCGGGTCTGCGATCTGCACTAGCGAGCCGCTCACGCCGCTGGCTCCAGTATCACCCGAATACGGCACATACGCGGACGGCGGGACGGACTGGCCATTGATGGATAGGGCGAGCGGGGACGGCGGGGTGTTGTAGTCGAAATCAAAGTATTCCGAGATGACCTCCAAGCCCAAGCTCTTGAGTTCGCGCTCCAGATAGTCGACGAAGTTGGTGTGGTTGGTCGAGCCGGTCAGTCGGCTCTTGAGCTGCGCAACGACATCGATCTCCTTTGTGTAGAAGGAGTCTCCTGGTGGGCTGGGCAATTTTTGCGAGCTTTTGCCACTGGCAAAGCCACAGAGTCCAATGATGGCCGGTAGAGCCCGAGTGAACAGCATAGCTGCAGCGCCAATTGGGCAGACCAACAGAGATGAGATACGCAGGAACAACAACGACAATGACATCTCCACTCACCTAACTCTTCTACTACTTTCCAGTAGACTCGCAGGGGTGCCAGTAGACGTCCCACTTGGTCACAAGACATCAAAAGATCGCCCGCATGCAGCACGATCACGAGCTAGGTCTGAAAATCTCACGCGAGCTGTCAAAATTTCCTCACCCCCTTATCGATGCTAATCACTGTTCTCCTCTTCCAAAATTTTGCGCACTCCCAGCCCTGGTGCAACGTTCCTTAAGCAAGTTGCCCATTCACGATGCCCACACTGAAGACCGCGTGAATATCCCCCAGCAAGCCCGACATCTAGCTGGGCCTCGTTTGCACGGCGTCCCCGATGACCCACTTCGATACCTCCTTACACCCATGGCCAGGATCCCTAACGCGCGACATAGACTTCGAAGTGAAAAACCGGCACGACACGCGCAAGAGCTGTCGTTGATTCCACCTCGCGGCCGACAGGCGAGGCAATTGCCATCGGGGCCCCCGTGCCGTACCCATCGCTGCACATCGTGTTTGCGCTGGATCTTCCGCACCTCTGGTCGCTTCCTCTCTCGACAAATGCATCCCCCGCGACCACTCCGCACCGCCTATACGCCCTCTACAGCCTGCCATGCCGCATCCCGCATGCTTCACGCCCTCCTGCTCGCTGCGCCCACACCCATGACCGACGCTGCACTGGCCTGCTAGCTCAAAAACGCGCTGTTGCGCATCAAACACAATTCGCATGCACAATGCACGCGGCGGCCGCATCCATGCCCTCCCCCGCCCTTTTCCTTCTTCAAGACGTCCACGACTGCGGCCATTGCCCACACTGTGCTCACCACGCTCGCGCTGACCGTAGGCTATTTCGCTCGCTCGGCGTTGCACGATACGGCAGCCCTCTAATGGCTTTGCGCTCCTCAGTACTGTGATGCTGGTGTGCTGGACATGTAAGAATTGCATCTACCTACTGGAGCGTGCTGCAGGACCGCAGCCTCGCCCACATCTGTATCCTCGGATTACGGACAAGTGGGAGAAAAATGAGGGGTACAATGCCGATGGGTATCTACGACCGCAACCACCGCGCACTCACCTGTCTCTTCAGCTTACCATTTTACATCACGGCTTGATGGATTTCATAGATCCATGTACTTGAAATGAATGGGATCCTCTATATTCGATAACGTCGCTTGTGGGGTCTCCGCATTCATCGCAAGTGCACCAGTCTTGCTCAGAATTCGCACTCGATCGTGGTACCTAAGCCTGTCTCCGGCCAGTGCGCCGGCTCATCGTCTACGCTCCCTCAGGCGCCCTTCTTTATTGCTTCCTGATCCTCCTTGTCTTTGCTTTTGGTGCGAAACTGGATCATCTCAGCATAAACAACTCTTCGATCTTATTTTTGTGCGGACTAGATTCATAAAAACTAGAGTACAAGCGAGACCATTACCCCTCCGCCGCCTCTTAACCGCGTGGCAGGACTATGCCCATAGAAAGCAAGGTACACCTATGTACTTCTTCTGTTTTCACAGTCCGTTTTTGTTCACTCCTTATAATCAGCAGAGCCGGATACAACTACTCTTACTTGACTCTTACCCTAACCCAACGTTCAAGCCCCGGTCCCCGCCCGCATCCGCGACTCCCGCGACTTTCACTCCCGAATGGCGCTGCACTCAGCACGATGGCGCACGCAACAGCGGTCGTCTACGAATCCACCTCGCAGCGAAAACGAACAGCGACACACGCTGTGGCGGTCAGCTGCCCCAACCTCGCGGTATCTGCGCGTTTAATCCGCGGAGGTCTCGCGACGCCATCTGTGCAATCGCGACATGATCTGGAATCCGTAAGTGGTTATATTCTGTGTTGGTATTCCGCGTGACCATGCTCTCTGTCTGTCCTCTTAGCTGCGGCTTCATCAAGGCCATTTTAGGCATATTTTGATTGGACCATTTTCAACTTTGCTTACGCTACCACCGCCGAAAACATCGCGTTACTGAGAAGTCGAGCACGATCCACTCTCAAGCTTCATTCAGCCAAATTAAGTCAAGCTCTTCATTATCTTGATCATTCTCACCGTTTTACGTCGCTTATCGTTTCTGAAATTCAACGCGAACACAAAGCGAAATCGAAGCGAAATGAAGCTGAAAATTCGGTGTAATCACGAATGTGAAACATCGGCTTAAAGCCCCGGCCTAGCTGGCGGAAGTTGTTGGCTGGTATGCCGTCTATGGCCGTAAACGACCTTACGGTGCGGAAAATACGGAACCGGCCGAGCCCTCACTGCATGGAACGGAGTCCGTGTCTTTTAATAGTCCTACGGTGAACGTGAACGACTCCATGTTCCCTCGCTCGCGTCCGGGATGCGAAAGCGACGGCCGTGACATTCGTTTGACAAAAAGGAGATCGATTCAAAGGCGCTGCCCTTACAAGTGACGGCCAGGGAAATGAAGCGACTATCAGCGCTGGCGGAGTGCGTGAGTGTTTCTGTCTTATTCGGCCCCCACTAGTACTGGCCTTCCTGTGCATCGAAATCGCTGCAGCTGTTTATAATTATTCAAGACCAAGGGACCTGGCCCCTAAGGACCCAGGAATACGGTACCAGTTGGTTAAAGGTAAGTCTCAATATGTAGGTCTGGTGCATTCACCCACTGTCGGCAGCCCAAACATTTCATTTTTTTTGGCTAGCAACGGCTAAATTCGTCGGTATTCCAAGAAAGTGGCACTCATATCGGCTGTCAACTTGCGGGTAGGTTATAAAGCCGGGCAATCCGCTTCTGTTTTAGCAGTGCACCTTTCGGTCTCTTCCTTCCCAGGTGGTAACAATGCAGCTCCGCCTTGCACTCGTGTCTACTCTTCTCGTACGTCTGCCCCCTATGTTCACCCTGATACACTGGACTGATTCAAATCGTCCAGGCTGTTGCATCGGCGCATCCACACATAGTGGAGTCGCTAACTTCGGGAAGCGACACCGAGTGCTGCCTCCTGGTTTTACCTCCCAGTAATCCACTGGTCCAACCAATCCTCAAAGCCGTTGGCATCGAGGTCGCGAGCAGTATCAAACTCGGATTCAAGTGCTCTACCGCTCCCATTGGCGGTGCATGGTGCGGTCGAAAGTAAATCAATCGTCGCTTGTGGTCTAAACGCGGTTATTATAGCCTTGCAGGAGAGCCCTTCTCCTGTTCTACACACCTGAGCGCACTGGGAATTTCTATCTGCCTGCCAGGCAAAGCTCCTTTGACGTAAGCCTCATTTAACCATGGTTCAAGCACTACACTGATTTCCGGTCACATAATTCAGTAAGACTTGCAATATAAGGGTAGAAGACAAGGAAACAACAACTTCTCTGGGATATGTCTCTGCTGAACCCGATAGTAGGGGTGGATACAGCAATATCGTCCAGCCCCCGACCAGCAAGACCGGCGCACTCGTGGTCTCATTCACTTATTCTGCTGATGCCACTCGGCGATTGGCCCTCAGTGTGACCAATGCCCCAAATGCGGCGTATCCTTTCTTCGGCGCGAGTAAGTCGGCGAATTTCTGGAAACATCCATAAAGCTGATGTTTTGCGCAGTCCTCGGCGACCTTTCGGCCAGTGACGGCTCCTTCGGTCCCGGTATCTTGGGGTGCGTTGAGTTCCCTCTTGACCTTTTTTCTCTAATAGAGCGACGAATAATATACATAGCTATGCAAAACTGGGCGGGACGGCTCTCACTCCTCCCGGAGCAACACCCGCTCAAGGCCCCAACTCCGAGATGGATGCCATTGGCGAGAAGGACATCGAGACGGCGATATGGAACTTTGATACCGAGACAAGCGAATTCAGTGCTCAGTGGGTCAATAGCGATGATTCCACCCCACCGACATATATTCTCGGGGAAGGCGGTAACACCATTCCTTGAAAAAGTCATAATCGAGCTAAAAAGACATTTTCAGTGTTTGTCAACGGAATCACGGGTGACATTGAACAGTATAAACAAAATCTTGGATCCACCAAAGAAGTGGTATGTGGTCTTCCTCAGGGCGGATGTTGATATATCTGAAGCAACTGAATTAGGTTTTCATTTGTGATGTGGTTTGATGTTCTCGTTAGAGCTGACACACCGTAGAAGAAAAATATCGACGTAGGTAAAAAGGTTACGTAGCAGAAAGGAATTATATTGGTAGCAAAATCCCAAATTATAGAAATTTGGTCATTTCCTTGGGTGTGAAATTGTTGGGAACATGGGAGCAATCAGCGGCTGTTTGACCCTGAGATCTTTATTTACTATTAGCAAGTTGTGAAAGGGCTGCTGAAAACTGACCTTTTTAGCATCTATTTCCAGCGAGAAGAAAGAGGTTCTTACAGTAGTCCTTTCCGAAATTCCGTTGCTCGAACAAAAAGTCTATCCCAAAGACCTTCTTGCATCGCACCAGAAATGCCTGCTGAAGTTCGATCTTTCAGCAAGGCTTTGTCTCCGAGTACTCCTTGATTTTTGGCTGACTTTTCTTCTTCCGATCCTCGTCTCGAAGCAGCCGCAGGATTGGGAAGCGCACGTGTCAGGTCTCTAGAAAGTGGAACAGGAAGACGGCGGAAAATTTCATTGCTTCTCCGATCCTTCAGAGCTAGTTTTCCAGACAGACATTTTAACGTTCGGTGAAAGAATATGTTCTTATTTTGTGCTCAGACTAAGCGAATGTGTAATATTAATACTTCAACAAAACCTTTCCTCCACCATTTTACTCCTGATACGTAGGCGGCGCACCATTCATATTCGCCATCTGCTCCCTCAACCTCCTCATCTCCTCCACCAGCAGTGGGACAGGATCCAAAGACCCAGCAGTCTCGCCCGAGCTGGAATTAGATACACCTCCATTGAATCCCGGCCCATCACCGCTTCTAGTCTCAGGAATCGAGTCCTCTGTCGCTACGGTTGCATCCCCGAGGGGTGACTGCACACTCCGAGGACGCTGAGTGCTACTAATCGGCGTGCTTTCAGATATCGTCCGCGGTCTCGGGCGACTTTTCCACTCCCATTTCCACTGGCGTCCCAGGCCTTCTCCGAAAACGCGCCCAGGGTCCTCACCATCCCAACCGGAAACGGCGTCGCCGTAGTATTAGCGTTCGCTCCTCTAATCAATGGTAATCGTGTAACAGGTACAGTGGAGCTGTTCGACGATGCTGATGATAGTGGGTCGTCGCTAAAGGGAGTGACGGTGTATGTGTTGGGGGTAAATAGTTGTTCTTTGTGGAGGCGACTACGACGTTTGATACACAGCAAGAGGAGGAGGGCGATGAGTAGACAGATGGGGCTGAGAGTTGCTCCGATTATGATGCCCTGGAAAAGGTATTACCGAAAGTACTGGAGGATGAAATGGGAGAATAAACCAACAGTATTTGACTTCTTCGTACCCGAAGTAAAGGCGTTCAGCGAATCTTCCGAACTTGATGGGCCTGGGGGGTTTGATGGAGAATTAAAAGCCGTAGCCCCAGTGACGGGCCTGCATCGAGCCTGCTGCTGATCATACTATTTCGGACCCCGTACTTCCACCCCCTCCTAGTTGGCCATTTGGTAGCTAGGTTTCCGAGCCTTGAAATTTATAACCTGGCATAAGGAGGGATGATAGTAGGACCTATAACGAATGCCTGAACCGAAAGTTGGAGTCATCTGATGGAAAGTTACGACATGACGGATCGGGCTCCGAAACGTATGACCATCATCTTCTTATTGCCGAGGCGGCTCAGGTTTCTTCTCTCAGCTACGTTTCGCCCAATTCTTCGCCATTCTGGGAGTTCGTGGGCTCATTCTGTTCCCCTGATCTTAGCAAATTATCTGTTACTATTTCCTCTGTGGTTCGATCAGAGACTGAGCCTGCCATGTCCCCTGGCAAGATGGAGGTGGAGGAATAGGTCAAGAAGAGTGCGCCGCGTGGGGGTCGGCGACGGGGTCATCCATCTCACAGTCAGTGCTGCCCTGCCAAGAAAACTTCATCCATCTTCTTGTTTCATATAGACAAACATTTGCGTTTCGAACCCCTACCCAAGTAGACTAGATCAGCGCAGATCAGCGCTCAGCCACCGCTCAGCAACGCAAAAGGTTTTGATGGCGATTACATAACACATGAAATACTTGGCACACTTCGCGATACCGTCCACTTCAGATAGCACATATGCATATTGAGAGAAATAACCCAGAACAAGTATCTCCGTGTATTCTGCATCTCGAATGTTGTTTATAGCCTTGCCGCCAGAGGTACATATGAAGATTCATTCATTGCACAAGAACCCGGACAGTTATAAAAATTCCGCCACGCAGAATACATGGACAAGGGTCTCTTCTGGTATGCCCATATTTTGTTTCCATCTTCCGGGCAACGTAGAGGCCTATACCGACCCCCCAGAAAAGGCATATTTCAATTACATAACGCGATTTTGCCCCATCAGCAAATGTGTTTCTCGCTTCCCGACCCGTCTTTGGGCTGGATGCCTGACCGCAAACGCTGTAATTCACATAAGACGCATGCAGGGTTCCAAAAGGCGCGTACTCAAGCCAACATCTATTCCGTCCCAGCCCCCAAGACCGCAGATCACTCCTCTGACAAGGAGAATGACCCGTCGTCACGGTTTACGTCTTCTTCACCCACGCGTTCTTCGGACTCTAGGCCTTCGGCGACACCCACGTCTCGGCATGCCGTCTCGTCGGCCAATATGAATCAACGGCCGATTGCCAAGTTTCGGCAGGCTCGAGGTGCAAGCCTAAACTTGACACAATAAGTTTCAGTGATGCTGAAATTTGGTATGTATTCCGTGCCCAGTCCAGGGCTCCGTGTTAGGATGTTGACCGTGACGCGTCTTTCCGGCCCGTTATCCTTATCTTGTCTCGTCCCGCCCTTGCCCGTTCCCTATCGCGCGCGGCCATTCTACGCCGTTCCTCCCATATATACTCGCCATATTGTTATCTTTAACTACTCTTTGTATTCTCGACGCCCACCTTCGAATATACCTTTGGGTGCCAACATCTAGTGTGACCTGTCGTTCTTACACTCCGACCCGTGCCCGTCGATGACGGAGTCGACGTACGGACTAGGGATCCCCACCGTACCGTATACGGTTACGACCGTAAGGATTACGGCTATTTACGGGTGCTAACCGAGCGTAACCGTAACCGTAACGATGCTTCCGAGGCCTCCTACGGTTACGGTACGGTGCATTTACGGACAATACGACCGTATACGGTCGTATAGAATGAAACAAAATTAAAAAGAAGATAGATAAGATGTATTTACACTTCCTGCACCTCCTGGAGAAGGGCCTCGAGGGTCTTGCGTTTTAAACGAGGGTAATGCTTCATCAATATCAAAGCTCAGATAGTTTCTGGTTTAAATCTGGCCCACCGCACACAGACGGTATCTCTTCCGCCAGATCAAACACATTCCACAATAACTGTAGAGCCTGGCCAAATTCACGATCCTCAGTTTGCACATCCAGAGATAAAATTACCTTTCATTGACATGATAACACGCTCGATTGCGGGCGTACCATTGATATGCAACAAATGGAAAGCAAAGATCAATGATGGAGGTGTATTTTAGTGGTCTCTGTTTGTTTCAAAATTTCAGAAAAAACAATGAAGCACAGCGTCCGAGAGAACGCGACGAATGCAACCACTGTGTTTGACAGCAGCCCAAAATAGATGCCGAAGTCAAGCCGAGTGACCATTCCGCACCTCGGCCACCCACAAAAGGTAATTTGATCCGAGAAATAATATTTCATGTTCTGCCAACTCAGGCGGCACAGCAGGGAGCCTCATCGCGTGCTTCGGCTCCGCCCGGCGAATGGGTTCAAATTCGAACCATGTTGGACAAATTTACGGTCGTAAAATACCGTATACGGACCGTATGTTTACGGTTATTACGGTTACGGTAGGTGGGCAACCGTAACCGTATAGAGCCTCGAAGGGGCCCATACGGTACGGTTACGGTACCCGTATAGCCGTATCCGTACTACCGTATATACGGATACGGTGGGGATCCCTAGTACGGACGGTACGGTTACGGACCCGTCCGTGAGAGCCTTGGAGGCTTCGCAGCTACGGGACGGATACGGGACGGGTTGGCCCGTATACGGAGCACCCGTACCCGTCCGTCGACCGTCGATCAACGGGTCCAACAGGTTGCATAATCCGGCCAATTCGGCGAGCCAAAAACACTGGTGCTAGGGTCCCACGATGCTCGCTAGCGGTGAACAACCTTACAATCAAAGTGTCAAAAAGTCGGCGGCGGCCCAATCTTACTCAATCTCAAGTGCGGCTACGTAAAAAGGGACGTACGTCATTATTTCTGGACTCACGACTTCAATTGCTTGTGTGCAATTTAACCAATGGCCCGCGACTCAGTAATAGACTTGGGGCTGTCCAGCAGCCCCATTTAAACATGACCTCGATTATTCTTGGCACAAAACTGACGCTGTGCGCCTATCACCCGTCTTCGACGGCCGTAACCCGTCGAACGGATGTACCCGTCCGTTTTGGCTTGCTGAGAGTCAGGCCAACGGGACGTTGACGGGACGGATGGTGTCAAAAACGGCCGTAGATTGCCCGTTCCGTTCGACGGGACGGACGGATGGGAGCCCTAGCCCAGTCCCAGATTTCAGTGTGATATGAGTAGATTACGAGCGACTCGGACTACCTGTACAACATGTGAGGTGTGTGAGTTGTTCAAGTCGGATTTAGATTTGGCGATAGTATATGGCGGTGCCATCCGACCATGCGTCAGACAGGGCGCAAACCTGATGAAAATTGCACGAGATAAATTTTCGCCGTTCATTTCCGACGTGAAGGCAGCTGGCAGCTCGTCGGAAAGTCGGCAGTCGGCCTATCTTTTTTCTCTCTCTCTCGCCGTAAACGCGTTCCCAAAGCTCCCACGGGAGCGTATGGGGTAAAGCCAACGTCTTGACAGAGAATCCGCCCATACAAATTCAGCGCCTGAATGTCCCGGACAATCGGCACCTTTTTTTCCTGAACACTATATCGAAAATCCTTTTCTTCTATAGATTGGACTGAATCCAACCCGGCATGCCCATCACTTACAACTTCTCGATGTCAGGCATCGTGGGTTCGCGCGTCTCCTCGAGCTCAAACTCGAACTCGACGGCAGCACCTGATCCATCCCCTTCACACGGGGGGCAAAGGACGCCGCACTCGGAAATTGATTGCTTCCAATGCATTCAGTCAGAATTTGGGCAGATCATGTAAGAAAGGTGCCAATCACCTTTATGGCACCTTTGTTTCCGAGGGGCGACTGAAGAAAAAACAAAGGTGCCATAAAGGTGATTGGCACCTTTGTTCCTTGGGAGTCTTCCATGCCCACTGAATGCATTGGAAGCACTCGATGTCCCAGTGCGTCGTCATTTGCCCCCGGTGTTATGACCCCAATAAAATCTACCTACGGTGCCTCCTGGGTAACATAAATCTTGATCTTGTTGGGGAGCGGCACACTATCTCGGGAGCGAGGCTGTGATACTGGGAAGGAGCAACTCGGCCGGCTGTGACACAGCGCAGTTGTGGACTAGTGGCGAACTCGAGTGTCTCAATGTTGTGGATGACTGGGGCGGCAAGTGTCCCAACTCTTGAGGCCGAAGGCAAAGTCGGGTGGAAGATGGGCCGATGGCGCATAACCTAAGAGACAAAGCCCCGATTTGAACATCTCATAGAGCCGGGAGTTGGGATATAAAATGCTGAAGGCGGATCAATAGATCGACGGCGACTGGACTCGGAGGAAAACATCTGGACAGTGGTCCAGTGGATTCTGCAGTCGAGGAACTTGACACCAGTCCAGAATACAGAGCCAAAGCCCGGATCCGACAAAAAGCGATTTTGAGCGGCATCCGTGGGACCTCTCAGCCGGTTTTTTTTTTGTAGAATACTGGCAAGGACTAGTATAAGTCCGATCCAAAAAACCGGACCTGTCTCAGTGTTTTGTGTGCACAAAAAATCACAAAATGGCCAAAAATGGCCATATTTTGTGCTTTTGATACCAAAAAATGGTTATTCATATCTACAACACTTTATAGAACGAGCTTTATAGGCTGGAGTAACTAATCGACGCTTCTGACCATTATCGGGCGGTTTTGGAGTCAGCGAACATCGGCTCATTGATGTGCTATCATCATTCTCCCCATCTGAGTCTGAAGAGCTGTTACCTCGTGTCCTGTGCAACCCGCCCCTCCCCATTCCAATCCCGCAGTCTGAGATTGCGTGAGGGAGGCATGGGGCGTGTACAGTTGACGTGTGGTACATTAGCTTGCATTAGACATCACTCCGATCTGGCATCACCAGCATTTTTCGGATCTAGGTCAAACTCGGAAATCGGCCAAATAGGTTCAGGCGCCGTGCGTTACAAATGCTCAATCAAAAATTCTGAAAATATTTGAGGATACATTTTAGGTTACATACTGTACGCTAGCCGATTCGGAACTTTGAATTTATCTCTCACGGCCGTTAGGCAGGGGGCCATTTTTTTCTTCTTTCGGATCCGGGTTTTGGCTCTGTACGTGCTAAGGAGTAATTGGAAGAAGGGCGGTGCCAGAAGCGTTGTATGCAGGGAATCAAGACGCGTTCCAGCAAACAACTTTGAAAATCAGCATTCTCTCCATGCCCTCAGCCCCGATTGAGGTGCATCTCCCGCACGTTACACTCTCGCCTGCGCACCCTTTTTTGGAGGCCGTGAGTTACAGGTCAATTGAGGACGAGTTCAAGGATGGGCTTGCGTACGAGCTGCAGTGGTTCATCGCTATGCAACTTCTAGAGGAGGAGTGTCCTCGCGATCCGGTGTGCGTATTGCTCTGCTCATTCCTTGAGGTATTATTGATTATTGATCTGTTCGGCACAGCGCCTCTTCAAGACACAGGCAGTCGATATTGTGTGTGGGTGCGTGTGTTTGTCATTTGCTGCTAGAAGCATCAAGGTGAAGATGATCGTAGCGAACCACCATTCAATTAAAGGGTACGTACGTTCCGTCCCGGTCACTCAGTGACGGGCTCAATCAGTCACCAGTGGTATCCATTTATTTCAACTTGGACCTGAACTTTATTTAGGCAACGAAAATGCTTGAGTGATCTCACATCGGAGACGGCGAAGTTCAAGCAATCCGAATATTGGACCTGAACTTTATTCAGGCAAAAAAAATGCTTGAGTGATCTCACATCGGAGACGGTGAAGTTCAAGCAATCCGAGTGTTATCAGTGTGTACTTAAAATCCGTTAGCACCTTAAATATTCTCAATTGCTCGGGCACGCCGCATATCTCTTCTCTCTCTTTATAAAATTACGCCTGTCCGAAGTCATTTCGCACTGCGCCCATCGATTAACCAGCGTTTATAGATTGCGCACCATTATGTCCGAAGCCGTTTACATACTACGTCTGATTTGGGCGTTCGAAATTGACGCCCCGATTTCTGCCGAGCGCCCTGATTTAATATTGCGTCTTTTGTTGATCCTAGACCATTTACTGCCGGCATGGCTTCCAGGGCCATGGATGCCGATAGCTTCTTTCTCAACATAGCGATATATCTGCCTCTGTTCTTAGCTGTTGTTTCTGCAGTTCCCACGAACTCAAGGGCTTCAGGCTGCCTGATTAGCGCCTTCGAATTAGCGCCCCCGATCTCTGCGGCAGCTGCCTAGCTCTCAGATGTAGTATTACCTCTTTTGTTGATCTTAGACCTTTTACTGCCTGCGCATTATCCAGGGCCATTCCCACAAACACTTTACTTGACAGATACGTTATAAAACCAATCGCTTCGGCGCTAAATATCAAATGGCGTAGAAATAGCTGGCCACAGTTTCCCATAAAATCAACTCAGCTCAGCTCAACCATGCAGTAAAGACCATTCGATATCAATTAAATCCACCAAACATTTCAAAAAAAAAAAGACCAAGTAATAGTTTTGCAAAAGGGGATGGGAGACCACGAAGCAGCCGACCAGCCCCTTGTAAGATGTATTGACAAGCTGCCTGCAAACGCGATGAACTACGTGTTGCTTGAGAATCTTGGTGGCCAATCGCGTATATTTGCGCCGCACTGCCGAGGTACCTGCTTCCCACATCTCACGTTGAAGTTTACACACAGTTCGGCACGTATCTATATTACTTAGTGTATTTAATTGCTTCCGACATTCCTTTTTCTCCCTCCCCCTTTCACTTTCGCTATCACCTCATTTACTCTTTCGTAGCAATCCCGACACGATCACTACCTCCGACGCCGCCGCTCACTCGGATTGCGCTGGAGATCGACTTCGAGATGGTCTGGGCATCCATACTCGACGCTGTTGCGGGGCAGTGGTTCTCCTTATATGCCCACTAACTATAGTTAGTGGGTCCTATAGCGCCCTATGCCCACTATCTTTAGTAGTGGGTCCTATAGCGCCCTATGCCCACTATCTTTAGTAGTGGGTCCTGTAGGCGCCCTAATTTCATAGAAGCCCCGCCAAATTTTGAATCTTCGCTTTATAACAGTACCAAACATGAAAATTTGGTAAGCTCGAAAATGGCCGTGTGGGTTTGAACCCTCAGATATGCACTTTTTTCAGTTCTGCATGAACTTGTGCTGATTATTTGACCACTTATGGTCTTTTGCACTAGTGCTGGGAAGGTTCGGTTCGGTTCAGGTTCAGGGCACTTTGCTCTGAACCTTGAACTTGAACCCTGCGTTCGGTTCATGTGAGTGCTGAACCTTGAACCTGAACCTGCGTTCAGGTTCGGTTCGCGTTCGAACGCGTTCGAACCTGGCCAAATTTCGGCCTTCTCGGCGACGCAAAATCAGGTCCAAGATGGCCGGGCCTCCTATTTTCCTTCGAATGAAATGTACTACCAGGGCTGTAACATGTGTTAATGTCCTCCACGGGTGTACAGGGACCACAATATACTTACCAAGGTTCATTGACAGGTTGACACGCACCCAATGCCACTTGAAGGGATTACAATTTGTTCTAATTCTTTTCAACGAGATGCCAGAGATGTTTGTCGAGGTGAATAGCACTTCCTGTTAACATGTCTAGGCCAACGTGTGGCCAGAAATCGCCGAAAATTGGCGAAAAATTAGCCAATTAGCCAATTTTTAGGTTCAGCGTTCGATTCGGTTCGAACGCGAGCCTCACCGCCCGAACGCCGAACCTGAACGCCGCGTTCGGTTCAAGCAAATGTTGAACCCTGAACCTGAACTCGGCGTTCAGTTCGGTCCGGTTCAGGTTCGAACCGATTCCTGAACCGGACCTTCCCAGCACTATTTTGCACTCTACCATTTGATTTTCATAATTGTGCTCACAGTAGGGTCATTGTGTCAGTCTACACTGTTTATTCCACAGATAACTGAAATTTGAGTTAAATTCTTTTAATTGACTGGATATATTGCAAGTTCCTATGAATACGGTTAGAAACTTGAAAGCACAACTGTGGGGTTATTTTACATATACCTTGACCAACTCTCATCTAAATTCCACAGATATTATCATAGCTATAGCCACATACATGCCTAGTTGATTGTGTTGACCAGGCCGTCTTTTTCCATGAGCCTGCACAAATAAAATGGATGCAGAACTGAGGTCTGAATTTTCATATCTGTATTGGCTCATCTGAAAAATCCCAGTCTCCAATCATATCCATCTTTGGGACTACTATACCACTCAACAAATATTTATATGCACCCTGATTACAGCAGGTTGTTACCATTGAGAGAGACATGAGAATTTCTCAACCTCTGGACCAGCATTTCATGATTTCTCAGTGTGTTCTACCAGTTTATGAAGTTCTAGAAAAAGCCGAAGAAGTGTTTCCGAGTTTTAAAAATTTATTTTTAAACTCGGTTTTATCTCCGTTTCCCCGCCAAAGTGAGGGTGTTTTGTGTCGAGTGACGTAGAGGCTTCGTGTTGGAAACCTTTCCATTAAAGGCAATTCTCGTGGGTTTTCTTCCTTAAGGAGCTGTCTTTAGTCAAGTTGTGTTACAGATTTTTTTCGATGCTGACCAGCGTAAAAGGTGTAAGAGAAGCCAGCGGCCGAAAGTCCGACACGCACTACGAGGGCGTACACTTTCTTGAGGCTGCGCTCGGCTAGGCCCCAGCACCTTTTCACGTCACCTCCTCCTGCCATCCCTCCGCCCTTTACGGACTCACTAAGATAGAAAATTTCGCAAAAATATAGAAGATTCAATTCAATCTGACTTGCATACCTGCATCTACGATGCGCGCTCAACTAAGGAAGAAATTTATGAATGTGGGTTGTGTCGACGGTAAGGAAAGATAAGCTTGACAACGGTTGATGTTGGCCACATGCTTCCTCGGAATGAAATCGAGACTTCGAAAACCTTGGCAGTAACCAACTTTTGATCATTGATATATTGATCTGGTCGTTTCGTCAGCTGATTTCGGACGGATTTCATTGGGTTCAAGTAGGCGCGTTCGACACGCATTTGAGCGCTCTTTCGAATGATACCCTATTTGCTGTTTCAACCACTAAAACCACCATCTGAAGTTTCGGCAACTTTGTTTTGAACGTCATGCGATGAAATGCGACGCACACACCAGCTAGGGAAGAGCGGCACAGATGTGCCGCGTTTGATGCTCCTGAGTATCGCACTTTGCATCAAGCCCGACACATCCCAATTGAGACTCGCGTACCTGATCGCCGAAGAAGCTGTCTGCTCTTCCTCCCACCCCACCACCACCGTCATTGCACCTCACATTCCCGCCGTCGGATGATGACTACCACCCATTCCCGCGCCGACCAGGAGGTAATTAACAGCCTCTCCGTTGGTGCAGCGCTTTCGTAACCACTGTAACCACGTACGTTGCGCACCTGATTCAAATCCTCTGCGGAACTGCGTGCGTTCTTCCACATATACAGTGACAAGTACGTGCGCCAAAATCCCTTGAAATTCATCGACAATTATTATATTGATGTTTACTAACACTCCCTCTCCTTGGTCAAGCGACTTGATTCTTGAGTTCGGCTGTATACTAACTTCTCTATAATGTAATGTTGATACATGAATCAATTTATGTGATATAGTCTTGAACAAGTCGTGCTGTACTTCAAATGAAACGCAACACTTGTCGATACAACCACGGCACGTGGGCTGGTCTGTGAAAGCAAACACGACACAGTGCCGCATCTCTGGTAAAATGTGTCGAGATTCAGGTGAGTGTCATCCTTCCCAATCGGGCGAGTGTGTCGCATCTCGTCCATCCCTGTTTTGAACTGGAGGCAAGTTTGATCATATTTCGGTGAGGCTTTCACCGAGTTATTCTATTCCAGAATCAGAATCCAGATAATTCTGAAATGTGATACAAGGCAATCATGCCCAATGCCGTCGATTATAAAACCTGTAGGCACATGGCGGAGAATGGATTTACTAATCAAGATCAAGAATTGACTGTTGAGTGCCAGTTTCGAGCAGGGAAAAAAAAATAACTTGGGCCATGTGTGTCTTCATTCAACCTTCCAGATGAGTCCAAAATATTGTGGTGAGGTAGAGCCGACCAGAAAATGGTGTTGAAACTGCAGAGTCGATTTTGGGGTTCTTGAATCCTTGGGTTTTATTTCTTCAAAAGGATACCATGCGAAGCCGTGCTCTGGAGACCACCACTCAGAACATTGAAGAACTCTCTATGTCCTGGCCAGAGGACAGATCATCGCCGGGATCATAAGCTATTGATCACTACGTCCTTGCAGCACTTGCTAACCCTTTTTTTCCTGCCCAGACATCGGCGAAAAAGCCTCGTAAAAGTTGAACTGATAGTATTCGTGCGGAGTATAGATACATCAAGCTCATTTTTTCCCCTTCGGAGACCAGCCAATGGCTATCTGGAATTGGGTGCAGAACAAGTGCGATGATAGGATACCGTGTGTGCGCGGCTTTCTCGAATGCCCAACCATTCACTCTGAAAATATTTTGTATCTGGTGTGCTGAGTGTGTAGCTGGCCAGGCTAACTTTTTTATTCAACTCACCTTCGAGCCATGCAGCTCCTTGACCTGGAATGTCGGCTTGCATGCCACCCTGCTCCTGAAACTCCAAACTCAACAGGAATTCCCTAACAGGATACTAATAACGCGGGCTGAACGGTACGGGGGGGAATGATCCTTTTCTCCTCACAGTAATTCTGACCTGAGGGAATTGAATCCATGAACACAACATTATTACTTGGCACTCATTGCTGCTTAGGACACCGAAATCTCTACCGGTCAATGTGCAACTGTTCTGCAAGGGAAAATGGACACTTGCCTTGTACATGTTATTTGCCTTTCTTGCTAATTTAAAATCTCACCCTGCACCTACCGTAGGTTTTGTCATGGTTGTTTCTTCCCTCACTGCCGCTGCTGTTTCGCAGTTCTAACATTCCTGTTGGTCACGGGCTGGAGCACAAGCGTCTCTGGACAAGAAGGTAAGCAGCCGTCTTGTCCATGCGCGAGATTGGTGCCTATTGTGGTTTGGCTGTGTATCTCTGTTCATTCAGCATTCACTCTTACCTCATATCGGTCAAAGATGAACAACTAAACAGCCCATCCTCTCCTCACTCATAATTAATTCTCGTTCTAGGGTCTTTGATGAAAGGTCTACCGACCCCGTGGCAACATCTCTCATCAGCTTTGCCCTGCAAAGTGATTGAACATCACCAAGACCAGCTAGGTTGGATTGCATAATATGTTACTATGAGAATAGTTACATCCTTTCATGTGACACACTGGCTATCCAATTTCAGTGAGGGAAGCTATCTTTAACGCAGCATTTTAATTGGATTTAGAGTTTGAAGCCATCACGAGAATGCTCAGGGTGTGCAATTGTATCTTTTCTCTCTCTTCCATGCGGAGCAGATTGCGGTGTTTGGACAACCCGGCTGTGGCATTGCCGAGCTCACACGGCTAATCCCGACGAGCCTCATCCTGATCCCAAGTTGGCTCAATGTGAGCTGGTCGATGCGCAAGCATCGACCAAGCGAATCTTTGAGCCACGCAACTATACCTCGACTAAATATTATGGAAGGGACATGTCACTATTCCTTTGTCCTGAAGTGCGAGCATCTGCAGATGGTTCTCTTTGACCCACTTAGCAAAAAGGAAAATTGCAAAAAGAACCAACTCGGTTATGCCATGCGCATGCAATGGCCCTCAAGCCCAAGTATGTTTCTCGGTATCTATTTCATTGAAACACTTTCACGGCAATGGGATGGTTTTACAAGTTGACCGGCTGTCGATGGGTCACGGGTTTCCCAATAGAAGGGACACAAATCTCGCGGGTTTTGACCATTTTCCGTGAATAATACCATTTATTTTCTTTAGTTAACCTTATACAATGGTCTGTGGTGGCTTGAATTACTCGAGATGGTGTCCTTGCTTACCAAGTGAGTACCACTCCATTGAATCGTTTTGTAAGCATTTTGGGGGGTATCCAGTTCAACAATTTTTTCTCTTGATATTACAGACTTCTTCTCAGTAGGAGAAGCATCTTACAGCTCATTCCTGCAACCGTCCCGTCGTATATTTTTCCAGAACCCTCAATGGAATGGGTCGGCTACCCGTCGCACGAAACCCGTAGAACCGTCGCAATGGGTATGGTTGGGGTACGGTGTACAGCCTTACATTCATAACCTGGGATATAGATTGAGGTGTACATAAAGTTGAAGTGTCTCTCTATGAATAAATTCATTAGCCCAGATAGTGGGCTTTGCCACAAAGCGCGCTACCACGAGTTATTAGTACAGTGTCCGCCAAATTTGAAAAGTTGCACATGTTTGGTTTGCTTGTGTAATCGACTCGTACTCTGGTTCGAATCTCACAGGTGCGTTTCTCAGTGTTCAGTTTAAACGCAAAGACTTTATCTTTCTCACATTCAAGCTTCTCACCCAATCCTCATTTAATCCATATATTTGGACCATAGTGCCTTTGGCAGTCCTCGAGAGGCTGAGCCTTGGCTGAGCCCAGTGGTTTTCCTTCAGTTTTCTGGGTTGTAATACTAACACAATGGATTAGAGCCTCATTCAGTGCATTGGACTTGGATATGATTGGTAAGTTTGCTGCTCAAACTGGCCTTGTCTTCCCCTCGCGTGTCAAGGGAACCCCCGTCCCGACCCCCATCCAACGCCCTTCCGACCCCTCCGATCCTTCCGGTCGCTCTCGCGGTCACCGGTCTACCGGGACCGGTGCCGGAAACCGGCACGTGACCCGGAGGAACCCCCGATGGCACCATGCGTGTGACCAAGCCCGGGACATCTGCCGATCACTCCGGTCACATGGTCGTAGCTAGTAGCTTACTTATACCCACGGCTGACGTGGGAATCCTCAGAGTTTCTTCTCTTTGGATCCCCCACGTCAGGTATGCTTCTCTGTATATTTAGCTACCGTCA
Organism: Mycena capillaripes; assembly: GCA_029204075.1. NCBI lineage: Eukaryota > Fungi > Basidiomycota > Agaricomycetes > Agaricales > Mycenaceae > Mycena > Mycena capillaripes. Next base: position 1,390,689 of record JARHKZ010000021.1, read on the forward strand.
ATTAACCTTTGGATCCCCCACATCAGTCCCTGAGTACCTCGGGCCTTCGTGGTTGCCCTTACATCGCGTCTCATTTGTCGCGCCTCGCGCCTCGCGCCTTGCTGCATCTGTAATCGGCTCGATCTCCGAAAGCTTCTGAACCAAACATGGCCATGTACATCTCCCTTCTTCCCGTCACCATTCCACACCATCGCTCGTCCCGCTTGCTCGCCATCCTCCGTGCTTGCTCGGACTCATTCCCCGATGCTGTCGCACCAGTTCACCTGCTCTGCAGTCTCCTTTATGGGTTCCTTCCATTTCCTCTCCTATCTCACTTACTATTTACTCTGTATCTAGTAGCTCATTCTACACAATTTAGTTTCCCAGATTTGTCCCACATCGCTCGCTCTTGGCCCTTGTCGCTGCCACAGACACTGCCCAAGTTATTGAACTTTGTTGCATACGAACTCAGCAAGGTTTAATTACATCCTCCAGGACACACTGCACGGCTTAAGCCCACTTGCATCCATTTCCCTTCCTTCCGCACTCGCATGGTTGGTTGGTTTGTCACTATCCATTACAATAACATTGGATGCAAGTTTATAATGGAGTTGATCGTCCCTGAATTTCAGTGCTATGAACACGGAGGGTGCAGAGATCCAGTGAACATGTTATGGCTGAGTAGCTACTGTCCCATTATTAATTCTGGTCTCAAGGTGCTTGCTCATGGGTTGTTGATTGTCTGTCCCCGAGTAAAAGTGAAGATATTACGTACAAAAACACGGTTTGTGGTCATGATAATTTAATTCTCAAGTCCACAGGATACCTGCTGGGATTTGCCGCCACAACACCAGTGACCTGAGGGGTTCTTACATCCACTATATGGGGTCCTTATATTTAATCAGCATGTTTCCAGGAAATGTGATGTGATTAGAATGCTTCAAACACTACCGGTGAATTGTCCTATGACGTTGAGACTTTGAACATGGAACTTTTTTATTCACCGGTATTATTATTTGGGTTGAGTGTTATGACATTAACCGGTTGACTTGATGCTGTTCTCACTTTACAACAGTAGCACAACGACATAAAAAATTCTTGTAGCACAACAACATTGCATTCTTACTACAACCACCTACAGATGGACTGTTGTATTGCCATGAAGCGAGTGAGTGCGTCATTTATTCAGGCGATGCTGAGCAATATTTATCTGCCATCATCCTCCTTGTCCTCAGCTGATATCTCACGGGCTGATCATAACATTGGTTCTGGTGGTGGATTTTCGTTTCAACTCTTCCCCAAACATATATTCCGTTGCGGGGGGCTATGATTTATGAACATAAACTTGGTCCAGTCACTTATATTTTCTCTTCACTTCGCTTGTTTGATTCACAGTAATAGAGAAATATCCCACATCCTAATGATTCATCCCAATTATCTTGGGTCAGAGGACAGATTGTGATTCAGGAGAGCTGATGAGATAAAATCTTGGTTAAAAATGCCAGCACTCACCAAAAATACGCAGCTTTGCAATTGCATTACCTGTCATTGTTCAATGAAATCATATCCCCGGCCATTGAACCAAATCTCTTCCAAGACCATTTCTATGATACTTGCTTGCGAGTCGCAAGAATCTCACAAGACTGCCACTGACGGAGAAAAATTCCAGTGGACAAGCGGTTGCCAAGAAAATAAATTTTCAACTTCCAGTTGAAATGTGAGAGCTTGACCATGGAGCTTGTACAAAGCTGGATAGGAGTTAGTGGGCTTTGCCGCGACAGCGCGCTACCAATGTTATGTGTTATTGCCCGTCTCCTGGTGTTCGACGCGTGCTTCTAAAAGTGAGAATTTGGACTCCTAGAGACAAACAGGTGCACATAGAAATCAATAATATGAATACTACTCCTGGTTGAACAGGAGTGTGTGCGGTACGATCAGTGCACTTTACATAAATCTAGGGAGCCGCTCGTTATCAAGTCTATCAAGCATAACCACCCCAGCCACGTTGCTTCTTTAAGCGGAGAAGATATGGATATTCTGGTTTGCGTTGTTGTTATTGCACGTCAGGACCCGTACCACATTATCCTTCTGGAAGTTGACGCATAGGTTTGTAAGGGCGCCATTAGCAACGAGTTGGATGCCGCAGTTGTTCCCCACACTCTGGTTGGGTCCAGTCACCACGGGACAATCACCACAGACGATGTTCCACTGTAGGAATTTCAGGAAAAACTAGTAGGTATCAAGGGACCAGCGACACTTACAGTGGCTGTTCTGGTTGTGGTTGCAAGGAGGCTGGCGCCGTTATTGTTACCGGTCACGTCGATATCTTGGCCATTTTTGCGGGTCAATGTGAAGCGACCCGGGGCACCGGCAGGGTGCGCGGTGAAGACCTCGTTTACATTGGGCGCGGCAGTAGTAATCTGTGGGATAAGCGCTTGCCAGTGAGTACAGACAGTCTCTAGAATGTAACCAGGAAAATTAACCCAGCCGACATCGCCGACATGGCCGTTGCCTGACGGACCGAACATTTTTCAACCATTTGAGAGCATCATAATCAACGATCGCAACTGACCTATGTTTGTGGTTAAAACATCCCATCTGGCTCCGTTCTGGAACGTCGCAACAAACGACAATCCACTAAACTCTGAAAATTGCTGAGGAAACAATAATGATGAGCGCGAACTCGGCGTACTTTCCAGTGGGCAGACCACAGCTGCAGCAGCAGAAACGAATGCCGCGAGGATGGCGAACTTGAATGGCATGAGAGCAAGTGATGAAGAGGGAAATTTGTATGGCGATGGAAGTGGTTTCTGAGGCCTTTTATATCTTACACTCGGACAGGCCATGCATAATGGGCGGCGGGCTCTTGCACCCGGCGAGACCGAATGCCAAGCTTTGAAGCCTTCTATGGTCCTGCCGCCTCAGTTCGACTCAGTGCAACACAAGATCAATCAAGTCTTGGCGACACAGGGTTCAAAATGCTTATCCACCGGATGATCGCTGAATGGAGACAATGACGCGGTTTGATACCTCCATGGCAAAATGGCTTTGGACCAGATTATTGTTCACAAACACGTGGTGACCTGCGACCGAAGTTGAACATCAGAATTACATCTTTCTCTGTGAAATAAAGCAAAGAAGGCCGACGAATGCCGTGGCCTGCTAACAGAATCGATATGGCCTCGGGGAACTAATTTGGTGGCCGGTGGCGGACAACATAACAGCTTGGCTTGACATCCTCAACGGTGACCGTCACAGCCCATTCCGACCCATCCTGCCAAGGAGGTCGGCCTTATAGGGTGGGGAGGAGGGGGAGTCCGAGGAGGGCTGAAACAAATTCTTGGCCAAGTTATGAAACAGCTCCAGAAGGCTTCCAAACTGCACTTTGGATTATTTACATTGTGTTAGATGGGGAAAAGAGGTTCTTGGACCGTCTCCGCGTCAAATCCGGGTCACAAGGATCAGCATGACTTTAATCTTTAAACAATTTCAGCGCGTTGCATCCACCTCGCTCGCAATGGCAAAAGGAGGAAAGAGGATAAAGAAACAGGTGCGCGGCGCACACTAACAGCATTGATTTGTGACAATTCGTGTATCACAGACCGAAGGCGTCGAGTACGACGCATCAAGCTTCATGCCATGTCCAGATTGCCTCGAGGTGGTACACGTAGGGACAGGCGGTCCAGTGAGCCTGGTCAATCACAAACCAGCCTGAAAGGGACGTTTAAAAGGGCAAGAAGCAGAAAATCTCAGATATGTTCAAGCCCAACCCACGCGCACCACTTGTACCGAGCAATATATCCAGTGTACCACTCCTTCCCTCGACCGCTTTGGGAAACGAAAATTACGCGTCCGCGGCGCACACGAGCAGCATTGATTTGTGTCGATTGATCTAGTGGATTACGAGCGATTCGAACTACCTGTACAGCGTGCGAGGTGCCCTCGCCTATTACGGGCACCGCAGGTAAGCTTAAACTCGACTGTGGATCTCGACGCGTGTAGAGATCCAGATACGCATATGCCCGTCCCCGTGAAGGCCGACGCATGCAGGTGGCCCGTCAGGAACACGAGGACGGTGGTACGTCTGGGGCGCGAAGCGGCGAGCTCGCGCGCCTTGGCCAGCAGCGCAATGTGCCCGTTCTCTTCCACGGCGTTGGTGCCGTCGGTGTGCGTGCTGATGATGACCGACTCCTTTTTGTAGTGCGTCCCTTCGACGACGACGTACAGCGTGCGCGTCCGGCGCTTGTGGATCAGCGTACCCGTCGACGTGAGCGTGCTGCTCTGGCCGGCCTTGGCCTGCGCGTTCTCCAGCGCCTGGTTGGTAACATAGAGCGCGGGCACGCCCTGGTAGTTGATCTTGAAAGGGCCGTACTGACCGAGGGCATTGAGCGAGGAAATGTTGAGCCAGTTGTAGATAACACCCTTGACGCCTGCTGCCGCCGCGGCAGTCAGGTTCTTGACGCCCGCGTTCGTGGCCGGGATGCCGGGGATGGCGCCCCATTGCTGCGAGCCCGGCCAGACGGGGAACACAGCGGTGCCGTTGGTCGGCGTGTTCGTAATGTTGACTACGGCAATCTTGCCCTTGGCAGGCGCCCAGTCTGGCGAGACGGTCGCGCCCGCCGGGTCTGCGATCTGCACTAGTGAGCCACTCACGCCGCTGGCTCCAGTATTGCCCGAATACGGCACATACGCGAACGGCGGGACGGACTGGCCATTGATGGATAGGGCGAGCGGGGACGGCGGGGTGTTGTAGTCAAAATTAAAGTATTCCGAGATGACCTTCAAGCCCAAGCTCGTGAGTCCGCGCTCCAGATAGTCGACGAAGTTGGTGTGGTTGGTCGAGCCGGTCAGTCGGCTCTTGAGCTGCGCAACAACATCGATCTCCTTTGTGTAGAAGGAGTCTCCTGGTGGGCTGGGCAATTTTTGCGAGCTTTTGGCACTGGCAAAGCCACAGAGTCCAATGATGGCCGGTAGAGCCCGAGTGAACAGCATAGCTGCAGCGCCAATTGGGCAGACCAACAGAGATGAGATACGCAGGAACAACAACGACAATGACATCTCCACTCACCTAACTCTTCTACTACTTTCCAGTAGACTCGCAGGGGTGCCAGTCGACGTCCCACAGACTACTCCCACTTGGTCACAAGACATCAAAAGACAAGAAGCGCCTGCGCTTCGCTCCGGCGCCACATTTACACAGTGTTTATTTGAAAAGAAAAGACTCATTAAACACAGACTGGGAATGAATAATGATCTGAATCTATGTAAGTCTCCGAGGATTGCGGTGAGTACAACTGCAATCCGGATGGAACACCGAGAGAAGGCAGGAATCCCCAAATATATTCTCAGCCTTGGAAGAGAGAGACGGGGTCAGTTCAACGGCGAGGATCCGCGTTAATATTGAAATCAACTCACTCGATGGAGCTCCAGAGATGAAATGCCTGTGCTCCAATCAGGCGCCAGGCTCGCATAATAGGGGAGTTGTGGAATAGATATAATCTGCCTTGGATTCAACGGTGGAACAGAGTCAGGAAAAATTAAGATATGGATAAATTGAAGAAACTTGCAAATGTTGAGCAGCAATGATCGCCCAAAAATCGAGGGCAGGTAGATGAGCTCGGAAATCATGACAGCGCTTGGCGCGAGAGAACCCCCGTGAATTTTAGTAGAATATGGGACAACAGAGGAATAAAGCGCCTCATCTTGGGCTTGAGCATCTGGCCAGAATCAGGGCGCGAGGACAGCGACAACGGGAGTAGACAGCCGGCATCCGAGGTCTGGATATCTTGAGCATGGATTTGCTATGCACTCTTAACAGCGTTGACGAGTACCGTTCCAACATCACTTGACATGTGTCGAATTTGACAGGGACCAAAAGATGGGTCGGATATTGAGAAGGGCTATGGGGTCGGGGAATAGATGAGGGAAGGAAGGAAGAGCGAAATTCATGAGCCACGTCTTTTATGTGAGGAATGTGGAAGGCTGCGGCTTCACGAGACCTGCCTCTACAGCTTGAAGGCCCAAATCGGGCAGATTTTTGTCGCCTCGAGTTCTGTCGAGTGGGATCGATTGCACGCATATGGCTAGACAGAATCTCGCGCAGCTCGTATCCCGGATCTGAGTCTCTGAGGCCCTCTGAAGTGCCCAGAAGTCCGAATTTGGGTTTGAATCTACAACACTGGGAGTCTAGAATCATCGGATTCTGTGGGAACGATTTCGCAAATCCAGTCAGATTGATATCACCTGCTGTGAAAATGCTGTGGCCATGCAACGCTGGATGGGAGTGTATGGCGAGAGAAGAGAGAAAGGAGATATCCTTGATGGGGATGAAACCAAAGAGACGCAAACGAAAGCCGGTCATTTCGTTAAAGAAACGGTAGATCGCCCGCATGCAGCACGATCACGAGCTAGGTCTGAAAATCTCACGCGAGCTGTCAAATTCGCCTTTTTTGGTAGGCAGAGTTCGCGGTGGGTTGACCCAGCTGAGGTTTAGTCCTCAATTGGACCTGCAAACAAAGTCTATATACATTTCTCTATTCTCTTTGATTTACAATACAAGGCAGTGCGGTAGTGTAAGAGTAAGATTCCGAGTGCGTGAGAGCTCGATAAATAGTACCTCAGACTGAGGGCTGAAGACTGAGTGACTCAGTCTTCGGCCCTCACCACATTTTGGTCACTCCGCGCATCTACCACACCTCATCGATCATCCTCGGTCGATCCGCCAAACCTACGCCCCCGCTCCGCCGCATCTGCCCCAGATCACTGCGCCGATCATAGGGCTGCACGCCGTTCCCGTCGCGCCGGTTCTACGGGTCCCGTCGGACGGGTGGCCGTCCCGTTCCGTTGGACTCTTTGGGGAAAAAATGACGGGACGGCAACGGGACGGTTGGCTGGTCTGACGTATGAAGGCCGCCATCGGCCAGAATAAATTGAGTTTGCCGTCATGGCCGATCATGGCCAAACATCGCTTATCCTTGGCCGTCATTGTCAATTCTAGTCCATCCTGACATTTCACTGCCAATCCTCGCGATTTCCTAACCTGTCCTGACGGTATGTAATAGGATCGATAATGACAGGTTGTGAACTCATCCTAATGGCATCCCAATGATTTCCTGAAACACTGTCGGATGATGTGCAAATCTAGCTTTGTGTTGCATTGCATTCCTATCCATTCCTAACCAATCCTAGATGTTCACGTCTTGTTATTGACGGCATTGATGACATTATTCGGCTCGTATTTTCTGATCCCGATTCTAGGGCTGCGACGCATTCCCGTTTTGAAGGGCCCCTCGCGACGGTTACCGACTCTTGGCCGTCACGCACCATTAAATATGAAGGCCTTGGTACGCTTTTCTGTGCTCATTCCCCCCTCTTCCCCGCCTGGATGGACTTACCTTACTTTGGAACCAAACTTTCTATTTGTCCCTCGTGGCGGTTGTGCGGTGCCGATTGTCTTCACTCTTGCGTTACATTTGTTGCTGCCAACCCAGCTGGTGAGTGTATGCTTCGATGATTAACCGCTGATCCCATTGGCACCAGGGTTTGAAAAAATTGACACGGTTTGCTTCATTTGCGAACACCCGTGGAGGATGCATATATATCCAAAGTTCAGGCATTTCTGCTCATTGCACGAGGTGGCACAAGTGATGGGTGTTGTGCAGCCTTCTTCTCTGTAAGTGAACTAATTTATTCCTCGGTGGCAAGTGCTCATCTCTCCTGCCATCAGGAACCTGTCTGAAATATGCATCTTACATGCATCTGCAGTCTGACGTGGGCGGTACATGCTGTTCTCCCACAACTGTCTGTCCCTGTGTCTGTTAATTCTTTGAGCTCTGGTCTCCTACTTCTAATCTCTTTTAGCGCTGCGTCATCGATCTTCGGCGCAGTCCCAAGCACAGCTGCTTTGAATCTGCCGTGGAATTACAAATGTAAGTCATCATAAGAGTCCACTCTTCACGATCATCTATGCCGAGGCGCCAATTGAATGGATGAGGATCATGCTTTAACTGTCTTCGAGATTCTCAGCCGTCGTCCAGAATGATCATTCTTGTCTCCGTACTCACACAGATCGCACGGATAATCGTGCCTTGAATAGTGGTGATTCCTTCCAGAACAGTCGGTATATTTTCATTTGAATGAACTTGCACATCTGGCAGAATCTTCTGCTTCCTTGACTTTTTTCCGCTGACTCTGCATCACATGATCTATGCACATTTATCGAGTGCACGAAAATAAAGTTACCGCTGATGCCTTGATGCCGTCGGCGTCTTATAGTTCTAGCGTAATGATTCTCACCATTCAAACATTTGCTGTATTGTTGTCTTCGGTTCCCCTCATTGAATAAATCCCCCCTCTGTGAATATAAATTGCGTGCCAAACCAAGTAATGTTGGAAGTACAAACGTCGAGTCCTACTGGCTACGGCACACACCGGACGCCAGTGTACCGGTTGGTTGAAAACATTCTGTCAGTCACTCGGCCATGCCGCAGTGACACCGTTCATTTAATTCTCGGTATTATACTTTTCCGTACTTGTTCGTGTTTAATTCTACAGTCTCTAAGTAGGTATAAAAACCTGTACTTATTTCGTTCACAATGATCGAATTTACTTCTACAAGTTCCTCTCCAACCAGCTGCGTTCTCAACAGGTTATGGGCCCCGCCCACCTGTAATTCGCTCCATTCAACACATCTTCCCACGCCATCACACTCCCGCCAATAATCACGCCAAACTCGCGAAACGATGTCGGACAGCTCTAATGCATACCGCATCAAACTGCTCGAGGGCGCCCAAGGTTACCCGACATGGGCTACCAAAATTATGGACATTCTCACGGAGCTCGAGTATGATGAATACATCACCGGATCGCTCTGCGAGAAACCCGTCGTTGCCAATCAAATCGACACAGCCACTGTATCAGCTTTGAAGGAATGGGAGAAAAAACAGCGGAAGGCACTCACTGTCATTCGCCTGCATGTTGCAGAGGGACCTATGGCCTACATCCAACGAGCCACCACCGGCGTCGAGGCATGGAATAAGCTCCAGAGTGTTTATCAACCCAAGGGAGCCATCAACATTATTCGACTCTGCCGGCAGATCTTCCGCACAGCTTGTGACGAGGGAGAAAGCGTCGAGGAGCATATTCGGAAGCTCACCGACATCAAGGGCACACTGGAGGAATACGGCACCACAATCAGCGAAGTGGAATTTGCCATTATCATTCTCACGTCCTTCCCAGACTCGTGGGACACTTGGGTTGGCGGTATCGACTTGGTCAGTATTAAAACATCGGACGACATTATTGCTCGCATTCTCCAACAGGCAAATCGCCCAAATCCCAAGCCAGAATCTGACGACACCGCTCTACCGGCCCACAGCGGAAGCTCCAGCGGCAATGACCGCGAGGGCGCATGCTTTCATTGCTAACGGCCCGGTCATCGAGTCGCCGACTGTCGTGACAAACAGAGTGGAAAAACCTACGGAGAAAACCAAAAACAGCACAACTATGACCGATATCAGCGCAACAAGAAGTCGCGCGGTCGTGTAAATTGTGGCGGATCATCCAAGGCTAATGCGGTCGAGGAACAGCAGGAGCAGGACATTGTTTTTGTTGCCACGGAACGCCGCGGATTAACGAAAATTCATGGTTATTGGACAGCGCGGCGAGTACCCACATCACCAATAACAATGCTATTTTCTCCTCGTACACCCCACTAGCGGATCACAAAATTGTTGGCATCGGTTCCAAACCAGCCGTGGGGTACGGATCAGCAAAACTTCGGTCCACCGTTGATTCCAAAATTACCACGGTCACTCTCCATCGCGTACTTTATCTCCCCTCATCCCCGCACAATCTCATTTCCCTGGGAAAGCTCCATCGCGCTGGCCTTCAGGTCGATTGGGATTCACTCTGTTTGATCTGGTCTGGATACCACCCCGGTGCCCTGGTAAGGTTTTAAGAAGTATTTTCTTATCAGATATTAACCCAGGTTATGGGGATTCACTCCGTTTGATCTGGTCTGGATACCACCCCGGTATTCTCAGTGGTGTAACCCACACTCTAGCCATTCTAGTTCAAACTTAGGTGATGGTACATTAAGGCTCACCAAAAGCGTCGAGGTTGAATGTAGTACCTTGGAATATCTCTGCAGACAACTTCAACTCTGCCAACGACCTGCCGTTGATATGTCCACTTTCCGAATCCCTGACTGTCTCTAACTCAAAATTGGTACGATTGAAGATTTAACAGTACCTCAGGAGGGCGCCGCAGCACCGGACAGCACCGCACGTCCACGACAATGAGCGCTCGCTCCTTGTCCAAGAAGCGCCGCCTCACATTGGGTACCTGCTGCCTCACGTATGTTGCGACGCCGTTGACCGCCGCGTCAACCCGCGCGGGTAGTACACAGCGATGTGCAGAGGAATTCGCCGCGTGCCGCTGTGCTACCCCCGCTACTGCCGCGTCCAACTGCTTGTCTGTATTAACTAAACAGTGTCAAACGCGATGCACGAAGAAGCCACAGGAGTTTTATTACCCGTCCATCCCAGGTACAAACCCCAGAAAGCGCATACTGCGAGGTCAATTTTGCGCCGCCGCGTCAACCCGCCGCATTGCCGCCGTGCCAACTCCCTCCCGGCGACGTATGCTGGTCCGTCAGGTCAGAATATCTTTATGGGACTGCATGTTTGAGGGAGCGCTGGTCGTCCCTTCCGAAGCGTCCCTCTCAGACTTGCCCGGTCCATTCTTAATCAGCGCTAACTACTACACTCACCAGTGCTCCCTAGATTTGAAAGGCTAGCCAACTGTTCTTAGTCATTCGGCCGCACACGACATGCCCCCATCAGTCATGTAAAAGCCGTCAACGTTGTCGGTGCCAATACATATATACCAGTATTATCTTGGACTCTTGAATTCGGTGGTAATTCCTATCTGCTCTCAGCTTGAAAGCGAATTTGAACGGTTTTTACTGGGTCATAAACGGCGCAGAGAATCATTTGATATTTACTCCGATAAATTCCAGCGATCAACTTTTACTGTGTGAAGGTTTTCGACTCATGAACCCAGAGCGATCTGCGCCTCAGCAGCGGGCACGGCGACATCGAAAACTGACTTGCAATATGGAAAGATTACCAAATTGTAACTCACCCAAGGACCCACAAATATCTGATCTTCAGTTCAAACATGACGAAGAAGACTTGAAGATGGAGAAGGGTGTTTGAAATCTGACCCAGAATGTGGTATTGATTATGATACATCTCGGAGGTGAATAAAATCATAGGAGCTCATGGCTTTCTGAGTAGATCACACGCATACACTACGCCGCCTCAGACTGCAAGCGAAGACTTGTTGATTGCCCACAAGACCGCGAAAAGGGTCAAAAATTCTGACATTTGTTGATTTCTGAACAGCGACTCCACACAAGTGTCGGATTCCTATATATAGAACAAGACGGGCCTCCGCTTCGCTCCGGCATCCGAGGTCTAAGTAAATGGAGCCACGCGTATTATTGCAGTCGGAAAACATCCTTATAGCGTTAAAGAACTGACTCCGAAACAAATCCTTCAATACAGTGGACGATTCATGATCAATGGAAAGAAAAGATAAAGTCCATCATCATAAGAAAGGAGCGAGGAAGACAAACTGATAGACTGTCGAGAAATTCGGTAGACCGCCGTAATATTGCGCCTCGGAAGGACAACATAGTCTTGCATCCAGCCTGACTAGCAGATCAACCCAAGCCGGCAGCGGACCGGATATTTTGCAACATATCAGATAAAGCAGAGTTTTGCGCCGAAGGGTAGAGCAGATTGGAGGCTGGGTGAGCATACTTGTCCGGTAGATCATCGAGATGGCACAGAAACGAACCCATTAATACAGAGGCCACAGAAGCCGTTAAATATGGAAGGAGATAGCGGAACAGGAGTGGCTGGCTACATAAACACAGAATAGGTTGCCGGCAGTCCGAAGCACGACGAGACTGAGTCAGCGCAGAACATGATGGAAGGGACATTGGACCTCAGTAGGCGCATCCAGCATCTTCAGACCACGATTTTAGAGAAAACAAAATTGATACCGCCGTTAGAGCAATATGATCAATCTGAGAACGGCAGCAGGAGGAGACATGATCACGACGGTGCCAGCATTGAAATACCTGAGAATTTTACCATGCATGGAATCGTTTGAATCGGAGTAGAGAAGGTTACAGCAACAGACAGAAGTGTTGAGGGAGCAGAGCCGGCATTAATTCGAGCAATAGTGCAGGCACAGTACTTAACTTGAGGAGAAGGGAGCCAAGGAGAAGATGACTACGGGAACGTAATGAATGCGGCCTTTAAAGGTCCAGAATTATCGGGAGCGATGCTGCGCAACCTTTAAGCCCAGGAGAAATAGCGGCTGAATGTAAGAGCACTGGTTCAGACTTGAGGGACATTCATCGTTGAGGGGATCGAATAGCCGATAATTGGATGGGAAGCAAAAGAGAGGGGGCCGGGAACGAATGGAAACTCCTCTTAGCTTTTATGAAAATTCCTCCGTGGCCGCAGTAAGAGCAACGTGCGCCAATGTAGCCCAAATGGAGTGGTCTCTGGAGAACTGACAGCTCACGAGACTGATTTCTACAACTCCACAATCCCAATTTGGTTGTCTTGGGCAGATCGCAGTTGTTCGCAGTTCGGAAGGAACATCGAGCATTTGCTGCGGCATGTAGTCCAAGATCATGGGGTTCGATTAATTGAGAAAAAGGATAAGACCAAAGAGGTTATGAGTGGACGAGAAACATAGAACGTTAAAAGGAGCACAGATAAATGGGGATTCAACACAGGATTTCCACCATCTTGTTAAAGAACGGTTAATGTTGAGAAGTTGTGGGGCCACCCGAACAACGATTGTTGAGGTTCTGCAACCTCATCCACATGGTTAATCGGCACTACCGGCACTAATCGACGTCATCCAATTAACGTTGATGTGAGTTGTCGAGTTTCTATTTATAATGTCACGATGATGAACTTGAAGAGACTCGGAGCCCGTTCATGCGGTACTTGACCAATTTCTGTCAATTCCGTGGCTTGATTGGGTGTTAATAGGTTTGCACAACCTGACATCGGATGCAGCCTCTTGCCACAAAGTGGCCGAGCGAGGGATATCAACTCAGGCCAACCACGGACAATTGGCAAAGCACGGCAAAGCGGTATGCCATCACTTTTCATAGGCATGCCCGCAGCGGTCAAGGAACACTGCAATTCTTGCATGCTCTCAGTAATACCGATAGACAGAGAGCTGAGGTGTGAAAGTGAACCTAGAGCTCTCAGGGAGAACCGATGGGTTTATTACATGCAAGATGACCGTATTGCCCTCGGCAATCGAAATGCCGTCATTTGCTCCACGGTCGGAAAACCGTCAAGATGTTGACTCCGCAACGACAAGATGGTGAAGTGATTATGCCTTACTTCCAACTGCTGGGCTACTTCCGTTGGATGAGCATTGTTCAGCAAATGTTCACATCGGAATTAATGCCAGCAGCGAGCCGGCGAATCGGCTGTCGGCAGCCGTCCACATTCACTGGTGCCAAACGGCGACACATAGAAATTATTGGGAGTGTTCTGCCGATTGATCGGAACCTGCTGGAACTTGTGGCATATCCGGCATTCATCAGCACTCTTCGAGGGGCCATGGCTTGCAATAATATCTCGAGAGGGAAAGAATCAAACCAAAAGCATGGTACTTCTGAGATCTTTGAACAATAACTGAATTGTAGGCATTTATTCTGTGTCTCATTGGAGAGATTTCCAAAGATTTCACGAGTGCTGCAGGGAGATAATAAGAATGAAAGAAGGAACTCCATGCATGTTTGTCAGTCTCACTGTTATAAACTTTGTAGGCCCATTTTCACGATGAAAATTGCGGGTACTTTGGGCGAAAAATGTAAGATCTGAGTCCTGATGGACACGGTTTCTGGCGGCGAAAAAAGACTATGATCTACCACGGAGACCCAGTTGGAACAGACAGGTGGGGGATTTACTTGCTTGATATTAGTACTGAACACAACTGTGTTCTGAGATGGCTCATGCTCTAAAGGGGCCAACAGTGCTAGAGATATCCATTGAACTTTGTGTGAGCCCAGGTTCAGATCAGTGCAGAAAACCCAAATGGAAGCATATTGTAAACCAGAGACACATCATCTTTGAATTTTCCGTTTATGATTTTTGCCCAAGATACCTAAGACATTTGCTCTCGGGCATATGTGCAAGCAAGAGTCAACCAGCTACATTATACACATCTCTGCAATTATTGAATCCCATCCCAAGTGATCAAAACACTAGAAAAATGCCCATGGGGCTGCGAGGAGTCAACCAAAGGTGGTGTCTTCAAAGTTGCCGGAGAGCTATATAAAAAATCACCCGTAGCGAAGTATGGGCACACTGCTAGTTCATGTATATTCAAAATATATATCTCCATGTTGTTCAATAGCCAGCTAGGGCCCATCTGTATGTCAAACAGAGCAGAACTTGTTTTTGTCGTTTTATGAGGTGTAGATGACGAAGGCCCCGGGAAGCTCCCGTGTGGTAACTCCGGATTTAGGGGATTTGAGGCCGAAATTTTGCGATTTTCAAGTCGGGATTTCGGGGATTTGAGCACAGATTTTCGAAAATCAACTCCAGAGTTAGGGGATTTGAGGCCGGTTTGGTTCCAAATTTCTTGCGCATCGCGTTCCAGAAAAATATTCAAGGAGGTGGTTCAGCTTTCGTGGAAAACAGGTTACGAAAGTGAGAAATTTGAGATTTCAGGTGGGACAGCGTCCAGGAGAGCCAGATGAGCGAAAAAGAGGGAGATTTCGTGATTCTGTATTTGAAAATGTCACTGATTCCGTGACGTGACTGCGTGACAAGCCTCTCCGACTTAGGGGATTTGAGGTCCAAAAACCACAAAAAGTTAGGGGATTTGAGGCCATTTTGAAGGAATTTCCGGAGTTACCCTTAAGGGAGCTTCCCGGGGCCTGATGGCGAAAGGAAGTTGAAATACTGCGCTGCACGCACTGAAGGTGTATCTAAAGATCCATGGACTTGTGGGTGGCTAGGTCTACGGCTAAAAATATCTCGAAGCTGACAAAGGGTCAGGACTGGCTTGGACTGGATAGTGGTGTGCGGCGACGCGCCATTTCGGCCGCTGGAGGCAGTACTGATCCTCGCTCTCTGACAGCGTCAACCGAGGCACCTCCACTATAACATGCAATGCAAGGAGGGTGCTATCATGATTAGAGTGATATGATTTGACGGAGGTTGTTCAACCTCCCTGTAGTGTCCTTCAACGGAAGTGGAGATCTCCGACTTTGAGAGAAACAGGGGATGTATGGGGAAACCCCTAACTACGGCAGCTATCACACGGTGGACAGCACAATGGGAATGTTTAGGATCTCGCAAGATGTTTGAGGAGCAGAAATCAAGACGGAACCGTGATAAATTAGGATGCCTTCAGATCCCCTAGGTTAGACAAGGACATTTAATGACCACAAAGATTAGGATCCCCCATGAAGTTATCAGGATATCACAAGGAATGATTATGATCAACTAGGACCGGCCGTAATGAAGCAGGATGGGTCGGGATGGGCAATGACCGTCTAGGATTGATCTTGATCGGCTGTGACAGTTGATGATGTCAAGACAAGCTGTTGTTTTGTCCGGCAGCGGCCACCAAACTGACGGCCGTCAAAAAAAACGGTCGTCAACGGAACGAAGCGGCGCAACGGTAGGCAGCTCGGTTGAATTCGCGTCCATTCAATGGTTAGAACTAATAGAAGTTAAAATGTCAAAATTGAAGTCGCTTGCGTGAGCGTGTTCGGCAATCATCTCGGCAATCCAAATTTGGTGCCGCTCTTCCACTTAACTGAGTTACCTCCACCACACCTTCCAGCATACGCGAAAAGAACACGTCAATCTACTTGAACTATGCAAATATACTGCCATTAGCGACAATTATCCACCCTGGAGATTCATACGCTAAATTGGCTGATACATCAAGGCAAATGCCGCCCAACACATGCCGAATTTTCAGCTGCAAAAGATACTCCCGCAGTGTCCAGATGCCGTTTATTTTTTTCCGTCGGGAGGTTGACTAATACCTACTTATTCTTTATGCGGCCATGGATCCGAGGAGGGCTATAAAAGCTGGGCCCGGGGTGGAAGGTGAGCTTCCATAGCATCTTCTGACGATATATGATCGGTAGTGAAATGGTGGTTCGCTCCCAAATGTACCTGGTGAGTCTTATTTGACATTGCAGACCCCGGTTGGCTCATTTATCTTTAGGATTTGCCATTGCCGTTGAGCGAAAATTTTTCTGGTGGGCATGACACTTTCTCTCTTTGGAGGGCGAGTTTGAAGCCTGACGCCATCTGAACCTTGACGATCAAGCAGCGCCTTCATCTTGCTCACAACGCGGTAAAGGAGATACTGGGAGAGTAGACGATGACATAACATTCAATTCATGCTGCTGTGCGTCTTTCGCATCCCACGAATATATGAATTGCGCCTCATAACACAGTTCGGTGATTTCTAAAGTATATCTTGAGGCTGTAGAAGAAGCTCGTTGGTACGCCGTCGCCCGTGACAGCCGTCGTGTCGCCCGTCCCGTCCCGTAGGACTTTTCGAACCTCTCGCGACGGGACGGGAACGGGACGGCTTTACCCGTTCGACTCCCGTTAAACTGACGGCCGCTCCCTTCTATGGGACTGCGTGCAGCCCTATGCTCCTACTGGCCAGCTATCATGTACTGCGGAGCTGCCGAGCCTCGGCAGTACGAGATTTCTTCGCAGGTTGAAGGTCAGGAGGCCAAGAAATACTTCCATGAAAGTGCTTTCGTTCCACGGGTGTGGGAGGCTTTTCACATATCTATGCATTGATATCGCATCTGCGACCAGGTAAGTGGAATCTTAAAGCAAATAGCAACCAATGAACGCCAAAATTCCCAGGCCGTGGACATAATCAACCCCCGTCCTGTAACCCACCAAATCCGATTCTCTGTAATGGCCTAAAATTCCAGAGCATATTCACCAATCTTGGCCGATCCTTCCGTTCATAACCGCGGTTTTGCAAGGAGGATCACCCTCTTTATAAAATTGAGCCTCTCTGTCTGTCTGAAGCCTTTGTAAACCTCTCACTCGTCTGCGATCAGCCGACAGGCATTTCTTATTTATAAAGTGGGGACGGCGTAAATTTGGACCAGAGCAGTGTGTTATAGTGGGTCATCATCGCTTGGCAGGCCACTCATCCTGCCATGGACCCGTCCAAAGCAGAGCAGGCGGCCCCTCCCCAACTCGCGCTCAATGACGAGGATCTCCTGGCGCGCCTGGGCTACAAGCAAGAGTTCAAACGCGACTTTTCCCGGTTGGAACTCTTCGGGTTGTCCTTCAGTATCATAGGGGTCGTTCAGTCTATCGCGATTGTACTTCTGTTCTCGTTGCCATATGGAGGACTGGTCGGAATGGTCTGTTAAGCTTATAGTCACTCCGCGACGTGTTTTCTGACGCTCCGACCGTCCGTCGGTTATAGGTCTGGGGGTGGTTCGCATGCTGCTGGTTTATCGTCATTGTTGCGCTGGCTATGGCAGAGCTAGGATCGGCTGCACCCACGGCAGGGGGGCTGCAAGTATTCAGTAACTGCTGCCAAAAGGTCTTCTTAAATTTCACAGATATTACTGGACGTTCAAGTTTTCTTCGCCCAAATATCGGAAGCTTATGTCGTGGCTCATCGGATATTTCAATACCGGAGCATATATCGCCGGTATGGCGGGCGCGGACTGGGGAATTGCGACACAAATTATGGCGGCAGCCAACATCGGGTCCGACGGACAATTCGTTGCAACGAACGCTCAGGTGTAGTACGTTGTCGTCTTCTCTTTACCTTGCGAAGAAGTCTGAGTTTTCGGATAGTGGCGTGTTCTGCGCCCTCCTTGTCTCTCATGCTACCATGGGCAGTTTGGCGACGAAATTTATCGCCCGTTTACAATATTTCTACGTTTTTCTCAACATTGCGTGCGTAGAATCGGAAATTAACTTTCACTGATCTGACCTGCTGACGTCCCGTACCAGTGTGTTCTTAGTCGTTATTATTACTCTGCCGGCGGCCACTCCGAAAGAATTGCACAACTCGGCTTCTTTTGCCTTCGGACACTTTGAGAACAGTGAGAACAGCGTTTTCCTGGCTTTCCTGTGGCTCAAAATACGCTTCTTTCAGCTTCTGGCTGGACAAATGGATATGCTTTCATTATGAGCTTCCTAGCTCCAGCGTGGACAGTCTGTACATCCCTTCTCCTTGTGTTCTCGAATTGTTCTGTGTTAATATTATTCTCCCAGCGGGATTTGATACGAGCGTACATATCAGCGAGGAAGCGCGAGACGCTCCGCGCGCTGTGCCATTCGCTATGTTGTCTTCAACAATTCTGGGTTGCATTCTGGGATGGAGTGAGCAAACGGTTGTTAACCATGGCTATCACCTAATACCGTCTGAAGTCGTCACCATCGTGCTGGCGTTTTATATCGGCAACGACCTCCATTCAGTGATCGGGAATTCTATCGGTCAACCTATGGTGACTGTGAGTGAAGTTACTTACTCGAGTAAGGTCGAGATGAATCCAACTGTGTTCTGTGCTAGATCTTCTTCAACAGCGTAGGAAAGCAGGGAACGTTAGCGATCTGGACATTCATGATTTTGACGTCGTGGACGGGGGGTGAGCCTGCTCTCTTAACCCTAGACCAGGTTCTCTAACCAGACCATTTAGCAATGGACTATGTGCGGCCTACATTCTGCGATTTCGCTAAATCCTAATTAGATATCCCTCAGCTCATTGCAGGGTCGCGTCAGCTGTTCGCCTTTTCGCGGGACCAGGGTTTCCCTCTGTCAGGTTTATTATATAACATCGATCCGAGGACGAAGACGCCTGTGCACGCAGTCATCTTCCTGGCGTTTATGGCACTCCTTCTTGGACTGCTCTCGTTTGCGGGACCATTGGCGATCAGTGCCGTCTTCACCATGTCAATTGTATGCCAATATGTCGGTTTCGCAACGCCAATCATTGCTCAATGGGTGGGCGGACAAAAATTCGTGAGAGACTACCTCTATTATGTTAGGTCGAATAACAGGAGGATTGTTGTAGACGCCCGGGCCGTTTAACCTCGGCCTCATGAGCGCGCCAGTCGCTTTCGTGGCCTCGGTGTACATGATATTCATGATCGTTGTCTTCATGTTTCCCGCCACTCCGGATCTTACCTCCCACAGCATGAATTATACCGTGGTTATTCTGGGTGGGACGCTTATGCTGTCTCTCGGATATTATTTCTTCCCGAAATACGGGGGGAGACATTGGTTCACTGGCCCGGTCGAAACGATCCGAGATCTCGGCCCTTCAAATGATGAGAAGCTGAAGCATAGCAGTAGCCTGGAGGCCATGGAGACCTGAAGACCATACTGTACTTTGTACCACTGAGGAGTCAGTCGGAACCCCCCCAAAATGACACTCATGTCAATACCATGTTGTTGTATGTACTTCCAGTGGACAAAAACGGAATTGGAATAAATATTTGTACACAGTGAAATGCAGTTGGAGCCGATGCGGCCGTTTGTTGAAAAAATCGAAATATTGATGTTTCAACCAAAGATGATGATGATTGAGAGCAACTCGGACTCTCGATAGCAATTCTCAAATTCCAGATGCATTCAGCCCTTCTTCCTTCGGATTTGAACTTATTTTTTCATCCTTCAACAGTGATCTCACTACGTATCTAACCCCCTAGCCTCTGCCTTTCGACAGGCCTAGACTCACACGTGACTAGGCGGCTAGCTTCGGCTACGCGGCGATCGGTGGCTATACCCTGCCGAGACGTCTCGCCGTGATGGATGTCTATTAGGGCCGTCAGCGCAGTGCTTGTCTTCTTCAGATCCTTGTCTCGAAGCAGGCCCAGGATTGGGGAGCGCACGTGTCAGGTCTCTAGAAAGTGGAACCGGAAGACGGCGGAAAATTTCTTTGCTTCTCCGATGCTTCAGAGCTAGTTCGCCAGACAGACATTTCAACGTTCGGTGAAAGAATGTGTCCTTTTTTTGTGCTCAGACTAAGCGAATGTGTAATATCAATACTTCAATAAAACCTTTCCTCCATCATTTTACTCCTGATACATAGGCGGCGCACCATTCATATTTGCCATCTGCTCCCTCAACCTCCTCATCTCCTCCACCAGCAGCGGGACAGGATCCAACGACGCAGCAGCCTCGCCCGAGCTGGAATTCGACACGCCTCCATCTGATCCCGGCCCATCACCGCCCCCAGCCTCAGGAATCGAGTCCTCTGTCGCTGCGGTTGCATCCCCGAGCGGTGACTGCACACTCCGAGGACGCTGAGTGCTACTAATCGGCGGGCTTTCTGATGTCGTCCGCGGTGTCGTGGCGGCTTTTCCACCCCCATTTGTACTGGCGTTCCAGGCCTTCTCCGAAAACGCTCCCAGGGTCCTCACCATCCCAATCGGAAACGGCGTCGCCGTCGTATTAGCGTTCGCTCCTCTCATCAGTGGTAATCGCGTAACAGGTACAGCGGAGCTGTTTGGCGATGCTGATGATAGTGGTTCGTCGCTAAAGGGAGTGACGGTATATGTGTTGGGGGTAACTAGTTGTTCTTTGTGGAGGCGACTACGACGTTTGATACACAACAAGAGGAGGAGGGCGATGACGAGACAGATGGGGCTAAGCGTTGCTCCGATTATGATGCCCTGGAAAAGGAATTACCGAAAGTACTGGAGGATGAAATGGAAGAGTAAACTCACAGTATTTGACTTCTTCGTACCCGAAGTAAAGGCGTTCAGCGAATCTGCCGAATTTGAAGGGCCTGAAGGGCCTGAAGGGCTTGATGAAGAATCGAAAGCCGTAGTCCCCGGTGACGGGCCTGCGTCCAACCTACTACTAGTAGTAGTACTTGCACTCGGATCAGAGCCTACGGCCGTTGATTTTGAGTGTGAATAGCTTACCGTGAGGCAGAAGTGGGATTCAGAGACGATGGCCCGGAACCGGAGGAAGCGGCTGACCCGCTGTGGGGAGTGGAGGAAGATTTGTCTGTGGTGAAGGAGATCGTGGAATCAGAGCTATTTCAACCCAATATAAGCATCCAAGAGGGCATGCAAGAGAGCAGAATTCACCTTGGTTTGGCTGGATCAGGATTGGAAGGACTTGTCGTACCAGAACCTCCTCTGGGACACATCTCAGCTCCCCAATTCCTCGTGGCAACATACTCTAACTTGAAAACCGCTCACCTTCCGGTCGTCATCCCACCCCCTCCATCTACCCCAATAACAAATGTTTGATACTCAAACGGCGCCGAGTAGGTCGTTACTCCATTGTCTCCCTGTTCAATATCATAACAAGTCATAGCTCCGTTGTTGATATCGCAGGAACGGGTGAATTGAACTTCGGGGAGGGTTTGGAGGACATGGCTGGCATCAATGACGAATGTATCTGGCCATCAGGATTAGGACGGGACGATCGGAATTTGGGATTCTGGGGAAGAGAGGAGGTGGAGGCGGCGCGCGCACCAGTGTCCGTTGGGTTGAATCCCCCAACTCCGATAAGCCTATAGGTCGTCTCGGCTCCATTTTGTCCCGTGCCGATGGGAGTGACGGTTTTTATGGAGCTGTAGCCGATTGGAACTGTTACGGTTTGCGCTCGTACATTGGAAAGATCTGCAACGACGCGTGAGTCTGTATTAGCGGGGCCATGATCATAGAGGAGATGGAGATGGAGAGAACGTGCATTCAAAGAACGAGAAAAGTAAAAGAGTGGATTTGAGGCTCGGAGTGACAGTGATGGCCAGGCCCTTCGATGACGGAGAGACTGAGACTGCCATGTCCCCTGGCAAGATGGAGGTGGAGGAATAGGTCAAGAAGAGTGCGCCGCGGGGGGGTCGGCGGCCAGTGCTGCCCTGTCAACAAAACTTCATCCATCTTGTCGTTTCATATGGACAAGCATTGCGTTTCAAACCCCTACCCAAGTAGACTAGATCAGCGTTCAGCAACGGAAAAGGTTTTGATGGCGATTACATAACAAATGAAATCAGGGAAATCTTGACACAACTTCGCGAGGTTCCACTTCAGATAGCACATACATAGGTATATTGAGAAAAATAGTTCAGACCAAGTATCTCCGTGTATTCTGCGTGTCGAACTTTTATTTTTAGCCTTGCCGGCAGAGGTACATATGAAGATTAATTCATTGCACAGGAACCCGGACAGTTATTAATATGAAAATTCCGCCACGCAGAATGCGCGGAAAAGGGTCTCTTCTGATATGCTCATGGTTTTTCCATCTTCCGGGCAATGTAGTGGCCCATATCGACCTCCACGAAAGGCATATGTCAATTACATAACGTGATTTGCGCCATCAACAAACGCGTTTCTCGCCCCCCGACGCGTCTTTGGGCTGGATGGCTGAACGAAAACGCTGGCATGCACATAATAAGCGTGCAGGATTCCAAAAGGCGCGTACCCAAGCCAACATCCGACACGTCCCAGCTCCCAAGACCGCGGATCACTCCCCCGACAAGGAGAATGACCCGTCGTGTACTTCACCCACGCGTTCTTCGGATTCTAGGCGTTCGGGGACACGTCCCACCTCGGCATGCCGTCTCGTCGGCCAATATCAATCACACGGCCGATTGCCAAGTTTCGGCAGGCTCGAGGTGCAAGCCGAAACTTGAGTTTTTTACACAATAAGTTTCAGTCACGCTGAAATTTGGTATTCCGTGCCCAGTCCCAGATTTCAGTGTGATATGAGTGGATTACGAGCGATCCGGACTACCTGTACAGCGTGTGAGGTGTGTGAGTCGTTCGAGAGTCGGATTTAGATTTGGCGATAAGTAGTATATGGCGGTGACATGCGTCAGAAAGGGCGCAAACCGGATGAAAGTTGCAGGAGATCAATGTCCGCCGTTCAATCCCGAAGTGGAGGCAGCTGGTAACTCGTCGGAAAGTCGGCAGTCGGCCCATCATTCGTTTTTCTTCTCGCAGTACTCTAGACGCGTTCCCAAAGCTCGCACGCGAGCGCATAGCGTACAGCTAACTTCGTGACAGAGATTCCGCCCATGAAAATTCAGCGCGTGAATGTCCCGGACAATCGGCACCTTTTTTCCTGGACACTATGTTCGAAAATATTTCTCCTCTATGGATTGGACTGAATTCTCTTCTATCCAATTCTGGATGCCTATCACCTTCAACTTGTCGATGTAAGGCATCGTGGGATTGTGCGTGTCCACGAACTCAAATTCGAACTCGAGGGCAGTGCTTAGACCATCCCTTTCACGGCCCAATAAAATCAGCCCGCGGCGCCTCCTGGGTAACATACATCTTGATCTTGTTGAGGAGCGGCACACTGTCGCGGAGCGAAGCTGCGATACTGGGGAGGAGAAATTCGGCCGGCCGTGGCGACTAGTAGCGAACCCGAGTGTCTCAACGCTGTGGATGATTCAGGGGGGGAAGTGTCCCAGCTCTTGAGGCTGGAGGCAAAGTGCGGTGGGAGATGGGCCGATGGCGCATAACCTGAAGAGACACAGACTCAATTTAAACAGCTCACAGAGCCGGTATAGAACGCTGATTACGGATCGATACATCGACGAAGGGTGGACTGGGAGGAAAACATCTGGACAGTGGTCCAGTGGATTTTGTAGTTGAGGAACTCGACGCGAGTCCAGAATACTTGCTAAGGACTAATTGGAAGAAGGGTGGTGCCAGAGGCGTTGTATGCAGGGAATCGAGACGCGTTTCAGCCACGGCTTGGAAATCTCTGAACAACGTCTGCATCACTACGCTTTGACACCGTGCGAAGCCCCCATCACATCACTTTTCTTGGCAACGCTTCTCTGATCTCTACTCTTTTCTGCTACAATGCATGCACGGCTGCACCCGCCTCACTCCGCGAAACAATGGGGATGCGGATGACGTTGTTCGGTAAGCTTAAACTCTACCGTGGATCACGGCGCGTGTTCCTCATCGTAAAGATCCAGATACGCGCATGCCTTGCCCCCGACGGGCACAATAATCAAGGCTGCCTTCATCTCTCGTCCACGACCACGCCCACGCTGCTCTTCCCGCGTTGTCTACCCGATCCATTCCAGATACACATCGTCGGGTCACTGACGCTTGCCTTGCGCCTTCATCGACGTGGGTTTTCCCTTGGTCGCATTCACAGTCTGACCGACAAATTCAACCCTCAGTCGAACACGTATTGCGTACTTGGCACATCCTTTCGCACCCGCCGGAAGATTTAGAGGCTGCACATCCGATGCACCCCTGCGCAACGCAGGTAATCCCCGTCATCTCGGCGTGCGGACTCATCGTACAAGATCCAGATCCCCCGGAGTAGACACAACAACCAGGATAGTCTGCTTCTCTGGCGAAGCGCCTGAATCTCGGGCGGAGCGCCAGCATCGTCTCCCTATGCATCGCGTCTTGCGCCCCGCGCTCGAGAGAAGGTCTGCCCCATCCACGGTCCCGTCTCCTTCCTGCTCCAATCGATTCCAGCGGACAAAGCGCATCTACGGTCCCATCATGGTATCACATATGCCCTCCCAGATGGGGGCAGATTACCAGCCCCTCGGCCATCTGCGATTTGGTTTCCCATTGCACGAACGACTTGACTTGCTCATCGGCTGATCCGCTTTCTCCCACCGACGCGCCTGAGTACGGGGCAGCTGTACGTGCTGTCCGTCGACGCAGCATCAGGCGATCTTCTGCCACCCAATTTGGCCAGCCCACACCGTGCGCGGATTCTGCTTCTCAGTTGATACCCATACCCGACCTCTTTTCTCCTCATCATCCCGAGTCGCAAGGCGCATCTCCTCGTGTCGCTCACATCTGAATCCAAGTATATCATATTCGCTACCTCTGCCTGCTGCTCCTCCCAATCTAGTCAAGCCGAACGCTTCTAGACCCGCCCCCTGCGCCTACATCATATGCACAGCACCCAGCCTGTCGCGCTTTATCCCCGTCCTACGATATGTAATTTTCTTCCATGTAGTGTTCCCTTCATTGGTGCGCCTGCCATTAGTACCCGCACCTCGTCGTTCGGATCTACTGTATGTCTCATTGTCCCAACTGCTGCTTCCTGGCGGCGTGCGTATCTGATTCCCTATGTAGTCTTCGAATTGCTTATCGTGCCGTGTTGTGTGCTGCATCTCGGCCGATTCGCATCCCCCGTCGTGCACCCCGCACTTGAACTCACCTTTGTGGGTACCATATGCACCTCCTCCTCGGCGCCATCTCGGATGTCGCTCGCGCTCCTTGAGGTCCTCGCCTTTGGCGGTGCGAGTCAACATTATCTTCGGTGATTATTCAACTAGGGATCCGCTGAAGCGCGAGGTGCTCGCGAAGAAGACAGCGGTTTTACCCGAATCACAGCCACTACGATCGAATTACCATACCATGATTATGCACCCCCTCAATGAGGACCTCAATTTTAGGTCTCCTTTGGCCATGATTTTGGTATCAGTCAAACCACCTCAGAAAAGACTATCATTTGGGGCTATTTCCAACCCAAAAAACCCAGAATTGAACGTTTTTGAAGGCACTCTTTCCTTCAAAAACTGTGGCTGACGCCGAGTCCATGTTTACGGTTGTTAGCTGCATATTCCAGCCCTGTGCCTCATCACGTGCATTTAAGGTAGAATTGCTCGCTTCGCTCGCAATAACTTATGCTGTGACATAAAAAGTTTCGACTGAGATTCTCGTCGCAATATCTGTAATTTATCTTCTACTTGTAAACTTTCCGGCCTAAGTCGGAGAGTTGGCTAACGTACCAGTGAAAAAAAAAACCTGTATTCTGGGAATAGAGAAGAAAAGGGGGTGGGGGGACTAC
Source organism: Mycena capillaripes (assembly GCA_029204075.1). Lineage (NCBI taxonomy): Eukaryota > Fungi > Basidiomycota > Agaricomycetes > Agaricales > Mycenaceae > Mycena > Mycena capillaripes. Next base: position 1,416,543 of record JARHKZ010000021.1, read on the forward strand.
GGTTTTGACGTACATAACCGCGCCTCCAATCAATCACTTGAAATCCGTGGCACTAAAGCAGGGATGCCCAGTAGGAGCAGGAGATGTGCGTCGAAGCAGCGATGTGAGCCGCGGCTATTTTTAATGTGATCGTCGCGTGCCAAGTCGCGTGCATCATGATCCAACGTGTCACCAGAAAGCTGTTAACACCCGGCCATGACTCGCTCCAAGAAAATGGGCACTCACACTGGGTACAAGTCTTTCCTCGGGATGATGCTCAAGGATGATGACTCTCATGTTTCAGGTACCTTGGAGTGACCCCGCCAATTGCGACCGCAGAATCGAATGCGCGGGAGAAAGAGATGACAATCACCCTTTTGGAGGAGCTGAGACGACAAAATGCATTCGAGTCGTACGAGGAGGCTCGTATAAGGTGAGTGTAGTCCCATTGTGGCCGTCTTGTCCCGCATGCCAATGCTCCTGGGATCACATCTTCACTTGACGCTGGCGGGCGGCGCTGACCATGGCGCTTCAACAGGGAAATCGTCCTGGGCCGTGTTGCTTCGCTGGTGAAGGACTTTGTTCGGACTGTGGGCAAAGACACAGCGACTGCCAACGGCGGCAAGATATTTACGTTTGGCTCCTATCGGTTAGGCGTGCACGATCCCGGATCCGATCTCAACATCCTGTGCGTCGTGCCGGCGCACGTCTCGCGGGATGACTTTTTCGAGGTGTTTGAGCCGATGCTAATGGAGCTCGAGGGCGTGTCGGAGGTCACGGTGCGTCGTTCGTCAAAACTGTGTTTCGACCTGAGCCTGACGGTTTGCATGCAGAGCGTCTCCGACGCATATGTTCCGAACATCGGGGCCAAGATTTCTGGGATATCGATAAACCTAGTGATGGCCCGGCTTGCGCTCTCGTCAATACCGGACGATCTGGCTCTTCGGGACGATGCACGTCTGCAGACTCTGGACGAGCGATGCGTACGGAGTCTGGGAGGTGTGCTGCCTGCTTTTTGTTGTCGTCTCTGGGCTCACACCGCCTACAGGCTCCCGCGTAGCAGATGAGATATTGCGACTGGTTCCCAACGTACAGGTCTTTCGAGATTCTCTGCGATGCATCAGATTATGGGCTCAACGTGCGTTGTTTACGCTCGAAAGCCGCGATGATTCAGCTTTCCTCAGGGAGAGCTACATATTCTAATGTTAACGGGTTTCTCGGTGGCGTGGCATGGACGATACTCGTCGCCCGAATATGTCAGCTCTACCCCAATGCTATCGCCGGGGCAATCGTCAGCCGATTTTTTATCATAATGTATCGATGGTGAGTTGTGATCTCGTTTTGTATGGCCGCCGTCGAATCTATACAAGGTCCTGGCCGCAGCCTGTACTTCTAAAACAAATCGAAGAGGGGCCGTTACAACTTCGGGTGTGGAATCCGAAGGTGCTTGATGCCCTCAGCTGCTCCTCGCAAGCACCTTCTCATCATTCCGGTTCAGTTTTATCCTGCCGATCGAGCGCATAGAATGCCGATTATTACCCCCGCATATCCGGCAATATGCTCTACTCACACCGTGACGTCTTCAACTCAAATTGTATGACAGAAGAATTCAAGAAAGGTAGGAGTTAATGGCTGTTGAAGATGGGCGATGCTGACGCGCTTTTAGCCGCCGAAATTGTGGACAAAGTGATTGTCGGCACGGCAGCCTGGTCTGAGCTCTTTATGAAACACAACTTCTTCCACACATACCAGTATTACCTTCAAGTGACCGCAGCGACTGTCAACGTGGACCTGCAGAGAAATTGGTGCGTATTCAGTGCTCTGTTTTCGTGGGTCGCCTTTCAACATGTGAGCTATTCAGGGCGGGAAAGGTACAGTCTCAGATACGAAAGCTAGTAATGAAGCTCGAGGACGTTGACTCCTTGACCTTGGCGTGTCCTTTCGTCAAGGGCTTCGAACAAACATTGTACTGCCTCACGGACGAGGAACTGCGACTAGTCGCACAAGGTAAAATCTCTGAAGCCGTCCTTGTAAGGAAAGGAGAAGATATCGAAGGCAGGGAGGTTGGGGGCGTGGTCTATTCGACGACCTTTTACATCGGTCTCCTGATAAAGCCGAAGCAAGGTATTTGCCGATCCCTTTGTTCCAATTCCAATTCAATAGTGCTCCTCCGCAGCCGGCGATGTTCGTCCACGGCAGCTGGACATCTCATATCCTGTGCAAGCGTTTACTAAGCTCGTTAAGAAGTGGGGAAAGTTCGATGAATCGACTATGTCTATAGTCATTCAACATATCAAGAGGTCTGCTATTCCGCTGGGGTGGTATATATTTCCTTGAGCTGATTTTATTCCCTGTGAAGGATAGATCTTCCGGACTACGTCTTCAATCCGGGCCAGCGGTCAGACGAGGTGGCTGATAAGCACAAAACTCCGGTTGGTTGAATTCCTCATGTCCCCTGTCCTGCATGTCTGTTCAAGCAGCGGATTGCATTGCTTGAAAACTTGCTACCATCCCTCTTTATGCCGAACCGTGTATGCCCATGTTCCACGCAGTGCTTCGTGTCGTAGCGTGTTGGTTAAGTTTCAGCTATTCTCCATCATATGTCTCTGTATCCGTACCTATCGCGCTGCCTCCCAGACTCGAGTTTTTCCCGTATCGCTTCCTCCTTTTTCTTTTCTGTTGTCTCATCTGCAGTAAAGGTCCTGCTCCCTTACTCATACCATCCCGTTCAACGAGACGGGTGATTTGGAGCCCTAGGACAACATACTCTGTCATTTACCCCTTAGTTTTATTCTATCCCCGAGATCATTTCTACTTAGTTGCAGAGAGAATTCGAACATACCCGAGTTACTCGAGGTGGAGACAGTAATATGTTGCGGACTCGGAGTTTATTATTCAACCTTATTCAGAGCTCGGGTCAATTTTTGATGCGCAAACGAACCTTGGGACCCTGCCGCTCAAGCACCAGCGTCGTTCGGCCGCCGCCCCTTCGCAATTCATGCCGAACTTGTCTCATCAAGTCTCTTGGTTCGCCCATCAGTTATATCTTGTGCCAGATACTTTTTTTGCCACGGCATTCTTTGTGTTGAACTACGCTGCGATTCACCGATCAATTCATACATGTTTGATTCCCACTACAGATGCCAGCGGTCTATTATTTCCTCAGAATTATTAGGTTGAGTCATAAGTGGTTCGGACATTGCAGATTGAATGCATCCAGGTATAGTTCACCGCAAGTGTGTTCTATTTATCAACTGAAACTCGAGGTCGGTTAGAGGCCACTGACTTTTCGCTGACCAGTAATCATCGCTCTAGTCTTTTAGGCCTGCGCAGGCCGCTCCCGTAGATATCAACACCCAGGAACATCCTTTATATAAAGTCAGATTTTCAACGTTCTGGAAGGCGGAACGTTCGACTCCTAGAGATGGCTGGTAGAATGCCTTCGAGGTCCTTACCCCAAACTTTCAGACTTCGGACTCGCCAACTCATCCTCATCAATAACTCCTCGGAGGACATTCACTCGGCTCTTACAGGTGTTATTTCTCGCAGGTACCATTTTTCGAGCGAACATAGAAGGTGCCCGGGCATACCCAATACTCAAACGGGAAATCAGATCACTCATGGAACAAAAGTTGGATGTATTGAAAACAGTGGAAAAAATCACATTACAATGGGTTCCAGAGAGGAAGAGTTTCTTCCTTGTCATCCAGGACCGGATGCGTACTTACTCACTCGTCATTCTCTGTACGGGTTGCATCTGTGGATCCGATATCCAACTCTGAGAAGGTCTCTGTAGGTGCATTCTGGGACATATCTCGAGGGACTGTTGCAAGTCTGACATGGAGCTGAGCCAGTTGTTTTCGTTGAGATGATCGCTCAAACAAAGGTTGTGCCGTTTTCCAAAGCTCTGCTGCCTTCAACACATTCCCTTGCCTACTCGAAATATCTCCAAGCTTGAGCATGCAATCTGCCCTCCCACGATGAACGTCCATCTCGGTGAATCCCTGCAATGCAGCAGTAAAGAGGCTGACGGCTGTATATAGATCACCTTCAGCATGGAAAACATCTCCTAGAAATTGGAGAGCCTCATGGATTTCCAATATCTCTTTTGACTTCAAGGCGTGAACAAGGAATATAATGGTCCAATTAGATGTCGAATCTGTGGGACCCCAGCGGCTTCCATTACCCAGTCTTTCCAGACAGAAGGTTACAACATCGGCCCACTTCCCCAAGGATGCTTTGAGACCTTTCTGGAAAATCGGTTTTGCTGTCAACAGATTTCCCTCCTGTAAATCCAGGTCGGCAAGAGACATATCACACCATTCCACTAGCCGTAAAAATCCCATGCTGGCAAATCTTGCTCTTGCTGTATCAATCTTGCTCTGCACATCGTTCCTTGAAGAACCAGTCTCCATGTCAATCTGAGCAACACCGAGGGAAGCCAAGGCATGATGGTTCCAATCTTGTTCCATTGTAACTTTGTGCAAGATCTGTGTCTGGATAAGGCGAGCCTCCTCATACTCTGATTTCGCATTGTAGATTCCTGCTTGTGTATTCATCACGGCATGGTCCAAGTGGCCATCAGCCAAACCACATGAATTCAGCAGATGCCGTGCCCGTTGACTGAGAGATATGGCATCTTTATAATTGCCCAGTGGAGCCCAGCAAGAAGCTTCAATGTGTAATGCTGATGCCTCTCTATACAAATCAGCGTCGATCTGTGCCAGCCTCTGCGCTTCATGAGCCTGCATTTGACCTGCACGATAATCCCCAATTTGCCACTTGATCCATGCCAAACTTCTTAATGCTGTCGCCTTTGTTTTGGTGTTTCCACTGGATGTTGCCAAGGCCAATGCAGTCTGTTGACAGTTCATAGCTGCTGAGATATTGGTATTGTGCAGCCGCTGATACTCTCCTAAGGAGAGATAGAATCTACCTAATGTGTTGATTTCAGATGTGTCAACTACATATAAATGTGAGAACATACATTTAAGATCTGGATCATCGAGGTGAGACATATGTTCAAGAGCCCGGTCAATCAATGCTTCCAGATCAGACACTGGATGTGTTGCCGAATCTAAGAGCCTCGTGGTATAGAAAACCTCTAATTTGTGATTCCTGGGCTGAGGCAGCACACTGGGAATTGTATCCATCACCGGAATACTTCCATGTCCAATGGCTTCACTGAGATCGTTGAGATGAATTGCACAGTAGATGGCTTTCACAATATCTGGGTTGAGTACATGCAAAGCTTGTGCAAGCATAGTCTGGATATTGGAGAAATTAAATTTTATTCGTACAAGTGCCCCCAAAGTCGAGAGAGCCCCAAAGGGACTATTGCGAAGTTCTAGTAGTTCCTGAAAATAATTGAGTAGCGGTTGAACAAGGTTGGTCCCAGGAGGATAGAATTGTTGCATATATTCGCGGATTGGAACCAGTGCCTTTAGTCTTTGATGATCATCAATGTAAGCCAAGGATGTACGAATCAAGGCAGCTTTGCAAACAAGAATATCATGAATTGGGAGCTTGCTTTGCAGCAGCTCCACATTAGAAAGGCCATCAGGAAGCAGAGAGAGGAGGCTCAACAAGAGCTGTGAATGAGGCGAAGAGGTGATCCGTGGGCTGGTCAGAGACAGTGAAATGGATAAATCCAGATTAGTCCTCTTGTCATAGCCTTCAGAGATTAAGGAGGTCCTTTTTTCCTCCCAGCGAGACAACACAGTAGAGCACCCTTCCAAGTCCACCATATGGGCTATAAGATTGATCACCAGTGGTATATTGTCAGTCAGCAGGAGAAGTTTATGGACATCTGCACTGTCATGGCCATCATCCGCAATATCAGTAAAGATCTGATGTGCAGCACATGTGGCAAGGAATTCAAGGGTGGCAAAAATGGCCGTGTCCACCGTACTTTAGCTGGTCTCTCAGCCCCTCGCATGGTGATTTAGTATGGTGTTATAAATACCCATGAAAAAAGAAATCATGCCCTTACGATCACTGCCAAGTGGGATATATCTGTTAAAAAAGACAAGAACTCTTCAATGGATCCGCGAGTATTTGTTGGCTCCCACAGTGTCTCCAGATTATCGAACATCAAAAGACAATCAGGTTGGGCGAGAAAATATTCAATCACTGGTCTAGTGAGGTCTTTCCCTGGCTTCAATCCCAAATGAGTTCCAACGAGGGAAACCAGTTGCCCCTCGGTCGTCACAGTGTCGCACACTACGAAATACCGATGTTGGTTGTATCTCCTAATAGTTTCAGGATGATGCAGAGCTGCCCTTGCTAGACTTGTCTTCCCCATTCCACCTGCTCCGAGAATTGCTATCCTCGGAGCCTCTTCCCCGAGAAGTTTGAGAACATCCCCAAGTTCTGTTTCACGGCCATGAAATATTTGAGGCTCAGATGGCAGCATGGAAATTGAGTTTGAGCTTCAGAGAAGTGTTTCAATCAGCTATGTTTGAGATTATCTAAAAAAACACACCTGTTGCGAGAGCTGTAAAAAGCCATGTTGATCTATGGCCATTATTAACTCGCCAACACATGAAGTGGGGTAGCGTACCGAAGATGCTCTGTCGGAACTTGTTGTATCCGAAAGAGAATCAATCAGTTCAAGGACTTCTTGATGTCTTTCCTTCCCGTATTCTTCCATGTCTGTGATATCCTTAAGTAGATCACCATCCCGAACCTGTGTTGGTCTTTGAGTGCTTGATAAAACTCTACAGCAAAATATTTTCACCCTGAAAACACTTAATGCCTGTTCCAATCCAGTGTGACATTCCATCAGCAGTATCCGTGTTTCATCCTGCCGGAAGAATTGCTTGATCTTGCTTCTATCTTGTTGTACTTCAATAAAAGTATGAATCTTGTGAAGTGTTCTGCAAAGATATGGTCAATAAGAAGCAAATGCTTGTATTGGGAATCAAACTCTGTAAATCTTCCGAGATGATCCAACATGCTAGGTGACAAGTCTCCACCGGTTTCTGACTTGATATGAAGGGCAATGACTGCGTAAAGTAATGTGTAGGTTTGCTCCAACAATTGGGTACAGTCCCTCTTGTTTCGTCGAACCGTCTGCGAAGATATCTAAGCCTCACTCACAGTGATGTCAACGTTGTACTTGACCTCCACCATGGTCATCAGGGACCGAGTGGTGTTTGAAATGGCACCCAGGAATGGACTGTCGATGCTATCAGAAAGTATTTTGAGGGTATCCGCAGCTCCCGTCAAACATGTTGTGATGTCTTTCAGTCGCATTTCGGTTGAGGTGTGTTTCAAGAGCATCTTGCGCCAGTGGTGTAGAAGGTGGATGGTCGGGTTGTTTTATGTACGCTGTCCGTGAGAAATGCCGTGTTCAACGGCGACCTTGGACCCAATTTAGATCCTTCATGCCGTTCCCTGTATCACAATGTGAGCTTTACAGAACCCGGAATCACGGGGAGCCGGCCCAGTATGGACACGCACTCCCTCGGTGTAGATTACCATGAGACCGAGATGACAGCATTATATCATCCGACAACTCGATTACATTCTGAGCAAGTTCTGAGATGGAGGGTGGGCACAACATTGGTTGTCTGGGGTTGTCTTCGGTCTTCTTCATGAATGGACGGACGAGAGGGTACCGGGTGCAGAAGATTCGAGTTAGCCGAGAGATCCGCAAGACATCCTTCCAATCTTCTCCCGCTTGATATTCTCCCACTCTGGGAATATGCCGGGTCAATGTCTCTCAGCGGGCGAAGGCTGGGCCTGGCTGGCGCGCTCTGGCGCTCCTGGCATCTGATATCAATGGTGGCATCATTACCCAGGGTGTCGGAATTAGGCCAGAATTGATATCTCTTGAGAATTTTGCTACTGGCAGTGGCCTAGAATGCGGATTTTGTAATTACATGGTTCTGATGTTCGAGAACAATTGGGAAACCGGACGGCGATCGAAGTCCGGCGGAGACTCACACTACATTGCGCTGTTCAAGACCCTCGCGGCATCAGGTCGCTTCGCGTGTGGAGCTGCGGGGCCACACCATATTTTCGTGCCGCAACAAAACACAAGTAGGACCTACTTGCTTGGGCTGGCCACAAATTTGATGTTGTCGAAGCTGCCAACCTTGAACCGGGTGAGTCTTAGCAGGAAGTGACTGAGGAGATTGCACGAGAGGCGAAAACCACGAAGCCGAATTCTAAATCGCTGTGGTGGATTACACGTACGTGAAGCGGGCTGCTGGGTTAAAAGTTTGTTTGGTGGATCTGGCAATGTACATATATTGCGATTTTTTGAATTCACTATGTAATATGTATCGAATATCAGGGACTTGCATTGAGCACCAATTACAGCTAATGTCAGTACCAAGGGCGCGGATTGAAAATTTCTGTTTTTGGACAGTTTTCGATCTTCTGCAAAGAATTGTCCATATCTCACTCAGTTCAGCACCTTTCAACCGGAAACCTAGCTAGAACTTCCGGAATAATTCAAGCGCAATTAGTGATAGAGTTAGATTTGTAATAATATCCTATTTTTTAATGCACCCAAAGTCCTGCTCCTCTGGCAAAATTTCCACCTCCTGGGCTCAAATCTGGTCCAATGGATCTAGATTTTTGTAAAGGCCACACCATATTTTTCATGCCACAACAAAACGCAAGTAGGACTTCCATTTCATACAGGGTATCAATCCCTGCCTAATTAACCACCTCGCAGCTTATCCGGACAATGCGCCGCTGTTTTGTTCAACCTGTACCCACAGAAATTCTTCTGCAAAGTGCTTTTGTTACACACCTTCATCAATTACGCCCTCCAATGCCCTGGTCTAATATTCCCTTCTGCCCGGAAATTGTAGGCATTTTCGAACCTAAATTTCTAACTTCTCCATCCTCGACGAAAACCTCAATTTATACGCTGAGAATGACCATATCGACTCCCCATTGAGCGACCCGATGAAAATATTTGACATATTGATAACCGTTTGGGCTAGACACGACAGTAGGAAAGTCGTTGGCGGTGTTGGCGGTGTTCAGCGCCGTCTGCACAATCGCCAAAGTGGCGCCGTCCTGATCAGTGGCGAGTCTGAAAGAAAAGATAAGCCCTGGGTGAGATCTTTCGCGGAGAATTACTGGAAGTTCGCACGTCCTGCTCGGCGTTCTGGCCGTCGTGCGGTGTCTGGAGATCATTTATTGCCCGATTTGGACTATTAGCTGACTAAGTTTTCCCAGCATCACTTTTAGTCTGAATTTGGCAAAAAAGACTGATTATTGGCATGATAACGAGCGATAACGGCCTCAACATCCTAATCGAGCTCTAAAATGATAAATTGATGGGCGATCAAAATTCCGGTTTGGTGCACTTAATTTGCTGTGCTGCCCCCGCGCAGGGAAAGTAAATTCGGAAAAATTGCTCTGGACAACAATTGCTATATGGGGTCTGCTTTGCTCACAAAAACAAGATTTTCCAGCCGTTTCCTCATCAAAAAAAGACATATTTTCCTGCATTTTAGCTCTGTACATGAGGATGTACTTAGATAGTGCATGGCAGCCCCGGAAATGAAATGAAAAATGAAATTAATAGGATCCTCAATGGTGAATGTAAAATTTACCTCAATAAGCTTCAATTTTGAATGAGCATGCAATCATTTAATGCTCCAGTTTGCAACTGTAATTGCCCCAAACCTTGCTACAGTTCACTAAGAATGGGACAAGGAATACAAAATCAATAAACACCAGATGTCTAGTGAAGAGTTAAAGGTTTGAACTCAAACAGTGAAACCCAGAGCAGGGGTCGAACCAAAGGCTTCTTAACTGATGCAAAAATTAAAATAAAAGCAATGAAATCACCTGTGCCAAAACAGCCATATATGCAGACCACAGTACTAGCTCAGCTATACCCATGATCAATTATATTTGAAAAGAAAAAAAAAATCATCAAAATTCCAGACACCGCACAGGGGCTGGCGTTCTCGATATCCGTCGCGATCTGTAGCATGTCTGCGAGTTTTGTGGTGATGAGATCCGTGCTTCGGGGTCATACCTACAATTATACGTGGCAGACGCTGGTTTATTTCAATTGAACACCATGAGGTGATTCCTACTAGTTTCAAACTTTCGTCTGTTCAATTGTCTTATTGGAATTGCTATATGGAAGGTTGTATCATCTGATAATTATTAATGATAATTATGTTCGGGCCGGGTGCCTCTATATAGATTCCCACATTTTCAGCCCGTCGGAGCATCGGAGTCGGGAGCTGTGAGGCCCGCGTGAGCTAAATCGGCACTGGTGAGAGACTTCGAATCCTTCTGATTCCCAGCATCAGAGAATCTCAACAGCCTCGCTGTTGCTACCGTCACCCGCAAAAGCGCGCGAGGAAGTTTGACCGCGCGCCAAGAGGGTTGTCCTGCCAAGAAAAGAAACGCGGTGAAGTTACTACTGAGGAATAGGCCGGTCGATACTCCCGCGAGCTCCTTTCGCTTTTGTAGAAGTGGCACTCGTTTCTTTTCATTTCTAGAACGAGCACTGTAGGGATAGATTGCAGCGAATCATGGCCACATAGGATCCCAAGAATTTGAACCATGGTAGACAGTTCTACAGTTGTATGCGATGAACGGAGCCTCCCCGATACTTCCGTCCGTCAGAGTCCTTTCGAGATTGGTACTGTGGAAATCTCACCGGCGTGAGCAAGTCGTGCAGGCAACAGCGGGGAAACCAGCGGGATCATGACAGAGGCAAGGTTGGCAGATGCGGCGGAGCGGGCCAATGTGGCTCATTCTGTGGCCCAGTTGATCAGGATGTTTCGCTATGCAGTTATATACGCTGCACGGTTTCAAGCCATTGAACTGATTCCATTCCCGTTTTAATCGTACTTCATTTCCTTTTTTTAAAAAGCTTTTCGCGATGAGGCTTCTTGTTGTGGCCACATTTATTTCTTCCCTAATTCTGTCGGCGAACTGTGGGGTAATTGATCTTATTGCTGGTCCAACAGATTCTTATCCCGCCACCGGCAAAGCGGTCTATCTGTCAGAAAGAAGGCTTCCCATCAACCTCACTGGTGTGGACAAACCGCCCCAATCAACAGAAGAGTTAAAGAACGCTTGGGTTTGCAGATGGATGTTGGAAAAGCGACCGAACTGTTGTGACCAACTGCTGTGCGGAGTTCGGAGGGACGCTCGTGAACCTGACGGACATCTCGATCCCCAGGTGCGGCTACAACCCGAGCAACGGCTTCGCGGTGGACGACCCCGACATTACATTTTCCATAAAGTCTGCCAATCGATCTTCGACCTTCGAACGCTGGGGGAATTTCAACGCTGGCCTGCGATGAAACACCCCGTGGATCTGTGGCCCGCCGACTGACGTGAGAACGAAAAAGAACTCGGGAGGGGCGGTATATGAGGGATTGGCCCGAAGTTCTTATTTGGAGTCGCCGGGAGTATGCTGGTTCACCTGTTGAATATGGCGATGTAAATTCCACTGCGATGCTGTAAATTTATTGATTCAGCTGTACTGGTTGTCCCGTCCTTTTCTAAGCCATACTTAAATGCACCTAGGCCCATTCCATCCTTTGCTCTAATATTTGAATCACGCAGCTTCTCGAAGTGTTCAGGAAATCCGTTGCTCCTGCGTTCTCCGACAGGCCAAAATCGAAGGTAAGAACTGCCACGGCATGCCTCGAATTTTCTCTGATTTTCTTATCTCTCGGAGATATTGTGTGGCGCCTGCGAACCTACACATGAAGCAGGAATCACGTCTGAAAAAACGAACTTTCACCGTCGCTGTAGCTGACAAGGTTGCGACTGCGAAAAACACTCGGCTGAGAATGCGTTTGAAATCGAAGGATTCCGGACGGTAGAATACGTTACCAAAGCAGTAGACTCGAGCCAGTCAGCCAGTCGTTATTCTTCACTATTTATGACAGTCGATAAATAGGGCATAATAACGACTGGAAGATAATCACCGTCGGCTTGCAGACACGGAGATTCCCGAGAATCATTTTCCGAGTTAGACAAACCTCCGCGCAAAAGTTTTTTTTATGGGAAACATTAAGAGACTGTTTTGTAACACTCAAAAATACAAGACTCTCCTCGTTCTTGCATTATTTTTCCGTCGCGAACTGACACTTCAGTGAATTAACTTTACAAGCGCCAAGACGCGCCAAAACATGAGCCGAAGTCACATGTTTATCCAGCCCAAAAAGGTCAACAAAAAAATTCATAGGGTGGGGTCAATTGAACACCTATTGAAAATCGGAGAACGAGGAGAGTCTTGTATTTGTAACGTGTACAAGACTTTCTCTTTAGATTCCTCCGAAAAATACTTTTGCACGAAGGTATCGGAAATTTTGACCAAGTCAGAAAATGATTGTCGGTACAATATGTACCAACAAGTGCATATCAAGAATTAACACTTCATTCACGAGTAATCACCGCAGTTCTCGTGAAAAGAGCGATTGCACGTGCGATGGACACAGGAAGCTCTTCGACCACCATTCAGGTGAACTCTCGGCGGTGACATCCTACCTCGTCAAACGATGGGTTCTCCACCTCCTCCCCATCCCAGCTCATTATCTTCTTCTCGAATCCCCACGTGTGATCCTACGGAGCCGTAGTCTTCATTTGTTCGAGCGCGGAATACACCGGGGAGTCGAGGATGCGAGCGAGATCCTCCAGAGGCACAGGATCCAGGTCCTCAAGTACAAGCACCGAGCTGGCCCAGTCGAGTTGGACTCCAAGGATCAGCTGCATGAGCCCAGTTCCTGGGATACTCCTCAGAAGAGAGAATAAGGAAAGGACTTTTTTAAAAAAACTTCTGCGATATTTTACTTAGAACACTTGCTACGAGCTCAATTCTTGTCAGAATCTCTCAAGAATATGTGCGTTTGAATGGCAATGCAAATCCGCAGGGGATGGTCCCTTGTGTTGTTTGATGGGATCAAGAAATAAACTTTTTGCCGTTTTGATCATGTTTTCAAGCTCCCCTTACCTATGACACCTACAGCCTCCCCTGTACCCCTACCTATTCTAGAGCTTAAGTCCCGAGACCACTTAAGACCTTGAAATAACTCAAGTCCCGAGACCACTTAAGACGTTCGAGTAACTTAAGACGTTCAAATAACTTAAGATGTCCGCGAACTTAAGCTGTCTGAAACTGAAATTCACAGAATGATACATACACACTCTGATACTCAAGATTTGGGCGAGAATTAAGTTCCCGAGACCTAAGTCCCCCAGAACTTAAGTCTCGCGTCGCGGACTAGAAGTCCACTGGAACTCAAGTGTCGTCCTGGTGAACTTGAGTTCCCGCTCGAACTTAAGATCTATGATGTGTCAGTTTTCCGCGCCAATGAAACTGAAATGAAAACGCACCTCGTTGCCCCCCGGCTCTTCTTGACCGGAGTCTTCCCAAGGTATGCAACGTACGAGTAACTGAGAATTCATTAGCACCACGAGCCTCGATCCACACAGCTTAGCGACTCACCTGGGTTTTCGTTTCTCAGCTGTTGCCGCCGCCATTTTCTTCTGACGCTCTGCTTCAGCCTCCTACGAATTAAAATTAGAGTAGACGATAATATGAGCCAATGAAATGTACCGCTGGTGTTTTACGTGTTCTTGCAGTTCGGCGCGCTGCACCTCCTTCCTCTGGCTCAAACCCAGCCTCCTCCGCCTTGCGCTTTCGACCCTTCTGTCCCTTCGGCAGCGCCTCATCCTCCTCCTCGTCCCCCTTGAGCCGTTCCTCCTCCTCCTTGCGGGTCGCCTCCCGAACACGCTCGGCCTCCTCCTCCTTGCGGGCCGCCTCCCAAACACGCTCGTCCTCCTCCTCCTCTTTGCGCGCCTCCTCCTGAACACGCGCGTCCTCCTCCTCCTCCTTGCGCGCCTCCTCTTCCTTGCGCGCCTCCTCCTCCTCCTCCTCCTCCTCCTCCTCCTCCTCCTCCTCCTCCCCAGATGCCACCGCAGACCCCTTGCGAAAGAAACCCGAACTTCCTTCCCCAGCGCCCGCCGCCAATACAGCACCCAGACCATGCCACTGTGCGCCCTTGAACCCTGCAGCCCGCTCGAGCTGAAGACCAGCTCAAACTTCCCCACGTCATAATATTGGTCGGGTGCAGTGGTAATTGCCGGCCATGGGATATTCTCGTCCCCAAACGCAGCTTCTGCAGTCATGGCAAGTTAGGATTTGGTTGCCTGGGAGATAAAACGACTCACTATAGGACTTGAGCAAAAAATGGGTCACCGTCTGTGCCACCGTGTTTGGAGACATGTCGTCCAGCGCCTCGGTGCTCACAGGAAAGACGGGGGCAACAGGTCAAGAGGAACAATCGCGGGCGGAAGTGTAGTCTAGGGACATAACTTAGCGCCAAAACATCACCTGGCCATTTGAATTTACCTTTTAGCGGCTTTTTTGCCCATGCATACATTGCATTAATGCTGTTCGTCACGAGTTGGGGGTATTGGTCCTGGAATCGTTGTCGGACATCGAAGCCCTTGGGGAGTGCCTCAACCCTGCCTCTCACCGTAAGTCACACCTAAACAGGCAAAACTCATTAAACGACTTACCACTCAAGCTGGATCTCGCCCTGTTGATCCAGCCAACCCATCAACATGGTCGCCAAGAAAGGGCGGAACTTGTGGCCGGCATTGAGGGTGTCGACCATGTAGTGGACCGCGCCCGTCGCGAGCTTTTGACGTCTAGAGGAATGTCAGATCAGGATGGAGATAGTGCGCATCACTTACTCCTCCCAGTCGACGTCTTCGTCAGCCTCCGCCGTGCTCCCCCATTTTGCTTGATCTTCGTCCGCCCACAGCTCCGCCTCAGCTTTGCAGAATTTGCCACCGGCATTCATCGCACCCGGCAGCGTTTTTGAGTGGGTGTTGATCTCGTCGTGGCGCTCTTGGCGAAATTTGTCGCGTCCGGTGTAGCTGGCGAGGCCAAAAACTTTCGCCTTCGCCAAAGCTGGGACCACCGCCACTGATTCTGCTCTGTCATTCTTCGTCGGCTTGCGCTTTTTATCCGCTGTCCGCTTGTTAGTGAGAACCTTCTGAATCGCCTTGGGAATTGTTCAGACGCCGCTTGATAGTACAGGTTAAGATTGAAATTCCTCACTAGGCGCCACCCAGCCTTGGTGTATCCACGGAGGAGGCCGACGCGTGCACTCTCATCCTCCTCATCGTCACTGCTGTCGCCGTCGTCTGCTACGGGTTTATTGTTGTTCTTCTTGTCTTTAGGGTTGTCGCGTTTCCAGGTGGCGATGAGCATCGGAAGGCGCGCCTCCTCCACGGTATCGCCCGGCTGGGGCGTGTGCTGGAATGCCTTCGCCTCAAACGCGTCGCTCTTGACCTTCTCGTAAAACTCTGTGATGGCCGACTTCGACTGTAGACCTGCCAGGTCGGTACCACGAAGTGCGATGTAGAAGATCCAGCTGTGCTGGGTTTGATTGAGTTTTGGGACTGCTGTCTCCTTGGTCTTTGTAACGGCAACCACGAGGGCCCGAGGTACTCAGGGACTGACGTGGGGGATCCAAAGGTTAATTGACGGTAGCTAAATATACAGAGAAGCATACCTGACGTGGGGGATCCAAAGAGAAGAAACTCTGAGGATTCCCACGTCAGCCGTGGGTATAAGTAAGCTACTAGCTAAGACCATGTGACCGGAGTGATCGGCAGATGTCCCAGGCTTGGTCACACACAAGGTGCCATCGGGGGTTCCCCCGGTCACGTGCCGGTTTCCGGTACCGGTCCCGGTAGACCGGTGACCGGGAGAGCGACCGGAAGGATCGGAGGGGTCGGAAGGGCGTTGGATGGGGGTCGGGACGGGGGTTCCCCTGACAGTCTTCGTGGTAGCAACACGCAAAAGGGTCGGGAATGGCATGGCGTCGGGGACGGCGGTCGCATCATATGGTTTGTCCCGGTAGACCGGTGACCGGGAGAGCGACCGGAAGGATCGGAGGGGTCGGAAGGGCGTTGGATGGGGGTCGGGACGGGGGTTCCCCTGACAGTCTTCGTGGTAGCAACACGCAAAAGGGTCGGAAATGGCATGGCGTCGGGGACGGCGGTCGCATCATATGGTTTGAACATTTCTTTTTGTTTAATTTCCTTCTTTGGCGGCGCCATCGTTGGGAGCAAGTCCAGATGCAAAGACTAGGGGATAGTGTGTTAGGTCGAGGTGGAAGTCATGTGCTAAGAAGATGCCACCTACAAGTGTATCAAGGCCAAGCGTAGTCATTGTTATGGCTTGGAAACCTAAAAAGGAAAGCCACCCAAGCACGGCACGATGCGGCGAGATGCCTCTCTATAAATTGGCGTTCAAACACATTAAGAAAGCTTGATCAACTCATACCTTTCTCCCCAATGGTCAACGTTCCCGTCCGAGAAATCCGCCTCCGCTTCGGTGGGTTGGTTCGACCTGACTTCAACACTAATGTTCGCCAACAAGCCGTCATCCGTAAAGTAGTCGAATACTTCGGCCTAGAGTACGTTAAGGAGCGCGTGGGTCAACTCACAAGGCTCCAAGCTGTAATGAGAACAGCAAATACCTACCACCAATTTGGCAAACTCAAGGTTAACTTTGTGCGTTCTCAAGTCTTGTCCTGCCACCCAGAAATCTCCAATCGACACGCCCCTCCCCAGATACGCAATGATCATCTTGTAACCGCAGAGACCGATCCTCCGCCTCTTCAAATCCAGACCCAGCTGCGCGGCTATCTCGCCGGTTACGACGTGTACTTTATGAAGCACGGCAACAAATACACTGTCCGCACTTCGGCAGCAAAGTCGCAGTTGCAAGATGCAGAGCAGGCATGGCACGATTTTATTGTGCCCTCCCTTGCAGCTCGTGGTCTGGGTCCTCGTCCGAACTGGGCCTTGGAGCCGCTTCCCAGGCTTCGGAGGGTACACATTGCCCCGGCCCCCGCCGCCACTCCTGCCCGCACGCCCGCTCGGGCACCACCCGCTCCTCGTCGCACTCGCAGACTTCCTCCCGCTCGTGCTTCTGCACCTGTTCGTGCCAGTGTACCCGGTCGTGCACCCGCACTTGCTCATCCTCATATTCGCACACCAAGCCCTGCCCCCGCTCACCGTCCTTTCCCAACACTTCCCACCCCTCCTCCCAGCTCCCCCACGCGTTCCACGGCTCCAGAGGTCATCGATCTCACTCATATTGATGATGAGCCCGCGCGCCCTGCCCCAAAGAGGAGGTTTCCGGAGGTGATCGACGTTTCTGACGAAGACGAAGACGTCGAGGTGCGCCCGCATAAGAAGATGAGGCCCATGAGTTATATAGATTTGTCGAATTGACGCAGCCCTGCAAACAAATAAAGTAGTTAGCTACCGTTTTGAAATAAACTCCTAGAAATAAATCACCTCATAACACACCTTCAATGACCTCTACTTGCGGCACATCCTTTTGCCTGACACCCAACATCCCCCTCAGCGTCGTAAGCCTAGTACAATACGACTCAGCAACAGACACTCTTGACAAAAAAAAAACCTCACGATGACACGCTTCTCAATGTGAAACCAATCTCCCGCTCGCTGGGCAACTCGTACGGCGCAAGCGCCAGCCGTGTCTCCGTGGACTTCATCAGAGGCCTGCAGAACATTAAGACCCAGAATCACCCCCTTGTTTGAGCAGAGTGCTTACAATTTTGCTGACAACTTGTAGCAAAGCACAAAAACACCGTATAACTACATAATTACATCCAGTACCAGTAAAGATAGACCATTTTACTACGAAAAAAGACCGTTTTGAACACCCCAAACCCTCCCCTCCTCCCTAACAATCCCCCAGTAGCCCAAAGAACCGAGAAGGGGAACCAACTAAAAGTCGGGCAGGCTCGACTGAAAGTCGAGCCCAAGTGCGGATCGACATGTGAAGTCAATCCGGCTGGGGGTGATCCAGGGGTCCGTCATCGACTAGGTTGCTATCCATTGTCGGCTGGGGCGTCGAGCTTGCGTTCGGGTCCGTTGTCCAAGAGCGAGGTGGGAGATGAGAGAGAGAGAGGAAGTCACGAGTGTGACATCGCATCGCTTCAAGTCGGACCGAGCACCAAGCACAGCATAGTATTCCTTCCCACACCCTACCACACCCGCCTCTCTCTCCTCGCTCCCTTGTCCAGCCACACCACCAGCCTCAAGACGACTTTCAGACCAGACTTTGAGTCTGGTCTTTCAGAGCAGACTTTCAGTCTGCTCCGTTAATTGGGTTCGACTTCTCATGTCGAATCCTACCCGTAAAACACTGGCCCAATGGAAGCTCGAGAGAAATACGACCCAACGCCCGCTGCAGAACACCTCCACCTCCACGCAACCATCTCCCCATAGCCTTGATCTGCTAAGGAATCGCAATCCGCTCAAATCCCTGGGCCCATTCGATGGCAAAGTCGGTGCCTTTGCTCAACTCGGCGCACGACCCCACTTCATTACGACGAACACTGACTACGTTCCTGCAATTCCATCTCTTCAAACCCCTCACTTGGTCTACCTCTGCTCTGACATGCGCTACGGTACCGACGATCCGACTCTCTGGCCGCAGCAGTACATGAACCACTACTCCCATATGCCGCTTATTGCTAAGAAAGGGACACGCCGACCTTGCGGCCATGTGGTGGGACCCTTCCCCGCAGGACTTTGCAGTCGGGAGTGCAGTGACCAGAGGGTTGGGACGCCTGAAGGCCGCGCGGATGTCCCCGATCATCAACGTCGTCGACCGGATCGTCGAGCGATGCAAAGAGCTTCAGGCGAGGTCCCCCGAACCTCTCATTGAACTCTTTGGCGAACTTATTGCGCACATACTCATGTGGCTGGAGCAGCTGCGGACACTTCCCGCCACGTTCCCCAAGATGCTTTTCGCGCTGACCTCGCTCCAATGCGACGTTCTTGAGCTGGATGCCTTGTACGCGTATATGACGGTCTACAAGCGGCGAATGGACAATTACCTTGTCCGCAGCGCATCCGGTGTTGCGCAGTGCGTTGGGACGTTCGTATCTCATCCCTCTGTCGCTCAGCAACTGTGGGCTGCCGGCATTCTTTTTTGGCTCCTTAGACCTACGGAAGTTTTCGACGCTGAAAACATATTGGAAATTATTCCTTTACTGGAGCCGAGCCTCGGTCTGCCCGACCCCGACGCGCACGGCGCAGGAGCGCCACCTGCGTTATGCACCGGGAATGGAACTTTGGAAAAAATCGACGTGATCCACCGTGCGTCCCTATACACCCCATGGTACCACGACCCCTTTGAGACCGGCTTCGATCGCGCTCCTTCTCCATCCCCGGCTCCCATTGCTAGTACAAGTTCTCATGCAGTGGTGTCAAACTCTAACTCTTGTACGTTGCTTTGCTTTACAAAAGCTGCATATGATTAACTCAAACGGTACTGCAGTCATTCCTCATGCCCATCCCGCCCGCCAGAAAAAGCATGAACCGTTCCGTTATCGGCCATGTGCATGCTTTCGGTCTTTCCGGCCGCAAGTTTAGCATCACTCACACAACTTCTCTACAGATCCAGCGAAACATGAGAAGCCGGCCGCGGGCCCTGCAAAAAATGATCGCGACAAATTTGTGGCTTTGACAGTTCCCGAAATGCCGCCATCCATCGTTTGTATGGCCGCCGCACTGGCACAAGTCAATCGGGGTGTCGGGCCGTACAAAAACCTCGCCACGGACACAAGATATGTCCTCCCTGAGCCCGCGCTCTTTGCCAACCCCAATCCCCAGCGCCGTCGCAGGTTCCTCCACCATTGGAAGCTCCTTCGCGACGGCTTCCTGTTCATGCTCGCCAATTGCCCCCAGCTTCTCGCCCCGCAACAGTGGCAGGATGTTTTAGAGGGGCATATGACAAAACGCGGGCCTCCCGACTCGAGAGTATACAGGCGGAGCCAGGAACTGGAGGATGTTATACTCCCAGCATTGGAAGCGTGCAACGTCAAGAGTATCGAAGGCTTCCCCATCCCTACCGAGTCTCTCCCCGAGTTCACCCTTGCGGAGACACGGGAAATCATTTGGGATGTCGCCGAGACCAGCTTCCGGTTCGAGTTTTGTGCTCTCGATAGGCGGGCGTCGGGGAAAACAAGGGTGGACGAGGTGAAGAAATGTTTCGCAGGTAGCATGCTGGTTGGGCCGCCGTTGGAGATGAGCAAGCAGGGTTGGGCCTCGACATCGCTGAAAGAGCGTCATGTCTTCGTCGGGCGGACGGCGACGTTGATGCTCGATTGGGTAACCAAGTCCGGTCGCCCCAACATTATTCGCCGTATCATCGATCGGCGTCCGTGGTCTGCCGTGGACATGCAGGACCTGGAAAACGCTGTGTGTTGCTACTACACACAAGCTTTCTGGGAGCACTTCGGTCGCGCTGCCGTTCTCCTTATGCGCCTCGATCATGATCTGGAGAAGGAGGAGGGGGAGCTTTGATTTGATGCATTTTTTTTTCCGCGGCGTGTTGTCGTCCGCAACCCTACAATCGTTGTGCTTGTTGTCGTGAAACTGGATTTCTTGTCTTGTTGCGAAAAAAATGTAATTCAGTGTAATTTACTATACCTAAACTGTATATATATCAATAGCCCAATGTATTGTTCCAATCGTGGTCCCAAATCTAGCTCGTTCAGCTTTTTTTAAAAAAATTTCCTGTTCTAAGCGCGCGCGGGAAGTCGATCCGAATTTGGCTTGGCGCCCATTAAACGCCCAGAGTGATGTCACGCTCGTGACGTTTTGCTTCCTCCCGCTCTTGGACAACGACCTCAACGCAAGCCCGACGCATGAGCCGACGCACGAGCCGACAAACGTACAACGACCCGGTGGACGACGGATCCCGTGGACCACCTGCGGATCGACTTCACATGTCGATCCGCATCTGGGCTCGACTTTCAGTCGAGCCTGCCCGACTCTTAGTCGGTGCCCCGTCTCGGTTCTTTGGGCTACTGGGGGATTGTTGGAGAGGAGGGGAGGGTTTAGGGTGTTCATTGTGGTCAACCAAACCAAGAGGGCAATCGACTTGTTTCCAGAGGAGACGTGGCTCCACGACCTGCTGAAAACAATAGACGGGCAGATCCCCGCGGACCATATTGTCGGGCACGGACTCGACTGTCAGGCTCTCTGGCAGGCGGTCTATTTTGCCTGCCGGGCGCACTTCCAAGGGGAGACAGCGGAAGTGATTTGGGCTTTCCTGAACCCTCTGGGCTCGTCAACGCGTCAAATGACTGGCGGTGGACGCCACGACATTATCAACTTCGTGATGCATGTGTGGAATTTACTCAAGTACCTTCGCCAAGGTAAGCCTGCGTCCGATTCTGCTCACTTTGATATGAAGCTGACGCGATCTTCGGCAGCAGAACTGCTTGCTGCTGAGAGGCTCGATGCGCTCCGGCTGTTCGAACTGCACATGGCTGTGGTGGAAGAACTTAGCCGGCAGCATGCGAATGAGGTTGGTGTGTGGTCATGTATGTCGCGCCTCACTAAGAAGAATGGTGGAAAGCCCAGCAGTGTCTATCAGCACAAGTCCACGAAAGGTACATGTCAACTCGATTGTGAGATATCCCAAGCTAATAGAATTTAGGATTGACTGTGGAGAGTACGCTGGCTGCGATGATCACCATGGAGCAAGAGAAACTGAAGTGCGACGGCCAGCACGAAGCAGGAACTTTGGATTCACGATGGGAAGGCCATCGAGCGTCAGCAGTAAGGATTGCCTCTTTGGTCAGGATGACCTCTAACTGTCGATGATGTAGGGCTCTTGCGATTGCGCTGCTGCGGAGCCATCGAGAGCATCCGCTCCAGGAGACCTGGGACAGCATCACAAGAATGCGTGACAGCCTAAATCAGCATCTCAAGAAATTTAGGCAACGCCAGCGGGAGATATGCCCGCGTCTCACCCTCAGCGCTCTCGACGTCGATGAGCCAGAAGTCACCGCCATCCAATTGCCCTCATATCGAATGAAGCACGGACGGCGACGACCCACAATCGGCCGCGATGGTGACGACCTGGACTCCGAACTACGGGATGCAGAGATCGAGCTGTGCTGCACCGAGGCCCAGAGCGCTATCCTTGCGGTTTGTGACGCGTCTTTGGCTTTGTCTGCAGTGAAGAAGGCGAGGGAACTGGATTGCCGGGGGCAAGGGGGGTGACGCGCTCGCAGCGGAATCTTCAAAAGGCGGAACTGATGAAGACGTTTGAGATCGCGATGTACAACAGCTCCCGTATGGCCCTCATCCACCTCGGGCACATGGAGAAGGATGCCGTGGAGCCATTTCCGCCGCTGAGCTTCCGGGACACGCGGAGGAAGGAAAATCACTTATCCCGCGCGACAGGGGACTCTCGGTTATTCGACGGGACAGCATGGTACTTACAGAGTGGGATGACAATCGCGCGTGCGGCGGTGAATTCCATGCTATCGCCAGGAAATGGGGAGTCGGATAGTGACCAGCCGGAATTATTGGCGGGCACTCAGACCCGGAAACGGTCCGGTACGTGGTCACGTCAACGAAGTTGCATACCGTATTAATATTTATCCAGGCTTCAAGCGCGATCCGCGCACTCCCAAACGTCTGAGGGACATTGCCCCAGACGATGTGGCGGGTGGAGTCATCGGCCGAGGAGAACGGCGCAGAGATGTCGCCGTCCAAGGGAGGAAGGGTGCATGAGGGGAAGAAGGGGAAGGGGAAGAAGCCAGATGGCTGGATCTGGATGGACAGCTTGACGTGCGGGCAACATCTGAGCGAAGAAAAATTGGCGGCATACAAGAAGGAAAGTGAGTGGCATCGGGTGTTAATTGATAGTGGGCTGCATACTAACGGGTTGCAGGTGATCAAGTGCAGTGGTTCCGCGCCGAAGCAGAAATGTACCGCTGGCTGGAGCAGTACGAGCGGAAGCACGCCGAGCTACTGCGCGTGATCGAGAGGTACCGCTGCGATGGCGAGGTTTGGGCGGGACTTGCGCAGCGTGAGGAGGGGGTGAATGGTGTGAATGGCGTGTCGACCTATGCGTGCACGGAAGCCGCGATGCGTCAGCGGCTGGCCCACAACGCCGAGGTGATCTTCAAGAGCGCCGATTCGGGGGCACATCACGATTGGGTGTCCGCGACGAGTTTTGATGAAATGATGGGGAAGATTGATAAATGGCGGGACACAGTGTTGAAGTGGATGGATGACTTGGTGAGTGCAACAGCCCAATCTTATTATCGTTATTCATTTGGGACCAGGGAATATATAGGGCGTACATGTAAGGGCAACCACGAAGGCCTGAGGTACTCAGGGACTGGCGTGGGGGATCCAAAGGTTAATTGAAAGTAGCTAAATATACAAGGAAGCGCACCTGGCGTGGGGGATCCAAAGAGAAGAAACTCTGAGGATTCCCACGCCGGCCATGAGTATAATTAGCTACTGACTAGGATCATGTGATCGGAGTGATCGGCAAATGTCCCGGGCTTGGTCACAACCGGAATGCCATCCGGAAGTCCGGCGGCCGGTGCTCGTATCGACAAGCCGGCGGCCAATCGGCGACCGGGTCGGGGTGGTAGTACTGCTGGATCGGGGACCGATCGGGGGTTCCCCTTACAGTACAAGGACTTCTGAAATTTGTTCTATAATATATACCGTCGGGCCCGGGGATCGACATCTTTCCATCATATGTTCGTTAGGTGTATGGCCACCCGCCCACGGGGTCAGGAAACTTTTCAGAGGCGTGGTGAGACTGCTCGTCGTTGCACAGCCACCTCGATAATTTTGCTATTTCATTTGCCTCTTGTTAACTGAACTTAAGTTGCGCGGGGCTGAAGTACTCACGGGAACTTAAGTTCCAGGGCACTTGAGTACTCACAAAACTTAAGTGCTCCTGGAACTTAAGTAGCAGGTGAACTGAAGTCGTCGAACAGCGAACAGGACTTAAGTCGGAACTTAAGTCTTAAGTTGGAGGGGACTTAAGTCGGAACTTAGGTCTTAAGTCGGAGGGAACTTAAGTCTTAAGTCGGTGGGAACTTAAGTTTTAGGTGGAGGTTATGAAGGGGACCCTGCTTGCGTTGACGGCAGGTGGGAGTGAAACGAGGACTTAAGATATTCCGATTCTTTAAGACCTATAAGACTTGAGACATAGTCTGGTCTACACCGACAGGACTTAAGATAGGCTAGTAAATTAGTTGAGTGATGGCCGGACAAACCACTCCACCGAGCTGTGCATTGACTAGATACCCATTTGGATGAATGCAAAACAGATTTAGAGAGCCAGGAGAAAGCATTAAACTCACCAAGTCGTGGAGAGAAACCCGCAAAAACCCTGCAGTTTTGCGCAATGCACAAAAGCCGAGTGCGGCTCGTGCGGCTTTTGCACAAGCTGTCTAATGACTCCCCATTCCTCCCTTTTGTGGGGGCATAAATTCTTTGTCCCAATGTAAAGCACTCTATACAGGTAATGCACTTCATGATTTCCCATCAAGAGTCCCATCCCTTAGATATCATGCATGTATATAACATATCTAAGATTTGGGTCAATCTGAGATCTGTGTCCTGAGTTACAGCTGTCCTGTGCAGAAACATGATCAAAACAGCAAAAAGTGTATTTCTTGATCCCATCAAACAACACAAGGAACCATCCCCTGCGGATTTGCAATGCCATTCGAACGCACATATTCTTGAGAGATTCTGACAAGAATTGAGCTCGTAGCAAGTGTTCTAAGTAAAATATCGCAGAAGTAAAACAAAAGTCCTTGCCTTATGTACTGCAAATTGCTGTAAAACCCTTTTTATTTTTTCTCAGGTTGCATTGGAGAGTGCCCCTGATGTCCAGGCAGCCCGTATCGACATGACCGACTTTGTCCTTACCAATGATCTACCCCGCGACTACCGCACTCAGCGTTGGTCCACTTTCCCTGCTCTTCGCGAACTGGTCTTTTCTACTGAGTCCAACGCGGATGCTTTCACTGCCTCCTATGTCCCTTTCGTCCCATTGCTCAATGGTGGTCACCAAACCAAGTCCACGCCCAAGCCGAAAAGTGCCTTCCTGATCTGACTCTCGTTCTGGTCGCCAAGGTTGTGGCTCCCATTCCTGTCGCCGCCGCTGCCAGACGGATATTTTCTGGGCGCGATTTCACGGTCGCGCTGCCGGATTGCGGCGGACAGAATTTGATTTCACTTCCAACCCCGAATGAGCGCAGATTTTCCCGCTGCAGGAAGCTAGACAACGTGGTATGGTTAGTATCCGAACGCACACCGTCCTCGCCGCTCAGCTCAATGCGTCAGGGACGATTTCCGACCAGGTTAATTCAATGATTCCAGAGGATATCTAGCCAGATTCATTTGCAAACCTAAACTAATGCTTTCAGAAGCACTGTCAGCCTTTCTTTTTTTCCTCTCTGTTTTTCCTCTCTTTTGCGCGGTGTGACATAACGTTCCAGTGTTTATAACTAGCGAAACCGTGGCTTAGCCTCGGTCTCTAGAAATTCCTTGATAGTGCTAAGTTTTACACCCAAGGCGACGAAGTCGGGGACAGGCGTCGCTGGAAAGATGCCGTTTAATTCCGCGAGAGCCTGGTGCTGAAGTTGAACAAGGTCAGTGTGGTGTGGGCAGAAAGGCTGAACGCAACCCACCATTTCGTCAAATGCCACAATTCCCATGGGCGGGGCGGTGGTCAAAGTGACCTTGGCACCGAGGACTGCGCGTCACGTCGGAACAGAGCAGGTACACTTGACAAAGGAATCCACACCACTCCCAGTGAGATCGGCGAGCTCACCATAGGAGATGTTCTCATTTACGACTGGATACGTCTTGCCGGAGATATTCTTTGACGGGTCGGAGTAGCTCTTCAGCAGAGCAAGCACGACGGCGGGGACGTCGCGCTCAACCCACGTGAAGGCCGCCTTGTCCGTTGCTACGTGTGGGACGTTCAAGTCGAAACCGGTGGTCGTCTTCTTCAACCAACCAAATCTAAGTATCTCAGGGTTAGGATGAAAAATGAGACCATCAACGGTGCAAACGAACGTCCAGTAATTTTCGAGGAACCCGCCAAGATGAAGACACACGTTATCGAGACCAGAGGATCTCAGGTATTCCTCAACGACGACTTTTTCTGGGGCATCCAAGAGCTCGGATTTTTTCACGAAGAATCCTTTGCGAACGTACGGTTATAGTGCAGCGCGTTCTTGTACTTCCCACCCGAGAGCTTTTTTATGTCAGGCAGGGAGCTTAAAAGGAATCAGTGGAGAATTCGAAGAGTATGCAGGTCATACGTGAATATGAAGAACTCAACGCCTGCTTCCTTTGCAGCGTCAACCATATTTTTCCCCTGATCAATTTCGTTCGGGCCCTCACCCTCCGCCTTAAGAGGAAAGATGGGGGCAGTTATCTGCAAAATTGTCAGTTCACCTCTGACAATAGAATATTTAAGTTCACGTGCCGCAAAGACTGCCTCGCTGCCGCGGATGGCACCAACGAGCGATGCCTTATCAAGGGGATCGGCTTTGACCACCTCAATACCCTCTGCCTTCAACTTGAGCGCGGCCGCAGATTCCGGGTTGCGGGTGATAGCTCTCGGGATAAAAGTTCCCTCCTTAAGGAGCGCGCGCGCAACAGCGGAGCCTAGATATTTCAAGTCTGGAACAAAATTTCGAAACAGAGAGGGACGAAAGGTACCTTGAAGACCTGTTGCACCAAAAACAGTGACAGTGGGGGAGGAACCCATAATTCGAGGACAAGGATCTTGTGGGAAATCAGTTTTAGTCTGCGGTCTTTTAAAGCAATACACCACTCGCTGAGTCACAAGAATTTCACTTTCGATCGCTTACTGTTGGAATCTTGGGTTTTTAGTTCCCAGGTTCTGCCGTTTATCCGTTGGGATTCTCCATGCTCCTACCATCTCTCTGTTTCACGCGATATTAATCTTGTCATTTATCCCGTTTATCCGGTGTAGTATATGAATAAACCGCAGATATGACCCCGGAAAATTCGAGGCCTTGAATCGGTTTCGATGTTCAGAGACGTCATGTATGACGCCGCTAGTGTTGAGTATTCGAAGGAACGATGAATGATTCTTTACGGATTCACTAGGCAGAGGAATTAGGCAGAGGAGAATTGCAATGGGTGGCCGATTTCATTGCAAGGTTTACCTGAGATTGTTCGGCTCACTTGAAGGATAATACTAATCTTCGCCGTTCAATGATTTGGTACGCAGGCGCGGGATCCTCGCTATCAAGCCGATACCAGTTGTTGCTGGTTCTGCGTCGGTGACCCCTGCAAATGCTTTGAGTATAATAGGATAATCGGGGCTAGAAATAACCGAGATCCAGGCTCAAACAACCCTGCTTGCTTGGTAAGGTGCATTCAAGCCAAACATACCCCGAATAAATACACAGAGTGTGCACTTAGTGTCGCGATGGCGTCCGCATGAGTAGGCTCAACGCTAAGAGGCTACAGAGCATCAATGCAGCTTTCCAACGATTCTGAAATCAAATTGTCAGCCATTTACTGGCTAAGCGCCAAAAACCGCTCAGATCTACCTCCCAGAAGTTCCTCGGATTTTATTTTGTTTTTCCTTTCTAAAAGTGTACTGAACTAATGAGCGAAAAAACAGCAGGCCATGCGAAAAAATGCTGACCTCACTGGGGACGTACATGGATTTACCTGGAGACTGAGTATCAGACGAAGGGCGGTGCTTTTCTCGCAGATGATCTAGGTTCACAGAAAAGAGACGGATCGGTGCTCGCCTTTGGATTTGGCGCTGAATTTTTCTTTTTTCAGACTTCAGTACATACAGAATAGTGGGTCTTGCGCACTGAAACAAATATGGAACGTTGGATATTATTGGAGGTGCAATAGATACACAACCTGCATTGTAGTTAGAAGGGTCAAAGTCAAACCCGAACCGGGGTATAGGTGAAGGGGAGGGGAAGTAGGGAATGAGACGCGTGGAAATTAGGATGCATGTCATCGCACGGAAAAGCAGAGGACGAGGTGGGCAAGCCGCCGGTGGGAGGACGTGGAGGACATGCCGCTGGGGGATTTCCAGGGAAGCGGTGCGCGCGAATATGGCGATGGCAGCGAGTGGTACGTGGAGGGCGCAGAGGTACTTGAAGGGGACGCCGAGGACGTTGGTGATGGGCGGCGACGGCGGCGGGTGGTACTCGGGCGTTGGCGTGCGTGTCGCTGTGAGGGAAGAGCGCGGGAAGAAGCGCAAGGCTACGCCCCCACGCGACTCTCGATGGGCAGGATGGTGGCGGCTTGGATTGCACGGAGAGCAGCGCCGGTGATCGCCGCGGTGGGGATGTCGTGCGTGACGTTCGACCGAGGCGAGGACGGGGCGTGCGAGAGGCGACGAAAAAAGCGGTGTAGAGAGGCTGCACGGGCAGCACGACTGGCGGCGCTGCAGACAATCAACTGGCGGGAAACAGGGTGGGAATGGGAGGAGAGGTTAGAGGATGTGGAATAAGAACTGCGAAAACGCACCCAGATCATGCGGCACGTGTGTCGAGGGAATAAGTTCTGCCCTGCTACAAGACTATAAATAGTGCGAAGTGGGTGCGAGCGTTGTGAAAGCGGGTCCCAGTGCAAGCGGGCCGGCAGAAGGGCCGCGACGCAGGGTAGGGCAGTGGAGAAGAGAGGAGGTCGAGCAGTACAGAAGGCGAGACAAGACAGAGAAACTTTGAAAGTGCGGCGCGATGAGGTGGTGACGAAGGACAGATTGATCCGCAAGAGAGGGTCAAGGCAGACATGTGCAAACAGACGCGTCGCGTGTGCGGTGTGTGCCGCAGCGGGGAGTTGGCTTCAGCAGGGCGGTGGGTGTGCTGCCATGCAAGGTGCACACCGGCGCGCTGTGTCCGCGGATTACCGATTGCGTTGGGAACGGTAGCGGTGGAGGTGTGCTGTGTAGGGGTCAGTGTTGCGCGGACCCTTGGCGGACCCGGCCGTCTGGGGTGCTGAGCTGTGAGGGGCCCACAGATGGAGAGGAAGTCGTGGTGTGCGTTACGGCTTTCGTTGCGACTGTGAACAGGGCGATCGCAGTCACAACAGGGACGAGTTGAAATATCCCGGAAGTGGTAAACAAACTTGTACTGCTGGAGATGGTAGTCAGTTAGACGATTCAGAACTACAGACATGTTCTGAGCTCACTTGGCCGTCAGAGACCCCCACGCGGCGGTTGCTGTGTAGTATTTTAGCTGCGTTCATCCTGACCCGCAGGATATAAACACGTACCAGATACACGTGCCAAGAAGTTACGATACTTGGCCGATGTCGTTTGCCGCCGTCGTCCTGTTAGCTGTGGCTCGTTGTGTAATACGTTCGAAGCAGAGAAGCGCGAGGGTAAACGCTGGCGGGTCGCTGTCCGTCACTGTCTATCCTACGGATATGTTGGTGCCGGAGGCCACTGGCCCAGGGAGAACCGCAATTTGGAGCGCTGGCACGTCGAGCGTGAGCTGGGATATACTCAGTTCTGTAGTATAATCATGCCGGTGGTTAGGTGGAAAAGAAAGTTGGTAGGAAAACGTGCAGAGAAAGGACAAGAAAAGTGTAGTGCATGAGTCTAAGATCTTCGCCCGAGTTGCAGAGGAGATCAATGTAAAAAACAGGTTTGACGAGAATCGAGCTCAGCCGCTGGTCAATCACTGCCAGAGCATATAGTAGATATGATATATCACAAGATGAGAAGGGCCAATTTTTTCGAGTACTCGGGTGCGAAAAGGCCAGGGAAGACGTAGAATAGCCACAAAACACAGGGACTGAGATCAAGCAGATGACAGCAGGCGAGACAGTAGATAAGAAGATGAAAGGTGCACTTGACGCACATAACAGATACTGTACTATTTCAACCAAATGTTCATTATTTTCATATTTTCGTTGACCGAGGTTACCGGTAAATTTTCTTTTGAATTATAGCGATTTTTATGCACATCCAAAAAAAACATCGGGTGTCACCGTCACCTGAACATTTGATCGAAATAGTACAGAAGCCACTGATGGGGCGTGTTTTGGCGGTGGAGCATGTTTGTCTCGTACCAGGGCTGGACGCAATGCATTTGGTTGGTTTCTGCACATGAATCAAAGCATTTCAAGTCATCACCTATCCGAATTTTTGCAGCAATTATGGGAACGGTGAAAGGGAGAAATTGTGACCTGGGCCCACTGCCATAAGTGGCGGTGCATTGTATGCGCTAATTGCACCCAGCTGATCGTCGGGCGAACCCCTTCCGCAGCCTCCCACTCCATATAGCTTTTTCATCGTAACTGTCGCCAAATCCCCATTTTCATCACTCATCTGTCAACTCATGAGAAATCTCGCACAGTTTCCGTGGATCCGTACCTTCAGAAGTAAGTTAAACAAGCGCTCGCCGGCGCTTCGCGCCGGCTCCCACTTTCTGAACAGATGGCGCCTGTCAGAGTTTGGCAATGTGTACACTTTTATAGGCGCGCGCGCGCTCAAAGTTGATCATGGGGCAAAAAGCCCCGAGGAAGTGCCATTTATTGAGCGCTTCCGAAGGTCTGGACCCAGCGCTTCCAAAACCTCGGGGCTGATCTCCCAAAAGCGGAGTTTAAAAGCTTCAGACAGACACCCGTAGTTTTATAAAGAGAGAGACAAGATGTGCCTACGCTTCGCTTCGGCAGTGGGTATTCCATTCGGGCACAAATCCGCGGGGGGGGGACCCGAGGCAGAAGCTGAAGAGGAAGAGCTACTAGAGTCGTGGGCTCTATACCGGAAAGGACTGCCGAAGAGGAGCGGGAACGCGACCGCAGTCTGAAGGATGTGCCAAATATGGTTGAACAGCAGTTGCGTCCCCTGTTGCGTCTGCTATGCACGATCATTCCGCAGCTCGCAGTTCAACACATGAATTGCGGCAAACATTCGTCGCCGCGGCCTTGGCCGGAATTGGACGGCTCAACAGCTTTGGCATCTGAAAGGGAAGAGTGAATGGGAATTTGATAGAACAGAGAACAGCGAAAGGCTGCACAAATCAAGCTACAATCGAGCTGAAGCGACGGAATGGAGGTAGCAAAAGGGGACGCTCCCAAAACGCCGGGTTGTTTACGCTAGGCTCTCACATGACTACTACTCCTTAGCAACGCGACTCGATTATCAGTCGCTCCCGATCAGCCAGCATCCATTCTTCCTTCCTCCTTCCTCCGCACCTACGCTCATCTCTGAGTCGCCAATGTGCCCTCCCGGTGTTGACCAGACCACCCGAAGCTCTCCGGTCTGGACCTTCCTTGCCCCCGGGCTGGGTCAAAAGCAGAAGCTCCCGTCCGACACGAAGGAGAGGCGGTACGATGCCGGACCCTTGGGCTTCTTAAACAGCGGTTTGTCATGGGACGCCTTTGGCAAGCTGGCCCACGTCGGTCGCTATACCGAATCTCCGTTACTCCTGCGCCAACTCGTCCGCGCACCCGACATGTCGTCCCGGCTCGAGAAGCTTGCGGCTGAGCTTCTCTGCCTCATCTCGGCGGGTCTCGATGTCGATGACCTAATTGCGCTGGGCCTGTGTTCCCAGACGTTGTGGTGCATTGCCATGTGCCAGCTGCAGGATGAATGCCAGCGCCGCATGGCGCCATGGGCTGGGACGCCCATCATATGCACCAGCACCCACCTCATGAGCGTCCCCGACTCATTCCGTCAGGTCAACCCCGGTTTGGTTGAAGAGATGAAAGCCTGGGAAGTGCGCAGACAAATGGCCACGCGACACAGGATGGGTGTGTCTCCGGTACGCCGGTGGAACTGGGGGGCCTTGAACAACTACAGCGAGGTCGTCGATATCCACAGCCTGAGCAGCCAATGTTTGGCAGCCTTCTCCGCGAAAGCCGAGTCGAGCGGCATTCCGAAGAAGCTGCAGGTCGCCCTGCAACGCACCATGACGAACGACCTCTTCTGTCCACCGAGTGTGCACAACTGCAGCAAGTGGGTGCTGCGAAATCTCGATACAAAGGAGGTGGTGCATTTTCAGGCTGCGAAGCGCGAGGGCTTGGAAGACACCGTGTGCCTTGCCGTCAGCGGCCTGCCTTGGCTGACCTTGGACTTTGTGCTCACATTGCGTATCCTCTGGCCCGCTCTGAAGCGGTACAACGACCCTCCGCCTAGCAATGTCAAGCTTGGTGCTTGGGCCGGCCACAAATTTGATGTTGTCGAAGCTGCCAACCTCGAAGCGGGTGAGTCGTGGCAGGACGTGACTGAGGACATTACACGAGAGGCAAAGACCACGAAGCCGAATTCTAAATCGATGTGGTGGATTACGCGTACATGAAGTGGGCTGCTGGGTTAGAAAGTTTGTTTGGTGGATCTGGCAATGTACATATATTGCGATTTTTTGAATTCACTATGTAATATGTATCGAATATCAGGGACTTGCATTAGCACCAATTACAGCTAATGTCAGTACCAAGGGCGCGGATTGAAATTTTCTGTTTTTGGACAGTTTTCGATCTTCTGCAAAG
The DNA here is from genome assembly GCA_029204075.1 of Mycena capillaripes. Lineage (NCBI taxonomy): Eukaryota > Fungi > Basidiomycota > Agaricomycetes > Agaricales > Mycenaceae > Mycena > Mycena capillaripes. The sequence continues at coordinate 1,448,883 of JARHKZ010000021.1, forward strand.
AATTTTCCATATCTCACTCAGTTCAGCACCTTTCAACCGGAAACCTAGCTAGAACTTCCGGAATAATTCAAGCGCAATTAGTGATAGAGTTAGATTTGTAATAATATCCTATTTTTTAATGCACCCAAAGTCCTGCTCCTCTGGCAAAATTTCCACCTACTGGGCTCAAATCTGGTCCAATGGATCTAGATTTTTGTAAAGGCCACACCATATTTTTCATGCCGCAACAAAACGCAAGTAGGACTTGCATTTCATACAGGGTATCAATCCCTGCCTAATTAACCACCTCGCAGCTTATCCATTCAATGCGTCGCTGTTTTGTTCAACCTGTACCCACAGAAATTCTTCTGCAAAGTGCCTGGGTTACACACCTTCATCAATTACGCCCTCGAATGCCCTGGTCTAATATTCCTTCTGCCGGACAATTGTAGGCATTTTCGAACCGAAATTTCTAACTTCTCCATCCTCGACGACAACCTCAATTTATGCGCTGACAATGTCCATATCGACTCCCCATTTAGCGGCCCGATGAAAATATTTGACATATTGATAACCGTTTGCAGGCTAGACACGACAGTAACAACGTCGTTGGCGGTGTTGGCGGTGTTGGCGGCGTGCGGCGCCGTCTGCACAATCGCCAAAGTGGCGCCGTCCTGATCAGTGGCGAATCTGAAAGAGAAGCTAACCCCTGGGTGAGATCCTTCGCGGAGAACTACCGAAATTCCGCGCGTCCTGCTCCGCGTTCCTGATATTCGTCGCCATCCGTAGCATGTCTGCGAGTTTTGTGGTGATGAGATCCTTGCTTCGGGTCATACCCACAATTATATGTGGCAGAGGCTAGGTAGTTTCAATTGAACACCATGAAGTGATTCCTACTAGTTTCAAACTTTCGTCTGCTCAATTGTCTTATTGGAATTGCGATGGATTTGGAAGATTGTATTATCCCTGATCATCGTTCTCGAAGTTGATTCCCACGAGTCATGGCGCGAACATGGTTGCCTTCTTATCGCGGTCTCCAGCACCACGAATTAATGATAATTATGTTTCGGGCCGGGGTGCCTCTATATAGATTCCTACATTTTCAGCCCGTCGGAGCATCGGAGTCGGGAGCTGTGAGGCCCGCGTGAGCTAAATCGGCACTGATGAGAGACTTCGAATCCTTCTAATGCCCAGCATCAGAGAATCTCAACAGCGCCGTTGCTACCGTCACCCGCAAAGCGCGCGAGGGAGTTTGACCGCGCGCCAGGAAGGTTGTCCTGCCAAGAAAAAAAAAACGTGGTGAAGTTACTAATGAAGAAAAGGCCGGTCGATTCTCTTGCGAGCTCCTTTCGCTTCTGTAGAAGTGGCACTCGTTTCTTCTGATTCCTAGAATGAGCACTGCAGGGATAGATAGCCAGATTGTGCAGCGAATCATGGCCGCATAGGATCCCAAGAATTTGAACCATGGTAGACAGTTCTACAGTTGTATGCGATAAACGCTCGGAGCCTCCACGATATTTCCGTCCGTCAGAGGCGTTTGGAGATTGGTACTGTCGAAATCCCACCGGCGTGAGCAAGTCGTGCAGTCAACAGCGAGGAAACGAGCGGGATCATGACAGAGGCAAGGTTAACAGATGCGGCGGAGCGGATCAATGTGGCTCATTCTGAGGCCCAGTTGATCTGGGTGTTTCACTACGCAGTTATATACGCTGCACGGTGCTGATTCCAACCCTGTTTTAATCCTTCTTCATTTCTTTTTTATAAAAGCTTTTCGCGATGGGCTTCTTGTTGTGGCCACATTTATTTTTCCCCTAATTCTGTCGGCAAACTGTCGGGTAATTGATCTTTCTCTGAGACTGGCTCCTCAAGTGCACTCTTCCCCGACGGGCATTTCATTGCTGGTCCAACAGATTCTTATCCCGCCACCTGCAAACCGGTCTACCTGTCAGAAAGGAGGTTTCCCGTCAACCTCACTGGTGAGGACAAATCGTCCCACTCAACAGAAGAGTTAAAGAACGCTTGGATTTTGCAGATGGATGCTGGAAAAGCGATCGAACTGTTGTGACCAACTGCTGTGCAGAGTTCGGAGGGACGCTCGTGAACCTGACGGACATCTCGATCCCCATGTGCGCCTACAACCTGACCGACGGCTTCGCGGCGGACGACCCCCACATTCGATTTTCCATAAAGTCTGCGAATCGATTTTCGACCTTCGAACGCTGGGGGAATTCCAACGGTGGCCTGCGTTCAACACCCCGAGGATCTGCGGTCCAGCGACTGACGTGAGAACGAAAAATAACTCGGGAAGGGCGGTATATGAGGGATTTGGCCCGAAGTTCTTATTTGGAGTCGTCGCCGGGAGTATGCTGGTCGACCTGTTGAGTATGGCGATGTAACTTCCACTGCCATGCTGTAAATTTATTGATTCAGCTGTTCTGGTTATCCCGTCCAACTTTCACCGTCGCTGTAGCTGACAAGGTTGCCGCTGCGAAAAACACTCGGCTGAGAGTGTGCTTGAAATCGAAGGACTGCGGACGGTTGAATACGTTACCAAAGCAGGCAACTTGGATTAAACTGTCCACCCGCTTGCCTGACACCGTGCGAACCTGTCACGCCCGCCATCACTTCTGACATCCCAAAACTCCTTGTACCAACCTTGTACGCCAAATGCCCGTGCGCGCCGAACTCCTTACTTTCATCGACGCCAATACCGACGCCTCCATCGCGAGTCCGTCAGCATCCCGTCCATCTCCGGCGACCCCGCTTTCCGGCCCGACGTCATCAAGATGGCCAAGTGGCTCGACGCGCAGCTGCGTGCCATCGGCGTCGAGACCCATCTCGAGGACCTGGTGACGCACGTCATGGCTCGGAAAACCCAGCTTTGCCGCATGCTATCTTAAAACGCACCGGCAATGACAAGCGCAAGAAAACGGTCTTGATCTATGGGTATTTTGACGTCCAGCCCGCGGCCAAGAGCGACGGGTGGGACACCGAGCTTGTTCTTCCCCTTTCCTTACCCCTACCCTTTTCTTCTCTTTTCTCGTCCTCACTTCTACTCGCTCTCTGCGCTCTTCTTCCTCGTCATTCCTTTTTCTTTCGTGGACCCATGGCTGCGCGTCTTCGCGTCGTCGTCTCACCTCACCGCATGTCTGCCACGTATTCCTCCTTCTTTCCCGTCTCCTCTCCCCACTTGAGGCGCCAATCTTATATTCTCTTTCCTCCTGTCTAAGCGTACTAACATATATATACCTCTATAGCGCAATCTACGACATACTCGACTACTCCGTCCAAGGCGTCGAGGGCGCCGTGGGGGGCCAGATCGCGTTGGGTGCCAATTAGGTGTGTGTCTCTTTTTGCCTTTCTTCGTCTGCGTGTCCTAAGATGGCTTCGTTTTCCTTCGTTCTCGCGAGCGACCGCGTCTGCGCGTGTGCCTTACAAATATGCGCCTTCGAAGTGAGCGTCCTTGGAAGGCATTCCCATTCCTTGTTTGACTTACTTTTTACTCTATTCCACGCTGGGACCATGGGGATCCGAATCCCATCGGATTTAGTGGGTGCGTGAAGGTTTCATTCGCCATCTAGCGTCTTCATCGACCTCGCCTGAATGAACGGAACGACATAGCGAATTGTCGGTCTCCCCTGCCATACAGTAGGCGTAAATTCCACCTCTGCAACGCCATCGGAGGTGGTTTCAGGATTTTGCGAGTCCGCTAACGCATTCCGCACGAAACCTTGTCCCGTACAGTCCGAACTGGCTCATCTCCCTTCTTTTTCTAGCAACTAGGTGGTCGACCCCAGCTATTTTTTACCGACACACTTGTTGAGCAAGGCTAGGCGACGCTGATTAAAGGATGGTCAGGTAGATGATTCGCGCTTATTTCAGACAAAGCTACTTTCAAGTCCTGCGAATTCATCATCCTTGGTCTGTTCGACGATGCTCAGTCGAAATTTCCAATTTTATTCATTCACCGCCTGAGATTAGTGGATTAAACGTTGCCCGGACGACAGCCACGTTTTATAAAGCATCCAAATAATTTTCATAGGTGATTCCTATTTTTCTTTACACCGCTTTCTATCTCTGCTAATGCACGTCCCCTTTACCCCGCCATTAGCCTGCAACCTTTGGGATCCAATGTCATGTAGGATTGGTCGATTTCTATGCGATTCCGGGACGCATCTTCATGCTTAGCGTGGTTGACGATGGACACGGAAATAATGGGAATCAATAAGCTTGTACAATATGTACCGACAAGTGCATATCAAGAACTAACGCTTCGCTCACGAGCAATCACCGCAGTCCTCATGAACAAGAGCGATTGTACGTGCGATGGACGCAGGAAGCTCTTCGACCACCATCCAGGTGAACTCTCGGCGGTGACATCCTACAACCTCGTCGAAAGATGGGTCCTCCACCTCCTCCCCATCCCAGCTTATCATCGTCCTCTCGAATCCCCAGGTCTCATCCCACGGAGCCGCAATTCTTATTTTTCCGAGCGCGAAATACGCGGGGGAGTCAAGGATGCGAGCGAGATCCTCGAAAGGCGCAGGATCCAGGTCTTCATGTACGAGCACCGAGCTGGCCCAGTCGAGTCGGACTCCAAGAATCAGCTGTGTGAGCCCGGTTCGCGGGATACTCTCCAGAAGCGAGATAAATTGGCGTGTGATATTCAAGAAAGAGCTCTCCCTCGTCAACTACAAAGAAATTGATCGCGCCGTCGATGAGTAGAGTACGCAGAGCTGTATTCGTACTGAAATCGATGTCGCATACCATGGATGCTATGAAAATAAGGATCAATATCGACTGGAAGTGCGAGCAACAGTGGGACGAACAAGGTACAACATAGCTTTGGATGTGAATTGCAAAATAGTTTAAAGGGGGGCCCAACCGACGAGGCAATCTGGATAATCCACCAGCAGTCCCTTCATTCATACCACTGCGTTCAATGATGATCAGCCGGCTAGCCAGGAGACCAGCTGATTCCGAGTCTGAGCCAAGCCAGTCTCGACAACACTGATACTCAAGACAAGTGCTGTCGATTTTTAATTCGTCGAGGGATGGAGGGAGGAACAAGCTAGTGGGAAGAGAGGCATTGGCCCATTGGATGCCAAGGTGGGCAGAGACAAGCGGAGAGGATCGCCGACCTCTGCAGACGTTGGTTGACACGCTCTGCCGACATTAGCCGACCTGTGGCAGACTGACGTCGCACCCACCGTCCTGTGCCGATCTGACGTCGGCCGTGGGACGGGAAGGTCCGTCGCCAATGGGGCCGAACACAGCGAGCGGGCAAACGACATCAATGCTTATCGTCAACTTATTCAAACCATTCCGACTGTAATTGAGGTCTATTTTAATCTCCGTCATCCGTCATCGGTAACCGGGGACGTTTACGGACCTGCCCTGGATGGCAGTGGCCTGCCACCCACACACCCCTTCCAATGCTCCATTGGCTCGGTAATTTCTGGGGTGTGTGTCTTCCATCAACCTAATTCTTTGATCGGTGTTTAAAATCATGGACGTCAAACCATATCAATGGGTAAACGATCTCTCAATCGAGACTGTCGACCAACATATAAGACCGGACGCGATTAGCCCACCCTTCCAAATTAGGTGGCACAAAAGACTCCAGAGCTCTCCAGAGGATAAATTCTAATTCAGTCTGAGTTGACAGAAAGGGGTGTGGCTACCGCCTCAAGCCTGGGATTAAACGTAAACGCATACTCTATTCGTTATAATAACCGCATTAAAATTTACTTCCAACGGCCGTAGCACGTAGGGCTTGCGATGAAATGCTATCCCCCTGGGCGGCGCACTGCCATAACAGTGACACCGTTGATGAAATCCCGTGTGTTGGGGTTGTTTACGGAAATTAACATTCCAAACATTTTTCGACGTCCGGTTTGGCAGTCAACGTAACCTTCGTTGTTGCCTAAGCAGGATAAAAATAACAAGGAGTCAAGCAGAAGCGAATTGCAGGGTTGACGGAGAAGTGCAGGGTAAGCCTCTCGCCCCACAGCTGCCCGTCCCGCCCTCCCCGCCCAGCGCGCCGTTCAGTGAAAGGTCTCTATACGCTCCGATTACGCGCCATAGTGCCGGAGACATTAGTACAATAGATAGGTGACGTGTACCATAGCCGCCTACAGCGGTCCGAGCACGTTAATTGGTCATTGCAGGGCAAGCAAAGTGATTGGCACATTTTGGTATTCGGATTGCGAGTCTAACCGCATGGGAGTGATCGACCGCCCGTGTCTTGGAAATGTTAAAACCATCAGCACCTTCGTTTTACAAACTATTTCTTCCCTTCCTCCTACGATGTATTTCAATTCGGACATCATTCTTGGGTGCATTAATTCTCGTCGAATTTTCGAAACACAGCCTGACTTCATTCATCTAGGGCATTGCTGGTGGGAACCTGGGCAAATTCGGTGAGCATTTGTCTTGGCATGTTCTTGCGTTTTGAGAGAGTTATGGATACTAGGTTTTGTACACCGTCGAAGTTATTCAGGTATATGAGTCAATGATTTGTGGTGCAGAGATGCTAAACTAGCTTCAGGCAGCTTACTACTACCGCCACTTCAAAGACGACAATTGGATGTTGAAGGTTTTATCCTTTGGTCGTGTAACCATGTTAATTCTCTGATCTTCCGCCTCGCACCGTAGCTGCTAGTATCGTCCGCCATTGCGTTCGATTCCGTTTCGATGATCGCAAACTATGCCTCTGTGTATCTTGTGTGTATCTGCTTCTTCCACCAGATGAAAGGGCTAATAGATGCCATGTACAGTATCAAATCACTCACTGGGGTGTGTCTGTCCGCTTGGTCCATCGCTGTCGCTGACCCAGTTCGCTTTGGTCAGGAGATGTGGCGTATCTGCAGAACCAGCATTGGGCAAGTCATTTCGGTCCTATTGAAAGAAAGAAAGATAATCAAACACATGTCATCGAACAGTTTGACCCGCTCTACGTCTTTACGACTGGCGTGGTGGCCGCTTTGACCCAAAGTTTCCTGGCCTCTAGATACTGGTTTCTGTGCGCGTTTATATCATTGTGTGGGGACCCAGCGTCTAACTCGTTCTAGAAGCAAGAACACATTCATTACTCTCACTTTATTCTTCTTCATCACGGTCGCAGTAAACTTCAATCCCTCTTCCACACTTTTAAACTCTGATTTCACCCGTGGCTGACAGACCGGCGGCGCGTTCGCTACTGGCGCCACACTCGTGATCTTCTCCCAATTTACGGACCGGAGGAAAGCCATAATCCCCGGCACGTTTGTCGCCATCTCTTCGGAGCTCTGTTCAACTGTAACATGCGAATGTAGAACCTGGCTCGTCACCGGAGCCGTGACGGACATTTCCATTGCGTTGGCCCTTGTGTTGGAATTAAGGAAGGTCGATTCCTCATTCAAGGAGACCAGGAGGTGTGCTTGCAAGTCGGCATCACTGTCCGGATCTAATTCTCGTTGGTAGTCTGGTCAATAGACTAGTGGCACAAACTATCCAGACCGGAACCGCTGGTGCGACCATAGCGTTGGCTACCTTGGTTGCGTAGGTTCCAGAAATGTCCGGTAACGTTTGTCGAACTCATACAACTGCTCATTTAGATTTCTGACAAACACAGAAACCAATGGTGAGGTTCTCGGCCTTCTACTTTCCATCCCCGGCTCATATATCGCAGTTTCCACCGGGATCGCCTACTGCATAGGCCACGTCTATTGTATTACCATGGTTCGTAATCTAATAAAGAAAATATCTCTGGTGCTGGTGTCTCACAAAACTTGTAGCTCGCGAATCTCAATAACAGGAAATCTTTAGTCTCTAATGACCACACGCTTCACCAAATTTCCCACGTACCTGGTGTGTTGTAGTCCGTCAGTTTACCGAAATCATTGATTGGTCTCGTCTAAACAGATGCTACTACAAATCTCCCTCGTACCTCGTGTGTTGTAGGAAAATCTGAAGATAACCCTGGCGTCAAAATAGAGAAAGCGAACGATGATGCTTCATAATTGTGCACTAAGAAACAAGACCTGTTCGCTACGTGATTTTCTCGGGCTTTTGGTATGGATCTTACAGTCGTTTGCATAATTCCGTGAACACGCGATTTCTTTTTCCGCGCCATCGTGGTGATCGGAGACCTCGGAAGCCCAAAATCGTGGGCCCTGAGAGTTCCAATTGATGCTGCAGAGCATTGAGAGAGATCGACTCATAATATTTTAGTACAGGTCCGAAGCTTCGGCACGCTCGGCATCGTGCGCGTGATGGCACCAAAAAAAATCGCGTGTTCACTGAATCGTTATTATCAGAGACCGGGTATCCGGCCACCTTATTTCTGGCCCGAAGGCATGGGAGATAGTGAGGTAGATATGAATAATTCGGCCCCTAGATGAGGATATACATCCTAGAAATGAGCTGACGTATTTTGTCCGAATTTTTATGGCGATTTCATCGCTCGTTGAATTTATTTTCGGCTGTACCCCCAAAATGGGAATAAACGGCCTTGTCGGCCACCTGGCTGAATGGTGGGTTCGCAAGCGCCTGAATTGTAATCGTAATAAGCGCTGATCAGCGATCAATATTTACTTCCACCAGTGAATCTCATCAATTTTGCCAACGGCCGTAGCACGTAGGGCTTGCAATGTAATGCAATCCATTAGGCGGAGCCACCGCCACAGCAGTGACACGACCTTGATGGCCCGAGAAATTACTAGAAGTGTTGATGAAATCCCGTGTGTTCAGTCGATAAATTGGGCGATATGAGTATTCGATAGGTCGGTAGGTCGGTAGCATTACACGGCACGGTCTCGGTAATGAACTCAGATTGGGGGAAGTATCCTTCTATGTAAAATCTGGCGCCTTCCGATGGCGTCTGTATCTTTGAATGAAGTTGGGTTGACAGGAGAATTACGTACGCGATTTGGACGCTCACCTCGTGGAGATTAAGGCTCCAACCATTTAGTTTTCGTGTACTGAATCCTGTAAACTAAACGGAAATGGTTAGAAAACGTTTATAAACAGTTTAAAACAGTTTATACACGGTATTTTCCACGGATTTGTTCGAACCAGTGGATGTATGAGGCTGTCAGGTCTCTATTCTTTCAAGTATTGTTTCTTATTGTTGTGGGAAGTACAAAGGTCCTTGGCTGAGACATAGCAAATGCCCCCAAATGAACACTAATCGAGACTGAATGCAGAGTGAGTCAGGGACACTGCAACCCGAGTCGTTGCTGTGGGCCCGGGTTGAATCAAGAAATTTAACAGGAGTGGTAACCTGACATGACAGTAATTCAATGAGGGTCAGTGGAAACAAAAATCACTCAGCAGAGGAGCTGAAATAATTCTTGAGTTCAGACTGCGAAGGGCACAAGCTGCACGGCGCATCAATACCGAGCCATCACATCATCAATTGCCATATTTGGATGGATCCCGCCAATTAGGCATTCTATGACCAGGATGTGGTCAATTATGGATTTGGAGAAGTAACACTGGATTGAGAGAAACTTTTGACAGCAAGGAGTTGTCAGATTTCCACCAGTAAGTCCACTATCAGCGGATCGAATCTCCCCAGCCGTTTAAACCATGTAAAAACGGTTTGTAAACGGTTTGGACCCCCGGGTAAACTAAATGGAAACGAAAACGGTTAAAACCGTGTAAAAACGTTTACAAACGGAAACGGTTGGAGCCTTAGTGGAGATTTTCACGAGCTCGGAATACACCGTCAAAGGGTAGGCCCGGTGCCGGACACATTTCTGGATTGATTGCCCCACTGGCTTGGGAACATTCCAAATATTTTCGAGGTCCGGCTTGGCAGTCAATATAAGCCTCGTTGCCTAAGCAGTGGGGACTGGCAACCGTGCCAAACAAACATCTGTTTGTCCTTTGTTTGTTCCTTTTGGGAGAACGGTGCAGCCTTCCACAGGGACTCTAAAAATTAAACTAAATTGGAGATGACACTTGAAGTCGATCTTACGGTAATGTCGCGCGCCGAATTTTAGAATTTTGCGCAGGAAAAGTGTAGGGATTCGGTTCCGAGTCACTCTAGTCACGTCACACTCGCTATCGTATATAAACCAAGCTTATCTACGTTACGAGTAGTCCTCTTTTCCACCCCAACAGAGCTTGTTTTAGTTCTGTGGTCTGACGACTCGCTTGTGCCGAGACTGGTCTGCACAGTAGACCCTCTCCGCTACAAAAAGTGAAAAGGGGGCGGTGAAATGGCTGTGCAATGGCTGTGAAAGTCAAAGAAAAACTATTGGTGGACGCACAGGGGCAAAAATAGAAGATGTGGCTGGGCATTACCATAATTAAACGCATCTTGCACTGGGAGTGTGGCCAGAATGTGGACCGCTGAGGCTGCAACGACGTCCCAAAAGTGAGCGGACATCAAATCCCTTTACGTTGCCAGTCCCCATAAGCAGGATCAAATGACAAGTAGTCATGCGGAAGCGAATTGCAGGGTTGACGGAGAAATGTAGGGCAGGCAAGGTGCTCATTTTGCTATTCGGCTGCGAGTCTAACCGCATGGGAGTGATCGATCACCCATGTCTCGAAAATATTAAAACCGTCACCATCTTCGTTTTACAAATCGTTTCTTCCCTTCCTTTTACGATGTCTTTCAATTCGGACATCATTCTTGGGTGCATTAACTCTCGTCGAATTTTCGAAACACAGCCTTACTTCATTCATCTAGACCTTTGCTCGTGGGAACCTGGGCAAATTCGGTGAGCATTTGTCTTGGCATGTTCTTGCGTTTTGAGACAGTTTTGGATGCTAGGTTCTGTACACTGTTGAAGTTATTCAGGTATGTGGGTCAAAAATTCGTGGTTGTGGGATGTTAAACCAGCTTCAGGCAGCGTACTACTACCGCCACTTCAAACACGATAATTGGATGTTGAAGGTTTTATCCTTCGGTCGTGTAGCCATGTGAATTCTCTGATCTTCCGCCTCGCCTCGTAGCTGCTAGTATCGTCCGCCATTGCGTTCGATTGCGTTTCAATGATCGCAAACTATGCATCTGTATATCTTGTGTGTATCTACTTCTTCCAAGACATGAACGGGCTGACGCATGCCATGTACAGAACGTAATCACTCACTGGGGTGTGTCTTTCTACTTGATCTACCATTTTCGCTGACCTACTTCACTTTTCTCAGGAGATTTGGCGTATCTGCAGAACCAGTATTGGGCAAGTCATTTCGATCCTATTTGAAGAAAGAAACATAATCGAACGCATGTCATCGAATAGTTTGACCCGCTCTACATCTTTATGACCGGCGCGGTGGCCGCTTTGGCCCAAAGTTTCCTGGCTGCTAGATACTGGATCATGTGCGTGTTTATATCATTGTGTTGGGGCCCAGCTCCCAACTCGTTCTAGAAGCAAGAACAAATTCATCACTCTCACTTTATTCTTCTTCATCACCATCGCAGTAAGCTTCTATCCCTCTTCTACACTTCTAAACTCTGATTTCACCCATTGCTGACAGGCTGGCGGTGCGTTCGCTTCTGGCGCCACACTCGTGATCTTCCCCCAATATACGGATCGGAGGAAAGCCATAATCCCCGCCACGTGTGTCGCCATCTCTTCTGAGGTCTGTTCAATTTTAATTAACATGCAAATGTAGAACCTGGCTCGTCACCGGCGCCGTGACGGACATTTCCATTGCATTGGCCCTTCTGTTGGAGTTAAGGAAGATCGAGTCCTTGTTCAAGGAGACAAAGAGGTGAGCTTGCAAGTCAGCATCACTATCTGGATCCAATTTTCGTTGGTAGTCTCGTCAATAGACTTGTGGCACAAACCATCCAGACCGGAACTGCTGGGGCAACAATAGCGTTGATTGTTTTGGTCGCGTAGGTTCCAGAAATATCCGGTATTTGTCGAGCTCATATAACTGTTCGTTTAGATTTCTGGCAAACAAAGAAAGCAATGGTAGGCTTCTCATCCTTCCCCTCTCTATCCCTGGCTCACATATGCCAGTCGCCACGGGCATCTGCTACTGCATAGGTCGCATCTATTGTATTACCATGGTTTGCACTCTAATAGAAAATATCTCTGTTGCTGGTGTCTCACAAAACTTGAAGCTCGCGAATCTCAACAACAGGAAAATCTTGGTTTCTTTTGACCACACGCTACACCCACTATCCGACGTACCTGGTGTGTTGTAGTTTGCCAGTTTACCGAAATAATTGATTGGTCTCTTAAAAACAGACGCTACAACAAATCTCCCTTGTACCTCGTGTGTTGCAGGAAAATCTGATGATAGTCCCACCGTCGGAATAGAAAAGACAGTGAACGGTTCTGCTTCATACTCGCGCATTAAGAACCAGGAACTGTTCGCTGCGTGATTTTGTCAGACTTTTGGTATAGACGTTAGTTATGTATTTCTTGGGGTGTAGCATGTACGTCATTCGTTGCTAGGATTTCGGAGAATGTCGTCCATCTAAACCCAGATGGCGACTTGTATTATTTTCTTCGCGCCCTAGGCTTGTCTTCAGCCGGTAGGTGCAGTAATGACAAGCGAGCAAAGCACTACTTGCCACGAGATTTCGGGTCCTAAGCGTGCTTTCTGAGGAAACTCTCTCTTAATTCACGGGATTAAAACCCTACTGAGAAGCTCCGTCGATTAATTTTACAAATCAGCGTCATCTTTTAAGGTCTTGTGGTTGAATTCTCCGACCCGTCCGTTAAACGCGACGGCTGTTTTTGGCGACGGGACGGATGTACCCGACTGTCAGAGACCAGCTGAAAGCCTCGCGACGGGTCCCGTCCGTCCCCTCCGTAATGGTCGTTTTTGACGGGTGCTGCAGGACTAGTATATGTGCAAATAATTTTCAGAAATTATGTGCCGGGTGACGCGTCGAACCCGTCAAGCGGCCGGTGACGGGTACCCCCTAGAAGTTTCAACCCGTCCGGTACCGGGCCCGTCGTGGCGCTCGCTTCCCCGCTGGTCCCCTCCGTCGACCCGTCAAAAACGGCGCCAGGTGATAATTCCGATGGTGCAGCGGCAGGCAGCACGATTTTGGGGCGCCGGAGAGGGCTAAAATCCAAATTCAGATCCACTCGCGAAGTCACATATTGATTGCCCTCACATAGTGCTTTGAGTGCGAACCTCTCTCATCCCCGTAACCCTTCCTCGTCTTATCAGATCTCTCCTTGTACCAGCACCATGCCCCGCGCCCGCCGAACTCTTGTCGTACATCGAAGCCAACACCGATGCCTTTTCTTCACGCATCTGTCCGAGGCCGTGGCCATTGAATCAAATCCACGTCGCGGTATGCGCAAAATATGAGCAGCACTGAGAACTCGGACGTGGTGTACGGTACACCCGCGGCTGCCTTGAATGGGGATCATCTTCCCTTCCAGTCAACAACCCTGGCACGACTGAGTCCATTCCGCTTCGTGCTCAACCTGCACTGATCTGCTGCTTGCATCGTTGACCGACACGACTTCTGTGAAGAAAGACAAATACGTCTGTGGCTCCCGTCTATCCCCCCTTAACTGTGTGCAAGCCCAGAGAAGTTCCGGTTTTATTCTCGGGCACTGGAAGGTATGGTACAAAGAATTCTGAAGTTGAGATTGCAAGTGGTAGTGCACACTATTTCTAACCGCTCGTCGCATAGTCCGGAGGATTCGAGTCTCCCGGCTCCGTATTTTGAATTCTCTGGAGAAGGATTCTCGCCAAATCTGGTGTCGGAATGTAGGATGCCGGGGACGAAGTGACATCGTTGCTTCTTGGGATTTCTTCGTCTCGTTTGGACTTCGAAATATGGACGGCGGGAGAGAGCACCGAACTGGAGTTGGACGCGCTAGAGATGGGTAGACTAACATCGTTTGAATCGGGAAGATATTCCCGCTCCAGCCTGTGTCGTCGCCGTCGCCAGAAAAGCAACAGAGCTACCAAAACCAGAAGCGCGACGGTTCCTGCAGCTGCTCCGCCCACGATTGCTGCCACCGCTGCTCCTGATCGCCTCCCGGTCACAGCTTGTTCATTTGTAGGACTCGGACTCGGAGCTTGGCTGGGCGTGGTATCTATGACAGATGAAGCTCAAGAGGATGGGCATTTAAGGAAGGATCACATACTTGGAACTTCCGGCGGTGAAGTTTGAGTACTGTCAACCTTGAGGACGATTGGAGTGGGTGGACCACTGTTGGCAGTGACGATAGAAGTCTGAGTGTCTACGCACTGCCCGAAGGATGAATTGAGGAAATTACACGCAATGGTTGCGGCCGTCTGGAATTCCACCCATTCCGATGCGGACGCCACAATTGTCCGTGCAGCTTATTATAACATTGATAAGACTTGGCATAGCCTCATGAGACAAAGGCACACGCACTTGTGGATGGGACGGTTATAGTTGTGAAGGCCACTTCGTTGGTCGTGGTAATCTTCGCTGGAATGATGACCTCGTAGAGATATGTAGTGGCTGAGCCATCTTCTGCTGTGCCGATAGGCTGAAAGGGCAGAGTGATCTTCCCTTCCAGGAAGCGTGGCCGGCCGAACTGCCAGAGCGTGACCGCGGGTGCTTGAGACTGGGCCACACAACGAGCTGAAAGAAAGCGTAGTCAGTTGATTATTCAGTGCAATATATGGCAGGGGCGCTAACCAGGCAAGAATGAGAGAGATAACAGGTGTCGAAAAATCATGAATGTGAACAGAGGTGCTGTCACTGAAAAAAATACCGACGGTGTGTGGCCTTTATAGCGCATAGTCCACGCGTGTCTGATGTTCCCCGGCATCCGTCTGATATCACAAGATCGTCAGATAAAGTGCTGTGGTCCGAAACTCACCGACACAGGAGTTGGGAGTGTGAATCGGTATCTTCTCTTCATCACGATGGGAATGCTATTCTGGGACTCTAATGCTCTGGATTAGGCCCACCTTGTAGCTACGCAGGCACGAATCCAGACGCTTGCGGGACCATTCGAAAGAACTGTCCATGCCCACGCGGAAGAAGAATGTGTGGAAATAACCGTCGTCGTTTTGGCTGCTGAGGGTGGGCAGATGTTCAGATGCCGTTGGGGGATGTTCCCCTTGAATTCATATGAGCCGCCCAGCCGTAGAAGATCTTCCATGCCTATCATTTTCCAGGCTGTGCAATACCACGTGGAGATGGACATGGATGTAAGATCCTAGAGCACATAGAGCCAGCTTCCGCTGAATTCAATGATTACTTCTTTCGGGGATCTTGGGATTTGCGAAGGGCGTACTCACCTGATGTGAGGAGAAGTCTCATTCAATGCCATCGCCGACCTGAACTTCAGAGATCTTGGTTAACTTTTGTTGGATGGGTTGACGTACTTACAAAGACCGACTTGATTGTTCCGTTGGTAGCCTGGACTGGATTGGTCGCTACGAATCCTGCGTAGAAAGAATGCGGCCCGTGAGATTGACTCCGCAGAACTTTGTCGTGGGAAAGCAGAAAGATCATCACCGTAGAGACAGGATGAGGTAGGGACAGAATCCTGCATTAACCAGAACAGACTCGCCCGAAAACAGAACGTAGACAGAGCCGATCCTTCGGCCAGGCGGCATTTGCGCTATCCTCCCGCAAAGAAACCTGAATGTTTTATTGGCGGAGGTGGAGAAGCCGCGAACGTCATTCACCAGAACTTGAAGCTGGGAGAACCGTACGAAATTTCCTCGATGGACGTAGCCACGATAGCGAACGGCGCTCCCAGCACAAAAACACAAAATAATCGGCAATCACGGAGCTCCCGGCCCGATGGTCCGTGCGCACCAAAGGCCAGCGCATCTGAGTGCCGAAATCCTGTGGAAATCTCCCCGCACGTTGTCGGCATCCCCGCTCAGTAAAGGACATCTATAATGCGATCCAATGGAGCACGGCCAGCATGTGGAGTGCCAAAGAAAGAGGTCCAGGTTTTCCGAAGGAACAGTCCAAAAATCGGCACTCGCGGTCCTGAGGTAAGAAATCCGGCATCGTGCGAACCCGCCATCACATCACTTCTTTCATCCCAAAGAGGCAGTCCTCGCTTATCTCAGGCTGATCTCTGCTACTATGCCCGCGACGCCAACACCGATGCCTTCATCGCCCGGCTGTCCGAGACCGTGTCCATCGCCTCCATCTCCGGCGATCCAGCCTACCGCCCCAAGGTCCTCGAGATGTCAGATTGGCTGAACGCACAGCTGCGTGCCGTGGGCATCGAGACGCGCCAGGCCGATGTGGACACGCACGTTATGGATGGGCACACTCTGCTTTTGCCGCTGCCACTCTAATACGTATCGGAAACGGCAAGAGCAAGAAAAGCGTCTTCATCTACGGGCATTTTGACGTCCACCCCGCGGCCAAGAGCACACCGAGCCGTTCGTGCTCGTCGATGAGAAGGACGGGCGGTTGGTGGGGAGGGGGAGCACGGACGATAAGGGGTCGGTGTTGTGGTGGTAGGGGGTACTGCAGTGGCACCACGAGACGGTGTAGATGACATGGTCAGCGCCGCGGGGGACGGAAGAACAGCGAGTTTCGTTTTTGTTTTGGCGTGTCTTCGTGTGTTCCTTGCATGTTCCTTCACCTTCGTCTTCCTCCCACTTTTGCGCTTGATATCCCTTCTGCGTTCTCTTCTCTCGCGCTCCCGCGCGTCGCTCCTTTCCCTTTCCTTCTTCTGTCTCCTGATTGTCCCCATTTCTACTCGCTCCCTGCGCTCCGCTTCCTCGTTATTCCTTTTTCCTCCGCGGACCCGTGGCTACGCGTCTTCGCACCTTCGTCTCTCACTTCACCACATGTCTGCCGCGTTTTCCTCCTCCGGTCTTTTATCTTATTTTTTCTTGAGGCGCTACTCTTATCTTCTCTTACCTCTCTTCTCTCCCTCTTGTCATTCCTCAGCGTACTCACATATAAGCCTCTCCAGCGCAATCTATGCCAAACTCGACCACTCTGTCTAAAACGTCGAGGCCGCCGCAGGGGGTAAGATCGTTTGAGTGCATATAAGGTGTTTTTCTGTCCCTACTCCTGCACATATTCTATATTTGCGATTTTGCGATTTTGCGATTTTGCGATTTTGCGATTTTGCGATTTTGCGATTTTGCGATTCGGACACGATTCGCCCATCCGCTGCGTCGTGTCGTGTCGTGTTCTCGTGTCGTGTCACGAACTTTTTCCCTTCGCGCGAGGTGCGCGAGCGTTCCCTTTTCTTGCTGAGAGTGGGAGAGCCCGTGTACGGTGTGGGTGCGCGTGCGGGAGGCATGAATGTGGGAGCGCGATATGCGCGCCGGCGCGTTTTTTTACTTCGCGTTTGCGCGAGGTGATAATGATGCATGCAGGAGAGCGAGGAAAAAGCTTAAAGGAAATGTTGCCAGTGCTTGTGCACCTCTTGCGGAGGGGGAGAGCGGCGCGCGCGCAAGCGCACGATCGTGCGCGTGCCCCGAGGCGGCCGTCCCACGAGACGCTGGCTGATATTCGCGTCGATCGTGTACGATCTGGGTCGTGTTGGCCGGCGGTGCGAGCGAGGATGAATGGATGCCCGCGATCTGGCGATGCGATAGGGCACTTGTGGCTTCTGCAAAGTGGCCCGCCTTAAGGATTCTCCTACTTGGATAGCACCCAAGGTATTCGCTGTAGGGAAACGAGAAAGGGACGAATGAGCGGGCACCGATTGCAGAAAATTCGACTTCGCCGAGAGATCGTGGAGGGTGCGGGATGCCTCCAACTTCTCGATGCGACGCATCGTAGGAGCGCGTGGCCCCAGGAACTCAAACTCGAATTCGACAACAGCGCGTAAGCCGCTCTGGAGCATCCGCTCTCGCACCGCCCCAATAAAATCTACCCGCGGTGCCTTCGAGGCTGGGTCACATACATCTTGTTGGGGAGGAGGCGGCACACTACTCTGCGGGTCTCCGGAGCGAGGCCGCGATGTTGGGAAAGAGCCACTTAGTCGGTCATGAAACGTTTCCATATGCGCGGTCGTGGATGGCGAACGTGATTGTCTTGACGCCGCAAAGTGAGGTGGAACTGAAGAAAGGGAGGGTACCCTGAAGGGACACCTCGATGTGGACATCTCGTAGAGCCAGGAGTTGGGGTATACAATGCTAAAGGCGGATCAATACATGGGTCAAGACTGGCGGAAAACATGAACTTGCGGCACCGTGAATGTAGAGACTCATTCCGCAGGCTAGGGGATAACGCAGCGAACAGTTTATAATAACTGCCCTTCGGATCCAAATCCATTTGCAGTTTAGGAATTCGAAGCAATTCCAGAGTACATACCAGGGACTAGCAGATGGGAAGAAGCGCAGTGATGCCGGCGGGGAGCCGCTGTACGGGGAGGTCTACCACCGAGGACGGCAGCCTCGGGCATGAGGTAACCCATCGCGGAGAGGAGATTCTTGATTGGCACGACCGCCATCGGCAACTTGACAAGTTTCTTTTCCCGTCGCTTTTGGGATCTTTTGAATCTTTCGTCTTTTTGAGCCACTTTTCTTCGCGTCCTTTTTTGGCTCGAGGCTCTTTTGTCTCTTTTCTTCAACTGAGTTTTTGCCCTGCATAAAATTATTTCCCCACTACAGGAAAAAATCTACCCACTGTCGACGTCGCCGACGCGCCAAAAGTACCCCTGAATTGCCTTCCAATCCGGCAGATTCACGAAAATTCAGATGATTTGTTTAAGCTTTCCCCCGAACGGCTGCGAGTGTGTAATGTACATAGCCTGTCTGTATGAGGATGTAGGACTCGATAATAGTCTGATTAAGGACACAAGTTATCCGGCCAAAGAGTCTAGCGATAAGCAAGCGATAAGATGTAAAATCTTTCAAGGTTTTCGCCGACGGTCAAAGCACGCACGTGAGCGCGAAATGGTGGTTAATTGATCGGTGTTTAAAATCATAGCCCAAAGGGTAAACGATCTCTTAATCGAGACCCCGATCAATATATGCGATCGTGCGCGATCAACTCACCCTTCCAAGTTGAGTGGCACAAAAGACCCGAGAGGATAGGATCTAATTTAGTCTTGGTTGAGAAAGCGTTGTGGCTACGGCGGCCCAAGCCTGGGATTATACGTAAACGCATACTCTGTTTTGAAACGCCTGAATATGATCGTTAAAAGAGCTGCTCAGCGCTTCAGTATTTACTTCCACCAGTGAATCTCATCAATTTTACCAATGGCTGTAGCACTTAGGGCTTGCGATGTAATGCAATCCCCCTCGGCGGCACCACTGCCACAACAGTGACACCACCTTGATGGCCCGAGAAATTACGAGAATTTGGTGTTGATGAAATCCCGTGTATTCAGTCGTTAACGGACGATATGAGTATTCGGTAGGTAGGTAGCATTACCCGGCACGGTCCCTCTTAGGAACGCGGGTTTGGGAAAGTATCCTTCCATGTAAAGTTTGGCGCCTTCTGATGGCGTCTGTATCTTTGAATGAAGCTGAGGGTACCCAGGGCATTACGAACGCGATCTAGATGCTCACCTTTACTGTCAAAGAGTGGGTCCGGTGCCAGATAAATTTTGGGGGTTGATTGCGGAAATGGCTTGGGAACATTTCAAACATTTTCGAGGTCCTGTTTGGCAGTCAACATAAGCCCTGCTGTTGCCTCAGCAGGATAAAAATAACAAGCAGTGATGCAGAAGCGAATTGCAGGGTTGACGGAGAAATTTAGCGCAGTCAAAGTGCTTAGTGCATTTTGCTATTCGGGTTACGAGTCTAACCGCATGGGAGTGATCGATCACCCATGTCTCGAAGATATTAAAACCATCAGCACCTTCGTTGTACAAACTGTTTCTTCCCTTCCCTTCTACGATGTCTTTCAATTCGGACATCATTCTAGGGTGCATTAATTCTCGTCGAATTTTCGAAACACGGCCTTACTTCATTCATCTAGGGCATTGCTGGTGGGAACCTGGGCAAATTCGGTGAGCATTTGTCTTGGCATGTTTTTGCGTTTTGTGACAGTTATGGATGCTAGGTTTTGTACACCGTCGAAGTTATTCAGGTATGCGAGTCAAAATTCGTGGTGAAGAGATGCTAAACTAGCTTCAGACAGCTTACTACTACCGCCACTTCAAAGACGACAACTGGATGTTGAAGGTTTTGTCCTTCGTGCAACCATGCTAATTCTCTCATCTTCCGCCTCGCTCCGTAGCTGCTAGTATCGTCCGCCATTGCGTTCGATTCCGTTTCGATGATCGCAAACTATGCATCTGTATATCTTGTGTGTATCTGCTTCTTCCACGACATGAAAGGGCTAATAGATGCCATGTACAGTACCAAATCAGTCACTGGGGTGTGTTCTTCCACTCGATCTACCGCTATCGCTGACCCAGTTCGCTTTTCTCAGGAGATTTGGCGTATCTGCAGAACCAGCATTGGGCAAGTCACTTCGGTCCTATTGAAAGAAAGAAACATAAAAACGCATGCCATCGAATAGTTTGACCCGCTCTACGTCTTTACGACTGGCGTGGTAGCTGCTTTGGCCCAAAGTTTCCTGGCTGCTAGATACTGGCTGCTGTGCGCATTTATATCATTGTGTCGTGACCCGGGGCTAACTCGTTCTAGAACCAGGAACAAATTCATCACTCTCACTTTATTCTTCTTCGTCGCCGTAAGCCTGTATCTCTCCTCTACACTTTTAGCCTCTCATTTCACCCGTCGTTGACAGGCCGGCGGCGCGTTCGCTTCTGGGGCCACACTCGTCATTTTCCCCCAATTCACGGATCGGAGGAAAGTTCTAATCCCTGCCACGTGTGTCGTCATCTCCTCTAAGGTCTGTTCGAAATTGACTGACACAGAACCTGGCTCTTCACCGGAGCCGTGACGGACATTTCCATTGCGTTGGCCCTTCTGTTAGAATTAAGGAAGCTCGAGTCCTCGTTCAAGGAGACAAGGAGGTGAGCTTGCGAATCAGCATCAGTGACTGGATCTAATTGTTGCTGGTAGTCTGGTCAATAGACTAGTAGCACAAGCCATTCAGACCGGAACCGCTGGGGCTACAATAGCGTTGGTTGTCTTGGTCGCGTAGGTTCCAGAAGTGTCCGGTATTTGTCGAACTCACATAAATGTTCGTTTAGATTTCTGACAAACAAGGAAAGCAATGGTTAATTTCTCGGCCTTCCGCTTTCCATCCCAGGCTCACATATCCCAGTTTCCACCGGCATCGCCTACTGCATAGGCCGCGTCTATTGTATTACCATGGTTCGCACTTTAACAAACAATATCTGTGTTGCTGGTGTCTCACAAAACTTGAAGCTCGCGAATCTCAATAACAGGAAAATCTTGGTCTCCAATGAACGCACGCTACACCAAATTTCCCACGTACCTGGTGTGTTGTAGTCCGTCAGTTTACCGAGATCATTGATTGGTCTCTTCTAAACAGATGCTACCACAAATCTCCCTCGTACCTCGTGTGCTGTAGGAAAATCTGATGATAATCCTGGTGTCGGAATAGAGAAAGTGAACCATTCTGCTTCATAATAGTGCAGTAAGAAACAAGACCTTTTCGCTACGTGATTTATCGGGCTTTTGGTACGGACATTATTTATGTATTTTTGGGGGTGTAGAATGTAAGTCATTCGTTGCTAGGATTTCGGAGAATGGCACCCATTTGAACCTGAAACACCCAGATGGCGGATTTTATTGCTCTCTTCGCGTCCTAGGCTTGTGTCCGGCCGTTAGGTGCAATGCCACCAGATTTTGTCCTTAGCCTACATTGTCAGGGACGCCTTTCTTTAATTTGCGGGATTAAACCTTCAGTGTCGAATAATTTTTTTAAAGTCAGCGCCATTTTCCACAGTCTTCTGGTGAGTTCTGTGGAAGAGAACACCAGATTCCGAAAGGAATGGTATTACAGCAGATGGCAGTACCAAGGGCGCGAATCAGAAAATACCCATTTTAGGCAGTTTCCGATTTTTGCGACCGATTTTGAGCTAGAATTTTGTTAGGGGCTACATCAACATGATAGAGCCAAAAGTATGGATATATCCTTACCTGCCTTTGATATCTCATTTGAAGCTTTTTGTATAGCAATCACAGATCTTGCCGCGGCTTTTACAATTATTCTTACTTTTGACTCTATCCCTTCACTCTAACATGTCGACGTAGCCCCTACCAAAATCCTAGCTCATTTGACCAAGAGTTGAGCTCAGTAATCGGAATCTTTAGTCGGAGGGACTTCACATATGGGAAAATGCAAAATATAATATTTTTCCAATGTTTCTCTATCCATGAATTGAGCCGAATTATCTGGCTAAGTTTCATCTCAATCTGTGCCCCAGTCACCAAAATATGGGCAAATCGGTCGCAAGAATCGGAAACTGCCCAAAACGGGTGTTTTCTGATTCGCGCCCTCGGTACTGCCATCTGCTGTAATAGCCCAAGAGAATTCAAAGCCTGACAATTTCAAACTTGCAGCCATATAAGGGTCAACAAAGGTCAGCTTCAAATAGAAAACTGCAGCTCATGGCACAAAATCCAAATACACAGAAAGCTTCAGTTTTGAGTATTGATTCATTCTCTTAGTTGCGTTTAGCTTCATTTAACAGCCCACGAGAGTTCAAAGTCTGACAATCTCAAACTTGCAGCCATACAAGGGTCAACAAAGGTGGGCTTCAAACAGAAAACCGCAGCTCATGGCACAAAATCCTAATACACAGAAGGATTCAGTGTTGAGTATTAATCCATTCTTATAGTTGCGTTCAGCTTCATTTAACAGCCCAAGAGAGTTCAAAGCCTGACAATCTCAAACTTGCAACCATACAAGGGTCAACAAAGGTCGGCCTCAAATAGAAAACCGCAGCTCATGGCACAAAGTCCCAATACACAGAAGGCTTCATTTTTGAGTATTGATTCATTGTCCTAGTTGAGTTTAGCTTCATTTAACAGCCCAAGAGAGTTCAAAGCCTGACAATCTTAAACTTTGCAACCAAACAAGGGTCAACAAAGGTCGGCTTCAAATAGAAAACCGCAGCTCATGGCAAAAAGTCCTAATACACAGGAAGCTTCAGTTTTGAGTATAGATTCATTCTCTTACTTGCGTTTAGCTTCATTTAACAGCCCAAGAGAGTTCAAAGCCAGGAATGCATACACTCACCTTTAAGGATCCCCAGGGGTAGAGATAAACCTCCGGAGGTACAAGGAAAGGTACATGGAGGTAGGGGTAGAGGTCGGGCCATTGTGAAACCTCCCAAACCTTTGACCTTACCTGGGAGGTACAGAGGTACAGGGAGGTCTGGGATGCAATTCTTCAAATTTAATTGTTTTCAATTCCGCAGTGGTGCAGTTGGTCCTGTTCCAACTGAACAGGGTTCTTTGTGAGGTCACCAGTTCTATTCTTGCCACAGACAATATTTTGTTGGACTCCTTTTGATAAATCCATGACGCACTCCATCAAAAAATTCCCGGAGAAAGCGTCCTACTTTACCATCCAGCACGTCATTGATACTGCAGCTATTTATATAACTTCTACGCAGATTCTTCGGTCCATAATGCGATCACCAATTTCATGAAATTGTTGATGGAATTCTTTATTTGCCTTATAGCCTTCAGCTGCCGCTACAATGAATCTGAGTATTCCTGGTCTGTGTTTGCAGCAACATCTTATATTCAACTCACCTATAGCTTCATAGCGACTTCTACTGGTGTTGAGCGAGTCTTTTCTAAGGGCCGCCAGTTGCTCCACTTCACTCACAACCGGCTTTCAGGAAAGTCTGTTCGCACATTCCTCTGCCTTGGATCATGGAGCAAACATGATTTGGTGGGGGACAAGGAATTCCAAGCGTCGGTTCGTGATAAGATGGGAAAAGGGAAGGGAAAGGGAAAGCAAGGTGGAAAAACATAGTTCTATTTGTTGATTATATATGGCAGACATTGTACATGTTCTTCCCAGCCATCTCTCATAGCCAAGTGGTAAAAACCTCTGGGTCAAACCTTTGGAGGTCCAAAAAGAGGTAGCGGAGGTATACCTCCGAGGTACGGGAGGTAAGTAGGGGTATACATCCGAGAGGTCGGAGGTTTTGGAGGTAGAGGTCGCCCCCTCCGTACCTCTACCTTTACCCCTGGGGAACCCTACTCACCTTATTGTTGTGCTTGAAATGTGGATTTGTTGCGTGGCATATGCATTTCAAGCTTGAATTCCATTGTGTTGGTGCTACTAAACCAAGAGGGTGCAGGAGTTTACACGCTTCATCCCCATTGACTGAATGGTCCCTGATGATTGTTTGGACAAGAATTAAAGTGCCCCGTTATTCTCTCAGGTTAGAAAAATCTCAATGTTTAGAGCATCAAAACTTTGCGTACTCGGGGCCGACTTCGGAAGGCAATTTTGGCACACTTGAAAGTTAAACAACATGGAAATGAATCAAACTTGAATAAAATCATTCTAAATATTCTACGCACCAATACAACACTTTGGACTGACGACCAGGTATTGTATTGAATATTTATAAAGTGAGGAGATAAAGAAGCCACCCCAGGAAGTGACCGTGGGATTTGTTCCTCAACGGGATGGTCGGAGTGCTCAGCGGTGCATTATGATGTGAGTAGGTTTGAAATGCTCACTTTTAACCTGCCTCCTGTATATAGCCTCAATCTGGTTTCTTAACTATGCGTTGGGCAAGATCTCCACTGTGTTAGCCCTGTACAACACTAAGAATAATAGCTCAGAGCATTGGTATGCTGTGGTTTCATTGAATGTTATCCTCTAATGAATGTTCAATCTCCGAGGGCGGCATGAAATCTGTCTCTGCAGCTGGTATGAAATCTGAGAATTTAATTGATACTAACTGAAATTATCCATCGTCCTATCTAGCCACTCGGGTCATTATCCGCTAAGATGCTTTTCGACCCCTTCCTCTGATCCTTATCTTATCTAGCCACTCGGGTGGTTGCCTGTTTGACAACTTTGTCTATAGCTTAGAATTTGCTGATGATGCTGCGCTTCCTGATATGAATTACTTCACTTACATTTAGGTTTTCGATCATGTGTGTAATGGAGTAGTGTTTTATCGTCTTGTGATTGGCATTAGTTGACTGCGGTGATAAGCCTGGCATTTGAACACCCGTGAAAACTCCAATTTTACAAACATTTGCAATGCATTAGCTATAAGTTGGCTATGTATTTGGTGTCACTCAACAGGAGTTATTATGAGATCTGAGCAGTTAGCTGGGGACTTAATGTGTGTGTGAAGGGTTCTCGAGTCTGATTTCACAAAGAGCCATCTAGGCTTTGCGTTCTTCTGGGTTAGAGGACCAATAACTGGATTCATCCACAAAATGGCCCTGTTAACCAATCTTACTGAATATACAATAATTTTATAGTTTTCATTCCATCACTAATTCCGTATGAATTAGCTGAGTAATTCTATATACTTTCCATGGGAATTGGTGGGGAATTCACAGAGATATTGTGAATTCTTTAAAATCATCCGAAAATAGAAGGAAATTGATCTGCGCCTTCGGTACTGCAAAAGGCTGTAAATCAAGATGATAGTTATACCTACCCCGTCTGTGGTGCTTGGGCTATAAACCAATGTGTCTCTCACATTCAGCTGATGACCATGCCCGGAACCATCTCGGCTGGTGTGGATGGTACAGCATGTAATGGAAATCTACCTGAATCTCGCATGATCCAGAAACCACCAAGAAGTGTCTTATAGTAGATCTCCTACGTTCCAGTCCACACTCCAATAAAATTTGCAAGTTCTAGCGCTCAGCAGTCAATTTCTTCTTTCTAACAGTGATGTTCCGCTTCCACCTCTACACAAACAACGTCTGTCCATAATAGACCTTGCCATGAATGAGTCTCGCCCAATTGGAGCTTCCTTCACATGTCATAGTTACACTGACTGGCAACCAATGTACAAGCAGCATAAAATTACAACAGTTTCTTTAGTTGAGAAGTTACAAGAGCGCCCCGGGATTTGCCTGGGATAACGAGGTAGGCGGTGGCTGTGTCGTATGCGAGGAGAGGGATGATATCGGGGCACACCACTTCGGTTGAGGGGGAGGATTGCCGGGACGAATTTCCATCGTGCCTTATTGCAAGTTTATCCGAAAGATGCAGTCCGAAAGATGCAGCATGTATGTGGAAAATGATCCGTGAGCAGCCGATTGATCTGGCGGTCAATTGTCAATTGGAATGTAGCAACGAACCATTAGCTGAAGTAGCTGGGAATAGGAATGGATGCATTGAATGTGTTCAAGAGTTATAAACCTCTGGATAATCTCCTAGAAGGCTGTTGAATAAACTGCGGCACCCGAATCCCAGAAGCGGAGATTGCGGAGATTAGAAGCCTTCGGACAGACAGGGAAGCACAATTTTGTAGAGAGAGTGACAAGAGCGCGTTGGGCCTTCGCGGCCCAAAGCTTCGGTTAAGTCCCTGGTTTAGCGCTCAAAAACTTAACGCTGATCTACCATAGAATCGGAGCTGATTTAGCAAAAGCGCAGTTTCACAGGCTTCGGGCGGATACACTTAATTTTATAAAGAGTAGAGATTACTTGCACCCACTGCGTCTGTCAACACATGTTCCGTCTCCGGGTCGCAAGTTAAATTTTGTGTCACTGAGGTTGTGCAACCAGCAAGAAATTCGGGAATAAGAAGGTTACCCGCGCCGGAGCGAAGTGACGGTATGTCTTGTGTCCGGTACCCAGATAGCGGGGCGTCCGTGAGCATGCCGGATGCCGCCAAGCGCTGCCGAGTCGGTGGGCGAAACGGGTGCCGTCCCGCACTAGACTGAAACTTGATTTATGGCCCGGATGTTGATCATTAGGGGGGATGAGCCACTCTTATGAATGCCTGTAGCTGTCCTTCAATGAAACCTAAATGGTAGTATCCAGCCTGCATGCGAAGGCACGTCTTTTTAATTACACTGAACAAGATCAACCCCGACTTTGTCAGAATTGCCTCGGCCCAATACGAGCTGAGGATTGGGCCGAACAGTGGATGGCCATTTTCAATCATATTTCGTTGAAACTTTGAAGATGCAAACCATTCTGGCTGTAATTGACGTCCGTTTTAATCCCTGTCATCGTTAACCGGGGACAATTACCAAACTTACCCTGGCTGGCAGTGGCTGCCACTGTCACCGCCTGCGATGATGAAATCCCGTGTGTTCAGTCGATAAATCGGGCGATATGAGTATTCGGTAGGTAGGTAGCATCACACGTCACGGTCCCGCTTATGAACGCAGGTGCAGGGAAGTATCCTTC
Source organism: Mycena capillaripes (assembly GCA_029204075.1). Classification (NCBI taxonomy): domain Eukaryota; kingdom Fungi; phylum Basidiomycota; class Agaricomycetes; order Agaricales; family Mycenaceae; genus Mycena; species Mycena capillaripes. The sequence goes on from JARHKZ010000021.1 coordinate 1,476,004, forward strand.
CATGTAAAATCTGGCGCCTTCCGATGGCGTCTGTATCTTTGCATTAGGGTGCTGTTTTTTATGCCGGTTTGTAAACATGTTTATAAACAGGTGGTTATAAACCAGTTTTTTATTGGTCAGGCCAGAACACCTGGTCTTTATTTCGCTGTGGCAGTGTCCGGCGGGCCAATCAAAGGTCCAATCCAGGCAGCCTATAGGTCAATTAGACAAGTGATTTCTTCATGGACCCGACTTTCGACTTTTCCATGTATGCACCGAGCGCGGCGCTCCCCGAATTTCAAAGTTATTTCACTTCCTCCGTCCTCAACAATGGCTTAAATGACCTCGGCCTGGGATTCAACGCCCTTGTACTGGAGCCGGCGTCTTCCGACCCACTTGCGAGCCGAAATTTCGTAAAGTAAATCAGTGCCGATTCCCGGCAAAAAGCGGACCAAGTTCATGGGTAGTGACCGGGGGTCTAGTACAACTCAATATTTTACGATTAGTCCTATAGATCTGACGGGCACTGTTACAAAAGTGGCGGCTGTGTCGAGAAAAAAAAAAAAAAAGTGACGGACCAACAAAGAAAAAAGTGGCGGAAAGTCCCCACTATTTCGGGCCAAAACGTGGCGCCAAGACGTCAAAACACCAAAAATAGTGGCGAAAAACATGAATACCTCGTGTATTAAGCAGATGCCTCGAATCACATTGTACCTGTTTGCGTTCTTCCATTTTTCCCACTCCCTGCCGGAGGCCTCCGTATGTGCATCCCATTTCCCATTTTATTTTCGGGGTTCTTCTGGTAACCGGTGCATCAAAAATTAGCTTCGATCCAAGGAACTGGACGCTCTCGACCTCGCCGATCAGCCGCTCAACAACCGTTCAAAAGGAAGGGTCTCCTTCGATCTCTTTCTTTCATTCTCACCGCCATCATCTCCCCCTGTGTCGCTTGGCTCCGCTACATCGTCAGTCCAGTTTCATTCCGAATTATTCCCAACTTCGTCTCTAACTAACATCAGCACCTCCTAGCCCGTAAGAAGTTCGCGAGCGGCCAGCGTCTTCATCGAAATACGCGATGGAGACGTGAGTTTATGATGTATTTTCTCCGTCTCCGCGCCCTTGGCATCCGCACAGCTTAAGGTGCTATGCGCTGCGCAACGGAGTGTTTTCTGCATTTTCATTTACTTGCTTTTGTCTTTTTTTTTTTTTTTGCCCCCCAGGTCGCACTGGGATTGCATCCCTATCATGCGCGGTGGAAGAAACAAGGCTCGAAAACAAGTCAGCGGCTAGGTGAGATCGTCGGGGATGATTTCATGGTCTCATGCAGTGTTCTTGGTTTTATGAGCGGCCGTAGGGTCAGGCCCCGTTTACTTCTTGGACTGCATTGACTGATGTTGCATTTATCCCAGTGCGTGTCTTTTGTTCGGGCTTTTGGGCTCATCTAGGGGTGAGTGTTGAAACTTCTTCAACTGCATTGATGATTTACTGACGTCGCGTTCATCCCAGCATCTTTCGTTCCTCGCTCTCGGATTCAATTAGGAATTGGTAAGTGCTAAAACTTTATGGACTGCGTTCATTATTCACCGACGTTGCGCTCATTCCAGTATCCTTCATTCTTCCCTCTCGAATTCATTCGGCAATTGGGGAGTGACGAACCCGGATCAATTTGCGTTTACTTGCGTTTCGTTGCAGACCGGGTCTAACTCGGCGAGTTGCATTGTTTCTCGGACTACACCTTGGGTCCCTGCTGCAACAACCACGTCCCGACAAAAACGGCGCAGGCGATCATGTCGCGCCTTCAGCGCATTTGCCCATGGATAACAAGGAGGATCCCTGTTCCCTTCTCTTCTCTGCCCGCCCCCTCTCTTTCTTCAGTCTGTTTTACAGCCCAGCTGACCCGGGAAGGTAGGCCATCATGCTCTTCCGATCCTATACTGCCTGTCCATTCACATTCTAGCGTCATTCTCAGGTCTCCTCTTGAATTCCGGCGAGTCAATTTGTCGATGATATCCAATTTCTCGGGGCTCTGGTATAATTTCGCACGCTCTCATCCATCCTCACTTCCTCTAACACATGCCTCATCTTTTTTTTGACCTAGAGCGTCGCGCCGCTTCAAATTCAATTTCTCGCACTCCTGCGAGGCGGCCGTTGCGTCGGCGGCACCGTTTTCGATGTTGATCCGACTTTTGCGGTCCCGCGAGGGAGACAGGGCACTGGTGAGTCCCTCCTCGATGTGGTATTTTTTTCAAGACCACCGACTGCCCCACAAGCCTTGACGTACTGGCGGTGCCCTACCGCATCGGCTCCAGACACCTTTGACGCTATGTTGCACCCCCCGGGCCGGCAGTCAGCAAACGCGACAAGGGTGCGTTGCCGGTTGGTTGCCGGTAAGTTGATTTTGATGATGGCTGCGTTCCGCCCTGATGACGTTTTACTCAACTCAGCTCGGTTCCACTACCGTGCCATGCGCTCGGAGCACGTCCCCGACGTGTCTGAGGACTGCCAACATCGCGATTGACGTTGGATTTGCGTAGGGTGGAATTTGTGTCTTAGGCGCGTTACTTCTTATGCTTTTCTTTGTTACACACTTCTGACCCATTCTTTATAGTCTCGCTGCATTCCATAATGTATGTTGAACTCCTCCCGTCGTTCTCAATTCATTTTTCATGAGCGAGGCCAGTATTTGATTGTCCATGTGCTCGTACCTAAAGCTAGCGGGTTAATTGTGATGTAGCTTTCCTCCCTCTATCAATCTCTATCCGATACGAGGTTGACCACAGTTCGTTTTGGAAGAAGTTTATTTCTCCTCCATTTGTTCTGCACTTATGGTGATTGGTCGGCAGCCTGAGATCCTAATTAGTGAAATGGAGGAGTTGTACAACAGACTGTGAATTGATATTGTATAAATCTTTGTATGTACTAGATACTTTGCGCGAATGAACCAATGTTTCAAATATGCTTTTTGCTGTACAGGTCAACCACGAGATATCTGCTGTACACCCCGAAATCACTCGGTCTTTTATAAATTTTAATGCCGGTTGGTTGCCTTTCCGCCCACTTCATTCGTCACTTACGCCGGAGCGAAGCGAAGGCATGTCTTGTGTCGAAATATACAAGCGGCTGCTCGGCCGCTTCGCGGCCTCGCATCCCCTTCTGAAGCTCCCTAAGAGTCAATATTTGTCATAATAGTCGAATGAAGCAGCGAGGAAAGTGGACAAATAAGTGTTTGAGGGCTTCAGCGGAGGTTCGGCAAGGAGCTGCCAAAATGACAAATAAACAGCGGAGTTCAAAAGGCTTCAGACGGACGGACACACGTAATCTTATAAATAGGGTGGTGAGCGCGAGAATAAATGTGCATTTTGACCGTCATACAAGACGTGCAGTGATCACCCTCGATTTTTTTTAACATGTCGTCAGTCAACTCTCTTCCTAATTTCAAGACGTTCTAATTCAGAATCAGTAATTCCTGTCCTGTTCCCGTCAACTGAAGTATCATATCGATCAATAATGTAGTGCGAGTTTTTCGCCCAAAGGGGGTCGATGTTTTGTTACGCGGAAACCGGCGACAGACTTTATTTCATTATCACCCCGCTCTCCGAGCATCTTCCTTTCCTTCCCGCATATCTGCGTTATGCGCTCCTTGGATGTGGACCCTATCGCTGCCGCCCTCACCCCACCGGAGAACGAGTCTCCTGAAGAGCGACACGATCGGATGTTAAGCGAGCGGGCAGCGAAAAAGGTCTCGGATGACATAGATGAGCAGCTGCGTCGAGAGCGGCAGCAGGTGAAGCGGCAGCCCAAGCCACTGAAGCTTTTGCTCCTTGGTGCGCGGAAACCTTGTTCATAATCCTCCCCGACCGACGCAGGTCATTTCCGCGATTTTTAGGGCAAAGTGAATCAGGTGAGGATTTCGATGGCCAGCCTTCAATCGTTAAAATCGTCAAGGAAAATCGACGACACTCAAGAGTACGCATATTGCAGCGTGTCAATTCTTGGACGCGCTAACGACTCGCAGATTTTCAACTGATGTGTGAGCCCAAGGTCTGCTGCACTCGCTCGCCGAGGATGTCTAGTGTCTGATTATCTGCCAGGCCTTCCGAGCGGAAAGGGCATCATGGCGCGCCATAATTCACCTCAACATCATCCGTTCAATTGGCATAATTCTCGATGCAATGGCGACCCCTTCCAGCGCAACGGATCCACCGAGTCCGCATTCAAGCTATTCTTCTCGCGACTCCCTCCGTCCTGATGTCGATCTCCTGGGGATACGCATGCGGCTCATGCGTCTCGTTGAGATTGGGGACGAGCTCACTCGCCGCCTAGCCACAGTTGAGGATGATCGGCCGGCCTCTGCTGCCCAAACGCCGACGACGATATCCGCGTTATTCCGGCGACGAGCAGGAAAAGAGATTACGCTGAACTCCACTGTGGCATGGAAAAATACCTTCATGCGGGATCTTTCCGACCGTAAAAGCTTCGAGACGCAAGAGCTCGTCGATTGGGACGATCCTGACGATCCAGGAGTGGTCCTGCACGAACGAGCTAATGATATGCGCCGGCTGTGGGCACACCCCACCGTCCATGCAATATTGGAGCGCCAAGGTATTCGATTACAGGAATCGCCTGGGTTGTGCGTCACTTGGCTTGCGTGCGTTGAACTGATCGTGACCTTGTGTTCAGTTTCCTGGAAGAGTTAGATGTTGTTACTTCACAGAGATATATTCCGACAGATGGTACGTGTCCTGCTTGGTCAACCTACAATGTGCTCATCTGCGTAGACCATATCCTACGGGCCCGTCTAAAGACGATGGTATTTTATCTCCCAATCAGTAAGCCCCAAGACTTATCAATTCCAGGGCGTGGCCGAGCATCGCATGCGGCTCACAGATCCGAGTACGTTCTCCCTGGCTGCAAAATCATGGCTATGGCTCAAACTCCTCCAGCGGGTGGCATAACTCGTGATTTACGGATTTTTGACGTTGGGGGACAACGCACCCAGAGACGTAAGTATTGTTTCCTCCTATCTCGTTTCGTTGACCAAATTATCATCATTAGCCAAGTGGGTGCCATATTTTGACGACATGGACGCGATCATCTGTCTTGTGCCCATATCTGCGTTCGACCAGACGTTGGAAGAAGAGCCCACCATCAACCGTCTCGTTAGTTCTTGTCTTTCACCTAATGATCCTGATTCGTGCTTTAACTCGAACTCAGACGGATTCAGTAGACCTTTGGACAAGCATAGTGTCGAATAAAATACTGCAGAAAACCCAGCTCATTCTCTTCCTCAACAAAATCGACATTTTGCAGGCCAAGCTGGCGTCCGGCATTCGGTTTTCCAAGCATGTATACAGTTACGGGCGTCGCCCCAATGACTACGACAGCGCGTCGCGATGTACGTAGTCTCTTTTTGCCGCTTGGCATGAACTCAAAGTTGGCGGATGCGTCCGTAGATATGATGAAACAATTTGGTGCGATTACTCAGAAGACTTGCAATTCCTTCTTGTCTGACCTTGCGTTCCGCCGTCAGGGACCATTTTAAAAGACCACTCTCCTTTGCCCCGGTGGTTCTACTGTCATCTGACGAATGCTATCGTAAGTCAGGCCAAGTTCCCTGTCCGTCCAGACAGCTTATGCCGGCACAGGACGCAAATGCGACCAGATATGTCCTTGCAGGGAGTGCGTTTTCCTTGGCCATAGTATATCAGCCCCGTCGTGCTGACATCGATTCAGTTAAAGACACGCTCATGCGGTCTCATCTGAAGGAATCGGGCCTTATCGCGTGAAGAACTGCCGCGAGGGCGTCATAGTTTGACATGACACAACTTTCCGTTCCGCCGGGCAAGGATGCAGACATCAGGATCCCCGAGGGACGATTAGACCGGAAAATTTACCCGCAAGAAGGCGCATCGCTATGTTATAGATGCGGAGATCGAGGACCTGCAACGGCGACAGGGTTCCACCCCGCGGAACGGATAGTATATTTGCGTATAATCTTGTTCCATGTATCTGTCTAAAACAAAATAACTGTCTTCAACACTCTTCCCGACAACTGAGTGGTAAAGCTCGACATCAATGCCCTCGGGGTGCAGATATGGGGTGTCCTCGAGGGCGTGGCTGAATCGGCGTTCCTTGAGTTTGAAAAGGTTGAAACAACCGCCAAGAGCGTTTAACGTTAATCATACAAGCGCTCGCCGGCGACTCGCGCCGGCTCCTACTTTTCTGAATAAATGGCTCTAAATTGCGCCTGTCAGAGCTTGGGCGATGTCTACACTTTTATAGGCGCGCGCACGCTTAAAGTCGATCATGGGCCCCGAGGAAGCGCCGTTTCTTGAGCGCTTCCAAAGGTCTGGACCCAGCACTTCCTGATCTCCCAAAAGCGGAGTTTAAAAGGCTTCAGACAGACAGGGATAATTTTATAAAGAGAGAGAGATTAAAAAGAGGACATTATAGGCGCCGTTTTTATAAGGAGTGAGAGGCAAGCAGCCAGGCGTACGGCATCAGCGGAGATTAAAAAGTATCAGATGGACAGACAGGAGGCCCCTGGTTGCTACCTTATGAAGCCGGTCCCCGATGGAATAAATCAATGGGCCAAATGAGCCCTATCTGTTAGAGTAAAACAACCGTGGAATGCGTGAATTCCGGCCGTGATAGAGTAAATCGCGAAGCGGCCCAGCAATCGCATTGTAACTGTTAATACCCGCTAATTACACGGCTTACCCAAATTGCTTTAAAATCTTTGTGAATAACTTTGCATAACCTCCAAGAGTTTTGAGTTGAACGGGCCTCGAGGGAATCAGCTCGCTCTGCCTACTTTACATCGATTCCGACATCAATATCTCCGACGCCGCGACGCGCCACGAACCTCAGGGCCGTCGGCTAATAATTCATCTACCGCTAACACTGGCCCAATTTCACTAACCTGTTATGAACTCCCCGGAGGTTCCGCATCGTACCCTACAGGCCATACTCTAAGAAAGTTTGCCACGAGTTCTAGCGCTCAGTAGTCAACTTCTTCTTTCCAACACGGACTTTCTGCTTCCGCCTCCACAGGCAATGTGTGTACCTTGAATAAATGTCGCTCCGAGTGGAGCTTCCTTCACATGTTATAGCAACCTATGTACAAGCAGCATAAAATTACAACAGTTTGTTTAGCTGAGAAATTATAAGACCGCGATGCGCCGCGAAGCAGCCCACCTCTTCGCTTGAGTCCCTGGATTAGCTCCCAAAGCGTAACGCTGATATACCAAACAATCGGAGCTGATTTCGCAAAAGCGGAGTTTAACATGCTTCGGACGGATCTTTAATTTTATGAAGAGTAGGAATTACTTACACCCATTGCGCATGTCAACACATGTTCCGTCTCCGGGCCGCAAGTTGAAATTTGTGTCACTGCGGTTGTCAACCGGCAAGAAATTCGGGATTAAGGAGGTTACCCCCGTCGCATCTTCTGTCCACTATCCGGACAGCGGCGGCGTCGGTGAGGATGCCGGATACCGCCAAACGCCGCCGAAGTTCCCAATCTGCACTTATGCTGGAGCGAAGTGAAGGCACATCTTGTTACACTGAACAAGATAGACCCTGGATTTGTCAGGATTGCCTCGGCTCAATGCGAGCTTTGTCGACCGAGCGGAAATTGGGCCGAACAATCGATGGCCATTTTCAATGATATTTTGTTGAAACTTTGAAGATGCACATATTGACGTCCATTCTAATCTCCGTCATGTGTGACAGGGGACGTGTACGGAACTTGCTCTGGCTAGCAGTGGCCAGTACCACCGTCCGATGCTCCATTGGCTCGGGGATTTCCTGGGTGTTTCTTTCATCAACCTCACTGATCGATGTTAAAAACCATGGGTGTCCAACAACACCGAAGGGTAAACGATCTCTTAATCGAGACTGCCAATCAACATATGCGACTGCACGCGATAGGTAGGTAGCATTATTACACGGCACGATCTCGTTTAGGAAAGCAGGTTTGAACTATCCTTCTGATGGCGTCTGTATCTTTGAATGAAGCTGAGGGTACTCAGGGAACTACGCACGGTATCCAGACGCTCACCTTTACCGTCAAAGAGTCGGTCCGGTGCCAGATTTTCTTTTGGGCTGATTGCGGAAATGGCTTGGGAACATTCCAAAATTTTTTGAGGTCCTGGTTGGCAGTCAAAACAAGCCCTTGCTGTTGCCTAAGCAGGATAAAAATAACAACCAGTCATGCGGAAGCGTATTGCAGGGTTGACGGAGAAAGGTAGGGCAGGCAAGGGCTTGGCGCACTTTACTATTCGGGGGTTACGACTCTAACCGCATGGAGGTGATCGCCCATGTCTCGAAAATATTAAAACCATCAGCACCTTCGTTTTACAAACGGTTTCTTCCCTTCCTTCTACGATGTCTTTCAATTCGGACATCATTCTTGGGTGCATTAATTCCCGTCAAATCTTCGCAACCCGGCCTTAATTCATTTATCTAGGGCTTTGCTTGTGGGAACCTGGGCAAGTTCGGTGAGCATTTGTCTTGGCATGTTCTTACGTTTTGAGACAGTCATGAATGCTAGGTTCTGTACACCGTCGAAGCTATTCAGGTATGTGGGTCAAAATATCCGTGGTAGAGAGATTGTAAACTAGCTTCAGGCAGCTTATTACTACCGCCACTTCAAAGACGACAATTGGATGTTGAAGGTTTTATCCTTCGGTCGTGTAACCATATTAATTAATTAATCTTCTGCCTCACCTCGTAGCTGTTAGTATCGTCTGCCATTGCGTTTGATTCCGTTTCGATGATCGCAAACTATGCATCGGTATATCTTGTGTGTATCCGCTTCTTCGACCACATGAATGCGCCCATAGATGTCATGTACAGAACCAAGTCACTCACTGGGGTGTGTATTTCCACTTGAGCTACCACTGTCGCTGACTCAGTTCGCTTTTCTCAGGAGACTTGGTGTATCTACAGAACCAGTATTGGGCAAGTCATTTCGGTCCTATTGGAAGAAAGAAACATGATCAAACACATGTCATCGAATAGTTTGACGTACTCTCCGTCTTTACGATTGGCGCAGTGGCCGCTTTGGCCCAAGGTTTCCTGGCTGTTAGATACTGGATCCTGTGCGTTTTTATATCCTTGTGTGGGGTCCACATCCCAACTCGTTCTAGAAGCAAGAACAAATTCGTTACTCTCACCTTATTCTTCTTCATCACGGTCGCAGTAAACTTCTATCTCTCTTCCACATTTTTAAGCTCTGATTTTACCCTTCTCTGACAGGCCGGCGGTGCGTTCGCATCTGGCGCAACGCTCGTGATTTTTTCCGAGTATACGGATCGGACGAAAGCCATAATCCCCGTCACGTGTGTCGTCATCTCTTCTGAGGTCTGCTCGACTTTACCTCATATGCAAATGTAGAACCTGGCTCGTCACCGGAGCCGTGACTGACATTTTCATTGCGATGGCACTTGTGTTGGAATTAAGGAAGGTCGAGTCCTCGTTCAAGGAGACCAGGAGGTGGGCTTGCGAGTCAGCATCACTGACCGGACCTAATTCTTGCTGGTAGTCTGGTCGATAGACTAGTGGCACAAAGCATCCAGACCGGAGCCGCTGGGGCGACCATAGCGTTGGCTGTGTTGGTTGCGTAGGTTCCAGAAATGACCAGTATTTGCCAAACTCATACAACTGTTCGTTTAGATTTCTGGCAAACAAAGAAAGCAATCGTAGGCTTCTCGGCCTTCCACTTTCCATCCATGATTCACATATCCCAGTTTCCACCGGCATCGCCTACTGCTTAGGCCGCGTCTATTGTATTACCATGGTTCGCACTCTGATAAAAGATATCTGTGTTGCTGGTGTCTCACAAAACTTGAAGCTCGCGACTCTCAATAACAGGAAAATCTTAGTCTTGAATGAACACACGCTACAACTAATCTCCCTTGTACCTGGTGTGTTGTCTTCTGTTAGTTTACCGAGATCCTTAACTGGTCTCTTATAAACAGACGCTACAACAGATCTCCCTTTGTCGGAAAATCCCAATTTAGGTGACCGGCCAGGATATGCCAGCATCAGACCTGATAGGCCCATCAGGTTTTTTGGGGGTTTATGAAGGTCAGTAATCGCATGTCAGCGGTCATCATTCTGACCCAAGCTGATCAGCCTGATCGATGCTGACAAGACCTGATCAAGATGGTTTGCTATCACCGAAAAAAGGAATTCAACCTGTACTGACTACTATGACCACTACCACTACCTTGTTGCTTGTCCACTTCAAGTTCCACGAAGGTTTGGTTATTGTCAGTTGCCGTGTTTCGAACCAACCTCACATTTTGATTAGTAATGCACCTTACCACTACACTACGGAAGCCTTGGTGGAGCTACCCAAACTACGTCATACATACCTTTTTTTTTGAACCTGATCAGGCCTGATCGCCCCGTATCTTGCACTATCACTTAGCCTCTAACTATTTGTCTGACAAAGCGAAATATAGACGAGTATATCATTACCACTGTCGGAAGTAAGCTTGGGCTATGCGTTGCTCAACGGTTAAACTGATGGTTGGACTTCAAGTTTACTGGAGTCTAACATGACTTGCCTCCTAACACATTATTCATCTCTTCGTTTTTAGATCTTCTGTTTATTACTTCAACTCTGCACTTAGTTGATCACATTGATTGCTCTGGTGTTCGGATCATACTCCAAAATTTCCTGGCTAAATGCCTCATCCTACTCACTTGCCCAGGCCACTCTAAATTTGTATGGTACTTATCCAAAACTGTAAAATTACAATCCCCTTGGTTGATATTGCAGATATCATATGTCCTCTTCTAGGCCAGTTGTTAAACTGAACACTTCAACATTTGCGGACCAAGTTGGTCAGCCCTGACCCTTCCTGACCCTCGCTTACATGCCGCCGCTGTGTGCTGACAATAGCTGATGCATGCTGATAGGTTGGGTGGGACAAGCTGATCAGCGCTGATTCAACCGCCAGGCCTGATCAGCCAAATTGGGATTTTCCGACATTGTACCTCGTTTGTTCCAGGAGAATCTGATGATAGTCCCGCTCTCGAAATAGAGAAGACAGTGAACGATTCTGCTTCGTAATGGTGCAGTAAGTAACAGGACCTGTTCGCTCCGTGATTTTCTGGGAATTTTGGTATGGACGTTATAGTTAGTCATGTTTGTTTTCGGCTGTAGCATGTAAGTCATTCGTTGCTAGGATTTCGGAGAATGTCGCCCATTTGAATCTAAAACACCCAGATGGCGAATTCTATTACTCTCTTCGCGTATCAGGTCTGTGTCCAGCGTTGGCTGCAGTAATGATAAGCGAGCAAATCACTAGATTTAACGCCTAAGCCTACGTTCTGAGGAACACTCTCTCACATGTTTTTCTAGGTACTAGCAGTTACCCGTGCTTCGCCACGGAGTTAACGGCTATCCACACTCACTGTTATCTGCACTTATTTGGACAACTCCCAACTTAATCTTATGGTACTGCTCAATATCTTCTCAACTTCACCGCAAATCAAGCATATTGGGCCAGTCCTAATTATGTACCTAATTATGTACCAAATTGGTTAGCCGTAGTCGAACTCCAGCCGTAAGTCTTCCAGTTCTAATTAGAACATCCCTATCTGAACTTAGCTCCAGATCCTTTTATCTAGGAGCTGCTACCCGTGTCTTCGTTGCGAATCCCACAAAGTGGTTTGCCTTTGCTACATACAGCATAAGACCATATCTAATGTTGGGAATCACAAGTCAGTCGACGCCTATATCCAAACCTCGGAGCGGATGTCCAAATAGGTTTTGATGGGACAGGTACCATGTTCAACATACCTTCATCCCGCCTATCGTGCACAATTTCGCAACAATGTTGCCCACAAATTTGGTCTCAATCTTGGCTTGATAGAGGACCGCCGCTGACCACCGTAGGATTGCCTCTCCCGAGCCATGTAAATATATCAAGGTAATCAACATCTCCCACGAAAACAGAAGCTAGTCTCGTATAAGGCCCTTGATTTGCTGCTCGTACCTGGGATGTCTACTATACAACACGGCCTTCACCTTGCTTCCCCCGACTGGCATTTGAATTTAAAACGGCACCTTCATAAACCTAATTTGTTTTCGTTGCCCGTTAGATGCCTTCATTCGCGGATATTATTTTATTGTGTTGTGTCGGTGAGGTTCACAACCCTGTCGTCATCAGGTAGATAATTAGATCTCCTGTCAACGGTATTCGACAGTCTTCTACTCGAGTACTAAAATGACCACCCCAGAGGAAGGCAACAATCAAGTTCCTCCTACATCGGCATAATTGGGGTGTATCCGGACACCGGAATTCAATGTGACATGGCCGAAACCTGTGGAGCAGATTACTCAAAAAGCTCCCACAGGCGCCACTTTTTTCTGGGCCAAACCACATTTCTTCTTATATACTGTATATACATGCTGTCCCTCTCAAAATGTTAGGTCACTGACATGTTTTAGGCATGCTAGATCCAAACTGCGCCTTCGATACTGCCATCTGCTGTAATTCATACACTTGCGGTGTCCATCGGCGACCTTAACGCCTCAGTAAGAATTCACTATGACTTGTGCTTTTACATTTTTGGCTGCCCGAGCCAAGCTGCGGCACATTTTGTATTATTGACAGATTTGAACTGAACGTGAAAAGGTCTGTGCTAACCCAGTACGACATGTCCCAATTCTCGGACCTAGAGACAAGCAAAATTCAACAGCGATTCACGAACACTGCCACAGCCTATCCACTCTATGACGCTGTTTGTTTTACATTACAGAGAATCACCCTAGATTTCAATCAGACTCCGGAGAAGTCTTAGAACGACTAAGCTTGCTACTGGAAATCCTTAGTGCACCAGTGTGGCAGACCTTGTGGCTCACAAAGGTCTGCTGCTAACCAATACCGTATTTCTTTTCAGATACTCTTCGTGTATGGGTTAATTGCCGAGTCCCAACCAAGTCCCAAGTCGGCGGCTTGGATCAGAGAGGCCACACCGAACAAACATTTTTTTAACATCAGTGACAACAGCAGTGTTGAAAAAATTCAAAATTCAAAATTTTCTTTCAGCCCCCGTGGGCCGAGTCAGTCATTCGTGAACACGGCGCATGTAAAGTAAACGACCTATTTTGTGAGTCGCAATCACATAGAGATGTGGGATTTCAACGACTTGCACAAGTGTCAGGGGAATATATTACAAGATGCCCGAGATGTCCGCGTGTTGATTCTACGCATTAAATCTGACTCACGTACCTCTGCCTCACTCCGGAACTTTTAGAGTTGAATCGACGAATAGACATAAGTACAAGGCAGCAGCAACGCTCGACAGGAGAGGTGGCCTTCGAGTACACCATACTTCAGTCGCACTCTACCGCAATTTGCAGTACATCAGGTGTGGGCCTTTTTTTTTTTTTTTTTTTTTTTGACAGTTTTGCCTCGAACAGTCGCCACAGCCTCAATTTTGATCGGATTACCTCGGGAGTAGACGCGTTGGAGTCGTGCTGAAAATCCGCAAGGGATGGAGTACCGGCTTCCTTGATGTAATTACATAATGGGATTTTTTTCAAAAACTTTATGGTTTTCGCGAGGGCCCGTCCCATTCGTCTACCCGGAGTAAAATGTCGCCGGGTTGGACCACAGATTGGACAGACATCCTTTTATACATGTTTTACTGAGTTCCGTCCGAATGGCGCTCGCTCGAGGACCTGTCCCATTCGTCAACCCGGAGGAAAACATCGCCGGGTTGGACCACAGATTGGACAGACATCCTTTTATACATGTTTTACTGAGTTCCGTCCAACCGTCCACCGTCGGACAGCCGTCCCGTCCACCGTCCCGTCCTGTCAAGCGTCATGAGAGAGCCTCCACCACCGTACCGTCGACGGAAGGTTCACTGGACAGCTGTCTTTGGCACCGCCTGTCGGCCGGGATGGACGGTGAAGATCCCTATGGCGGTGATAAGCAGGATATTGAACCACCACTGAAATCACTTGTTTTTGCGGTTTCCTTATGTTTAATATTCTGTATATCATGTATCTGTTGTATCGAATGTATCAACTCTTCCCATAAAAGAGGCCAATATCATCTGAGTAACGGGATGATACTTCTGAGGAATCAGGAGTATCTCTGGCATGTGCTCGCTCCGAAACCTGTAGGAGAAGATGTAGCACAACTCAACCTACCAGTTGTATCACCAGTTTCTTCTGTTTCCTACAACGGATCGAGTGGTTTCTGACGTTTCGGGTGTATCAGAGCGTGGATCAGTGGGGACATCATGTTGGACATAATTGCATGTGACAACGGGATCGTCGTTCTGCTTGTTCCAGGTACGCGGCTATGTCGGGTATGATTTCAAGGAGATAATATCAGCCGGGTCTTGTGATCGTCGATCTCAGAACCATAGCAAACACCAATGGGGATAGTAAACTCTAATCCTCATCGGTCCCATTCAATGGTCTCAAGGAAGTGGGGTATCGTTTGGAAGCTATAGAACAGGGCTACAAGGTCCGACTATACCGATCCAAGGGATACTTCAGGAACGGAAGTTCCACAACTCAAGAAACACTTGGCAATTAGGGTTTCAAGTACCCATCACGTCGCCATGTGCAAGAATATTACCAAGGACGGTCGGAACATACCCGGAATGATGATTCCGACCTCAACAACCAATGAGACGCTTTGTAGTCTTATAAATACTCTGGAAACACGGGAAATAGGACGGATAAACGGACTCTTTTACATATTTTCTCTATTGTCATAGTCATATTGACATTTGTATAAGTAGTCAGAGTAGAGGAGAGGTAGACAGCGAAGTTTCTCCCGAGAAACCCTCATGTTATTCGAGTTTTGCAAGTCTTAGATACTTGTAAAGGGCGAGTCTCGTACAACTGGGTAGGAATAGAAGTTTGGAAGTTTGTGATTGAATTGAATCTGGTTTTGGACTCGGAAACATTGTGTGATTGGATTGGAAGGACACTGGGACTGAGAATTGGCTATTAATTGAATTGGGAACTGGATATTGGGACTGGGATACTGGATTTGGATTGACTGAAAAGACTCTGGGACTCGAGATTTGACTTGGATTGGTTGGGAAACCAACAAAACACACGCTACACACTTTTGGCAACAACTTTATCGACACGGATCTTCGGGATACGCAAGAAACTACAGAAACCTCACTGTTTCTTACGTTTCTTAAACTTGGTTATCATATATCGCATCAAGAGAGTCCGAAACAGTTGTATCCTTTGGATCTCCGGTTTCGTACATATCAGAACACAACCTTTCGTCGGACTTTTACTTCGAACAATCTACTTTCCCTACAACCTTTTAAAGGCTCTGAAACTAGGGACTGACACTCGTCGGCTACCTTGGAAGTGATTGAAATAGCTATCATACATCGTTTCTAGTGTTGGTTTGGGATAGGCTCGGTCTATCTTGCCCAATATTGGTTTTGTTGTTTTGGTTTTGGTTGTTTCTTTTGTTTCCACACTAGGTTCTGAGCTCGCAAATCAGCGGATAACCCTAGAATGGTGACGGCAAGCTGTCATGACCGAAGAAGTGAGAAAAGCGAAGTTTGGTGTTGTGTACATTTTCATAGGCGTGCGCACGCTTAAAGTTGATCATAGGGCCAAAGGTTTCGAGAAAGCGCCGTTCATTGAGCACTTCCAAAGGTCTGGACCCAGCGCTTCCAAAGCGTCGGGCCTGATGTCCCAAAAGCGGACTTAAAAAGCTTTGGACAGACATGCGTAATTTTATAAAGAGAGAGAATTTGGTTGGAAGGTCACCGGGATCAGATTTAGCAGGGTGAGATGGGGTCTTTCCTGGGTAATAGGGGTCGGAATGAATGATCGTCTATATATCACATATGGGTTATCAATGCCACAGCCTGAGCCAGAAATCCAAGGGCTTGCTGGAAAGAAAAGCGGTCGTCAAATAAAATAAAATAAATCCGGTCGATGGGAGCCTACGTGTGGAGAATTGGGAGCGTAAACTAGAACCTTCTAGTCTAGGTTCACAAACAGAATTTATTCTGTTTTGTGCCTATGGGTACCGAAAAAGTCCTTCAAAAAAAGTGTGATAGGCATTCTTTCACAAAAAATGATGGCCGCTTATGTGCCGTTAATTCAGAAGCGTCATTGTTTTGCTTAATGTAACATACAAAGGCAACTTTGATTTTATTCCACTACCTTGCATACCAAATGGAATCACAACCGTTTTCTCTTAAATGGCGGATTAGTCTGGATAATGACAGTAATCACAACGAACCCAGTGTGCCTCAGCAACGACAAAGACCCAATTCTGCTGTGTCGAGTGCAGCTTTGAATAGTGTCAAAGTTGCTGGCTCTAATTCTACCAATGGTGCATTCTGTGTCATGGTTTCTTGTGCATACATTAAGCTAATTGATTTCTGTCTCACAGGAGCGTTGAGCAGCGATGATACGTTGACGAAGAGCAGCGAGGGGTCCACCATGCGCTTCGAGATTGGCAATGGCGGTATTGAGAATGTCCTCAGGTAAGTTGAGCTTTATATTGCACATGACTGGTCACGAATTAACGGAGTCCATTAGCTTTTGTCGCGTACTGTCACAAACTCACCTGGCGTTACTTTCTCGTGGGCAGAGAGCAAAGAAACCAACACGACGTGTTTGTATTTTGTATTGATTGGTTGACAAACAAAACAGATGTGACCACATCCTCTCTCTCCTCCTCCCTTGTCACCTGAACCTACCTCAAACATCCTCAAACACCGTGAAGGAACTGCTTATGGATCGCTTCCCGACCTGCTCCTCAGCTAGCTAGCCGCTCGGACCGCAGGCCGGACAAATTTGAACGAAATTGGCACCTGCATTCTTCCCGTTGGTATCTTTGCATAAACCATGCTTGTACACTTTCGGCACAACTCTACGTCAACCTATGGCCATGTAAAGCCGTATATGATCATCGGTGATGCTCAAATCTGCCCCTGCCGATATCTTTCTAGGTAATATATTCCCGCTACTGTAAGGTAAGGGTCTTAGAGAGCCTGGTTTTTGATTTTGACCATGCATCACATCTTCATCAGCATTGTTCGCGTAATGACCTTTCCCATCTGCCAAAAGTGTCGGCTTGCCACAGCCGGTTCATCTGCTGATGGTTGCCGAGAGTAAAATGATAATACTGCTGACTCGGTCCTCGGAATGTTAACCGAGAACAAGAAGAGCCGCAGCTTCGCTCCGGCAGCTCGGAAAGTGAAGGCAAACGAAAATTTATTTAATGCACTTGGTATGCAATTCAGTAGACAGATAGTATATAAGCCATGGATCATTCCTGGCGGCAGAGAGGAAGAAAAAAAAACTGAATAGGCAATCAATAGGTTGGCCACAAACTTCTGAGAGAAAATGATTGATAATGACCATGCAGAAATAAGAATGCTGCTGTTTCTGAGCGTCAAGAGAACTTGATGCAACTGGGAGACAAAGATAAACAGGTCTGTCCGCGCAGTGAACAAAACTGCGAGATAAGCACGAGTGATCGCGAGGCTGCATATATCAGACATCCAAAACATTTGTGTTGCCCGACCAAGAGTAGACGCTCCAGTACGAAATATCCCAGGAAAGCGGAGCAGTCTTACGGTGACCTAGAGCATATACGCAGAATAGTCGGAAGGTCATAGTCCAAGATGATGCCAAATAATTGACAATTGACAATTAAAATGGGGGGAAAGATTGCCTGTCCGAAAGCAAGGAAGGTGCCCTTTTATCTGCAAGAATGCTCGGAAGAACTAAGCTATACGTGGCCCCTCGGCATTATAACAATCTTCCATTGTGCTGTGCCGTGGGCAGCTATCGATTGCGCTGAACTGCGGGCTGTTGAGAACAGGCTGCACAGAGGTCAGCAGTTGAAGCAGATATTAAAAGACCCTGGTATCATGGATGTATGGGGATGCGAAGGCCAACAGGGCAGTGTCGAGCGCACAGGAACTGCAGAACGAAAGGAGATGGATAAGGAGGAGGAGCAGAGGAAGACGAAAGGATTAAACGCAAATGGAGAAAAGCGCAAACACGTACAAAGATTCACCGAGGATTTTGTTAAAGAACGGTTAATTTGGCAACCCGTTGACCTCGCCCTTCATTCCCTCTTTCTTCACCAAAATCCTGTCCCTGCAGTTTGAGAATCCAGCGCTGCTCTCACATGTCCAGGCGGTGAAAACCATGTCTCAGCAAACCATTCTGCATCTGCACAAACTTGAATATTTCCTCAGGTGCAATTTACTGTACTACAGAATCGGCATTTCTTGTGTTGGCAATGCAGCGTGAGTGCTGGGCATAATGTTGAACTATTAATATTAAATTGCCGCGCATTGGAGTTGTATTGGGGTCGAATCCCTTCACCAATATATTTCTGTGACTGTGTGTTCCATTTGATCCCTCTTTGCGTCGGAATCATTACGGTTCTGAACTATTTGGGGACCAATACATAGGAGTAATGGGTAGGGTATTCTCTGAGTTGAGCTGAACTATGTAGCTTGCTTGCATTCTTGTTCAGCCAACCTTGCCGTGCTTTTGGCTTGCATCCTGGTCTTTGTGCCGGGCTTCTCTGTGCAATCCCCTTTCGAACAGTATCGGTTGTATTTCGTCCAAATGACAGTTGGATTTCCCATGCAAACCTTACATTTTTGCACATTACATCTTCCCTGTCGCCGTTGCGTCACAAGGTTGCTCATTGTGACCGGGTGTTTTGATTCCTGCTCCGAGATAGTAGTAAAAACTCCAAGTATGAAAAGCTTGGGTATCTCCTCAGAGACAACCGCGGCTTTCACAGAGTTTCTTTCATTCCCCGAGCTGGTCGTGCTCAAACCTCACAGGAAGCCATTGCCTTTCTTGGAAATATTTATTTTGCTTACTACAGTGCTTTTCAATGCTGAAGATTGTAATTGCCATGATTGAGACTCATGTTCGGCCTCGAATACTCCACATATATCTCCTCTTCTCATCCACCCTTCATATATCTCACTGCTTACAACACAGGAAGTGACCCGACACTCGCTCCAGACTTCCCTGTTACTCTCGCGGCCCTCAAAAAACTCCAGACGCTTTGTCAGTCGCAGCACACTGCCAGAAAGGAGGCCAACTCACTGCTCCCCCTCTAGCTGTAGGCCCATCGACAGCATCTCCGTCTCGTGCATATCCCCACGAACGCGCAAGTTCGCCACATCCTCCGCTGCCTCTCCCGCCTGATTGCGACGAACCTCCCGAAGACCCTCGTGCGTTAGCGTGGACTGAAACGGGTTCGGCTTCTTGGGGTTTGCCTCCCAGGCGACCGGCATTGCCGTCCACGTCTTGATGACGCTGGGCTCGAATGACACCTCGATATCCACCGATGCTGCTCGTGCCTCGAGCATCAGGGGAACGTTCTTCTGTACCCGTTCCAGTAATGTAGTCCCTGTAATGCAAGATGTTAGATTCTTTAAATGAGCGCCCGACGATGACCCACCCAAACCCACGGTCTTCTTCCAATTCCAGTACTGTAAGTGGACGTCGAGCGTATCTCGACGCGCCCCCGGCCCCGAGATAGCGAGGCGAGGACGTCGTGAAGCTTGTCTAACAACGGAATGAAAAACGGGAGGGACGGTATATTTAAAAAAGGCACCTCTCACGAGAGTCCCGGTGCGCGCCAACGAGTTTGCGCGGAGCTGGAGTTTGTCCACTGTGGCGATCAAGGCCGCCAATTCTTCACGGGCGCTAGCGGCGGGGGCGTTGGACGCAGTGGGGAGGCTCATGTTCTCGTGGGGCGGAGAAAAGGTGAGAGGAAAGAGGGGATAAGTTGCCTATCGCGAAGTACTTGGTATTTGTTCACGCACCCGAGGCCACAAGATCACTGAGACGCCAGGGGAACGGCGAGGGAATCTGATTAGTGCTGATGTCGTGTTTTGTGCAGCCCGGTTTGGGAGCGCTTAGAAAGAGCGCATGAGCAACAGGAAGAAACATCATGAGGAACTCGTGGTTACGGGCAACATTTAGCGAGATATCCCAAGATGAGCGGAGTTGCGGGGAAATATCAGATGATAAAGGAAGAATATCTAGATTTGGGTAAGTCTCAGCCCCAAATCAAGGCGGGAGGGGAAAATGCGCGTACTGCATATCCGATTTTTTGCGCTTGTTCGTACTCCCTCACTCTCCGCCCCTTCAAAGCATACCGGAAAAAAAAAAAAAACCTATGACTGGCTCCAAATGGACTACAGCTGAACAACACGATTTCTTGCATGCGCGCTTGCCCACCTATCTGGCAGCAAAAGCGGAGTCAAAGGAGACATCCATGACGCGCTTCTGGAACTCTTTGGATGCAGCTTGGTTTCAGACGTTTTCAGAGGAAGCCAAACTCGGCTTGCTGCCCCGTGTACCTGGCGCTGTGCCCCTGACCGAGGAGGAGCGCCAGATGGTGGGGGACGCGACCACAAAAACCAAGAAAGTGAGTCTTGGCTTTATTTTCCTGGACGCAGGAGAAATAGTGACCTTGAAATATTCAGCAATTGAGAACGTGGATGCGCTGGCGAGAGCCTGTAGAAGCTGGCTCCGGTCGTGACAGAGTAGGGCGCGCGCGTGGGGGCGGCGGCGGGGGGCGCGCGTGGGGGGCGGCGGCGGGGGGCGCTCTCTGTTCCAGCTGTTGCAGAGGCAGAAGAGCAAACGGCCCCTTCGTCCTGTCGAGGTCTACCAGAAGAGCTACAAGCCCAAGATCATGGAAGAGGTGTTGAAGCTCGGGTATGGGGAGATGAACGAGGAGGCTGAGGCTGGAGGTGCGGCTGCCGCCAAAGGCGAAGCTGGTCCTGTAACAGTGTTGACGCATCAGGAAAATAAAACATGTCTGGCTGATCTGGCATCAGACCAACCAAGCGCGCCATACCGCCAGAATCGCATCTGGCGGCATAATGACACGCCTATCGCCAGAAATAGTTCTGGCGCCACAAGTGCGTCAGAATCTGATTTTGGCTGCAGGTACTGGGTACAATTCTGCAATTTCACCATTCCAATGCATGCAGAAATACAAATGGTATTTGTCGTAGAATTGTAATTACAACATAAAAGAAGTACAAGAACACATTGGCTTAAACTGCACTTAGAATTTTAGAGACATCACGATAGACACACTTAAACCTGACGCAATCTTTACTCCCCATGTTGTGACATGGTACAGTTTTTCACGGGTCAATGATACAAACAAAATGAATCTAGGTTGCATGCTCTCCATGTTACACTTTTGGGAACTTTGAGTAGGCCAATACTCATTAATATATCCCTAGAGTGCTCTCCTAAAATGTAGGATTTTTCCCGGCCTTTTTAGTGGGCAAACAGAATAAAAGATGTTGTATCATTGACCCGTATGTGTGAAATCAGTGCCAAACAATGACCAAACAATGGCTTTGTCTCCTCCATTCCTCCGTTCCCAAAGCCTCTGTTGATTCAAATTGAGTTCAGATTGTAAGGTAGGCGACATCCGCATTCATCGAGTCACGTGAACGTGACTGATGCGTGACAGCACCGTGGGAAAGCGCGAAGTTTCGATTTTGGAAAAATAAAACCTCATTTTTGAGCGCTGGAGGACAAATAAAAATTTCAATACACCTAAAAGCAAGTTTTGAAGCACCAGAGCACTTATAGTCTATGTCAGAACATTCTCTGGAGCACAATGATCTCATCTCAAGTGCTACACTTGCAGTGCCAACATTCAGGATTTTGAAAGAAGAGGCAGAAGGATCAGGAAGGAAGGTTAACACTACAGGGGAGTTATATGAAAACACTCAGTGATCCAAAAAACTGATGATATATGGACTTTTGCCAGAAACACCGTGCAATTAGTGGATTGGTGTCACTTTGCTACGTTGTTCAACTACAAACACTGACAGGAGGTTCGAATTTCCACTCCCACCATCTTTGCAGCTCTTTCAAACATGTTATTCATGGAACTGGCCAGTAAACTTCAGATATATCACCAAGGCAGCGACATCGTGATGTATGCACGTGACCGCATAATTTCCTTATTAGGAAACGCGAAATTTTGGAAGGAAAAATACAAAGCCATCTCCCTGGAATGGAAACATCATTTCCTACACTTTTCTAAAAAAAGGCATAAAACTTGTTTTGGAGACCAGATATTAGAAATGTGAAACCACAGGATTGTTCCCTCAGCTAAAAGGAAGCTTTCTGTGGTTTTACTTTTGTCAGCATCCTGACTGTGCCAACTAGTATCGTCGGGAAGGCGGTGTCACGCTGTGATGCACGTGACTCGATGGATGCGGATGTCGCCTACCTTAGTTTATACATTTATTCTACAGTGGAGATCAGGTTTGAGTGCTGGCTGTCCGGTGCAGCTTGAGAAAAAGTTGTATCATTGACCGGTATGTATCATTGACCCGTGATAAACTGTAGTACAAGCGTTGATTGAGAACCGCCTGTCAAGACAATCAGAATGAAAATATGATTGGAATAAACGAATATGCACCTGTGAAACAATGCAAATTTCCCATGTATACTCTCCCTCGCTTCCCGCCTATAGAGCCCAGACTTCGATGATCTTTTCTGTTCCCGTTTGTCGTCTGATCTATCGCACGGCAGCCAGGTTTGACCCAAAGACTGAAGCAGGTTATTATAGGCTTGGGGCGTATCATTGCTTGAGCACTTGAAGAAGATCTTGAGAGAACGAGAGGCAAAAACGCAGCAAAGACCCAGAAAGCAAGGAAAGCCCGACAATCAGCTTTGAGAACTTGATACAATACAGCTTGCACGCAGGGGGAATTTTGAAGGAGAATGGATGTCGAGGCGAGGGAAAAGAGGCGGGCAGGCATAGAGATGATGGTGGGAGGAAGAGAGTCGTTCACATCAAAATCAACCATCTGTCAAACACACGTGATGTGCACGGACCTTTGATGGCGGACTTGTAGAGATCTTCGGTAAATTCTTCCACTTCACACTCTCCTGCTCATACGTTTCGGCATAGAATTGCTACTCGTCAATATTTTTTTAGAGGTAAGCATTTCTGACACGATCTGGCTGAGATGGCGCCATACCATCCAGACACACCAGACACTATCAGATGCCGCCATACGTGCCAGAGAAATTCGGTTTTGCTGATGCGGCAGAGGAGCTGCAGGCGGAAGAAGAGCGGCTGGACGATCTCGCTGTGGCGCGTGTGCTCAAGAACCGCCAGTTGCGCATGAGCTTGTGGCGTGTTACCTCCCAGAAGCTGTTGGACGCAGACCCAGAAGAGGTCAAGAACGACGTTGTGGCTGAGATGAAGACACTTAATCAAAAACGCGCAGAAGAGGCGGCGAGAGGTCAGGACGATGAGAGGACGCCCGAGCAATACCAGCATTAAGTTCGACGCGTAGCTGGGCTCGTCTGATGCTGACAAGTCTTCTTAAGTGCGATCGACCAGATTCCGGCGGTGTTGGCGAACGTAGGCAACGACTTCCAGGCAGCTTGTACCAACTTCGAGGCCTTCAAGATCGAATTCAATAAGTGGGGAAGCGCTGCTTTCGTGAGTTCTTCCAATGTTTAATGAAAATGGTACTGACTGATAGATATATTTTAGCGCACGACATTCGCGATGCGCGAGGGCTACCTGCCGCTGCGTCGCGAGTTGAGCCGCCGGGGCTGGATGGCTTGATCTCCTTGGAGCCAGCCACCGGTGAGGTCAACCACACTGCCGGCAACGCTGTCAGAGTTCCACCGAAACGCGTGCGGCGAGCTCCTCGCGCTGCTACCAGTGCTGTCCCCCCCACTGTCCCCGCGGCCGTCCCCGCAAATGCCACCGTTCACGCTGCCCCGGGGTTTGCCGCTGACTCCACTGGCGCTGACAAGTCATACGTCCCGAAGGATTTCGATGTGGTGATGAAGACTCTTTCTGAAGGTAGCGCGGACTACGACGCCTACGACAACTACAACGCGTATGACAACTACGACAATGGGTCCAGCTACAGTGATGCCTCGTGGGACTCTGCGACCCTCAACACCACGAACTGGGGGGCCGGCAGCAGCGGCGACAGCGGCTCGACCGAGTTGGCCTGGGGAGCCCTAGGGCTTGGTCAGATGGCGAGCCATTGTGGGGCGGAGAAGAGGAAGACCGAGTGCACTTCGCCAGCACGTTGCAGCCATCCCCGCGGCCGATGTATCAAGAGGAAGACCGAGGTCTTGACCACTTCGCCAGCGCTCACGCCGGGCAGCCACCGCGCCCGTCGCTGCGGCCGATCTTTCAGGGCGCCTCCTTCGACAAGGATCGCGTCGTCGGTGGCAGCCCGGGATGAGCCCCCAAGGCCCCGAATGTGCAGGTGGACGGCTTCTATTTTCCGTCTCTGCCACCCCCGAGCGCACTCTTCCAGGCGTTTGGAAGGCCATCGGGTTCCCGGGCTTCGGGTACGTTTGGTCCCGTGGCATCGCTTGGTGGGACCGCAACGCTCATCACCAGCGTTGACAACGCACTGCCCTCGACGGCATCGACTCCACATCCATCGCTCCCTCCCGTGTCGCGCCACTCGCCGCTGGAGAGAGACGCCCCTACCCCACCTCTTCTTTCCTTGCGCCCACGGGCAGTAGAGACGTTCGCCTCAGCGCTTGCCAATGCGACCGCAGCCGTTCAGCAACAGCAGGTGCCACCGATCCATGCACAGACGACACCAACACCGGTGCAGGTGACGCCTACCCCAGCCCCAGCTGCAACGCCCACGCCGAGTGCGACGCCCGCTGCGCCCGTTGTGCCTGCCCCGCCGGTGGTGCAGTTCCAACAGCTAAAGCCGGTGCAGGTGACGCCAGCAACGCCAGCCCCAGCTGCAACGCTCACGCCGCCGAGTATGACGCCAAGTACGACGTTCGCCGCACCCCCTCCGCTCATCCCGCAGTTCCCCGCGTCCCGGCCCATGTGCAGCCCCCCTAAGGGCCATCCCCTCAACCCAGCGACAAAGAAAAAGGCGGCGGCCGCAGCAGCTAAGGTAGCGCAGCCCAACAAGCCAGCGCCGAAGCCTCGGGGGAGGCCACGCAAGCCGCAAACCGCTGCCGCTTCGCGCGCCGTTGTCGACGAGAAGGTTGTGGGAGCGAGCGCAGAGGGATCAGCCTCTGCATCTGCGTGTGCGCCTGGAGGCGGGGGGATGTCTGCCGCCGCTCGCGCAGAGAGTACGCGCATCAGGCGTGAAGAGGCGCAACAGCGCAAGGTCGGCGCCGAGATGCGCACCCGTGCCAAGGCAATAGAGGCCGACGCAGCGGCACGAGAGGCGGCGGAGAAGCGGGAGCGGGAACGCCTCCATAACCCGGCAGGCGACCACGACCTGTTTGTCACCGGCGCTCGCCCAAAACGCGCCGCCAGGGCGTACACGAACCCGATGGCACTCCGATCATCCGTCCCAAGAAGCGCTCGCGCGCGGAGCTACAACAAGAGGCGGATGAAAAGCTGCTCGCGGATTCGGCTGCCAGTCGCGAGGGGAACGAGGGTTCAGAGGCGCGTGCGCCGCCGAAGAAGTGAGTGATTCCTCTCATTCTTATTCCACATACTGACTGCATATATCTCAGGAAAGCAAAAACTCGCAGGTAGGTAGAATGTATTCCAGGGCTGCTCAACCAGCTCGCTTCCTGCTCTCCCTCGGGCTTTTTCTTTCCCTCTGTCTATGCGTCGGTGCTTCAAGGGCGTTTTTTTTGGTTTTATTTAAACATTGTCGCTCTCATTACCCCATTCCCCACCCACTGCGTAGTTCCTACCGCCTTTGAGGCCGTTTATGGTATTCGTAGCTTAATTAGTTTGCAATATTGACTTGTGCGTGCGAAGTGTGGTGTGGCACAGCCACCGAGGAGGGCTTGTACGATATTTCACTTTCGAGAGGGGACGGGATATTAGGGAAAAACATTACATTTCTAACATAGTTTGAGCACCATAAAGAATAGTTATAGATATATAGGGAAATATAGGGCATAAGGTAGTTGGAAAACAAATGTATGTAGGGGTAGGGGAAGGAAGGCGCGCTGCGGCACGGAAAGCAGGCCGCAGCGGGAGAGCCGCAGCGGCGGCGCCGACGACAACAGCGGCGGGGCAGCATGAGGGGTGACAAATGAAAGATCGGGGAGCGCCGCGAAGGCGCTGGAAGGCGGGCGGGCGGCGGGGCGGGAATGGCAGGTCGCGCGCCGAGGCGAGGCCGGGAGTGGATCCAAAAACATGATGGGAGCCGACGGGGACATCTGACTACTAACCGCTGTAAGGTAGGTTAGGGTCGCAGCGGACGCTGGAGGGCGGGGAAAGCGGGGGTGCGCCGAGGCGGGAACGGCGGGCTGCAGCGGCGGCCAGAGCAGGCTTTCGATCCAAATAAGAGCGGGGAAGGGCGGGGGGAAGTTAGGACTAGGGGCTTCCGGATGAAGAAGGGCCGCGGAGGGCACTGGAGGGCGGCGGGAAGCGGGCGAAGCTGGTGGGAGCACCGATTTTGTAAAGGCTGTAACGACGCAAATATGCGCCTTTAAGGCTGGGGATGATCGGAGAGGGATGGCAACTCACCGAAGACGGGCCTGCTTCGTTGGATGGACCAGCAGGCGAGCAGGAGGCGAGAACGGTGGGAGCGGGTGGGTGGACGAATGGAGTATTAGGAAATAACAATAGTAAACACGAATCCGCCCTGCCAAATCCATCAGGAAAAAATGCTACCACAACAGATCACTACATGGCCTATGTAGCGCCTGTAGCCGTGTTGCTAGGTACCCCCTTATGTAGCCCCTGTAGCCGACCGCGAGGTTTCTGTAGTCACATGTAGCAACGTGTATCCGGGCAGGGGGTATATGTAGCCACCCATAGCTAGTCGGGTGTATCTGTATTTCTATGGAGTGAGGACTCTGTAGCCTCTATTGCGCCATATAGCTTCCATATTTACATGTATACACCACAGAAAGCATTTCAAAAGGCATATATTTCACCGTGCTAAATAATTTACTGGTCGTCATCGTCATTTCCATCGTCATCAATCTCCATCGCCTCCAGCTCTGCAAGGGCGCGGGCACGGGCTGTATCTGTCATCCGACCAGCAGGCTTGACAAGGGCGGCACCAGTTGAAGCACTAGAAAGAGGATGAGGCATTATACCGCAGCGTGATGGGGAGCACGTACCGGCATTGATCATGCATCTGTTGGAGAACCGCGTTCGTAACTGAGGGCTTGAGGGCAGCCCAGTCAGTGAGATCTTGAAAATGAACATCGTAGCGGTCCTTGTTGTGGGCTTCATCGAAGATTCCCTGTTGATGACGGCCAGTGGAATATTCTTCAATACAGAATTCGATCTAAGAAGTATCAGTGACCGCGAATCTCGAGAATAAATCTGATGTACCGCCGTGAATATGAGCGCCAGCGTAACAAGACTGATTGGGCTGAAATAATCCACGTAAAGGACGCCGCGGCCGGACTTGTTCTTGAACCAGTTGGTCCGTATGGCATTGATGATGATGGGGTTCTTAGCGTATCCCTTACGCTCCTTTGTATCCTCAAGCGGGGGTGTAAACATACAGAAGATAATATTAAGCGGAACATACCTCGTAATGAAAGCCAGACTCGTCCAGAAGCGTCTTGTACAGCTTCACGTTCTGCTTAATGGTCTTGGCAGAGTCGCCGGCCTTGAACCCATAAGTGGACGCAATGAGTGGGCGAACATTGGCATTCATGCTGCTCCGACCATGGCTTCCGTACTTCTTGATCTGCGGCAATGACATTCAGAAAGGAGAAATTCCAAAAAAGGAAATTGCGTGGGCAGAGCCTGAGGGTAGACGTACCATGCTCGCCATGCGCTCACTCGCCTCTGCGCAAACCTCATCCCATATCGCCTTCACCGATTGTATCTGGAGCTCGCCACCAGGATAGGGTTTGCGAGTCCAGACAAGGACCTCGTACTTGTGCATCGCACGCTTGATAAGCTTTCCCGCGGGCTCGGTATAATCTTTAAGGTTAGTGCGAGATCCAGTCGGGGCCTTACCCGCCACAAACTCCGCCTTAACAAGCTCGACAGTGAGTTTGGAGCGCTTATGAGTCTTCTTCAGCGGCGGCGGCGATGGGGAGCGAGGTCGTTTATGCAAGTTATCATGCTCGCTAGAAAGAGCGTCCCCGTCCCCGTCACCAGCGCCGTCATCAAGGTCCTCTACAGCGAATTGTCAGCCAGATGATTCAGCCGACAAAGACGTGTCCACCGTTAATATCCTTATCAGCCACCAGGTTTGACTGGTCGCCGATCTCCGACAGAGGAACTGGATAGAGATGTTCATGGGGATAGTAAGAGGCGTAGGATATCTGACACGCACCTCGAGACATAGGAGTGACAATTGGAGTCTCGCCCGACTTGCGGAGTTTTTTGGGCGCAGTCTTTGGGGCCGTCTGACTGACGACACCCCGAGACTTGAACTGTGACTGGTTAGAGAGATAGAACTGAGCAAAGTGTGGACCATAACTTACTGAGTTAGAAAAAGCGGACATGTCCACGGGATCGTCCTCTTCCTCGCTTTCCGGGGGGGCATGCTCTGCGTCACGCTCCTGGAGCTTGGCTGAAGATACAGTGTATGTAAGTTGACTTAAGCAAGGGCGATAAGCACGTACCTTTGGTCTGCTCGTTCTTCTTCTGTAGGTTCTTGATCTGCTTCTTGAGAGCGGCAAGCTGGGCATCCTTCGAGGCGTCGTCACGGTTCTCTGCAAGAGATGGGCAGTAAGTAAGAAAGCAACGCAACCGGGACGGCACTTACGGTTCTCCTTTTGCTTCTGCGATGGCTGAGCGCGACGCGCAAGCTTGGGGTCCGCCGCCGCAAAATCGATGGCAGGGAGCTTGCCAGAGGAGCGTCCACGTACCGGAGAGCCGGGACTGGAGTCGCTGTCGCTGTCAGAGTCAGAATCGTCAATCCGGGGTGCCATAATGGTGGTAGCGGAGAGAGAGAGAGGAGTGCTGTGTTTATGATTGTTAAAACAATCAACGATCGGGCGGGAGAACGTGACTGCGCACAGACCATCCAAATCAGGCTCTGACTCCACCGCCCAATATGGCTGGTCCTCAGAAATTACAGTGCCGCTTCTGTGGGACCCGAGTGCGAACGGCGAAGGGACTCAGCTCGCATACAGCTCAAAGCCCCGCTTGCCGCCAGAAGCTCAATGAAGTCATGCCCGATAGCCGGAGAAAAAAGCGCTCGCAGACGACAACACCTTCCCCCGAGCCTGAAGACTCCAATGTAGCCGCCGAGATGCCATACGATGACCAGCCGATGGATTTTGACCCACCGGAGGATGGTCCGATTCCAGCCACAGAGCCTCAGATACCACCAGCAGCCGGACCTCGCGGTGTCACAATTGAAGAGGTCGAAGACGAAGATGCCCCCGGGGCGACCAGATGGTTTGAAGATTATCCGAAGCAAGCAGGATGTGTCCTCGATCCCGAATTCAATCTGGTGGAGACGGTATTTGTGGCGATACGACGAAAGCAGCAGGAAGAGGGTCAGGCTCCATGGGCTCCGTTCGATAGCGAGGATGACTGGAACCTTGCTCGATGGCTGAGCAAGACAGGGATTAGTGGAGAGAACATCAAGGAGTTTCTCAAGCTTAACAAAGTACGTACCGCCTTCGATTTCTCACACACTGTGCCGTTAGACTCATGTCATCGACCAGATCAAAGACGGAGCAAAGCCATCATACCACAATACCTAATGTTGTCAAGACTTGCGACTCAGGCTTCTCAAGTCGACTTTCGAAGTCGACTTGAACCGAGTCGAAGTCGAGTCACGAGTGCGACTTGATGTGACTCGTGAGTCGAGAGAGGTCGACTTCGGGTGACTTGAAGCCACTTGAGTCGGTACAAAAAATGAAAAATCTTGGCTTTGCAGTTTGAATAGCTCTAGTACTTAAGAGGATGCTCTAAAGTAGGTGGAAGCTTCATACAACTCATCAACTGTGGCTTGTTTGTTTGCGCATTTGATCTCCTGATTTAAAATGAGCTTGACTTGCCGGGATATGCCTTATTTATTTCCAATTGTATTTTAGTATGCCAGGAACATATCTAAGTAATCATTCAAAGCCTCAGTGTGTTTAATTTTGCCGTGTAACCATGTTCTGTAATCCGATTACCTGCCAACACAGCCAATCTGAAGCAAATAAATGTTGGCATGCCCGCAACTGCCGCCAGCCATCTGGGAGCTTTGAGGGTTTGTATACGACTGACTCGGACACTGTAGATTGACAGCTGGCTGGTCTCAGAACAGGGAAAAATAAAAAATAAATAAAACAGAGGATGTTTACCTCGGAGTTTGTCGGGACTTAGCACAGAACAAATCACACCAAATATTTGTTCTTCAGGACTCAAACTAGCTCTCGAGTCTCTAAAAGTATGTATTATTCAAAGCTTTGGCCTGTTCCACCGTCTCAGCACAGCACAAGCGATGTCCAAGCGATGTCCAAGTCCAACCATTCATCCCAGCTCAATCTGTCTGCGGATGATCTTCAGTGGGGCTCTGTGGGAAATGGGTCGTAGTTGAGAAAAGTGCAATCTACGACTCACAATGGCTCCTGTTTTCAGATGATAGTCCTGGGCTTGAGCGCGCAGATTAACAAGATGCACAAGAAATCTCATGCCGGACATGCATCGGGTGGGAATTGGTCGGAGAGTGTGGATGGAATTCTGGCCCTGAATCAGCACAGTGAATGGCAATGCATTTACTCATACATACCCATGCCTCCGGCCTGTGAACAGAAGCTACATATAATGTAGTACTGGCTCTTGAAGTCCAGGCATCGGCAGTGATGTTGACTGGGCCAAGTCCATGCACCGGGTGCAGGTTTGCAGTAGAGTCTTTTTCAAATCCTTCAGGCATAGCTGGAGGCTACGTTTTAAGCTCCAGCATTTAAAGACAACCGCTCAAATGAAATGAAAGTAGTACTGCTGCCACGCTAAATATGTAACTTCCCGATGTTTATCCACTCTGATGAGCCCAGTCTTGGGCACTGCAAAATTGCGACTTGCCATTGGGAGGGCCGAGGATGAGGAAGCCCGCATTCTCAGTCCCCATTCAGTGTGCCAGTGGCTGACTCAAATTCTTCGAAGTCCGAGATGACCGAAGTGGATTGTTAAACAAACTTCTATGATAGTTCTATCATTGCTTTCATTTCATGAACATCTTCTGCTGGCCTATTGGTTTATTGAGACAACTCCGAAATCTTCTTCACGTCGAGCCACATCTCATCTATCCAGTCGTGAGTTTTAGTTGTACTATATACAGCTGAACTTGTCCGAAATGACCGAAATTGACTGATTGGAACTACAAATTTCGCACAGTTGAACAGACTTATATCTTTGATTTCATTTCATGTCTGTCAGCTTCAGGCCCATTGGTCTATTCAGACTACCTCCGATGTACTCATCACGTCAAGCCACATCTCATCTGTCTACTCATGAGATTTGGTCTTTATTCTGTACATCTTACCAGCGAGATTTCTCCTAAATGAACTTATACAAAATCTTTCAAGGAACATTGGATATGTCGCCTATGTCCTGACATTTGATTCTGGGAAGCTAACAAAGGATGGTGGACTATAAGAAGTGCAACGTTACCTGTAATCACTGCACAATGGCTCCTCGACGCCAGCCTCCTTCAAATGAGCCTGCACCCGATCCACCCCGAGCTGCCTCTCGTCCAACAAGGAGCACCTCCCATACTATAAACCCCCCTGAACAAACTCAGAGGGCACCGTCTCGCTCAAGTCGTAACCCACGTACCACTCCCGCGGTTCAGGATGCACTTCAACCCACGCCAGGGCGTGGTTTTGCACCGCTGACTGGTAGGTGATTTTTGCAGAGATGGATTTTTGTTGGAATTGCCAAACATAGCATTGGACTCGCGTCAAACGCTGCCCGCAGAAAATCGAAGTATTCTTTCTTACTTATGATTGATATATGCCATTGAGGAGTGTTAGGTCGCACAGTTACACCGGCTGCAGCGCCTCTTCAAGCTTTGCAACCTCAAACGGTAAGTCTTCAGATTTATGGTCTTAGTTACGTTGTTCAAGAGGCTCACTTTTTCATCTTGCAGCCCCCTCGTGCAGCATTACACAACCAACCACCCTTTCCCCCCAGACTCCGGCACGTGTTGCTGCAAACCATCTCATTTCACGCCTCAACACTCAGACGTTGATGGCTAGTCCGGGTCCGCCACTCCGCAACCAAAGCGACAGTGAATCGGAGCAAGATGACAGGGAAGTCGTAAGTGCATATCTCCCACATTGCCGCTTGTTGAAGTTTGCATATTAAGCAGGGAAATCCTGGTATCACTTTGGACTCGGATGAAGACACATCACCACCTCCCCGTCCCCGCTCTACTCGCAGGAGGGGCATTCCTCTTATTCCACCTTCTCCTCGTGGCAATGAGGCCGGTGTACAACATCAGCATGGTCGTTCTCAGGCCGGTGCTCACCATGAGTGGAATGGATATCGCGTTGACCAGGACAATTTTGCATGGGCTGAGGATGCAGTTTTAGAGGCGAACTCAAAATCTGCCGACTGCCAAGCCTTCTACGGAGAGCACATAGAGCACCGAGGTTTTAAATGCAAATTATGTCCGTACGTGCATTTTATTTTCGATTTGCAATGTGTGCCAACTACGCATTTCAAGAAAACTCTACGCTTCTGCATGCAGTGTCACAACTCGGCGGAACCACCTTGGGAAAGTTCACTTGCCTGAATATCTTGCACTCATTCAGGCTCGTGGATTACAGAACAAGCTCCCAAATGCCCTGAAGCTGCAGCGCGAAGAACAGCGAGCGAGGGACTCAGCACGTACAATGTTCTCGGTGAAGGCTTTCGAAGATCAATTAGTGACGGTCATTGTTGCAAACGACCTGGTATGTTCCCAGCCCGCTGAAGAGTCCTACACTAAGTTATTTTCAGTCTATCAATTTGATTGAGAATCGCGATTTCCGTAACCTTTTGCTGCTGCTCCGCGAGTCCTTGCAAGACAGCGATATTCCGCACCGAAATACGCTCCGCACCCGGATCATGGACGCATGGCTCAGATATTATGAGAAATTGAAGTTTGAGCTCCAGGTAATCAGCGACAAAAGTTTGAAATTGTTGTTATTCATCTGTATTGCAGGCGTCCTTGGGCAAGATCTCATTTACGGTCGACATGTGGAGCAGTGCAGGAATGCAACCATATTTATCTGTCACTATACACTGGCTCGGGTGGAAGGAGGACCAAGTCTTAATGCGCCAAGCACTCCTCGCTTTCCGACGTGTTCGCGGCGCTCACAGTGGTCAAAGACTGGCTCGTATTATCTTCGACATTTGCGATCGGGCAGAAATAACCGGAAAGGTCTCAGCCAGTTTTTGATTCAAACCTGTTTTCTGACTTTTGCATCTTAGGTTGGGCACTTCACCATGGACAATGCCTCGAATAATCCCACTTTCATGCATCATTTCTCCCATCTTCTTGCAGAAGCGGGGATTCTTGATTTTGACGCTAAGGACAACTTCATTCGCTGCTTTGCACATATTATTAATCTGTGTGCACAAGCCACAATCAAGGCTATGGAGAAGGAAGACAGTCGCGACATACATTCTGACACAGACACAGAGACTGAGTCTGATGACGAAGCCCCGGGACAGGTTGTACGTCTTCGGGGCAGAGCAGGCCCCATCCGTCGTTGCCGCAAAACAGTGGCCTTCATCCGGAAGTCTGGACAGCGTCGCGACGAACTGTCCAGGATCATCAAAGAGGGGAACGACAATGGTCTCTGGACGGAGATCGGCACAGGGGGTGGGACAGAGGTCGTTTCACTGTCCCTGCTTACGGTGCTCCCCGATGTTAAAACCCGGTGGGACTCAGTTTTCTACATGCTTCGCCGCCTTCGGTATCTCCAGCAGGTGAGCGCAACATACAAACAAAAGTGACTGAATTTTTGACCTTCATGCGCATGAAAAGCCAATCAAGAGATTTTTCAACATGTACCGTGATGCTCGATCATTCAGCCACCCTTTGGAAAACCGCCATTGGAACCGTCTCGAAATCCTGGAGCTAATTCTTCAGGTGCGTCAACACCCCTCTGTGATCCATCCTTATTAATTTTCTGTTCAGCAACCACACACTGTTCAGACCATTATGTCCTCGGAAAATACCCCGATCCTCGCTGGAACAATCCCTGCCTTTGAGCTCTTTATGTCGGCCTGGGAGACAATGAAGGCTGATGAGGATTTGGCAGAGGAGAATGTCGCATCAATCATCACACCTGGTTTGAATGTAGCGAAGTCTTACTACAAGAAGCTTGGGGACTCAGATGCATACATCATTGCGATGTGTAAGTGATGCTTCACCTCATACGCAGACTGGTGCTGATGGTGCAATTCAGTCATCAACCCTTCCATTCGAATGGAATGGATCAAGAAGAACTGGTCTACTCGCGATCAGGCGGTAGCCCGGGCAGTTATATCGAGGAAGGTAATCTACACTCCACCTCTTCTTGATTAATATGTTCACAACACCTCCATGAATAGCTCGAATCATATCGAGACCAGGAGGATGATTCGAGTCCAATTTCGCGTACCAGCAGCCCAGCCGGCTCCCAGGGCTCTCGCAACTCGTCTCGATCTCGAGGACCAGCAGTTCCCACTATGCTTGCCAACGCTGCTAATAAATACCGCAATGTTCAACAAGCACTTGATTTCTCGACTGGGACTGGTTTGGGGCCTGGCAGCTCTTGGACCGTGGAGCAGGAACTCGACAGTTACATCCAGAGTCCGATCGCGCCCCCCCAGACAACCGATATGATTGGGTATTGGATGGTGAGGGATTCAGCCTGTAAAGCAATTTTTTGAGACGCTCACTGCAAGTAGAATCACGGGAAAACAACATGGCCAACGATCTATCGCATTTTTATCGATTACGCACCAATTCAAGCTACCTCCGTGCCATCCGAACGAGTATTTTCCTCCTCAGCAGAGACAGACACCAAACGGCGAAACCGGATAAGTCCCCTCTTGATGGAAGCGCTACAGATGCTGAAGTTCAATTTCAAGAAATCTCGATTGAACTTCATGAGCGAGTGGCAGGCACCGCCAATTCCACACGATGATGATGATTGGCTTCGGCAGCTGGCTTCAACCGCTGAGGAGGATCGGAAAAATGCTGCCCGAAGAATGCTTCGACATGGTAGATAATATTCTGATGCCAGAGGTGGTCGTTGGTGCGTAGTGAGGGACGAAGGTAGCTTTGAAACTGTTGTACTTGTACTTTATATGCCTCAGCCGACTGGAATTGAATGAAACCACCTTTATTTAACTTTCTGCGGGAACTACAGGCCGTACAGAGAAATGTTCAAAAAAAACCTCGACTTCCTCGACTTGAGTCGACTTGGGTCGACTTCAAGTCGACTTGATGGGATCAAGTCGAGTCGAGTCGAGCCGAGTACACCCCGAAGTCGACTTCCCAAGTCGCGACTCGACTTCCGGAGTTTTGACAACATTAACAATACCCGCGCATTCTACCAGAAAATTGACGCGCTCCCTACAGGTCCTGAATGGACATGTGAAATATTTGAGATCACTGGAGATGAGAAAGACGCACGAGGGAATCTCAAGCGGGAAGAAGTTGAATTTTGGAAGCGGGATCCCATCGAGTGCATCAGAGAACTCATGGGCAATGCTGCGTTTCGGGAGAAGATGCGCTATGCGCCACAGAGAGTTTATCGGGATGCAGCAGGTACACGCCGCGAGTTCAATGAGATGTGGACTGGCGAATGGTGGTGGAATCTCCAGGTAAATTATCTCTGTCCCCCGATTAAAATTTCCGTATTCATCACCACATTATAAGGAACTCTTGCCTGAGGGCATCACGATATGTCCGGTAATTCTCGCGTCCGACAAGACACAACTGTCAAGATTCAGTGGCGACAAGCAGGCGTGGCCTGTCTATCTGTCAGTGGGGAATTTAGCCAAAGAGACCCGACGCAAACCTTCGCAGCGAGCCACCGTACTGCTCGGTTACATCCCGGCATGCAAGCTGCACTGCTTCTCGAAGGCCAACCGGTCTGCGGCAGGCTACCAGCTCTTCCACCGGTGCATGCGTATCATGCTGGACTCTTTGGTTGCCGCTGGAAATGATGGCGTGGATATGCTGTGCGCGGATGGGCATATGCGGCGTGTCTATCCGATCCTGGCGGCGTACGTGGCGGACTATCCCGAACAGTGCTTGGTGGCGTGTTGTATGGAGAACCGCTGTCCAGAGTGCAAGGTGGATCCCACGAGACGAGGCCTGCCAGTCCATTCGGCGCTGCGCGATCCTGGAGAGACGATAAAGCTGATGAAGAAGCATGCGAAAGGGTTACAGCCGAAAAAGTTCGAGAGACAAGGCTTGCGGCCCGCTGATCCGTTCTGGAAAGACCTTCCGCACTGCAACATTTTCCAATGCTTCACACCCGACATTCTACATCAACTTCACAAAGGGGTTTTCAAGGAGCACATCGTCAAGTGGGCAACGCAGTCTTTGGGCGGTACAGATGCCGCTAATGAAGAAGAGATTGATTTTCGCTTCCGCACTATGCCGAGTCATCCGAGCCTGCGCCATTTCAAGCTGGGGATTTCTCTGGTGTCGCAATGGACCGGAAACGAATTCAAGCAGATGGAGAAAATCTTCGTGGGTGTCATGAATGGCGCCGTGGCAGATGCTAAAGTCATCCGTGCCATGCGCGGAGTTCTGGACTTCATTTATTACGCCCATTTCGAAACCCACACCGATGCTTCGCTGCTGAAACTCGAGAGTGCCTGGAAGCTCTTCCATATAAACAAGGACGTCTTCATCGACAAAGGAATCCGGGATCACTTCAATATCCCCAAAATTCATTCAATGCAGCACTACGTCGACATGATTCGGGCTTTGGGCACCGCAGACGGCTACAACACCGAGCTTTCCGAGCGCTTGCACATTGATTGCGCCAAACTCGGTTATGCTGCTTCAAGTAAAAAGGAATACATCCGGCAAATGACCACCTGGCTTATGCGCCGGGAGGCCATTCACCGTTTCGCTTCGTATCTTCAATGGGCTATCCCGGGCTATCTGGTAGAGCTGAACGATGCCGCCGACGAAGCCCAGCCCTCAGATGAGGATGAGGACAATTCAGACCATGAGACGGAGGACGTTGATTCGGCATCCGGTTGTGTTCCAGCTTACACCATCGCCAAGAAAGCGCCGTTCCTGCGTGTTAGCGTCGCATCGCTAGAGGGCGATTATGGCGCCGCAGATTTTCTCTCGCACCTCGAAAATTTCTTGCGTGGAGAAGACCTTCTTCCCCGCAGATTCCGTGACATTTCTGCAACATTTCCTGTCTACAAGCGCGTCGTCATCAAGGTACCTGCTGTCGTGCAGGTTTCTAACAGCACTACCAATGACCCCATCCGAGCCGTACGGGCGACCACATCAAATGGGCTGAAACGCGCAAAACCGGCTCACTTCGACACTGTTCTCGCTCGGAAGGAAAAGCCCGTTACATCTCCTGGGCGTTTAAGCTTGGACGGCACGTATTCCTCTATGTTTGGGCATTTCATGCTACTCACGATTTTTTTCCAGGTCTTTGTCCTGGCCGTGTTCGCGCGGTTTTCGCCCTTCCAGTCGAACACGGCCGATTTTCAACTCCTCTTGCGTACATTGAGTGGTACAAGCCGCTCACTCAATTTGACAACGACCTCGGCATGTACAAAATTGCTGCAGCCTTCCATAATCATCGTAGACGCGCTTCAATCATCCCGGTTACCCAGATCTCTCGCAGTTGCCATCTAATTCCTCGCTTTTCACGCAAAATAGACCGAACTTTGACTACTGATGATGTTCTTGACAGATGTAAAGACTTTTATCTAAATTGCTACCTTAGACACATTGATTTTGTATTATTCAGAGGTGTATGGAAATGTACTCCGTGACGTAGATGGATTCCGGGGGAGCGTAGGGTCGAAATGCATTTCCGTCATCGATTCCCTTGTATTGGCTCACGATTACTGGCTTTGACCAGCCGTGTGACTCAATTATCTACGAATGGCATGAATTTCCCGCGAGCGTGCATCGATCCGAGGGGAACACGGTATGCAACTGCTGATACGTTGACTGTGTTGGTCGACATGACCCGCAGAGCCTATGTTGTGTACGCCTTAACCACATATTGCCCTGTAGCCTATGTGGAGTGCTCTATTGAATACAGACGACTACAGAGGGATACAGATTTTGGCGTCCGACTACATGGACTACATATGCCTACAGAACCTTCCTCTTGGATACATAGGATTCACTTTTTCCTGATGTCTGCCATTTTGCAAAGTGATTTCCGCTGCGTCTGGGGGCTTCCATGGCGTGGAAATACGGCGCTACACTGTGTATATTATTGCTGAAGTGCACTACAATTACGCTAGGCAAAAGAAAATACGGCGGGGAGCTGCTATTTTGGGCAAGGCGGGATAGCACCGCCACACGCGCCGGCGGGCAGGGGGAACAGCGAGCGGGGATGTGGGCGCAGGAAATTACCCAAAAGGTGGGTTTTTCTCGTTTGATGCATAATGGCGCATCTCCCAGGAGAGACGTTGATGCACAACCGCGGGTCTCTCCCGAGACAAGGGGGTACCGGTCCGTGATTGGTGGACCGAGGGCTGGGTGGTTGGTTCGGCCACCAGGCCGAAAAAAAAAATCTGGGGACCATTGATTTGAAGGCTCCAGGAGGTTCAAAATGGGTCATATGTACCTCTGAAATGCAGAGAACTTCATTTGGAAGCCCAGAATCTCATTCATCACCACGTTCAAGCCACCTCCTCTGATTTCAACGGTTCTGGCCAAGTTGGGAGAATTTTGGTTGATCTCTACCCTTGGGGTAGGAAATACTTTGAGGCCTTGCATGGTAATTGGACATGTTTCTAAGTCTCTGGGATGTGCCCTAACAATTTTCAGCTTGCTTCTGATCCAGTAACCCTCATTCTGACCGAAAATATGTGGAGGTCATGTGGTAAATTGCCTTATTTGGACGTCGCGTGGTTGGTTGGTTCAGCTTGAAGGTCTTATTTTCAAAAACCGGGTCCGGTTCCGCTTTTCACAGATTGGTACCCCCTTGTCCCGAGAGCGACTTAATGCATAAGAACCTCACATATGCCTGAGCCTCGCAGGAAAAGTCTAGTTAATCCATGCCTCTCTACAATGTAATTTCGTACCGTAACTGTGAACCTTTTTCTGACCTGTGTGTGACCCGCCACTTCCCGGCCTTATATTCATTTGTTTGATGGGTTGACACCGTGGGTCGCGCTTCCGTGTCACATGTGATCCAAACACAACCACATTGCGCGTTTTTCAACGCGCCGTGGACTCCACAAAAAATCCTAATCCCATGGAATGAGTTGCAGGAGGATTATTATGTATCCCCAGAATTTATGGCCTCACTGAAATGTTGACTGAGTTCTAGAGAAATTCAAGTTGTTCCATGTGCTCGAGCAGGGCCTTCCCAAATAGGCAGGACCTTCCCGATTAGGGTTCGGCAGTTGCCGAAGGTTCATTTACGGTATCAGAGGCACGACCATAATCATTTTTTTTTCCACCTCCCCACAAAAAAAAAAAAAAGAAATCCAGTTTATGGTCCGATTGGGAAGACTAAGAACCTTCGCACCTGCGGTCCAAACTTCTTGTGAGTAGACCCCTACCAAATTTCGATATCGACCGGGGGATGCGTGACGCGTGTCTTTCGATTTGATCGTAAGAATACAGTAAGAAGTGTGAGTGTATTTCCTACTGCTACACATTCGATCCTTTTCGGCCATGACTCGTCTTCTCCTGCGCGCCGTTTCGCGAGCGCCGTTCGCGCGCACGATGTGAGGTGCGATCGTACACGATCTAGGTCGTGCCGGCCGGTCCTCGCCAGTCCTCGCCAGTCCTCGCCATCGTCGCATGAATAGATGATGCTCACCGTTCTCTCCCCCGCACTTGCACTTACAGTTCCACGCGTGCACCCGGTGGCCTTTGACCGCAGGGCAGCGGGAGCCGTGCGTCCTACCACTCAAACACGTCTTCGAAACTGCGCCATCGCAGCAGGAGGTGCGCCCTCTAGAGGACGGCACGCGTTCGTGTGCGTTCCCAGGGATGAAACCCGAGTTCAACACAACGTGGAGTGAACGTTGCTCGTCCTTCTCCACCCATCTCCGCTGTCTCGCTCATTTAAGGCGAAAATTTTGTCGACAACTTGAAGCTGACTTACATACTCAACGATCATGGTGCTATACCGTGCTTGTGGACCTTAGACAATTTCTTTTCCAAAACTAAATTTCCTATTCCATCTGTCCCAAGGAATCATAGAACAAGTTGGCTGTCGGCCGGAGAGGGTTATTTCCACTCAGTGACCGCTGTCGCATCTCTCTAGTCCGGATGTTAGTTGCTCCCCATATCGGCATAACAGCGCTTTCGCCACGAACGTTGCGGGAAAGCAGCCAGATTACTGCCGGGGTCAGTCGTGGCAGATGGGAGGACAGGGCTGTTTCGCGACCGACGCCTGACCGCTCGTAGGTTAACCCACATACAATCTTGAATACATTCACGTACCGAAAGTCCTCTGGCGTCCGACGACGGTACAGCCACAGATGCGGCTGCGAAGTAGACGAACACGAGGGATACGAGAGTATGAAGTTTCATTTAGCGGATTTGGGACGACCAGAACTTGAAATCAGGATGCCAACGCGGCGGGCTTTTATCTGTGAAGGTTCGCCGTAAGTGCTGATGTCAGCTGCAAGGAACTACCTGGCGTATCGAGGCAGCATGTTCCTGACCCTTTTCATTTGTCGCCTCCAGCATCACAGTTTCTCTCCTGGTTCCTTATATTCTCTCCTTTGGTTTAAGTCTCCCTGCTTAGATATATTGGCTCCTGTTGACGTACAGTATCGTACTCTTTATAAAATTAAGAATGTCCGTTCGACGGACCGAAGCCTTTGTATCTTCGCATTGAGGAAATCAGCTCCGATCCACTGGTATATCAGCGTTAAACTTTTGGGCGCTAGTGCAGGGGCTTAACCGAAGTGGTGGGTCGCGCAGCGGCCCAGTCCAAGTACGTAGTAATTGTTGAACGAATTCCCTGCGTGTTTGCGAGTGTCTTCTGCTAAATCTCCCGAGTCACTGAGCCACTGTCATCTTAACATTCAGCCTGCTCGGTAGTTTGGGGCCATACGGGGCTAGAACCATGTCGCCACGTCTAAAAAGGAAGACCTGAGCGCTTACCTTCCTTCAACAAAGGAGGGACAAGTTTTGTTGTTGAACTATCTGTGTAGGAGAGAGTATTATTTTCCTATCTTAAAGAGTCACGCTGGTAGTTCGGGAAGTCAGGACAGAGAGAATGACGACATCCGTGTCTAGTGATGCTCAGGGCCGGGCTTCAAGCCCGAGGCCCGCCAGGCCCGGCCCGATGAAGCCCAAGCCCGGCCAGGCCCGGCAGCGGGCTTGAGCGGGCTTCGGGCTCGGGCCTCAACAAGTTCAAGCCCAAGCCTGGGGCTCAGGCCCGGGCTTGAGCTCCACCCTGGATCAACATCAGATTGAGCTCCAGCGTAAGAGAAAAAAAACCTTTGAACCTTCAACTGACGTCCCTCCAACGGTAGGATCATGGTGTTGAACATGCCGCGGCTGCCGAAGGCTTATTTGTGATGGATGCAGTGTGACATGTTGTGACGAGGCGGTTAGAAAGTTGGTATTTCTTTATTGATGACCATCTGGGTAAAGGTTAATTAAATTTTTAGTTCTTATATAATGTTTAAGACTTCACTTAATATCATGCAACACCCAGAATGCCAACAGAATGCAGTGTAAAATTGTACAATGAAGCCCCGGCTCAGGCCCGGGCTTCGGGCTTGGCTCGGGCTTCACCGGGCTTGGGCTTGGGCTTGAAGAATCTCAAGCCCAGGCCCGCTCAAGCCAGGCCCAAGCCCGGGTATCCAGGCCAGGCCGGGCCCGGAACATCACTATCCGTGTCACACATCCAAAACGCCCATCCAACTCACGGCCATCCGCGGATGAATCCTACGTGTGGCGAACCGCGTTGTACGTTCTGTAATGAACTGCCAACTTCCCGTTGTAGCGTCTGTTTATAAGAGACTACATTCACCCCATTTTTTTACCCTAAGTACAATGCTAGCCACCTTCATGATCGAGATCGGCCGTCCGCCCACACTCATCTCCGGATCCCTCCCTTGTCAGCACTAGGCTCCCTCCTTTGCTACCCGCTCCGCCGCTGCTCGTTTGTTATGCCCGCTTACACGCTCACAATGCCCCACGCCACTTTCAATCCCCTTCCCTCTCCTGCGGCCACCTCCAATTCCATCGCTCTTCTGTCGCGCCTCACGATCTCCACGTCGAGATAAATCACGTGAGAATCCTCATGCTTCATCTCCAGGCTATGCGCGGCCTTTCCACTCACGCTCCGCCGTTAAATCGCCTTGTCCCTCCTCGTCCACGATGAGTGTTGGCAAGGCTTCGGATCGCGCGCCAAATTCGGCGCATATATCACGCGCGGTCACCGGCTGTACTGGGTGATATGAATTACTGTATCTCGTCAACGTCCCTGGCACTGACCTGATGAATTCTACTACGCGCATTCGCCGGTTTCCCCATCGGCACCTTCACCCTAGATATCCATGTTTGTCCTCCAGGCGGCGAGCATTGAACATTGGTCATCCAAATCAACACTCCACAATGCTCAGACGCGTTATTGCCTAGATGTTGCCGACCGCAACCCTCACGGTCGCTGCGGTTGGTGAGGTCGTCGGCAGGTTTTCGTATAAGGGTTGTGCGTTGCAACTCGTGGGGCTGCAAGGACGATGGAGATGGAGTCAATTTGTGCGGCTGTAATGTGTGCAGACAGGAGGATGTGATTGAAGCACGATGATGCCGAAAGTAATAATCATAACACGTATTTCGTTCAAGTTTCTATCAATAGTATTATAAACATTCAGCAATGGAGTGAAAATATTCAGAGAGCAAGTCTGGGTATTGCCCGCGGCGTGTCTACTTTACATGCACAAGACATGTCTTTGTTTCGCTCTGGCGGGGAAGTAAGGCATGTCGAATGATCTCATGTAAATGCCTGAAGAATTGCGCGTGATGATAATTATGATAAAGTCGAATATCTAGGTCCGCTCAACTTTACTTTGCAAATCGGTTCGAAGGTGTATATATTCAACGATGCACGCTATTACTGCCCTTGCTAGCCAGAATTTCGAAATGGGAAGAAATTTTGAGCGTTGGTGTGAACACGCCCACGAGGCTGGAACGCGTCGATTAGCATCAAACATATGTGGTACTTAACGCACCGAAGAATGTAGCATCCTGCCGCTTCCGCAAAATCCACTGTGTCCATAGAGGTGTTTGGCGGGAGGATTGGATGAATAATATGGGAGCGGTGGTATGGACACATGCATGCATTAGTATTGAACTGGATGCTGTGGACAGTTACGATGCGCTAGGCGAAAAAACCAAAAGCCTATACCAGCACGGGCGGCTCATCTGAATGTGAGACTCTATAGAAAATTATTTTGTCCCTATACGCCGTCCGAAATGCGTGGACTCGGATCGCACCGGGCGATACGCGTACTAAGTTACACGAGTGAGGAACATTCTGGGGAAACTTGGTGGGTAGGTGCATGCGGGAATACGGGTATGTATTCGCAGAAAGCTAGAGAATAAGTAAACGGAAAATCTTGAGCTTCGAGAAAAGAGGCGATTCGCGGTCTCAAAATTTGAGAAGAAAGATGTGGATGCTGTTAGAGGAAGTCGTGAAGAAGCAACATAACTTCAACAACAGAC
This sequence comes from Mycena capillaripes, assembly GCA_029204075.1. Lineage (NCBI taxonomy): Eukaryota > Fungi > Basidiomycota > Agaricomycetes > Agaricales > Mycenaceae > Mycena > Mycena capillaripes. Next base: position 1,519,786 of record JARHKZ010000021.1, read on the forward strand.
CACGGAACAGAAAAGCTCACCGGAAAAAAAAAAAAGTACTTAGCTTGACGGAACGTTGGATTAGGAGTCGATGTCATAAATTCAGCATCGATGCTGCCATTAAAATCCCAGGGCCACGCGATTGGCATCAATGTCCGGTTCCAGATTTCTGAATGTCGATAACGATGGCTAGAGACTTGAAGCATTAGTTCGTCGTAAGGGGACGCCCAAAGACGCTTAATCTGTGGAGCCACCGAGAAACGAATCCTGCTACGCGGGAGGCCAAACAGTCTTGAACGGCTTGAGCTGTGTTGCGATTTTTGGAGAGTCACGGATTCAGCTTGAGGTTTTGCTGCGTCTCGATGAGTCATAATTTGTTCCAAGATCCAAGAATCCTCGCATATTATGTAGGTCTTGCAGCAAGCTGCGCGTCTGCGCATTGAATCGAGTGTTGAAAAGTCTTCCAAGTTCTTAGTTGACTCGGTGAAGATGTCGTAGTCCGACGTCATTCATAGGACCTCGCTGGCTTTGATTCGTGTAGCCGCACACCACAAACTGCATTGAAGGCAGAGGTGAACTGCGGGATGGCACGATGATCGTGAAGCCGGAAGACAGACTCGAGGGTCCGCCTTTTTTATGGGGCTTGAGCGGACACGCGCGTAAGGCCCTGGACGGATTGCCGATGACGATAGACAGTCAAAGTGGATGCCGGGCTAGTTTTTGGCACAGCGAGAGGAAAGGAACACAGAAGGGAGATCATGGGAGTAGCGAAGGAAGCATCCCATCACTTCTCACATCCCAAAAAGGCAATCGCTCCTCCTCTGCACCTACCAGCACAAGAATGCCCGCGCCGGCCGAGCTGCTCTCGTACATCGACGCCAACACCGATGCCTTTATTGCGCGTTTGTCCGAGGCCGTGTCGATTGCCTCCATCTCCGGCGGTCCCGCCTACCGCCCCAAGGTCCTCGAGATGTCGGACTGGCTGAACTCACAGCTGCGTGCCGTGGGCGTCGAGACGCGCCAGGCCGACCTGGGCACGCACTTTATGGATGGGCACACCCTCCCTCTTCCGCCTGCCATCCTCGGACGCATCGATAACGACAAGAGTAAGAAGACTGTCCTGATCTACGGGCATTTCGACTTCCAGCCCGCGTCTAAGAGCGATGGGTGGGACACCGAGCCGTTCGTGCTCGTCGAGGAGAAGGACGGGCGATTGGTGGGGAGAGGGAGCACAGACGACAAGGGCCCGGTGCTGGGGTGGCTGGGAGTGCTGCTGTGGCGTGCTCTTCATTTTCATCTATGTGCTTACTGAATTACTGTATAGAGCGACAACTACTGACTCAACAACCGCACCCCCGCCCTCACATACGGCCTCCGCGGTCTCGTGTACTTCAAGATTACTGTATCTGGTCCCGGGCGCGACTTGCACTCTGGTGTGTGCGCTTCTCCCTCCCTCATCCCTTCTTTCACTTATACCAAACCCCACACAGGCACATTCGGCCGCACAGTCCACGAACCCATGGTAGACTTCATCTCCCTCATGTCCCGCCTCGTCGACTCGGCCGGGAATATTCTCGTCTCTGGCGTGGACGACATGGTCAGCGCGGCGGATGTAGAAGAACGGTGGGTGCCCTTTTCTTCTCCGCGTTCTCCCTCCACTTCCCTGACGCTGACGCGCCCTCCAGTGCAATCTACGACAAACCTGACTACGTTCAAGACGTCCAGTTCACCGCAGGGGGCAAGATCGCGTTGAGTGCGGATAAGGTGTGTTTCTGTTTCGTATATACATATTCGATTTTGGATACAGCGAGCGTGGATGTGGGAGAGCGAGAAGGGGGGCACGCACGATGTGGGAGGCGTGTCCGCCACGTCGTATCTTGTCGCGCGTATTTCCGATGGGGTGTGATTGTATGCGATCTGGGTCGCGTCGAGAGGGAGACCGAGCTTTTCGGTGTGCATCGCGCTGGATGCGCACGCGTGTGCATGCCCCGGGTCAACCGCCTCCTGCACGTCTGGTCGCGCGTATTTCCGGGGGCGCGGTCTCATACGCTCTGCGTTGCGTGATTCGCTGTTGTGTCGCAAGCGAACGAGCTTTTTCGCGTCGGAGGTCGCATTCGTACACCATCTCCGTCGCGTCGTGTCAACAGCGAGTGTTTCTGCTTCGGTACGCCTCCCACTAGGTGTGCGTGGGCGTTCTCCCCAGAGCGAGGGAGGGAGCGCGAGCTTTTTGTGTCGTGTCGTGCTGCGAGCGAACTTTTCGCTTCTTCGCCCGGGTGATGCAGGAACACGCACGCGATGCAGGTGCCCGTGCCCGTGGTTGTGCCTCCTGCGCAGGGAGGGAGGGAGCGGCGTGCTTTTGCGTTGTCGAGAAGCCCCTGGTCGGCCGTTTGGGAGGCACGGGCTGATATTCCGGTCGCACATATTCCAGGGGAGGGCGAGGGGCGCGATCGCACACGATCTGCGTCGTGTCGTGTCGTGTCGGCCGGCGATGCTCGGATGGATGGGATAAATGGATGTATGAATGCCCGCGATCTCGCGACGGGGCTATTGTGTGTGGTTTCTGCTCTGGATGCACCATGCATGTATGGACGATCACTCCGGGCTCTGCCTCTCGCGATCCGAAGCCCCCTCTCCCCGCCTCTCGCTCGTCGTGCGCCCGCTCCCCCGCAGCCGTCACGTCGTATTGGGCATGACGATGCGCCCCGCTTCTTTCTTTTCTTCCCTTTCCTCTTCGCTTTCCCCCCTCTGTTCTCTCCTCACCTACTAACAAAAACCCTCCCCATACAGACCCAAGTCCTCATGGACCGCATGCGCCTCCCCTCGCTTTCACTGCACGGCATCGAAGGCGCCTTTTTCTTTTTTTCTTCTTTTCTTTTTTGGCGCGAGGCGTGGGGCGTGGCTCTGGAAGGGGAATGGGCATGGACGCGCACGAGCTTACACTTACTCGGAGGTGCGGGGAGAGAAGACCAGGCGAGGAGATGTGTCGATCCTCGCGATGTGGGAAGGGGCGCGGGGAGGTAAACGCACATCGTGTCGATACTCGCGGGGTGGGTGAGCGGGACATCATCCCCCGCGTGCGCGAGGTGGCGAGCGCACGGAGGCGGAAGAGCGTTCCTGTGGACGCACGAAGGCAAACGGGGCGCGTGGGCGACGTCTTTGGGGGCCGGCAGCGGTGGTGAACGTGGAGGATGCGGTTGTACACCAGGAGCATGGGGACGCGCGCTGGGTAGGCTAGGCAGTGGAGCGCGGTGTAATGCGGAGCACCACCGCACCCCAGCATAGCGGTGGGCGAGCGGATCGCGGGGTGAGGCGCGCAAGGTCATCATCGATCGCGCGGGGGAGGAGGCGGGCGTATGGAGGAAGACGGGTGCTCGTGGGCGCTGCCCTTGGGGGTGGACGTGGAGGATGTGTTTGTACACCAGGCACACGGGGACGAGCGCTGGGTAGGCTAAGCAGTGAAGCGCGGTGTAATGGGGAGCACCACCGCACCCAGTACAGCGGCCCCTGCTCGCGCATGGGGTGCAACTCCGTCGTGCGTGTGCTCGTGGCGAGTCACTTTCCGCCTTTCGCGTTTGGATGCGACCGTGTTGGAGAGCGTCTCGCCTCTTATCCCCGGCCGATGCAAGCGAGAGCGGACGGACTGACCCTCCTCCCTCTGCTTTCATCTCCCCCCCCTCCTCCCATCCCATCCTTCTCCTCAACACCTACCAACCTACCCGCACAGACTCGTCACCCCGAAGCCATCGAGCCGCTCATGATGTCCTATCTGGAGAGCAAGTTTCTGAAGCTGGGGAGCAAGAAGCAGAATCGGATTTTCTTCTTTTTTCTTCTTCTCTTCTATTGTCTCTCTCGATTTCGAATTCTTTCTTTAATTTTTTTTGCCGATTTCCTTTTTGGGAAAGGAGGGGAGGTGTTGCGCGAATGGTGGCGTTTGGAACAGAGGTGCCTTTCAGCACAACCAAGTATTACTTTGTGGATCAGAGGGCTGGGAGTGGATGGGGATGTGTGATATCAGTGCAGCTGGGGTTGTTGGTATGCGAGATGATGCACGTTGCGGAGGCGTGGATGGTGTGGGCGGAGAATGCTGCTCTGGTGCAGAGGATCCGGGCCGTCTGTTGGTGTATGCTGGAGGTTGCGCCGTCCGCGTAGATGGAGGCTTGCAACACCGACACGAAATACCAAGGGTGTGAGTCATGCACTGTGCAACGAAGTTGTTGTGCAGCGATGCAAGTGACCAGCTGGGGGTGAGACGGCGCCTCCCTCTCCTTGTGACTTCGCCGGGGCCAATGGGGAGGAGTGCCCTGCGTGCGCGTTTATGCGCGCAAGGGTGCCGTGCGGCGCGCTGGATGCGGTGGGTAGCCTGCGAGTGGGGATGGGATTAGTGGTACGTCCCTCGGGGAGTTTTTTATGTATTTTTTCCCGATACAGCTAGTATGCATGTATTCTGGGATCCCCCAGTGTCCATGCACATGTTTGAGGACTTCAATTCCTTGCAAAATTCTAAGAGATATGGAATACTAATTCAGCAAATCCTGGTCAATTTCTTGTCCTTTCCCCGCATCGCACCTTTTTCGGACTTTTTTTCAAGTGAGAACAATATGCAGGAAATTAGGATTAGAGGTTTTCCCTCATGTTGGGCACCCAAATGAATTACATGTGTATAGGCACGCCTTGTTATTACCTTACCCTCTTTACAAAATTACTGTCCCTCTCTCAGAGGCTTTTTTAAGCTCCGCTGAATCTCCGCTGACGCCGCTCCCTCCGGCACCTCCCGGTCCTTGATCGTCAGGTTCTTGAGAGTGCTCTGTTTCCATCGGCCCACGGGCAATCAATCATTCGGCTTTGCCGGCACTTCGTCACTTCTCCGACAAACTTTGACAGACTCTGCCCTTTGACAGATGGCCACCCCACGACAACAAAGGCGGCCGCGGCGAACATGATTCGGTAGCATGCGGTGTAGGTATTTCAGTCTGTCTATTTTTTTTCGCCTTCTTTATCTCTCTCTTTACAAAATAACCCTGAAGCGTTTTAAATTCCATTTAACGGACTTGCGGACCCAAAAATTCTGGAAGCATCTGTCATTTGGTAACACGTCCACGCCGACGGCCAATTAGGCCCCTGAATTTAAGCTCCGGGCGCTTTGCCTCCATTACCAACTCCGCCGCGCCGCTGTTTTCTGTGGCTGGGCGGTGTTCAAATAAAGTCGGGTAGAGAACAATTTCTCAGCGCCTCTTAGCCAGCGTGCCACATGCTGTAGAAGCACAAATGAGGTGCAAACCTAGACTCCAGGCCTCAATTTTCCAGTATTTATTCCCTTCAGTGTTAACATCTTTAATCGAAGTGGTGAGCCGCTTCGCGGCCCACCGCGCTCTCGTTAAAATTCATCGCCGTGTTCTCAAGGGCCACATGTGCACGTGACTGCTAGGCCCTCGTTCAAATTCAAACCCAGATTGACCGGTCTTTCTAGGATAATTCTAATTGGCAGCCCCCTTCCCAGCATGTTTGGGGCTGCTAAATAGTAAAGTTCTATTTGGCAGCCCCCTCGCGCGAGATAAGATAAGACAAAAAAAATTAAATAACTGAGCTCAAACCGATTTCGAAAGTTTATTCAGGAGCTACACTCGGGGCGCAGAGCCAAAATGCTTTGGGGGCTTGCAAATCATGTCCCCGATTTTTTCCAGATTTTTTGGCCTTTCTTTGAGGCATTTTGACCGTTTAATCAATTCGCAGCACCAATATTTGGACCATTCAAGCGGCAAATAACTCAAAAAAAAAAAATCGAGTAGCTGTGCAGGGATCGATCAAATACTGAGGAATTTTTGGGGATTTTATTTTGCATGATTCTTACCTTCAGTTGGGTTAAAAGACCTCCCGCCCCGTCCCCCTCCCCGCCATCACCCGCCATCGAAACAAATTTTACAAATCATTGAAGTTCTATTTGACAGCCCCCTCGAGGAGCCCGGGGCTGCCAAAGAAGGGGGGCTGCCAAATAGAACTATCCGTCTTTCTATCGACAATTTGTTTCACGAATCATCATCCCCATTTCATTTCTACAACAAAGTCCCGGACAGTAATTTTCACTCATCTACCGGATTCGCAGCGTTGGATGTGGTGGGAAACGCTAGGATAATATCAAGAATTTCAGGTCTGGTGCGGAAATCTGGCGCCCACGCGGCAGTGATAAGACCCCAAAGCTCTTCCGACATACCTGCCGGTCGCTGTGGTCTTTCACCCCCAATCACCCGCAGTATGACCGTCACCTCTTGCGTAACATCTGAGAACGGCGGATTCCCCGTGTGTACCTTCGAGATAAATCAGTACTACTATCATTCGGGCTCGATCGCGATCTTTACTCACCTCCAGACAGACACACGCATAAGCGTATACATCACTCGCCCGTGTTCGCGCAAACCTCACGCAGCCGAAGGCCGTTGGCTGAAACAACTCGGGCGCCCACCAGCGAATGCTCCCCGCGTGGTTCGGGCTGGATGCGAGGAGGCCTGTAGTTGAATCGGCATCGCAGATGGTCGTGGCGAGACCAAAATCAGAGAGGCATGCGCTGCCCTCATCTGAAATCAAGATGTTTGTTCCGCGTAGGTCGCCGTGAACAATATTGTTTGAATGGAGATAATCGAGGCCTTGCGCAATTTCAAGTAGCTAACGCACCGCTGAATATCGTGATTCTGACAGGAGGCCTGCATGATGCTCACCAACCGACCCATATCTCCCCGACCGCGATCCCGTAAGTACTTCAGGATAGTTCCGTGCTTCATCCAGGGTAACACCATGCAAAACGAGGATGGAAACGTCTCGCGGTCGATACCAATCAGAGGTAAAATGAAACGATGTTCTAGCCCTTGCCAAACCAACGCTTCCCGACAAAATTGCTACTCAACCAACGTCAGCATTAACCGTGGTCACTTGATGATAATGCGAGATTCACGAAGCGGGTACGATGCGAAGCTGAATCCGTACTGAACGTTCGAATGCGTTTGAGAGCAACCATCTTTCCAGCGTAAGAAGCTCTATAGATGTCGCCGAATCCTCCAGCAAAGGTTGGATGCTTGTCGTGGTCGTTGACTCCGCTTATGAACAGCGAGGACGGGAGTTGCTCGTGCGTTTCCGCAAGCTTTCGCATTAATTGTTGTGCCCTCGACCGATACTTGGAATTTGGGAGGGATCCTCGATCCAACACCTAGAGACTCGGTGGTAAACCCAGGCGGTGCGCAAGGAATAAGAGAATACAAACATGCTGAACAGCGTCAAGGAAAAATTGCGCATTGCGACCCTGTAACTGACGGACTGCATGCCTTGCATCTCGCCGGTCAAGAATATGCATGAGGAACATGCCTGCTTGCACTTCGAGGTCTTCTAGTGTTGCGTAGAATTTCTTGGAAGTGCTGGGCTGCAAGAGATCAGCAAGGATGAAAGTTCCGAGAAACACAGTTACCCTCACCTGGGATAAGACAAGACTCCTGCGTTCCCAGCTTGCCAAAAGACCATTGAGATAGCCAATCCCCAATTCAGGCGTTTTGAGAGAAGTTAGGGTCCGGGCTTCCCGCGCATTCAGGGATGAGGTGAATCTCTGCCGTTCTCCCCACCACTGTAAGAGACGTCGAATCATCGGTGTGTAGAAGCGTGAATATACCATCCCACTTTCCAGCAACAGGATGTTCAACACCAAGCCGAAAATACCCATTTCCAACCTTGCATGAGGGCCAGATACTGAACCAGATTCTGGGAAAACCGAAACCGAAACGGCAATCGGAACAAAGACACCCGCCACGCAGAGGAGGAATGCCGTGTGAAAACAGTGGGTGAAGAGCTTGAGATACCATCGAGTGATGCCCGGTACTCGCACTGCGGCGTTCACATGGGACGGGATTTGAGTATTCCAGCACATGGCGATGGTCGAACCGAGGGTGCACATCAGAGCGAGAAGGGTGCTGGAATACAACATGCCATTATCCCAGCGTGATGGAGGAAAAGTATGTTTCTTTATGACTTCGGCGAAAATCCCAAGAACGGTGGGGCCTTCCGCAGCTTGGAGGAAACGGGTTGCGGAGCTTTGGACATCTTCTTGGAGAAGCCTGTGTATATTGATGAGGAAGGCGGAAAGAATCGCAGACAAGACGGCCTACAATTTTTCTTCATTATATATGCGTCACGGTGGAGGAACTCGGTGACGTACGAATTTTAGAAGCTCCAATGTAAGAAGGTCCACATTGAAATGGTTCCCCCCATTCCCCAAGATTTCCACATCCTCTGCATGAAGTATCTCTGCATAAAGTATCGCCAGATCATCATCCCGAAAATTTTCCTCCTCCGAGTCATGGGTGGCTGCGGGTTTCATCCGTACGATGTGAATAGCCTTCAGTTGGGTGAGCTGTGCTCAAGGCTAAAGAAGCAAAATACGTGCCTGTCCAGAGTATGGAATTTTCTTTCTTCGTCGTTTTGGGTTTAGGTGGTAGCACGTTTGCGGTAAACTGATCGACGTCTGCAACAGGCCTCTCGAGGATGCTAAGTACGCACGGTGCTATGTGGGCCCAGGAAGTCGCAGTCACGCCGAACACGCAGCGAACACGTGGAAATTCAAGGCTATATAAAGGGCAGGATATCAATCGTATATCTCTTCTCTCTCTCTTTATAAAATAACGGGTGTCTGTCCGAAGCCTATCACACTACTTTTATGGGCCTTTTAGCCCGAGCTTGTGGATGCTCAGAGACGTGCGACGCTATCACAGATTCCAGACGGTACGTCTGTCAATATTGTCAATACGCATACTGTTTTCCCTATCGGAGCTGATGCTACTGCAAAGTGACACGCCACAACGCCGAGGAGCCGAGCACTAGGCGTGCATGACATCGAGTGTTCGCGCTGTCTCCGCTGCGTGTGTGGTGCGTGTCTCGTCACTCTAGCAGTCGCAGGATGCCCAAGGTGCTGGGGCAGAGCCCTCATCGCTCTAGACTGTCTATGTATTTTGTATGTCTACAAGGGCCTGGTCGGCCGCTTCGCGGCCTCCCATTCCCTTTTTTATGTGTCCTTTAATTCTGCCATTGAGCATTCATTGAACTGATCTATGGCCCACTGGGGCAATTTGCTGATGAGCTCGGATTTTATCTTCGAAGATTTTAAGACTGACCAGTTTCAATAAGTGCGAGCAAGCCCTTTGTTACCTTGCGGGTGAGAGAAAAGGGACGAAATTCACACATCAGTGTCAGATCGAAGTTGTCAGATGACGGCAAGCCGCCGTGAATGGCGGAGGGAGGCACGACTCCGGAACGGCTAAGCCGATTGTCTCAGAGGGCATGGACCAAATTCGGCAGTAAGACATCAAGCCGGCAGCTCGTTGAGTCATTGGAGTTTAAAAAGCTTCAGACGTGCGTAATTTTATAAAGAGAGTAAAGTAAAGTAATAATGCAATGGAATCCATTCTTTCCATCTGAACGTGAGAAGCAAAGGAGCCAGACATGATGTGGAATACTGGCTCCATTTCAATTTCTGGTGCCAGAATTGACATTCTGCACACATGCAGGTCATTATGGCCCCAGACGATATTCTGGGAGTGTGGAGGGTCTGGCGGGTCTGGCGCCAGACGTGCCAGACCGCTGCCAGACCGAAAACATTTTGCTGATAGATGCTCGCACGCCACCGGAACCGCACGGCACCAAAACTCGGGATACTCTCACGGTAAGCGCTGATGCTCCTTCGGCCTCACACAGCCGAACAAGCAAAATCTTAAAGAACGGTTAATTAGAGTACAGCGGACTTGCCAGATGTCTCCGGTTATTCCCACTCAGCCGGACACAAAGCTGTAGAATCAAGGCCAAATTGGGACTTCTGAGCAAGACACGGATATCGGGTGAAGCGACAGCTTTTGAATTTTTTGGTATTGCGGCTACGTATATTTTCATATAAAAAACCACGCCCCGCCGCACCCTATCTGCAAATGCTTTTTCAAAGCAATGCTGCCGTCATCTGCTCTGAAACTTCTTCAAGCTGAAGTGTATTCCTCTTTTTCAATACTCCGGCTATGTTCGCCCATGAACCTGGTCATCCAATGCTCAACTTGAATCCCACGTCGAACTTGCGATCAGGATCTTTTTACATAAACTTGTTTGTTCTCTCGCTGTATGTTGCGTCAGCTTCTTGCCTCAAATCATTGCATTTACCTCCATGTTCAATCGCACTGTTACTTTCACTGCTTTCCGCTGTAGAAAAAACCGCTGGTTTATCATTCAATATTCGTAAGTTCGATAATGGATATCACTCCTTGGAGCGCCGGACAGAGCTTGTGCGGATTGTAGTGCGCGATACTGACTCACGTCAGCTCGAAGCGCTCAGTTTCACAGGTTCATTTGGTGTTCTTCTTTTCTGCTCCCCACGTTTGGGAATTGTGGACTTTATCCGCGCCACGCCGGTCCGAGTCCTGGAGTATAAGCCAAGAAACCACAGGAGATTCCGTCACACCAGTCCATGAATTATCCTCATTACCTCATAGCCCTGTTATTTGAGAAAATTAACTTCGACTTTAATTTCAAATTTGTTTTCTGTCAGTGGGAGGTATATCACCGCCGGAGCTAAGCGTAGGCGGTGCCATTGCCAGACACATCTTGTCCGTTCTACTGAGATTTTCTGCCTCTTTCAGTTGGACGTGTTTACGCTATCTCCTAATTGAACAAAGAAAAAGAAAACACAGCCAAGAGTTACTGGAAGCGCTGGTGCGTCTGTGTCGTGGTGTTTAGCCCGAGATTGAGTCTACGCCGGTAATTAGGATCAGTCGAAAATATCGAATAATAATCACTTGGAGGATCTCGGTTTTGGGAAGGAGGCTCTGCGAGTATAAAAGAGGTGAGGCTCTGGATTTCGACTTGAAGAAGCACAAATGGGAATTTTACTAGACAATTCCCCAGCGGGATCGACCGAGGCAATCCGCGATTAGAGAAGTGGCCTATACTATACTTGGTCTGCATATCGTGACCTCGATGAGCGAACGGTCGTTTGTGGAATTGCTGCGTCTAACAAATGAATTTTGGAAGCGTGTCAACAGAGTGAATTGGTATCCAGGCCGGGCTTCATATAGGGCCCGTAAATCCGTATTCTGCAATAAGGGGTACAACGGTGGGATTAGTGGCATGGCATCGGCATGGATGACCGTCTAAAGAAAAACGATTGTCGATTACTGTAAATTAAATTAAATTCAGCCGCCGGGAGCCCAGGTCTGAGAATTAAATCATTGAGGAAGAAAATGACTGAACCGAATCTCTCGTCGTGGGAATTGGCATGCGATGTAGAGTTATTGGAAATACACACTATTACTCATACTAATGAGGCGCTCGTATGCCAAGAGTGCGGTCGAAGTCTACCCACGCATTTGAGTCTTCGACGCTGTACCACTGAACTACTAGCTCTACGTCCTAAGGAGCGCCTAGCCTAATTTGCGGGATTAAAACCCCACTGAGAAGCTCCTTCAAAGAATTTTGTATCTCAGTGTCATCTTCCCAAGGTCTTCTGGTTGAAGCCTCGTCTTTTGGGTACTTATGCTCGAGATGCCAGAGCTTGAGTACTCAAAGATGAGACCTAACAGTCACTGTGCGAGTAAATGTGAATTTGGCGTGGATCTAGTACCTCTTTTCGCTAGCCGAAATTCAGGTGAGGAAGAACGCCAAGAGAAACACTCTGGGCTGCTTTGACATCGTGCGAACCCGCCATCACGTCACGCTCTCATCCCGGAAGGGCATATTTGATCTCTACCAGCACAAGAATGCCGCACACACACCGCAAATAGCAATATTTCCGAGGAGTGGGAAAGTTGAAGGGAAAGCGTCAGTTTCTGGGTGAAAGGAAAGTGCCATGGAATTTACCTCTTTTCTATGCCTAAAAAGGCGATCGGAAAGTATCACTTTCCGGTCGACCTTTCCCCATGGATGTAAACCAGCCCTTTCCCCGCGTCTTTCATAATCACACGGAAAGTGGCCGTTTCCGTCAGGCTTTCATTGTGGTCCGAAATAAACCTTTGTTACCTCAGCATGATGACCCCTGCTTAATTGTCTGGTACAATAGACCTACCTTAATTGTTTGAAAATTTCCGATCAGATGGAAAAGCTGATGGAAAGTACCTCTTTCCGTGCGATATGAAAGTCACACGTAAAGCACCTATTTACACCCGGCTAGGAAAGTCAACTGGAAAGTGATATTTTCCAGTCACCTTTTCGGACTTGGAAAAGAGGTAGATTTCGTGCAACTTTCCATTCACTCGGAAACTGCCACTTTCATTTCAACTTTCTTGCTAAGCGGAAATATTGCTATTTGCGGTGTGACACGTAATGGATGGACACACTCTACCTTTGCCGCCGGCCATCCTAGGACGCATTGGAAATGACAAGAGCAAGAAGACTGTCCTGATCTACGGATATTTTGACGTCCAGCCCGCGGCGAAGAGCGACGGGTGGGACACCGAGCCGTTCGTGCTCGTCGAGGAGAAGGACGGGAGACTGGTGGGGAGAGGAAGCACGGACGACAAGGGTCCAGTGTTGGGGTGGCTGGGAGTGCTGCAGTGGCACCATGAGACGCAGACGCCGTTACCGGTGAATTTGATGTGGATTGCCATAACGTATGTATATTGTGGGTCTCGCGTTCCTTTTCTTGCCTTTTACTTACTGAATTATTGTATAGAGTGACAACTGCTGGCTCAACACCCGCACCCTCGCGCTCACATACGGCCTCCGCGGCCTTGTATACCTCAAGATTACTGCGTCTGGCCCGGGACACGTTTTGCACTCTGGTGCGTCTCCCTAAGCTGATCCCTTCTTTTCCTTGTACTAATCCTATACCAAGGCACATTCGGCCGCACGGTCCACGAGCCTATGGCCAGCCTCATCTTCCTCATGTCCCGCCGGGTCGACTCGGGCGGGAATATTCTCATCCCCGGCGTGGACGACATGGCTAGCGCGGCTGAAGAATGGTCCGTCTTCTCTCCTACCACGCGCTCCATCTCTCTCTCCATCTCTCTCCCTTCCATCGCTGACCCCCGCCCTTTATTTTGTGCAACCCACGACAAACTTGACTACGGCGCCAAAGACGTCGAGGACGCGGCGGGCGGGAAGATCGCGTTGAGCGGGGATAAGGTGTGTTTCTGTTTTCTATATTCTCTTGCGAGTTGGAGATGATTCCGTCTTTCTCCTGTTCCTGTGGGCCGTGTCGTGTCGAGAGGGAGAGCAAGCGAGCTTTTTCGCTTCGCCTTCGCACGAGGTGCACGAGTACGAAGGAGAAAGCTCAAGGGAGATGTTTGCCTGCACCTGTGCCCCTGCGCCTCTTGCGGGCCGCGTTTCTGCGTTGTCGAGAACCGCAAGGGCACGATCGTGTGCGTGCCCATGATTGGCCGCCTCGGGAGACGCTGGCTGATATGGGCGCGATCGCATACGATCTGGGCCATGTCGGCCGGCGAGCAGAGATGATACCTCAACCGCTGCAGCTGTGGTCGGGCGACTGGGATGTGCCATGCATCGGCGACCCGTCGTGTGCAGCGCTGGATGCTTTTGACTTGCTCCCCTTTTGCGATCCGAAGGAAGCCCGCCTCGGCGCCTCTTGCCCTTCGCCGCCGTGCTCGGGTTCCGGTGGGATCTCACATCATATCGGGCAGGAAGATGGGTGCGGTGCGATGACGCTCTCCCCTGCTGCCAAGACGGTCATCCCCGCGAAAGTGGGGAGGCAAGTTTAGTATTCGGTGCTTGATTTTGATTCTTTATATATTCCTTCTTGTCGCTGCGCTACCTTGGTTTTGATCCCTCGTGTCGTCTGCTTGATATATTCCTGTTGGGCACTGGCCTCTTGTGAACCTGCCGTGCTAACAGTACCTACTGTGTGGCTCAAAAGGCGGTGATATGCCCGGTTCGTCTTTTGTTTGTATGCTTTGCTTGCTGAAAACAAGTAAAGGTCAAAACTCGGCCCAGAAATAGGTCCCTGAGGTCTGTATCAAAATCCAGACAAAATGGCATGGTGGCGGCAGAACATGTTTGTTTGGGTATGGTGCTCAACACGATGGTTGCACGGCCACAGATTGTTCCGACATGCCGAATTGACACTCACCCGATGGACCGGCTGTGAAACTAATACCGATCGTAACACTGATCATCTTCTCACTTGTATTATTTCCAACTCCCAAATGCTCACGTTGAGACAGCCCGAGAAAAACTAGGGACAATGTCTTGCATTTTTGCGACTTTTTGCGACTATTTACATGCCTACAAAAGCATCCCAGCTTCTGAATGGCAGAGCTAGGAACCCTGTTCAGTGGTACAAAGGAGGGTCAGAGTGAGCTTTGAGTTGCTGACTGCAGTATTACAAGCCACACAAGTTAAACACTCAGTGTTGGCTGAATACATGCAATAAGAAGATGTCACAGTCAAGACTAAATCGCGTCCAATATCAAAGATAAAGGATTGGGGAGTGCGATGTGTATAGCTCGAAAGAGGATGGAATAAAAGGTTAACTACTACAGACGACTAGCTACTGTATATATACTGTTTTATCGGGCCGTGTGAACGAGAACATAAATATACTACAATAGTCTGTAACCATGTGTTGTACATGTGTTGTCCATGAGATCTGTCAAGACCTATTAATTAAATGTGTGTTCCTCATGTGAACCGTCCCTCCACCATGTGTTCTTACAAAGCGACCTGTATCCTCATGTATAAGGTGTGTTTGTCGTGTGTTTGTCCAGAACGTTCCGAGGATATTAATAAGTGCTCATATAATATAAGCGCCAAAGATTAGATAGGCACATGTTTACATAAGGCGTTGGAACGATTAGATAGTATCAAATCGTGACAGAAGATATACAAGGGGCTGGTCGGCCGCTTCGCGGCCTCCCATCCCGTCTGTGCAATTTATTTGCTTAAGACATAGTAACTGTTAAAAAACGCGGCAGATCAAGAACAAAATGTCATTCAAATCTACAGTGCACTTGGTTAAATTAAGCTGAGTCGCCTTTTGAGCCCACCATAATTCTGTCCATGAGTGGTGAAGGTTGTTCAGATTGAATTCAACTTATCTATGGATACACAAAAATTATTAAGAGACTGCCCAATCTTAGCCAGTGACCAAGGCCTTTGTTTGCAATGCAATGGGTGAGAGAGAAGGACGAATTCTTACGTCATTGTGGCGCGTGGGCAGTGCTTGTCAGATTGCTGTCAGAGGTTATTGGATGGTGACGGCAAGCCGCCATCAACGGCAGTGATGCGGAATGATTGAGCCGGTTGTCTTGGCAGATGCAAATCAAGCCTGGCAGTCCAATATCAATGTGGCAGGGACAGGCATCAGCGGGGTTTAAAGCGGAGTGGCTTCAGACGGACACACGTAATTTTATAAAGAGAGTGAAAACAAAAGCCCAGAGGTTCCAAGGAGGTAGTGTGTGTACTAGAGGTACCAAAGACTGCACAGGAGAGGCCTGTGGAGTGAAATAGTCTTGTCTAGGGACTCAACTATTGACAGATAGATGCACCGAGTATTGTCATGGCTTCTATTCTGTATAAGAGACATAGTACAAATTGAACTACAAGGTCCGAGGAGGACTCCCTAGTGTATGTAGGCAGGTCTTGGGACTCAAAAGGTCCTCGGGGCCAGAATAATACGATGGGGTTGCTCAGAGAGCCAAATGAGGAAGTGTACGCTATGGGGATCGAATAACATGTGAATCTCCACGGAAGACTCCAAGGAACGTAAGAGAGACAAGCAAACATTGATTGTGATTGATCAGGACTGCTTTGGGACATGCTGACACATTGGCGTTGACACAACATGGTGGCCTGTTGGAGAACAGACATATGAGAGCAGAATTACCTGAGAGGACTGGATTATCAACCAGGCCGGCAGGTTTCGTCTACCTCGGATGCAGACGGCATTTGAAACTGACATCATTATACTCAAACAAGGGTTCTTGGAGATCATACAAGCTGACTTTCACAGCAATCCATCATGACAAACACCTCGGCTGTTGTTTCCTTGGCAGACAATGACTCAGATTTCGAATTATTTATCCTATCAGTTTTACATTATCAGTTTTGTTCAAGTAGTATAAAAGGAGTAGGAAAACCCCACAATGCCCCAACTCATTGCATCCCCACAGATTCAGCCTCACAGCTAATCTCTGTTTGGTGTTGGTGTGTTCGGGTCAGTCTCGCAGAGATATAAAGACATATAGTCTCTGTTTGAGATTGTTCTGTGACTCAATGAATAAAGAAATTGGTTCTAGAAAGCTTGAGTGCGAGAAATAAGGAATTAAGTTTCGAGTTGCTCATCCGTGGAGGCAGGTGTTCACATATCTATATTACAATTGAACAACCATTTGTCTCGAGTCAAACCGGTCCGAGAGTCCGAATTATGTGTTTCTCCACCGGCTCTCTGGAGACATATTTTAATTGCATGCCGTCCACTGCTCCAAAGGTCCACCAAAGGCTGTCAAGATGCTAATATCTCCACTCAATTGTTGGATTGCTATTTTAAAACTGTTGCGATGTCGAACACTTGCCTCTTCTTTGGCGGAACATGTAAAGTGCATTGAACCTCACACCTGGGGCAAAGACCGAGGCATTCAATTTCCAATGTGGCAGACACATTTGGTGTCACAGAGTGACCACTCACATAAAGCTAGTTTATATGCACAAAGGGCAAACAAAGGAGGGATAAAGGAAGCACAAAGGTTTCCTGGGACACCCTGGGGGGTTCTGGGAGTGCCAGCAGCGTCCCAGGAAACCTTTATCTTTTCTTTGTCCTTCCTTTGTGTATCCTTTGTCCGTACAAACCACCTTTGACCCCTATTGTAAACTGTCACACTGAAGGTGAATGGAATGCGTCCACCGCATTCGAATTTGAATGCGTTGGTCTTTGCCCCTGGTGTCAAATATCTGTATATCTATATAAGAAAAGGCATTGACCTGGGTGCGCCAGACCAGATCAGACAAAGTCAGATAATGAGATCTGTTCCTGAAGCGCTGGATGATGTAACTTGCTCCACGGTTCCACCAAAATTCAGATAGATGATGCCAGTCGCTCCACCTGACTGTTGGGCTACTATTATGAAATGATGAGATGGTAAATGCTCCCTTCTTCACGTAGTCTAACTTGCAACCGGTCCCACAAAGGTCCTTTTCCGAAGATTCTGATATTTCAGTCCAAAGGGGTGTGGGCGGTTACATTAGTTTCTGTAGGTAAGTCCAGGTAAATCAGAGACAAACATCCATGAATCAAAGTCTAGGTTGGAAAGGGTGCGTGAATTTGGAAGCAAAACCAATAAATATTGCACGCAGATTCAACCTTTGTGCCAATCCTCGAACATTCCCAAGATGTCTGATGACAATAGAACATAGGGTAACTGCTAAATGCTCTCCACCGATTAGCGAAAAGCATTTCGACAGACAGAGGTTGATATGAGATCAGAATGTCTACTCACCTGATGCGAGAAGATAGATTCAAGACTAGAAATCTTAGCGCAAGTGTTGGAGAAGCTAAACATAGTATATGTACATGATGCCGTGGGGCGTTGACCGGAGGTCGGCGACGAGCGGTATCTTCAAAATAAAATCGGTGTGATGCAAAAACCAGTTCAATGTGCTTTTCCTTCGTCAGCTGGTTGCCTTCCCAATTGGAAGGGTTCCTCAATTTAGCCCCGCTCCTGCTGTAGCAAAGCACGGGTTACTGCTAGTAAAATTCGAGTGTTAAATGTTGACCCTAGCGTTTGGTGTTGAAAGTGCTATGAGCTTTTTGACAATTGGTTCATCTGTCTATTAGACTTAAGCAATACATCTGTCTTTGGCATCGGAAGGCGGTTAGCTTTAGGTGTTTGACAAAGGTGCTTTCATTGCTAGTGCTCCTCGGAGTAGCTGAGTGAGTTTGCAACCGTCCATCTGCCCTGTAGTAGTTGTCTGAGCACCAGGTGTAATGAAGTTGTGTCATTTCTGAGGCTAGTGCGTGGTCCTCGGATCTATAAAACCTCCAATCTATATGTATAAAACCCAAAAACCCTAGTTCACTAGGTCCTCGGAGACATATTTCAGTCAGTTTTGACTACTGAAGTTCATCTGAGACTCTATCGAGGCTTCCATGGCAAGACTACTCAGTGTTTAAGAAGTGAAAGTTCCATTCCAGCTGTTCGCATACTACAGACCAGACCCGAATTCAGCTGAGCACATTATAGTTGAGGGTAGTGTGTGTGTATATGTGTGTATATGTGTATATGTATGTATATATGTATATGTGATTTGTTGAGTGTGTGTTTTGCACACATTTAGCAGGTTTCTCAGGCCTACCTCAAGTGCACCGTTTCAACGTGAAAACGAATGTTGAGAGATGTTGCTGCAAGCTTTTGGATTGAAAATTGGATCTGAAAAAGGGACCCATGCGCAGTGCCAATGTCTGCTTTTCATTCAACTGAAAAAGTGTGAGTTAGGTGAAGAGGGCCTTCGATTATGTGCATACCTTTCTGTGAATACCAGCCCCCCTGCCCCCCGCCTTCGACAGATGTCTACTAGGTACTTGGCCAGAAGAATTTGACTGGTTTTTAGTCAGCATTGGTAGCGATCGAAGGAATGGTGCATCTCTGCATCTGCCGTAGCCTGCTTAAGCTCCGCCTCCACCTGTGCCTTGGCTTTGGCCTGTCTCAAGGTGACAACACATTCATCAGCATCTTGATCCCACATACCTTTGTCTTTTGTGGTCTCATGACGTTGATTAGAGCTGGCATACCGATTGGACAAGTTCATTTTGGTTGTTGTTCAAATTACTGGTCACCAACTTCATATTGATCTCTAAACTGGTGGCTATGGGATATTACTCTAATCTGAACTGGACGATGCTGAACTGGTGACACTGAACTGGAGCTTGGCTACTGTATGGGAAAGACAGTGATCGATGGCGAGACTAATACTAGGATGAGTGCAGATGGGCTGCAGAGGGCGGTACAGGATCCAAGGAGGAATTGAGATGTATTGCCAGGGGTGCGGCTCTCTGCCATACAGGGTACAAAGGTGGGCCTTTTATAGTAAACTAGATGTGGAATGACCAAGATTCAGAGCATCAGCGAAGACAGGCTCAGAATCTTAGCTGTGAGTGTCCATGAGAGACATGGGAAAGCAGAGAACATAAAAGGCAAATATGAAGAATGTGTGAGAGATACGGGGAATCTAAGTCAAAGAGGAAGGCAGAAATGTGCCAATCATGAGAGATACAGGAACATATGTGAGAAGAGGCGGAGAACATAAAAGGGAAATGCAGAGAATCGGTGAGAGAGACAGGGAATACAAGTCAGGGGCGGAGATGGGGTGGTATCAGTTGTGGGAGCAGCCGGAATAGTTGTCTGCTTCTATATTGCATATGTGCGATTTCATAAGTTGGGTCCGTATCTGTATCCGTTTCCATACGCAGCGCAAGCTGATGTGTATCATCGCTTAAGTTGACAGGCCATATCGAGGGATAATTTTGGCACAACAATGCCGACTCACAATATTTTAGTGTAAAAGAAGGCTGCATCAGGAAAAAATCTCTCAGGGTACCTAGTGGAGTATAGTCAGGACAGCAGGGATAGCCTGGTAGACTGATCCCTATTATGTAGTGGCAAATAGCTGGTCGTGTCAGCTACAGACTGCTACAAAGGTCACCATAGCTACGGCTGTGACTAAAATATCTCCAATAGTTGCACAGCATCATAGACTACATAGCACACTATAGTCCCTATAGTTCAATATACGCTCATGTCCGTCTACCAAAAGAATGAAAAAAAGGTTAGTCACATAAAAGGAATACAAAAAAAAGGTAGTACTGTATTTGCCTATTCCTCATGATCAGACCGATCACTGTTCTCAATGTTGCTCGCAGTATCCTCGTTGTCATCATACTCACAAATCGCCGCATCCAGAAAGTGCTGACTTTGGCTGCAAGAACAAGGGCTGAGCACTGATGTGGAAGCTACAGAGGACATCCAGTCGACATATGAGGCGAAAAAATGTGGCACATACCATCCAATGTTGCCAATGTTGCATGGGGCAATATGCTTCTCAAACTCATCCAGGCCGTTGAGGGGCTCTTGATAGCTTGAATGTGCTTTTATACTAACAGTTTTATCAGCTGACTGTAAGATTATGGTAAGGGAAGGGGAACACACTGGCATTGGATGGGCATCTTCAAAGGACCGGTGAATAACATTCACGAAGAGCTAGAAAAAAGGTGAATGCAATAGATATCAAAGAGTGATTATGACATAGTTGTAATTCAGTACTTGCTCAACTCACATGCATACTTTGTTCTGACTGAGCACCTGCTGATCCTCGAGAAAAATCAACATCTGAATGTGAAGCCATGGTTAAAATACACCTCATCCCCAGAGCAGGGTCCTCAGCTCACATCAAAAATATCTATAGGAGGATATAAGTGAGGTCCCATGCCAAGTAGAGCTAGCGCTGCCAGTCCAGACAGAGTTGAAACACCAGAGCCAGAGCCAGTGAACTGGAGAGACCAGGAAGCGCACAAAATCCATGCAAGACAGTCAAAGACCCAGCACAGAGCGGCTTGAGCTCAAGGCAACATCGAGGACAGAGCAACACAGGGATGGTGCTCATAAGAGGGAGAGAGAAAAACTTACTTTACCAGCATTCACAGCCGATTGGGACATCAAAAAAGACCATGTGCATCGGAGTTGCCGCGATGTGCCAGCGCGTGCCAACAATTTAGTATACAAGCTAAGGGAAACAGTTTCAGTCTGAGTTGAGAGAAAGTGTTATGGCTACGGCAGCCCAAGCCTGGGATTAAAGTCAACACATACTCTATTTTGAAGCGCCTGAATGTAATTGTTACAAGGGACTGGTTGGCCATCCCATTCTCTTATTTGAATTAATACAGTCACAGCGGGCAGACACCATTGAAAAATTCTAATTCACTTGGCTGAGTTGAACTGAGTTGAGTTAGCAATTCTTTGGTGTTGACAGTGGAGGAGCAGATTAAATTATCAGAATAGCGAATAAATAACACTGCAGCACACTATCAGACGCGGAATGAAGTGTTGCTTCTTCTCTCTTGCTGTGTGAAAATTAGGCCTGTCTAGGACAAAATGCAAATGAAGATTTGGGGTCAACATATTTTTGTTTGCTGTCGTTGGATTATGTCAAGTGCCGACACTGCCAAATGTTGCAGCCTTTGTTTCGGTGCGCGGTGGGAACCATCTGTCAATGGTATACTTCGTATATTAAAGAGATGTCTCGAATCAGATCACATCTGTTTGTCCATCACCCGTATTTATCGTTTCTTTCCCATCCTGCTGTCTTCTGACTCCAAATTCCGTTATCTCGGTCGCCTCAAGGTTTTTCTCTAACGTTTATTTTTCAACATCACAAATTAACTTCAACCTTACCTATTCTGGGCTGCTGTTATTACGTGCAGCTCCTTCGGACCAAACGATATGCCGGCGGGCTCCACCGCTCAAAGACCCTCGTTCCGCTTCTTTCCTTCGCTCCTCCATCATCCCCCACCGATGGTCCGTGCCCACTGCCGGGGGCTTAATTTTACATGGGCTGATCGCACCGGGTATGTCTGGCCCACAAATGGAGGACAGAAGTGTTCAATTCGACCACATCCGGTGCAGCGCCAGGCCTAGGTGCGAACCCGGTAAGCCACTTACTTTCACTGGCTAGCACTGAAATTATTATTATTGTTACTATCACACTGTACCTATTTGTTATTTCATGCCTGCGTGTTTGGGGCTTTTGGGAGCTCCGCTACTTATGACGCGTAGTTTGCGTGAATTTCCCCAACGCCGCAGCCAACCTTAGCGCGTTTAAAGTCCACTTAAAGGGCAGCCGTCTGTCAAATCAATCGCTCTACTTCCTCCCCCCCCATCACCATCTCTTCTGCTCCAATTGGATTCTCCGCTAGAACGAATCGCTCCGCAGGCTTCCAAGTGCTAAACATCCGTGCCCATCGAGCCAAAATCAAACAGAAGACCTAGATCAATGCAGCATAACTTTGGACGGCTGTTACCGACTATGTCAATGCCTCGCACCCAAGATGCAAGACTCAACTTGCCCTGATTTCCGCTGACTCTATGGACGGCCCTGGTCAAGCCGGAGGATCACAAGATATCCAAACTCTATTTCAATTGGATAGGTGACGGCAATATGCCGAGATCGCCGCAGCATGGCAAGGTCGGAACCCCTGGCCCGAAACCTGGCCCGAAAATGTGATGATTACCGGAGCCCAAAATCAAAACGGCAACTGGTTGAGTTATCGGAGTTTGAAAAGCTTCAGACGTGCGTAACTTTATAAAGAGAGAGTAATTCGGATCTACGTAAATCATGCCATTGCCACATTACGAAATGAATGGAAGACGCCAGTGCAACGCGAGCAATGAGGAAAGAATGTGACATATTCTATCGATCTATACAACCACACCAATCTACTGAGTCTACTGAACTGCTATGATCACCTGCTACACCTACCGGAGCGAAGCGACGGCATATCTTGTATAGCACCAACGCAGTGCCTGTCAAAGTGTTGTTGGAGGGGTGACGTAGTGCCGACCATGCCAAATGTTGATTGCCCTGCAGTTGGCAGACTCGGGAACCCCAACAATCACCGACGGTGAGTGCCAGGCAGTACGGCATTAGCGGGATCGAGTGGAGCTTAAAAAGCTTCAGAATGGACGGACAGGTGTAATTTTATAAAGAAGGAGGAGATCAGAGCTGCTTCGCGTATTGATATTTACGTCTACCAGTGAATTTCATCAATTTTGCTAACGGCCGTAACACGTAGGGCTTGCAATGTAATGCAATTCCCATAGGCGGCGCCACCGCCATGACAGTGACACCACCTTGATGGCCGGAGAAATTATTCGAATTTGGCGTTGATGAAATCCCGTGTGTTCAGTGGATAAATCGGGCGATATGAGTATTCGGTAGGTAGCAAGCAGTCATGCAGTCATGCAGAAGCGAATTGCAGGGTTGACGGAGAAATGTAAGGCAGCGCATTTTGCTATTCGGGCTCCGATTCTAACCGCATGGGGGTGATCGCTCATGTCCCGAAAATATTAAAACCATCAGCACTTTCGTTTTGAAACTGCTTCTTCCCTTCCTTCGACGATGTCTTTCAATTCGAACATCATTCTTGGGTGCATTAATTCTCATCGAATTTTCGAAACACGGCCTTACTTCATTCATCTAGGGCTTTGCTTGTGGCAACCTGGGCAAGTTCGGTGAGCATTTGTCTTGGCATATTCTTGCATTTCGAGACAATTACGGATGCCAGGTTCTGTACACCGTCGAAGTTATTCAGGCATGTGGGTCAAAATTTTCTGGTGGAGACGCTAAAGTAGCTTCAGGCAGCATACTACTACCGCCACTTCAAACAAGACAATTGGACGTTGAAGGTTTTATCCTTCGGTCAGGTAACCATTTAATTCTCTGATCTTCCGCCTCGCCTCGTAGCTGCTAGTATATTCCGCCATTGCGCTTGATTCCATTTCAATGATCGCAAACTATGCATCTGTATATCTTGTGTGTATGTGCTTCTTCCATCACATGACCGGACTAATAGATACTATGCACAGAACCTAATCACTCACTGGGGTATGTCTTTCCACTTGATCTACCACTGTCGCTGACCCAGCTCGTTTCTCAGGAGATTTCGCGTATCTCGAGAACCAGTATTGGGCAAGTCATTTCAGTCCCTATTAGAAGAAAGAAACATAATCAATGATCATCGAATAGTTTGACCCGCTCTACGTCTTTACGACTGGCGCGGTGGCCGCGTTGGCCCAAAGTTTCCTGGCTGCAAGATACTGGCTCCTGTGCGTGTATATGTAATTGTGTCGAGACCCAGCGCCTAAGTCGTTCTAGAAGCAGGAACAAATTCATCACTCTCATTTTATTCTTCTTCATCACGGTCGCAGTAAGCTTTTATCCTTTTTCTACACTTTTAAACTCTGATTTCACCCGTCTCTGACAGGCCGGCGGTGCGTTCGCTTCTGGCGCCGCAATCGCGATTTTCCACCAATTTGTGGATCGGTGGAAAGTTGTAATCCCCGCCACGTGTGTCGTCATCCCTTCTGCGGTCTGTTCGACTTTATTTAACATGCGAATGTAGAATCTGGCTCGTCACCGGAGCCGTGACGGACATTTCCATTGCGTTGGTGCTTGTGTTGGAATTAAGAAAGGTCGGTTCCGCGTTTAAAGAGACTAGGAGGTGAGCTTGCGAGTCGGCATCACTATCCGAATCCAATTCCCGCTGGTAGTCTGGTCAATAGACTTGTGGCACAAAGCATCCAGACCGGAACCGCTGGGGCGACAGTAGCGTTGGTGGTCTTGGTCACGTAGGTTCCAAAAATGTTCGATATTTGTCGAACTCATACAACTATTTATTTAGATATCTTTCAAACAACCAAAGCAATGGTGGGTTTCTCGGCCTTCCACTTTCCATCCCTGGCTCACATATCCCAGTCCCCACCAGCATCGCCTACTGCATGGGCCGTGTCTATTGTATTACCATGGTTCGCACTCTAATAAAAATATGTATGTTCTGCGGGCGGCTCACAAACCTTGAAGCTTGCGAATCTCAATAACAGGAAAATCTTAGTCTTGGATGAACACACGCTACACCAAGTCTCCCATGTACCTGGTGTGTTTTAGTCTCTCACTTTAAGGAGATCGTTGATTTGTCTCTTCTAAACAGATGCTACAACAAATCTCCCTCGGACCTCGGAAAATATGATGGTAGTCCTGCCCTCAAAATAGGGGAGACCCTGAGCGATTCGGTATCATAATCGTGCTGTAAAAAACAGGAGCTGTTTACTGCGAGATTTTCCCGGACTTTTAGTATGAATGCTAGTGATGTATTGTTTGGGGTGTAGCATAAGACAGCGAGCGATTCGGTATCATAATCGTGCAGTGAGAAACAGGACCTGTTTGCTGCGTGACTCTCTCTGTAGCATGCAAGTCATCGTTGCTAGGATTTCGGAGAAAACATACATCTTGATGCTCTCAGGCTCCCCGCTTTGTATGGGACAGTTTTGATGACCTTAATATCGTTGCCCTGCGCCACAGTGTTGGTTGAGATAATTATTTGGCATTTGGTGTTTTCAACTATGTCCGTCAACGATTGAAGCTTGTCGTCGGGCCAATTGAGTTCAGTGTACGTGAGAATGCGAAAATCGTGATCCAAATCGTTGGGCCGAAGCCCATTTAGATATAGTCTCTTATAAACAGACGCTACAACGGGAAGCTCGTGCCTCGCTTGTTGTAGTCTGTCGATTCCCGTGATCAAGTGATTGGAGGGCGGGCTTATTATGTAATCTCGAATTTCTCGGTTGCTAAAGTCGAGTGCACAACGCGTCTTTCGCACTTTTTAAGCATCAGGAACATTAGGTGACTTGATTCAAACTACTTTGTCTCTGAGTGCACGGCGACCAAGGACGGAGAATAAGAAAACCAAATGTTGATGCACCGCCACACAGCAAAGACCGAGACATTGTTTTGCGGAAAAAGACCCATAATGGGCACATTCTGTAAATGCAGAATATCTTTAAATATCATTACAACACACTTTCCCTCTTAGCCCTTGTTGGTAAGACTACTGCAGGCGTGGAAAGGCCGCGGGAATATATTCAAACTCCGACGATTATGTAATAAGGCTACCCTCCCTACATCAGTGGCGCGGTTAACTACAGACTAATTTAGATAGGCTTTAAGCATTGCAGTAAAATAAGAATGTTTGAATCATTAGCAGAGCCTAGACTAAGTATTGTAGGACATCCACCACACTACTCCATTTGCCGTATCGCGCAAATTGCTTTCAAAGTCCGCTCAAATCCGATCACGTTACAGCAGTTTGCGGTACATAAGGTGCGGGCCTCTTTTTTTTTTTGGACAGTTTGGGCTAGAACAGTCGCCACAGTCTCAATTTCACCCAGCCACCAGAACGGCCACAGCCACCGGTACCGCATGCCCGATCAGCCACCGGGTGGCTCCCGGTGGCTACCGCAAACTCTCTATTGATATTCGGACCCACTGGGTTCCTGTCTGACCAGCAGCTAAGTACGCTGTCAAGCGTCGGGTGGCGGGTTAATGGGAGCAAGGGAGGCGGAAGTAGAAGGGATTTGATGGATCAACTACTTATCCCCGAGTCTTGAAATGTAACCACAGGAAATCCCTTATTGTCATAGCCCTGTTACTTGAGGCAATGAATTCCGACTCTGATTTCAAGTATGATTTCCGTCAAGCGCAGGCACATCTTGTCCGTTCTATTAAGATTCTGTGCGTCTTTCATTTGGACTATGGCTAGGGACCGTGCCGTATACAGAGATGGACGTACATTTGACGGCCAGATTTGTGCGCTCCTGTACTGTATGCCATGGAACCAAGTGCAAAAACTCGATGGTAGGATACGGCTCAAAACAACGGTATATTTAGCCCTCTAGAAGATGATGCGACGCTCCCTGACCACCTGGGTGCTGCTGCAGGGTTGTTATGTGCGCAATTGTGTTCAGTTGCACTAAATATCTTGTGGGGAAATATTCTGTCAAGATTTCACCAAATTGAACAGATGTGGCTAGACTCATAATATTTCAGCCAAAATACAAGAAATTAACCCTCGTGGAGAATGCCAATCAGTCGGCTGTCGCGCCGCATTTAAGGTCAGTGTCGAATCGCCGTACCCACGGGTTTGACGCCGTATACAGCCGTAGTTTTGACGGATAGTACGGCACACGGTAAGACACATCCTGTCTCGTTGAAATGTCTAGCTCAAAGGGCCGATGGAACGGCAGAGTATTACGGGTGCTATACAGCCTTCTCATACGGTTTCGGCCAGCAGCCAATTTGGACGTGTTTACAGTTTACCCTGGTATTTTTTTCCAATAAAAACCACAAGCCAAGAATCTGAGCTTGAGGCTTTAATGTAAAAGCGTGCAGATACTTTGGCTGACACCGTGCGAACGCGCCATCACATCACGTCTCAGTCATCACGTATCTGATCTCTACCAGCACAAGAATGCTCGCGCCCGCTGAACTCCTGTCGTACATCGACGCCAACACCGATGCCTTCGTCGCCTGGCTGTCCGAGGCCGTGTCCATCACCTCCATCTCCGGCGATCCCGCTTTCCAGCCCAAAGTCCTTGAGATGTCGGATTAGCTGAACGCCCAGCTGCGCGTCGTGGCGTCGAGAGGCGCCAAGCCGAGCTCGGTACGCACGTCATGGACGGGCATGCTCTGCCTTTGCCCCCCGCCATCCTCGGACGCATCGGCAAGAAGACTGTCTTGATTTAGTACGGGCACTTCGACGTCCAGCCCGCGGCGAAGAGCGATGAGTGGGACACTGAGCCGTTTGTGCTCGTCGAGGAGAAGGACGGGCGACTGGTAGAGGGGGTGAGCATGGGCGATTAGGGGCTTGTGTTTAGGTGGTTGGGGGTGCTGCAGTGGCACCACGAGACGTAGACGCCATTGCCTGTGAATTTGGTGTTTTGCTTTGAGGGAATGGAGGAGAATGGGAGTGAGGGGTTGGATGAGTTGGTGGAGAGGGAGAAGGACGGGTGGGTTCCAGAGTGTGAACTGTATGTATGTTGTCCGTGTCTTCATTTTCCTCCCTTTCATTTGTTGAATTACAGTATAAAGCGACAACTACTGGCGCAACACCCGCACCCTCGCCCTCACATACGGCCTCCGCGGCCTCGTGTACTTCAAGATTACTGTCTCTGGCCCGGGGCACGACTGCACTCTGGTGCGTTTCCCTTATACAACCCTTCTTTTACTTATACTAATCCTCCTCGCAGAGCAGCCCACAAGCCACGACAGACCTCATCACGCTCATGTCCCGCCTCGTCGCCTCGGCCGGCAACATCCTCGTCCCCGGCGTGGACGATATGGTCAGCGCCGCTGAAATGGAAGAACAGTAGGTGCTCCACCCCTCTCCCTTCCCTTCTCTTCCCCTTTTCCCATCCCTTCCCTCCCTTCCCTCGCGCCTTTTCTTGAGCCGAGCTGATGCACCTGCTTTTATTCAGTGCAAACTCGACTACTCCGTCCAAGATGTCGAGGACGCCGCGGGGTGCAAGATCCTGTTGAGTGCAAGTAAGGTGGGTGCGTGTTTCCTACATGCGTATTCTTTTCCTATTCCTCCATATTCGATCTTCAACTT
The DNA here is from genome assembly GCA_029204075.1 of Mycena capillaripes. NCBI lineage: Eukaryota > Fungi > Basidiomycota > Agaricomycetes > Agaricales > Mycenaceae > Mycena > Mycena capillaripes. Next base: position 1,547,933 of record JARHKZ010000021.1, read on the forward strand.
GTGATTTTTCGATGAGACACGGGTTCGTCTTGTGCGCGTTGTGTCGTGTAGCGAGCTTTTAGCTTCGCGGGGCGCCATCGTACACGATCTAGGTCGTGTCGGGAGGGGGAGCGAGCAAAAAGGGGCGCGCGCACGATGTGGGTGTCGATTCGCGTGGTCAGGAGGCGGGGACCTGGATCTGGGAGCGCGATATGCGTGCCGGCGCATTTTTCGCTTCGCGTTCAGGGCTCGCGTGAGGTGATGATGACGATGCATGCAGCCTGTGCGCCACTTGCGGAGAACGTAGCGGCGCGTTTCTGTGTTTTGGAGATGCGCAAGCGCATGATTGTGTGCGTGCTCCGGGTCGGCCGTCTCGGGAGTCGCTGGCTGATATTTACGTCGCGTATTGGATCTGGGTCGTGTCGACCACCGATACCGATGCGATGGGGCAGGTGTGGCTTCTGCTGTGTGGTGCTCGCCTCTGTGTGTGCGCGGGGAATGCAGATGCCGGTGAGGGTATCAGGCTTGGGTTTGACCTCAATGTAGGTGCGGATGTGTGTTTTGAGGAGCGGGAGTATGCGGGTGTGCGGATATTCCAAGCTATGTGCGTCGTTTTGCGACGTCTATGTTTTGCGCGGGCCCTCGGGAGTTAAGAGTGGTGCGCGCTAGACGCGAATGTTACGCGGACTCGGGGCTTCTCGTCTCATTTTGCGATTTCGTTCTCTCGCTGCTAGGATTCATTTCTCTTTGTCTTCGCCAAATTCGCCTCCTTCTCCCTCTTCCCTCCGCCGAGCTCAGCCCAAAATTTCGTCCCTCGATCCTCCTTCCCTTCCGTCTCTCGACTTCGTATTCATCTTCCACATCACGAGTAGTCGTATGTGTTTTGCTCTTTTGTCGATTCCTCTTCTCCCATCCTCATAGCCGCCTCTCCCTCATGTGACACCACTCCGTAGGTACTGTGTATGTACGATAACCTTTTCCCTTCTGTCAGTAGCGCGTTTTGAGATCTCTCCAACGTTCGGGCCACAAGAAATCAAGTGAGGGCGAAGGCCGTTGATTTCATAAAGGGTAAGTGCAATGGCCTGTGTTATATTTCGTCGGAATGAGGCACTCGCAGGAGTGACGAGGTTCGTCTTTTTGCTGTGTTAGGATTATAGTCGTGGGAAATAGAAGAGATAGAACATAGGAACAAAAACGATCTAGTAATAATACGACCCTGTTACCAGCAAGTTTGGGGTTGCCAAACGATTTTTTTTTTCATTCGACTATGGTATGTACTTACAGACCAGAAGCTGAATCTAATCTCTCCCCGAGCTCCTCATTCAGGTCTACGCCCACGGTCACTGATCAAGAATGGAACCACCAACTCAACTGGGAAATAAAACAGCCTGGTGTGCTGGATTGGAGTTCAACTGCGTATTCAGCAACTCAATTTTTGATGCGCCTTCTGCCGCACCGGCTTTATGCTTCCTACTTCATGCCGAAATTAGTCTCATCAAATATCTTGGTTCGCCCATCAGTTATATCTTCTGCCGTTCACTTTTTGCCACCGCATTCTTAGTGTTTCTCTGCGGTGTCAGACAGACCATAAAATTTGAGGCCTTTGATTCACTTCGCGGGAATTTGATTAATTCACTTCGCGGGAATTTGATTAATTCATACATGTTTGAGTCCCACTACAAATGCCGGCGGTCTCAAAATTATTGGGTTGAGTCATAAGTGCTTAGGACATTGCAGATTGAATCCGGCCAGAGATTAAGTTGGAACCTCTCACAGCATCTTTGATCAAAGAAATATACTGAATGGTCAACACTGAACTGGGGGTTGATCCTGCGGTGCAGGCAACTTGCTAAAAAACTGGTGTCTGTCGCTTTGCATCTTATATGTAAGAGCTCAGTCGGACATGCTAAGGTTGTGCTAAGGTGGGAATGTCTATACTATTGCAATCGGGACTCTACCTAATGAAAAATATATGTAAGACCTAGAAGTAACATACATGAATGGTCTGGAAGCAAGGAAAGTAAGTAAAGCTCACTCAGTTGGACATACTAAGGTGGAGACAACTGAGGTGGGGGGCACGCAGCACCAGTATATAAGTACTATATTCGGAAACCGACCAGGTTCTATTGCATTCGACTCACGCACCCAGTCGTTTGGTCTCTCACGTCGACTGGGGTGTGTACTTTATGCTTCCCTTCCTCTGCATTTTACTTTATCTGGCTGTAGCCCCTTGTATATCTAGACTCTTCATGGCTGTTTCGTACTTAGTCTCCGCCGACATCATGATCTGGAACCTTCGTACGAGCCAAGTAATCACAAACCAAAATAGGACTATCACTCCAACTGAAATCTATAAATAATGGCTGAGAATTGTGAATCACGCTTTGCAACGCGACCGCCTCTTGACAGAGATCACTCACACCGAAAAAAACAGTTGGTCTTGAATACATAGAGTGGTCTACTGATGGATGAGGACTCATTGCCAGATAAATGGATGCACGAGGGGATTTTGGTGCCACCCCAAATACACTCACAAACATTGACACCCGTTTAGGTTCTTTTGAGGACTTTTTCTTTTTTTACTTGAAAAATGTGTCGGGATTGTTCACCAACAAAAAATGTTCCAAAAATCGAGCTTTTTGTAACAGTTTTATCGACCACCTTGAAAGGAATGAAAGCGTTGGCAGTTGTGTGATTTCACCACATGCCCGGCTTCAAGTTCCTTCTATTTGGCCCTACGCAACGAGCCCCCAAACTTGCGCTGTACTGAACAAGGGGTGAGCATGGTCGGTGATTGATTAATTTATCTGGAATTACTGAACACAGCGTAGCGGACCACCACAGTACTTGTACTGAAGGATAGGTAGGTTTGATTGCCAATGCCACCGGCCCGCCAGCATCTTCAAGATTCTCTCACATCGTCTCTCCCCAACTGGCAGACTTAGAATTGTCCTCAGGCCTCAGGGTGTGGCGACACTGATGTCGTATCCATAGTCTCCTCGACGCGGAAGATCACGGGTTTCAATGAGACTATTGTATCGCCCTTAGAAATGGCTTCCGTGAACGAGGTGGTCGAAGACCAAACTGAAGTGGTCGTATTCAGTCGAAGTTGAGACAGGAATTGCAGATAGACATACCAGTGGCGAAGACAGTACAAATAATTATAATATATAGATTCACTTCGTGAAGGCTCGCGATCAATACGGCGGCCCGGCCGTCGCAAACAGCGATGAGTTCAGCGAGGAGGAAGATCACTTAGGATTCGTCAGCCGGACTTAATCTGAAGGACTGCAAAATCCGCACGAGGAAATACAAAATTGGTGCTTGTAATCCAGAATATGTCCTGTAGCTTTGTATTAAAAGATTCTGGGTGGGCAGCTTAATTCAATACCACGCGAGCCATGGACTCACTCACGCTTTGAAGGATTGATACGTTCATCAGTTTGAATCCCCAACAAGCTTGTTTGACGCTGCTGATGGAGTCTCCACAAGAAGAGACATGACACGTAGCTTAAGCCGACGTGAGACAAAACGGAATATCACGCAAAGCAGTTCCACGTACCTATTATCAACAAGCTCCAGAACAAGGATGGCCTTCAAGATGTATGTGGGCAAGCTTGGGAGCACACTGTACTCGTTGCGAGTCTTAGCCAGTAGCTCTACCCATTTCACGTCGAATACGATGTAGAAGCCGGCCCGGGCGACCTTGAGCGTGATTGGGAACGCCAGGAGCAAAGGCAATCTTGAACGGGGGAAGACGGCAGCGATGCGTACTAACAGAATGGTCTCCGCTCCCCATGCCTTCCATAATTCTAGACAGCTATAAATTTGGTCTGCAAGCGTGTTAGCTATGCACTCGAACCATATTCAATTTTACCTTCCGTGAGGTTGAAGTCTGTAAATGGTGACAACATGTCCCGTATCTGCAGGGTCTCAGTGACATCCGACATCCAACACAGCAAAGTCTTACCGCGATGTGCGTCCCCAATGCGGAAGAGATTATTCCTATGCTCACAGACACCACATTGAGTATGAAAATTGGTCTGCGCCGCATATATGGGGTTGACAATGCCAACAATAAAAATAACAGTGGCACAAGCAATGTACCGAATATCGTCAGGATAAGGATGAAGGGGAAGGCAGGGCGTATGCCATCGACATAGGCCTCGATGATGGGGGCTACCAAGGCCGTAGGAATGGGAGATGATGATGTAGACATGACTGGACGGCATTTCGACTGGGGGTTATTATATCAGGCATGACGACCGTTCCTGGTGTGGCACCTGAGGAGGAGAAATCAGACACCGGTACAAGTACCACACTGCCAGATGATGGATCCGCATTTCGGCCAAAGACTTCCATCCTTCTCCCCCCCCACTCCAAGGCACAGTGTTTGACAAGGTCCAAAGCTTTCCTCCGTTCTCGCCAATATCGTCAATGTCTTGATCTGGCTCTCCCGGGGCGATGAAAGCCTTCGATTAGCCAACATAGCTAACACGGCAAATTTCTCTCGCTTTCTCCTTGCGGGGTACATAGAAAGCCAAATAATTCAGATCCAAATCCCCGACATTATCCGATCGGAGACAGGCACAAATACGCAAATACGACTCTGACATGGTCCTCAGAGTCAGAAGAGCGAGAGATGTCCCTGAGGTTCGTGATACAGGGACGCTGCTGGCAGTTGTTTATTTATATAATCCACCTCAAATTTTGGGGCCGACCCGGCAATCAGGGAGTTTTTGGGCCCATTCTATTCGCATAAACTGTCTTGGCCCTGTTCAAAATGTTCTACTCCGAAGACCTCCGTAAATCGTCCCGCAAGCTCAATCGCGGAGTGCATCGATCATGTTCCGTGCGATTTTTATAGCAAGAAACCCGTCTCGCCACTAATCAACCCCTGAAGCCTCCGCAACACGCTGATGTCCGCTGAGAAGCTATCTAAAACTATCATGCACATCAGTCTAATTCTGAACGGACAGCAAGGTTGATAATCGGCGAATGGCTTCTACTGATGGTCAGCTTCCATTAACACTGTCGCCTCGTGGGATCCCGTACAGGGATTATCACAAACCCGACTCAACGTGGACACTAATGCTACGCATCCCTTTGATCTTTCTCGGCCTTAGCTATGGGACTGACGTCGACGTCGATTGTGTTCAAAAATATATTGAGTGGCAATGAGAGATAGGCCAGGAAAATTTTTTCCGTCCCGCAAGAGCTGACGTTGTCTTGCACATCTCAAAACCGCCAGCTCTTGCCGGAATTGCCAGATTTGATATTTACTACATTTTAACACTTTAAAACCGTACAAGACGTGCCTTCGCTTTGCTCCGGTATGCAAGGAGATTGGCATACGCCTATGTATGTCCAATCCGTATGCTGACGAATTTGGTTCGAAAATACCTTCCATATCCGATCATAATGCGGACATTCCAGCCTAAAGTTTACCTTGTGTCCGATCCAAATGGGTCTGGAAATCGCGGGTTGGACCCGATGTTTGATCCACGTTCGGACGGAGGTTGACGACTCGATTTTTTTCCATGCATGTGTTCGAAGTTTTGCTGCTATTGTCACTCAGGCCACTTGTAGTATACTATGAACTTAGGTGTCACGTCGTTGCGCCTCGGTTACACTACGCACCACCAAAAGCGGGAGTTCACGCCGATCGCCGGTGTTTATTGCAAATCAAACATTACCGCGATGAGGGTTTGCAATGAGATTTCAGATCCTTCGCAAACCATTGCAAGGGCAACTCAATGCCGGTGAATTTGGTAAAGGTACCGCAAAAGTGGTGACAAGTTAGCAGGGCAGATACCAACCTGCTTTGATTTTTCCTGCCGGCCTTATTGATTGGCCTGTGGATAAAGTGAAGTACTCAGTCGTTTCGAATCCGTATTCCAGCGGTTCCTGCATGTAACCGATTCACGGCCGACCACCTAGCAGTAACTGAACAGTGGGAGAGAAATTAAAATCTACCATAGTGAATATATGTACAGAGGCAAAGCCTTGAATTAGGGGCTGGGCAACTGTCCAACTAGAAAAAGTTCACAAATGATGAAATAAAACTGTTTTCATCTGGAATCTGAGAAAGAATATAAGGAGGCAGTCTGCATATTTAAAAACCACATTGAATGGGCAAGCAAAGAACTGAGAGCTGAGGACAGGACAGCCGTCCTAGTCGTGGGGATAAATAAAAAAAATGCCCCAAAAAGGCAAAAAAAATGTCTGCACCTGTTGAACTGCAAACGGATATAACGACACTAGCTATAGGCAGCCAACCGAACCCCAAGGGAAAAGTATCACATGCAACGACTGGACCGGAAAAATCAGCTCAGTCGTTATCTTATCTTATTTCATATGATTTGGAAACAATCGTACACATACACTTTTTCCTCTTTCTCCCCGTTCGGACAACCACCTACTTCCTGCCCTCCTTCACATCTCCGATCTCGTAAAAGTAAGTCCCGAGTAGTTTCGTCTACGCGGAATCAGTAAAATCATTCAGGGTGGCGGTCGATGGGAGGGAATGTGAACAGGGTATGCCGACCAACCATGGAGTGGCCAGGGATGACAAAAGGGTGGAAGAAGACAAAAATGAGCAAAACTCACCCCTTCAATGAAATTGGTCTTATCCAGCTTCTCGTTCGTCAAGCTGCAAAGAACAGTCAGCGACACTGCCATAGGCGGGAGGACGACGAGCATGGGGAGAAGAAATATGATGGATCCAGATCTCAGCTAGTAGCAGCAGAGCGTTGTAGGAGATCACAATACCCTTGCGTGATGCGTGGATATGCAAGTGGCAAAGAATCGACTGCCCTCTACGAAGCTGCCGAAGTGCGATAACACTTGTGGAACCCGCAAACCGTCAGCTAAGTCGCGCGACGGGGCGCCGGATCGCAAACAGAGCCGTCATCCATCTTGCCGCTGCGGTCGAGCAGCGACTCTCCTCCTTCTACCACCCAGCCTGGGCTGCTGCTCCAGCTCCCCGCATCACCCCCCGAGGTCCCCCGAAACTCAAACCACGAAACAAGCCAACGAAACACTCACTGTGCCCCATTGTCCCCCCTTCCCATCGGCAACAGCAGCACAATTACGCCGAGCGTCTCTGCAAAGGTGAGCGTGACGGGGATCGAGCCATCCTCGCGCGTGAGGTCGGGCGTCTTCTTGTAGATGGCCTGCGCAGAGGAGAAAGAGGGGTTAGTGGGCGGTAGGGAAGGAAGAGGGAATGAGAGGAAATAAGAGAAAGGGAGGAGACACTGGTCGCATAGGTGCTCTCGACGGGCATTCGGGGAGGCTGGAAGCAGCTGCGGCAGCATCCCCGCAATGACGTAGGCTCATCGACTGTTTCTAAGGCGTTCTCAGCAGCGTCCGCACATACAGCAGCGTCCCGCCGCCGGGACCGCACCGCTACAACGCACTCGGATACCGCAGTATCCACCACCCCACGCGCGAGCCCACCGTCCGCTCCAAGAGCAAAGGGAGACTGCGAGACGCATCCCGCACCCGTCTCGCACCCGTTACGCCGCTGCTTCTCTTCGCGCGCACTGGAGCATCGTGAGCACACCTGCCCCGACATTTTGCCTCCCGCGCAGTTGTGCTCCCCGCCCGTGTCTGCTTCACCGCCCGCCCTCGCGCCAAACGTCACTCCCAGCCATCAGGCTCCCATGCCTTCCCTCGCGCTGCTCGCGCGTCCCACCCCCTTGCAAAAGCAGCAGATACGCATCCTCTCCCTCGATCTCCTTCCTCTTCCAAAAGACTCTCAAGACCCGTCCAAAAAAGGAAATCCGCGCTTCCATCAAAAACGAGCACGTAGGGAGCGAAACAAACGCGGGACGAAGTAGACGGAGGACGAAGAACGCATCAACGCCAAAAAAAAAAAAAAAACACACCTCCGTCGCCTTGATCGCCGCGGTATAGTTCCAGTGCTTCCAGTCTGCCATCCACGGCTTGCCACTGTGGAGCAACTCGACTTCCCTGTCGAAAGGAAAGATAATCAACTACGAGGCTGGGGAATAACGGGGAGGAGGAGACGAGGGAGGAGGAGATAGGGGAGCTCTTGGCGATGCATCCCCTGCGCCGCGGGCGGAAGGTGCACAGCGCGCAAGTCGAAACTGCGCCTCATGCTACCGCTGATCTTCACGCTCGGACACGACGGCGCCAATATCCGGACGCAGACATCGATGACGGAACAGAACCTGTCTCTCCAGCGATCCTCCGCACACAGCACACGCTCCCCTCCCGCTCCAGCAGGCATGCTGCGCCACGACTGCCTACCGAGACACGGATGCGTACATCTCGAGCGGACACTCCCCCTTCTTGCGCACCCAGAGACGACCCGCCTCAGACGGAAAGTAGGAGGGGAAGTAGGAGAAGATGAGCGCGCCGCATCGCGTCCCTCTGCTCTTGGTCCGACGCGACATACATCGCGCCCAGAGGCGTATCTCCTGCGGTGCAACGCCGCTTGCACGCCGAGCGCGTCGCCCGTGCGCCATAGGTATCCCTCCGCGTTGCGCGCGGAGTCGCCCCCCCTCGAAAACCACAAAACAAAGACGCAATAACGATACTCAAAACAAGAGATAAAAGAGCAAAAACACGCACATGCGAGTCTTGCTCCCGAGCTTGGCAAACTCGCTTTCGAGGTACTGGACCACGAGGGGCTCGACGGCCGCGGGGGTCTGCGGGGGGACGAGTCTGCGTGAGGGTTAGCGAACGAGTTGTGGGTAGGCGTTAAGGAGAGGGGGGAAGGGGGAAGAGAAGGAAGAGAGAGGTCGGGGAGACGGACGCGCGCTCGTCCATCCTCGCCTCAGGTGGGGCACAAGCGTAACGGGGACGGGGACGAGACGCACCGACCCCCAACGGCAACCCGCGCATCCATCCATCTACCTACGCACACGCATCCTCCCCGCTCGCCTCGCTTGCGCGCCGGCCTTGCCTTGACGCCCGCGCCGCGCCTCCGACATCCCCAGCTTCAGCTCCAGCCTCCGCGGCTTATCCCACCACGCGCGCAAACGTAGCTGCGCAAGCGCCATGCACAGTGCTCATCCAAGCAAAGCGTACGTCCTCCCACTCGATGTCGTATCCGCTCATCTCCTCGCACCCCACCCCCTTCAGCGCACCAGCCCAGCTCTAGCTCAAGGACGTCCACGTCACACGACATCTCCGCATGTCAGCCCCACAAAAGCGTACTTGCTCGTACCCTCCCGCCGACACCAGCTCTCCCCGCACCCCCAAGGCATCTCCGCCTCCTCCCCGCACCGTGCACTACGCCAGCACCAGCCTCCAGCACGTCTCCCCACAGCCTCCACATGACGCGAAAAAAGCACCGCAAAAACGATCGATCGCGCAACGCACCTAATGCTATACTTGCCTCCCACCTTTGCAGGAATCACCGTCTTCGCGCCCGGACCGGCGAACGCGCCCTCGATGCCGTGCAGGGAGAGCGAGGGGAGGCACATGCGGCCCATGAGGACTTGGGTCTGGGGCGGTGTGAGACTTTGTTTGTTGGTGGAAATGGGAAGGGGAAGGGGAGAGGAAAGAAGGGGGATGCGGGCTGGCTTCGGATCGCCAGAGAGGAAAGGAACCACACACACCTTGTCCACACTCAACGATCTTCCCCCCGCCGCGGACTCGACGTCTTTGGCGCTGTAGTCGAGTTTGTCGTAGATTGCACTAAATGAAAGAGGAGTGTGCGTCAGCTTGCGTAGAAAGCGAGGGAAGGGAAGAGAGCGCGAAGGAGACGTGGTCAGAGAAAGGGGAAGTGAGGTTGGTGTGGAGAGGGAAGAGAAGGATAGCGCAGAGGGAAGGATAGCCGCGGAGAAAACGAAGAGAAGGAAGGAACGGGGAAGACAAGAGAAGAAACCCACCGCTCCTCTACATCCGCCACACCAGCCATGTCGTCCACACCAGGGACGAGGATATTACCTGCCGAGTCGACGAGGTGGGACACTGTCATGGGCTCGTGGACTGTTTGGCCGAAAGTCCCTGTGAGTAGGATTAGTATAAGTGAAAGAAGGGATCAGGGAGGGAGACGCGCACACACCAGAGTGCAAGTCGCGCCCCGGGCCAGAGACAGTGATCTTCAAGTACACGAGACCGGGGAGGCCATATGTGAGGGCGGGAGTGCGGTTATTGAGCCAGTAGTGTACATGTAGTGTACATTGCTGTAATTATTTCAATAAGCGAAATACAAGAAAATAGGAGGGGAAACTCACAATACACATACAATACACATCCTATAACCACCCATCCTTCTCCCTCTCCACCATCTCATCCAGTCCCTCAGTCCCATTCTCCTCCATCTCCTCAAAGTAAAACACCAGATTCGCAGGCAACGGCGTCTGTGTCTCATTTCCTTGCTCTTGTCGTTTCCTATGCGTCCAAGGAAGGCTGGCGGCAAACACAAAGTGTGCCCATCCTGGCGCGTCTCGACGCCCACGGCACGCAGCTGGGCGTCCAATTCTACCTTGGGGCGGTAGGCGGGGTCGCCGGAGATGGAAGCGATGGACACGGCCTCGGACAGTCGGGCGAGGAAGGTATCGGTGTTGGCGTCGACGTACGAGAGCAGTTCGGTGGGCATGATGAGATTAGATAAGTGATGACTGCCTTTTTGGGATGAGAGAGTGATGGCGGGTTCGCACGTTGTCCTCAAAGCGCTAACTATCGGCACACGAGTAATCGAGTTTGCGAGTGGATCTGAATTTAGGTGGCCTGGTTGTAGCCTGTATTGGTGCCGAAAATTTTTGTCAGCCTGAACGCCCGCTGCAAGTGAGAATTCAAGCCGCAGAATCTGGCCTTCTCTCCCAGTTAATCCAGCCACGAGACCTTGAAAAAATGACGCTGACTTAAGAAATCGACACAGCTACTCAGGCGAGTTTTAATCCCCAAATTCAGAACGACGTTATGCCGAATTTTCTGGGTTACTTAGGTTCAGGTGTACAGCGTCAAAGACTCAAAGTTGACTCTTGCGTGGGTACTAGATAGAATGAACTTCGACCGCTTGCAGGCCAACAATTACTCACGATTCATGATTATCTTCAACGGTGCGACACTGTCTGTACTATGCGGGGTGGACGATATGTGATGTACAGACCCGATTGGGAAGGGCGGCACTCGCGCTGAAGGCTGAAGCCCGACCCATCGTACCCGGTGCGTGGCGCTGTGTCATATTTAACACCGCACAAGTGCTTTAACAGTTATCAAAATTGCATTAGAGAAAGTACTACTAGTATACAGCCGAACTCAAGAATCAAGTTGGTTGACCGATGTTAGTAGTCAACTCCCGTTCCCAATCCAGACCGAATCCCCAAAGCTCACCGGGGAAGACCTCGTTTTCTATGGATGACACCCACGGTTGCGTCGGGTGGTGATAATATTTTTGTGGCCCACTCGCGTGTACGGTCCGAGGGCGGGGGCTTATCTGCGACGAAATTAGAAATGCGGACAAGAAGATGAGCTAATGTGGACAAGAAAGATCAAGAAGAGGATATAAGGGGGGTGAAGGGGAAGGCGACGAAAATGAAAACGAAAAAAAGAACAACACAAGAAACGCACCGTTATGGGCGTTGCCCACGACGTCCACATCCTTCACTTCCTCGGTCTCCCGCCCGCGTGACCGGTTCATGAAATGATGTCCCATCCTCCCGCCCGTTCGGCCGCATCCGTTGCATGCGACAAGGTTTTGGCCCACGTACTTGTCCCCGTGCATTTTGGGGAGCGCATCAGTTCGTGGACGATCTGAATCACGGTGCTGGTCGCCAAGGAGGCTGTCCATTACCTCCTGGTCGGCGGGTAGTCTCTTCAAGAGACTTTACGGAACTTCTGGGGATTTTGCCGAACCTATTACCCGATGTACTGCACATGTCAACTGGTAAGTGCCGCCTTTGCTATAAAAAGCGGCGCATCAGATGGAATGTGCAGTATTTGAAAATAGATGTGCCGTCCGAGCTTTTAGTATATCCTCGGGAATCGGGGTTCCTTGAATTTGAAAAAGTCGAAACAACCGACAAGAGCGCTTAACGTTAATCATATTATGATCGCCGTTTTTATAGAGAGGGAGAAGGGGAGAGCAGCCGGGCATACGGCATCAGCGGAGATTAAAAAGCTTCAGATGGACAGACAGGAGGTCCCCATGTGATTCTCACGTGGACAGACGCTCTAACAAATGAAGCTCGTACCTCGCTTGTTACCCCCATGTCGTATCACACCGCCAAGTAATTCCAAGAGGTTTGTGGGTGTGCACAACGGCATACGGTGCTCCAGGAGCGAAATTGGACCTCAGAAATCCTGTAGTACGTTCAATTCGCCGCCGGTTTGTTGATACTTTAAAAATCAAAGAAAATCTGATAAATTGAGAAAAAATTATTGCCATTGAGTCAGAAAAAATGAGCATGACGTGTGACTGACGAATTGAACGCAATACTACAGCATTTACTGCGACCGGTGAAGCTCATCAATTTTGCCAACGGCCATAGCACGCAGGGCTTGCGATTTAATGGAACTGGACGGCGTTATTGCCACAGCAGTGACACCACCTTGATGATTATTTGGTGTGGATGAAATCCGGTGTATTCAGTCGATAACGGGCGATATGAATATTCGGCAGATAGATAGCATTGCACGGCATGGTCCCGCTTAGGAAAGCAGGTATGGGGAAGTATTCTTCCATGTAAAGTCCGGCTCCTTCTGATTCCTTCTCATGGCGTCTGTATCTTTGAATGAAGTTTGGGGGTATGTACCCGGGGAATCACATACGCGATCCAGAAACTCACCTCCCGGAGATTCCCGAGCTCGCAATATACCGTTCAAGAGTAGGCCCAGTGCGGCGGTGCCAGACAATCTTTGGGGGGTTGATGGCTTAGGAACATTCGAGACATTTTCGAGCTCCTACTTGGCTGTCAACATAAGCATTCGTTGTTGTCTAAGCAGGATAAAAATAACAAGCAGTCATGCAGAAGCGAATGGCAGGGTTGACGGAGAAATGTAGGGCAGGCAAGTGCTTGATGCATTTTGCTATTCGGGTTGCGACTCTAACTGCATGGGGGTGATCGCCCATGTCTCGAAAATATTAAAACCATGGGCACCTTCGTTTTACAATCTGTTTCTTCTCTTCCTTCTATGATGTCTTTCAATTCGGACACCATTCTTGGGTGCATTAATTTCCGTCAAATTTTCGCAACCCAGCCTTAATTCATTCATCTAGGGCTTTGCTTGTGGGCACCTGGGCAAGCTCGGTGAGCATTGGTTTTGGCATGTTTTTGCAAGTTTGAGACATTCATGAATGCTAGGTTCTGTACACCGTCGAAGTTATTCAGGTATGTGGGACAAAAAATTCGTGGTAGAGAGATGCTAAAATAGCTTCAGGCAGCTTACTACTACCGCCACTTCAAAGACGAAAATTGGATGTTGAAGGTTTTATCGTTCGGTCATGTAACCATGTTAGTTCTCTGATCTTGCGCGTCGCCTCGTAGCTGCTAGTATCGTCCGCCATTGTGTTTGATTCTGTTTCGATGATCGCAAACTATGCATCTGTATATCTTGTGTGTATCTGCTGCTTCCACCACATGAACGGGCTAATAGATGCCATGTACAGTACCAAATCACTCATTGGGGTGTGTATTTCCACTTGATCTAACACTGTCGTTGACCCAGTTCGCTTTTCTCAGGAGATTTAGCGTATCTGCAGAACCAGCACTGGGCAAGTCATTTCGGTCTTATTGGACGAAAGAAACAGACTCAAACGCATGCCATCGAATAGTTTGACCCGCTCTACGTCTTTACGACTGGGGTGGTGGCCGCTTTGGCCCAAAGTTTCCTGGCTGCTAGATACTGGCTCCTGTGCGCATTTATATAATTGTCTTGGGACCCACCGCCTAACTCGTTCTAGAAGCAAGAACAATTTCATCACTCTCACTTTATTCTTCTTCATCGTGGTCGCAGTAAGCTTCTATCCCTCTTGCACCCTTTTAACCCCTGATTTTACCCGTCACTGACAGGCCGGCGGCGCGTTCGCTACTGGCGCCACACTCATGATCTTCCCCCGATTTACGGATCGGAGGAAAGCCATAATCCCCGGCACGTGTGTCGTCATCTCTTTTGAGGTCTGTTTGACTTTAACTAACATGCGAAAGTAGAACCTGGCTCATCACCGGAGCCGTGACAGACATTTCCATTGCGTTGGCCCTTGCGTTGGAATTAAAGAAGGTCGAGTCCTCGTTCAAGGAGACCAGGAGGTGAGCTTTCCAGCCGGCATCACTGACCGGATCTAATTCTCGTTGGTAGTCTGGTCAATAGACTAGTGGCACAAAGCATCCAGACCGGAACCGCTGGGGCGACCATAGCGTTGGCTGTCTTGGTCGCGTAGGTTTCAGAAATGTCCGGTATTTGTCGAACTCATACGGTTGTTCGTTTAGATTTCTGGCAAACACAGAAAGCAATAGTGGGTTTCTCGGCCTTCCATTTTCCATCCCTGGCTCACATATCCCAGTCTCCACCGGCATGGCCTACTGCTTAGGTCGCGTCTATTGTATTACCATGGTTAGCACTCTAATAAAAAAATATCTGTGTTGCTGGTGTCTCACAAAAATCGAAGCTCGCGACTCTCAATAACAGGAAAATCTTAGTCTTGAATGACCACACGCTACAACTAATTTCCCATGTACCTGGTGTGTTTTTGTCTGCCAGTTTGGCGAGATCGTTGAATAGTTACTTATAAACAGACGCTAAAACAAATCTCCATTGTACCTCGTTTGTTGCCGGAAAATCTGATGATAGTCCCGCCGTCAAAATAGAGAAGACAGTGAACGATTCTGCGTCATAGTGGTGCCGTAATTAATAGGACCTGTTCGCCCCGTCATTTGCTGGTATGGACGATATAATTAGTCATGTATTTTTTGGGGTGTAGCATGTAAGTGATTCGTTGCTACTTAGTGTTTCGGAGAATGTCGCCCATTTGAACCTAAAACACCCAGCTCTCGTGTCCTGGGCTTGTGTCCAGCCATTAGGTGCAGTAATGACAAGCGAGCAAAGTATTACTTACCACTGGATTTAGGGTCCTAAGGTTACGTTCTGAGGAGCACCTTTCTTGTTTTGCGGGATTAAAATCTCACTGAGAAGCTACGTCGATTGATTTTTTAGGTCAGCGTCATCTTTTTAATGTGCGGTTCTCCGACAGATGCATGATCAATGCCGGTATGTGCTCCGCATCACGCTGCGGTATAATGCCTCATCCTCTTTCTAGTGCTTCAACTGGTGCCGCCCTCGTCAGGCCTGCTGGTCGGATGACAGATGCAGCCCGTGCCCGCGCCCTTGCAGAATTGGAGACAATGGATATTGATGACGATGGAAACGATGATGACGACCAGTAAATTATTTAGCAGTATGAAATATATGCCTTTTGAAATGCTTTCTGTGGTGTATACATGGAAATATGGAAGCTATATGGCGCAATAGAGGGTACAGAGTCCTCACTCCATAGAAATACAGATACACCCGACTAGCTATGGGTGGCTACATATACCCCTGCCCGAATACACGTTGCTACATGTGACTACAGAAACCTCGCGGTCGGCTACAGGGGCTACATAAAGGGGTACCAAGCAACATGGCTATAGGCGCTACATAGGCCATGTAGTGATCTCTTGTGGAGCATTTTTTCTTGATGACTGGTAGTATGGTTGAATTAGCTGGAAAAGGACGCCAGATTGAAGGGAATAATTCCGGTAGTGCAGCGGCAGGCAGCAGGACTTTGAGCACAAGACAGGGCTCGAACCCGAATTCAGATCCCCTCGCAAATCCACATATTAATTGTCCCCAGACTCGCCAGACTAGCGTAGTGCTTTGATTGACATTGGGGGAACCCGCCATCATATCACGTCTCTCGGATCCCAAAAGGCAATCAACGCTTGTCTGATCTCCACAGCCTGCCGATCGCATTCGACACTTATTCGCTCCGGCATGACTTGTACCATGCATTCAGACTAGCTATAGACAGCCAACCAAACCCCAAGGGAAAAGTACCACATGCAACAACTGGACCGCGATGGAAAAATCAGTTCAATCGTTATCTTATCTTATCTCATCAAATTCGCAAGCAATCGTAGACATACACTTTTTCCTCTTTCTCCCCGACCGGACGACCCAAGCCAACACTTACTTCCCGCCCTCCTTCACATCTCCAATCTCATACAAGTAAGTCCCGAGCAGCTTCGTCTGCGCGGAAATCAGTAAAATCAATCTGGGTGGCGGTCGATGGGAGGGAATGTGAACAGGGTATCCCGACCCACGATGGAGTGGTCAGGGATGACAAGTGGGAGGAAGATGACAAAAATGAGCAAAACTCACCCCTTCAATGAAATTGGTCTTATCCAGCTTCTCGTTCGTCGAGCTGCACAGAACAGTCAGTGACACTGCCATTGGCGGGAGGGAGACAACGAGCAGGGGGAGAACAAATATGAGGGATCCACATCTCAGCCAGTAGCAGCGGAGCGTCGTAGGGGATCGCAATACCCTTGCGTGATACGTGGATATGCAAGTGGCAAAGAATCGACTGCGCTCTACGAAGCTGCCGAAGTGCGATAACACTTGTGGAACCCGCAAACCGTCAGCTGAGTCGCGCGACGGGGCGCGGGATCGCAAACAGAGCCGTCATCCATGTTGCCGCTGCGGTCGAGCAGCGACTCTCCTCCTTCTACCACCCAGCCTGGGCTGCTGCTTCAGCTCCCCGCATCACCCCCCGAGGTCCCCCGAAACTCAAACCACGAAACAAGCCAACGAAACACTCACTGTGCCCCATCGTCCCCCCTTCCCATCGGCAGCAGCAGCACATTTACGCCGAGCGTCTCTGCAAAGGTGAGCGTGACGGGGATCGAGCCGCCCTCGCGCGTGAGGTCGGGCGTCTTCTTGTAGATGGCCTGCGGGGTGGGGAAAGAGGGGTTAGTGGGCGGTAGAGGAAGGAACAGGGGAATGAGAGGAAAGAAGGGAGAGGGAGGAGACACTGATCACATGGGCGCTCTTGAAGGGCAATTGGGGAGCAGCTGCGGCAACATCCCCGCAATGCAATAGCGAGACTTGGGCTCATCGACTGTTACTAAGGCGTTGTCCCGCCGGCGAGACCGCACGCCGACAACGCCTTCGGATACCGCATACCGCAGCACCCTCCACCTCGCGCGCGAGCCCACCATCCCTTCTAAGTGCAAGCTGAGACTGCCAGACGCATCCCACACCCATCACGCCGCTCCTTCTCTCCGCGTACACATTGGCTCTAAGCAGACATAGCGATCCCGGTGGCACGGCGAGCGCACCTGCCCGGACACTTTGTCTCCTCGCGCGGTGCTCGCGTACCATCCGCAGCCATATATGCTCCCCGCCCCCGCGTCTGCTTCACCGCCCGCCCTCGCTGCAAACGACACCCCAGCCATCATCTTCAGGTCCAAGCTCCCAGACTCTCCCTCGCGCTGCTCTGGCGTCCCCCCGCCCGCATCCACGCATCCTCTCCCTCGATCTCTTTCCTCTCTCGAGCTCGCCTCCACCCTTCCAAAAAAGGAAATCCGCGCCTCCATCCGCGCCTCTCCCAAAACGAGCACGCAGAGAGCAAAACAAGCGCGAGACGAAGGACGAAGAGCGCATCGACGCCAAAAAAAAAAAAAACGCACCTCCGTCGCCTTGATCGCCGCGGTATAGTTCCAGTGCTTCCAGTCTGCCATCCACGGCTTGCCGCTGTGGAGCAACTCGACTTCCCTGTCGAAAGAAAAGATAATCAGCTACGAGGCTGGGGAGTAACGGGGAGGAGAAGACGAGGGAGGAGGAAATAGGGGATCTCTTGGCGATGCATCCCCTGCCCCGCGAGCGGAAGGTGCACAGCGCGCAAGTCGAAACTGCGCCTCATGCTACCGCTGATCCCCACGCTCGGATACGACGGCGCCAATATCCGGACGCAGACATCGATGAAGGAACAGAACCTGTCTCTCCAGCGATCCTCCGCACACAGCACACGCTCCCCTCCCGGTCCCAGCAGGCATGCTGCGCCACGACTGCCTACCGAGACACGGACGCGTACATCTCGAGCGGACACTCCCCCTTCTTGCGCACCCAGAGACGACCCGCCTCAGACGGAAAGTAGGAGGGGAAGCAGGAGAAGATGAGCGCGCCGCATCGTGTCCCTCTGCTCTTCCATAGGTATCCCTCCGCGTTGCTCGCGGAGTCGCCCCCTCGAAAACCACAAAACAAAGTCCCAACAACGACACTCGAAACAAGAGATAGAAGAGGAAAAGACGCCACGCACATCCGATTCTTACTCCCCAGCTTCGCAAACTCGCTTTCGAGGTACTTGACCACGAGGGGCTCGACGGCCGCGGGGGTCTGCGGGGGGACGAGTCTGCGTGAGAGGTTAGCGAACGAGTTGTGGGAGGTGTCAAAGAAAGGGGGGAAGAGAGGGAAGAAAGAGGTCGGGAGACGGACACGCGCTCGTCGGTCCTCGCTTCAGGTGGGGCACAGGCGTAACGGGGACGGGAATGAGAACGCGTCGACCTCCAACGGCATCAAAGGCAGCCCGCGCTCGGATCCATCCGTCTACCAAGGCGGGATACCGCACGCATCCCCCCAGCTCGCCGGCCTCGCTTTGACGACAGAGACGCATACGAGTGCGTCCACACCGCCGTAAACGCGCGCCAGAAGCTCCACGCGCATCACCAGCGGCGCAGGTATGTATCGACCCGACGTGCGCTTCCTCTCCGCAATCATCGTCCGCGCACGCTGGGCGCGCCTCCGACATCCCCAGCTCCAGCTCCAGCCTCCGCGGCTTATCCCACCACGCGTGGCGCAAGCGCCCCGCAGTGCTCGCCCAAGCAAAGCGTACATCCTCCCACTCGATGACGCATCCGCTGATCTCCTCGCACCCACACTCACGAGCACCCCGCCCGCTTCAGCGCACCAGCCCAGCCCCAGCTCCATCTCAAAGACGTCCACACGACACGACACCTCCGCATGCTCAGCCCCACAAACGCGTACTCGCTCGTACCCTCCCGCCGGCACGAGCTCTCCCCGCACCCCCAAGGCATCTCCGCATCGTGCACTACGCCAGCACGCCTCCACGGCGCTCTCCTCCCCCCACATGACGCGAAAAAAGCACCGCAAAAAACCGATCGCGGAACACACCTAATGCTAAACTTGCCCCCCACCTTTGCAGGGATGACCGTCTTCGCGCCCGGTCCGGCAAACGCGCCCTCGATACCGTGCAGGGAGAGCGAGGGGTGGCGCATGCGGCCCATGAGGACTTGGGTCTGCGGCGGTGTGAGCGTTTGTTTGTTAGGATAGAGGAAAGAAGGGGGGAGGCAGGCAAGCGAGAGGGGAGAGAGGGAAGGAAGGAAGGACACACACCTTGTCCGCACTCAATGCGATCTTGCCCCCTGCGGCGGACTCGACGTCTTGGACGGAGTAGTCGAGTTTGTCGTAGATCGCGCTAGATAAAAAGGGAGGGGGGTCAGCTTGGCTCGGAAAAGGAAGACGAAACGGGAAAGAAAGAAATGATGACAACGCAGACGCGCAGAGATCGAGAAGATGACGATAGGACGGTGCGTGGCGACATGCACGAAGATGTGGAGGAGAAGAATAGAGAAGGAAAGGGTAGGAGTACGAGAGGGAGCACGCACCGTTCCTCCGCATCAGCCACGCTAACCATATCATCGACACCAGGGACGAGAATATTCCCGGCCGAGTCGACGAGGCGGGACATGAGAGAGATGAGGTCTGTCATGGGTTCGTGGACTGTGCGGCCGAATACGCCTGTTGATTAGGATTAGTGTAAGTAAAAGAAGGGTTTAGTAAGGGAGACGCAGCGTACCAGAGTGCAAGTCGCGCCCGGGGCCAGACACAGTAATCTTGAAGTACACGAGGCCACGGAGGCCGTATGTGAGGGCCGGAGTGCGGTCGTTGAGCCAGTAGTTGTCGCTCTATCCAGTAATTCAGTAAACATAGATGAAAATGAAGAGCGGAAACGACCCACAATACACATACAATCCACATCCTTGAACCACCCATCCTTCTCCTTCTCCACCAACTCATCCAGCCCCTCACTCCCATTCTCCTCCATTCCCTCAAAGCAAAACACCAGATTCACCGGCAAAGGCGTCTGCGTCTCGTGGTGCCACTGCAGCACTCCCAGCCACCCCAGCACCGGGCCCTTGTCGTCCGTGCTCCCTCTCCCAACCAATCGCCCGTCCTTCTCCTCGACGAGCACGAACGGCTCGGTGTCCCACCCGTCGCTCTTGGACGCGGGCTGCACGTCGAAATGCCCGTAGATCAGGACAGTCTTCTTGCTCTTGTCGTTTCCAATGCGTCCTAGGATGGCAGGCGGCAAGGGCAGAGTGTGCCCGTCCATGACATGCGTGCCCAGGTCGGCCTGGCGCGTCTCGACGCCGACGGCGCGCAGCTGTGCGTTCAGCCAATCCGACATCTCGAGCACCTTGGGGCGGTAGGCGGGATCGCCAGAGATAGAGGCGATGGACACGGCCTCGGACAGGCGCGCAATAAAGGCATCGGTGTTGGCGTCGATGTACGAGAGCAGTTCGGCGGGTGCGGGCATAGTGGTCGTAAAGATCAGATAAGCGTTGACTGCCTTTTTGGGATCCGAGAGAAGTGATGTGATGGCATGACAGGTTCGCACGGTGTCAGTCAAAGCGGTAAATCTCCCTCAACGGCACACGATCATGCACAACGAGAAGAGCTTTCTTGTCGATTTAATTGGCGACCGGTTTCCAGCAAGCCCTTGCGCTTCTTGGCTCAGGTTGTGAAAAGGACAGGCGATCATTCATACTGATCCCATGCCATCAGATTCACGTAGTACTCTGAAAGGATCTCTTACTGCAGGAAGGATACAGATTTACTTACATTCCCCATATGCAGTCTAGCCTGGCTGCTCATTCATCTTGTTGACAATTTTTTCAACCCAATTCAAAATTAATTCGTTAGTTAAAAACAAAGAAATTCCCCCATCAACCGGTCGCTCATCGTGCTCCCGATATCCAAACCAGTATGGTATAGTATAGTATAGTACCTTGAATTCGGCATCTTCAAGTCCGACTGAATTATCGTGGACTCGGAGGCTACGTCTCGAGACCGCGCTTTACCTCGTTATAGAACTGCCTAAAACTCCCGTTTGTACTTCTCAAAGTCGAAATCCAGGACATCATCTTTTTTTATATAAACTCATACACCCTACCTTACAAAACTGAGAACCTCCAAGTGATTCTTATTTGATATGTTCGACCGGCCCCACTTACCGGTATCTCGGGCATCCTTCAAAATACCATGACACATGTCCACCAGTGTTTCCATTACCTCTTGGCTGTGTTTTCTTTTTCCTTTGTTCAATTTAGGGGATAGCGTAAACACGTCCAACTGAAAGAGGCAGTGAATATTAATAGAACGGACAAGGTGTGCCTGGCAATGGCACTGGCTACGCTTCGCGCCGGCGGTGAATACATAGATTTCCCACTGATAGAAAACAAGTTTGAAATTAGAGTCGAAATTAATTTTTTCTAGTAATAACAGGGCTATGACGACAATCCATTGACAATCTATGGACCGGTGTGACGGAATTTCATGTGGTTTCTTGGCTTATACTCCAGGACTCCGAGTGCGCGGATAAATTCCACGATTCCCAAATGTAGTGAGCGGAAAATGGGAACACCAAATGAACCTCTGTGAAACTGAGGGCTTCAAGCTGAGGTGAGTCAGTATCGCGCAATGCGATCCGCACAAGCTGCGCCCGGCGCTCCAAGGAGTGATATCCATTATCGAACTTATGAATATTGGATGATGAACCAATGTTTTCTACCGGTGGAAAGCAGTGAAAGTAACAGTGCGATTGAACATGAAAGTAAATGCAATGACTTGAGGCAAGAAGCTGACGCAACGCACAGCGAGAGAACACATAAGTTTAAAACGATCCTGATCGCAAGTTCGACGTGGGATTCAAGTTGAGCATTGGATGGCCAGGTTCTTGGGCGAACATAGCCAGAGTATCGGTTGTCGAAGAATCTCTTGAAAAAGAGGAGCACACTTCAGCCTGAAGCAGTTTCAGAGCAGATGACGGCAGCGTTGCTTCGAAAAGCTTTCGCAGATAGGGGGGGCGGGGCGTGGTCTTTTATGTGTGGCCGCTAGACCGAAAGGTCCGAAAGCTGTCGCTTTACCCGATATCCCTGTCTTGCTCAAAAGTCCCAATTTGACCTTAATTCTACAGCTTGTCGGGTTGAGTGGGAATAACTGGAGACATCTGGCAAGCACTGCATTCCGTGGGGTCGTAGGCAGAGGGTCTTCCTACCCCTGTAGGCCGAGGTAGACCGACCTCGGGGTAAATCCTCCATGTCACCGTGGCCCGAGCTCTGTTTCTGGTCCAACACTCATTACAAAACGCTCTTGCTTCGCGGTGCGACCACTGAAGGTGGGATTGTGGTTATATTTAGTGACACAGCCCTTGTGCTGGGTCTGAATTGTTTAATATGTTGTATTATATGAGGCGCAGTGGCCTCGATGTCTGGAATGTAGGGCTCGTATAATACATTATATACCAACGTCACCGGCCCGAAATTTTGGTGTATTTAATGTATAATACCTGTATTTAGCGCTGTATTTGATGTATTTGATGTATTTAATGTATTTAATACACCTGCCAGTCCGATGCGTGTTAATAGCCGACGGATCTGACTTCCGAGTCGCTCTGACCGTGCACCAATTATTCTGCCTCAGAATTTCCCCACCAAGCTGTGAAGCGTCCTGAGCCATGACCATTATCGGATATCCTCTGAGGGTTTGGGGTATTAAATACACATTAAATACACAGCCCCTGGCGGCCTTCAGATATTTAATGTTTTATACTCTGTATTATACCGCTTGTATGATACGATCATTTTATACAGCCTTTC
Organism: Mycena capillaripes; assembly: GCA_029204075.1. Lineage (NCBI taxonomy): Eukaryota > Fungi > Basidiomycota > Agaricomycetes > Agaricales > Mycenaceae > Mycena > Mycena capillaripes. The sequence goes on from JARHKZ010000021.1 coordinate 1,570,828, forward strand.
AGACCCAGCACTAGCCCTAGCCCTACAGCTGTCAATTCTCGGCACACTCACGGTCAACTTACGGCAATCGAGACGGCATATACTGTACCATTTCGATCGAAGGTTCAGGTGCCGGGTGCCAGAGTGCTGTGAACTGAACAATTTTGCCGTAGGTGACGGTGACGGAACAATGTTGCATCCTGAAAAGGCTAAAAAACAGCGAAAAATTCTGGTCCGGCATCGGCCGGTCGTCCATATATGGGAATTCTACGTGATTGCCGAGAAACGAACATCATGTTCAGCGAACGATTGAGGTGCCGGTTACATGAACCTTCGGTCGAAATGGTACAGTATATCGATGCCAGCACTAGCTGCATATTCACATCCCGGCCTCTGCCTGCATCATAAAGAGAGCAGAAGAGAACCTTAGAGCATAAAATTTCACTCAACTGAGTTCCCAGGTCCAAGGGGAAGTCCAGTGGAAGTCCTGGGGTAATGGCAAAGTGATCAATTAATAAAATATTGGCTACGTGGGAACACAGCAACGTGTGACGCAAGTCAATATTGGACGTAGCAACGTGTGAAGCGCAGCAACACGCCGCACGGAGCCGCACGGTGACCAAGGTAAGGAGGCCTGGGTAGACCCACATAGGCAGAGTGTAGGCACAGCTAGGCACAGATTTGCTAATTTTTGGTAGGTAGACTGAGACAGATGTAGGCCCAGCTGGACAGACCTTGCCTACAGGGTCGCGGAATACAGTGAAGATGGACTTTGATGCAGCGCATGGGCCGCCCTACTCCAAGATCCGAAAATTATTCAATCTTCATCAGATCCGAATGTCAACTGCGCAAAAGTCCCGAACCTCAACCGAATCTGGTCTGATTTCACCGCTCACATTGGGGCTAGCGAACTGTGGCAAATAGCTGCACAGCAGTCAGGCTGTGCAAAACCTAAGAATAGGTGATGATCAAAAAACAGGACTTCCTCTCCTCGCTCGCTCGCTGCACCGTTCTCTCCACTTCCGCCTTCCATGCACCCATTTACCCGCCAGCCGACCCTCGACAGTGTACATAGCTGGTGGTCGGACAGGAACCCGGTGGGTCCCAACATCAACCTACATGCAGCCGCGAAGCCTTTGATGAGGTTCATGTATCATCGTGACGCATCGGCCTTCATCAGAAAGAATCGTGGGACTCCGCTTTCAAAAGCGACCATGGAAATTTACGCCAGCTATTTAGGGTATGGTGTTTTACTTGTATCCTCAAACCCTTCGGCTGACTGATCTTCTAGTTACAAATATGTATCGTCTTCCACGAAGAGCGCAATTCTCATGGATCTGCAGACGCGAGTCAAAGACGCGGACGAGGCACGTGCTGTGGTGGATTTCCTTGTGTTGCATTTCATCGGAGAATTGGTTGGCTCAGTGGACGCAGAGGTTTGCAGACAGACATGCGCAATGCTGGAGGGGCTGGCGCGCCACGAAACCACAGTACCGGTCGTCTTGAGTGTGAACCCTTGCCAACCGCTTGTATCCCTCTTACGGCGAGCCTCAATCATGTGTTCTTGAACCAGCTGTTAATTTTTATTTAGGAGCGGGAATCTCGCAGTTTTCGAGAGTACGATACAGGCATTATATCGGATTACCACATGGCCAGAAGGCGCGCAGGCCGCCGTGGGTGCCAATGTGTTGGAATGTATGGCTGAACTGTTCTCATCACCGAACATCTCATTCAGGGGATGGCCACGGAAGATCCTGCAACAGCTGGCACTCCACAGAACCACCATCAGCCCAGCCTTAGAACAGCTGGTATCCGTCGTGCGGTCGGTCTCAATTATGTGTTCTTGCCCTAGTTGTTGATTTAATTTAGCGGTGGTAATCCCATAGTTATCGAGAGTGCAGCAGAGACACTGTACTTGATCACCGCATTGCCAAAACGCATGCAGGCCGCCGTGGATGCGAATGCATTGAGCTGCGTGGCAGAACTGCTCTCATCACCGAACGCCTCGGTACAAAGATGGCTACGGGCAATACTGGAACAGCTGGCACGCAACAAAATCACAGTGAGCCCAGTCGCAGCACAGCTGGTGTCCCTCGTGCGGTGAGTCTCAATTATGTGTTCTTGAGCCAGCTGTTGATTTCATTTAGTGGCGCAAATCCCACAGTGATTGAAAGTGCAGCAGAGACACTGTACTTGATCACCACATTGCCAGAAGGCGTGCAGGCCGCCATGGATGCGAATGTGTTAAACTGTGTGGCAGATCTGCTCTCATCACCAAACGAGTCAGTGCGGCAATGGACATGTAAGATGCTGAGAATACTGGAGCGCCATGAAACCACAACGAGCCCGACTGTGGAACACCTGGTATCCCTCTTGCGGTGAGTCTCAATGGTGTGCTCTTGAGCCAGCTGTTGATTTGATGTAGCGGCAGAAATCCTACAGTTAGCGAGAGTGCGGCAGCGACACTGTACTGGATCGTCAGATCGCCCAAAGGCGCGCAGGCTGCCGTGAACGCGAATGTGTTAGAATGGATGGCAGAACTGCTCTCATCACCGAATGCCTCGGTACGAGGATGGCCACGGGAAATACTGCGAGAGTTGGCGCGCCACAAAACCACAGTAAGCCCAGCCGCGGCACAGCTGGTATCCCTTGTGCGGTAAGTTTCAATTATGAGTTCTCGACCCAGTTGTTGATTTAATTTAGCGGCAGGAATCCCAAAGTTATCGAGAGTGCAGCAGAGACACTATGCTTGATCACCAGATCGCCAGAAGGCGCGCAGGCGGCCGTGGATGCGAATGTGTTGAGCTGCATGGCAGAACTGCTCGCATTACCGAACGCCTCGGTACAAAAATGGCCACAGGAAATACTGCGACAGCTGGCGTGCCACAAAACAGTGAGCCCAGCCGCAACACACCTGGTATACTCTTGCGGCGAGTCTCGATTATGTGCTCTTGAGCCAGTTGTTGATTTGATTTAGTGGCAGAAATCCCACAGTGATCGAGAGTGCGTCAGAGACACTGTACTTGATGGCCAAATCACCCCAAGGCGCACAAGCTGCCGTAGATGCCGATGTTTTAGAATGCGTGGCTGAACTGTTCTCATCATCGAATGCGTTGGTACGGGATCGGACATGTAAGATGCTGGGGCAGCTAGTGCGCCACAAAAACACTGTAAGCCTAGCGATCGGACAACTGATATCCCTCTTGTGGTGAGTCTCAATTATGTGCTCTTGACCCAGCTTTTGATTGGATTTGGCGGCGGAAATCCCACAGTGATTGAGAGTGCAGCAGAGACATTGTACTGGATCGCCATATCGCCTGAAGGCGCACAGGCTGCCGTCGATGCAAATGTGTTGGAATGCATAGCCGAACTGCTCTCATCACCGAACGCCTCGGTTCGGCAATGGACGCGTGACATACTGGGAGTACTGGCGCGCCATGAAATCACAATGAGCCCGGTCGTGGAACAGGTGGTATCCCTCTTGCGGTGGGTCTCAATGGTGTGCTCTTGACACAGCTGTTGATTTGATGTAGTGGCGGAAATCCCACAGTTAACGAGAGTGCGGCAGTGATACTGTACTGGATCGCCACATCGGCCGAAGGCGCACAGGCTGCCGTGAACGCGAATGTGCTAGAATATGTGGCCAAACTGTTCTCATCACCAAATGCTTCGGTACGGCGATGGTCATGTAAGATGCTAGGACAGCTGGTGTGCCACAAAAGCACTGTACCAGCGGTCTTGAGTGCGAACCCCTGCCAATCGCTTGTGTCTCTCTTGCAGAGTCCCAATCATGTGTTCTTGAACCAGATGTTGATTCCTCATAGCGGTGGGAATCTCACAGTTAGCGAGAGTGCGGCAGCGACACTGTACCGGATCGTCACATCGCCCGAAGGTGCGCAGGCTGCGGTGGACGCAAATGTGTTGGAGTGCATGGTCGAGCTGCTTTCATCATCGAAAGCCTCGGTACGGCAATGGTCATGTAAGATACTGGGACAGCTGGTGTGCCACAAAACACTGTACCGGCGGTCTTGAGTGCGAACCCCTGCCAATCACTTGTGTCTCTCTTGCAGTGAGTCCCAATTATGTGTTCTTGAACCAGATGTTGATTCCTCATAGCGGTGGGAATCTCACAGTCAGCGAGAGTGCGACAGCAACACTATACTGGATCGCCACATCAGCCGAAGGCGCGCAGGCTGCCGTGGACGCGAATGTGTTGGAATGCATGGCCAAACTGCTTTTATCACGGAAAGCCTCGGTACAGCGATGGTCATGTAAAATGCTGGGACAGCTGGTGTGCCACAAAAACACTGTACCGGCGGTCTTGAGTGCGAGCCCCTGTCAACCGCTTGTATCCCTCTTGCAGTGAGTCCCAATTATGTATTTTTGAATCAGCTGTTGATTTTTTTAAGCGGTGGGAATCTCACAGTTATCGAAAGTGCGGCAGAGACAGTGTCACTGCGTTCAGACCCCCCCGTAGGCACAGGTCCGCCTACGTTCGCCGATCTCTGCCGAGGCATGTCTACCCCAGCCGACCTCTGCCGACCTTGGCCTATCACCTCGGCCTATGCGAGGTCGGTCCACGTTCGCCGATCCCGGCCTACGGTGGTGTGCCTATTGTGGCCGACCTTGGTCTAGCTATGTCCAGGTTGTTGACGGTCGAAGTTACGTCCCAGATTCGCCCCAGTTGTAGTGTGGTTACTGAGGTCTACGACTGAGAACGCGGGCAGCCGTCGGGCAACCGTTGGGATGATGGGCGGGGTTAGCTAAGTATTACGGCGTGCGCGTGACTTCTGACAGTTATTTGAAGCCATTGATAAACCCTGATAAGCCAGTAAGGGTGTTAAAGACTGACGAAGAGTCAAGACTCATGTTTGAGATTTAAAAAGGTACGGTTTCTTGAGATTGCATTACTAGGCACATCAGTCGAGGCAGTGGTCCTACCTGTGCCTATCCAGGTAGGAGCACGTAGACCACCCTGGGCAAAGATCGACAGACGCATAGGCAGACATAGGCGCACTGGTCGGCCTACACATCTGCCTATGGGGATCCGGCAGACCTGTGCCTACGGGGGGGTCTGAATGCAGTGTGTACTGTATCGCCAAATCGTCCAAAGGCGCGCAAGCCGCCGTGGATGCCAATGTGCTGGAATGCATGGCCGAACTGCTTTCATCACCGATAGCCTCGGTCCGGGAATGGACACGTTACATACTGGGAGAGCTGGCATGCCATAAAACCACAACGAGCCTGGCCGTGGAACAGCTGGCATCTCTCTTGCGGTGAGGCTGAATTATGTATTCTTGACCCAGGTATTGACTTGATTCAGCGGCAGCAATCCCACAATTATCGAGAGTGTGGCACAGGTATTATATCAGGTTTACAAATCACCGGAAACCGCACAGGCTGCCGTGGACGCCAAAGTGTTAGAATGCATGACACAACCGCTTGTATCCCTCTTGCGGCGAGTCTCAATTACCCATTTGCATCTGCACGGTCCTCATTGTTAATTAGCGACGAAGCTGCTGCTGAAAATGCGATATACGTTCTATATCAGATCAGCCGAGTTCCGGATGGTGCGCAGGCCGTATTCGACGCCAAGGTCCTGGACTCGATTGCGGAATGTCTTCAATCTCCCAGTCTAGATGTCCAGGAAGGAGCTTGTCAGCTCATCGGCAACCTGGCAATCCACGAGTCTATCGCGTCCGCCATAATAGAAGTGAACCTAGCCGGGCGCCTCGTTTATCTCCTGCAGTACGTTGTGTTTGTTCTTGGGCACAGAACTCAACAACACCCATTCTCGTCCAGTAGGGGATACGCACCCAACGAGGTCGTAAAAAAGGACTGGGAACTTTTGGACACCCGTTTACGGCGAGTTCCCTTTCTTTCTGTTCTTTCTATCTTCAGCTCACGGAAATCTGGATCTCGTCTTGATGTTGAACCAGTCGGCGGCATGAGGACGTCATCTCACAGGCAATGTACGCACTTTCCCGCATAGCCCGATGGGTCGATACCGCGGACGCTATTGTCGAAGCGAAGGCGCTCGATCACATTCTGGTATTGTTGCGGGAAGTGCTCGAATCGTATCCAGGAAATACGCGGAGATGGGCCTGCGATCTCATTGAAAACTTGGCGCAGCACGAGTCCACTGCGCTGGCGCTTCTGAAAATCGATCTCTGCGGACAACTCATCGCTCTGCTACAGTGAGTAGTTCAATACAGCTGCACGCATCGTTGATCAAAGGAGACAGGGACTCTGACACTGATTCCGCCACTCGTACCAGCGCAGGCCACGCACTCGCTAGAATCAGCGAGCGGTCGGAGGGCGTTGCGGCCATGGTGGACAGCGGGGTCGTGCAGGCTCCGCGAGAAATAAACGAAAACAAGCCACCAGAAATCCGCACAATTCGAGCCAATATTGCTCGCGTCAACAATGTGAAGGCGGATTGATTTATCTGTTAGGTTCTATTCGTGTACTACGAAGAGCGGATTACGGAGAAACAGAATCGACGGGTCACGGATTCAGATGATGCGAAATCAGTGTTACAAATTGAGGTTGAGGTGGTACACCCCCAAAATGAATGTTGCAGCCAGACAAACGAGCCAAGATCAGGTGCGGTGGATAACCTGGCCGATAAACAAGGGAAAGCCGGAGACGGTGACGTACTCGCGAACGGTTGGTCGCGTTGAGTGCAAAGCGCGGGCAGACACCTCCAAAAATAAAGTTTGAACGTCAGTTGTAAGTTCACAGTAACCCACGGGCATGTGATCGTAGTCTCAAGCACTCCCCTAACACAAGAATATCATAGAACACCTACACCGGGCGGGGGGCTGAAAAGTAAATGTCCAGTGGTGAGACGGAGCTCGCTGCGGCTGCCTCGATTCGGACCCTTCGACGCTCAATTAATCGCGATTAAGCGACACGGAGCTTAGAACGTTCAAACCCAGACTCGAGAGGATCCGATAATTCTCTATGCGATAGCACGCGCTCGTCTCGCGCGCGCGCCGGCCTTCGCACACCACTGTTTCACATCGCCATAAACGCGGGCTCGACAGTCGTCTTACGATACGATACCTCCGCGCGCATCACCAGCGGAGCGAGTATCGAGACGACGTGCGTGCGCGTCCCCCCGCAATATATCGTCGCCCGTTCGCCATCGTCATCCCCTTGGCGTGCATCCAACATCCCCAGCTCCAGCACATCTGCGGCTTATCCCACGCACGCAACCGCCTGCCGCTGCATGCGCACCGTCCCTTCCACATAATCCAAACCCAAAAATGCAGGAAAGGGTGTATAAGAGAAGCTCGCCACCGCCTCCGTCGCACTCCAAATAATAAACCCGCCTCCGGTCACCGCGCGCGCTTGCGTCTTATGCTCACTTCACTTCCCGCCTGCAAACATGGTCCCCTCACCGCCGTTTTTCCTTCTCTACCGCCATGCTGCGCCTCCTCGGGATCGATGTCCTGGCGCTGAAGGAATTTCGGTCATTGCCCTAGAGTAAATAGGACAGCAGGTTACAAACGGATGAGGATGGTACAATAAACTATCTGCTTTTATACTACAAAACCTGCTGAGTAATGTTTCTCGGGCGCATCAGTCAGCCCGAGTGCTTACTGACCCCTGTTCCCACGGTTGGCCGAGCTCCGATGCTCGCTCAGCCACCCGGGATTCCAACAGGCGCGCCTCTCGTCGCTCTCCCCTACACCTCTCCGCGCACCAGACTCCTCGGCTCCCCGTTTGACCCCGCGAGTCCAGACTGCCACCACAAAAAATAGAGAGTTTGCGCAGAGCCACCAGTCTAACTGGTGGCTGCTCTCTTCGGTGTGTAGTACAGTCATTCAGCTCGAGCTAGCCACCATGCAATCCTCTCCACAGGGGCTATATATGGTGGCTAGAAGACCCCGAGAGATGTGCTGGCTGCAGAGGAAAAATAGCCACCAGTTGATCTGGTGGGTCTGCGCAAACTCTCTATTGACGCCGTGGTGTACCAATAGCATCGCAAGATCCAGCACCCCCAGCCACCCCAGCACCGGGCCCTTATCGTCCGTGCTCCCCCTCCCCACCAACCGCCCATCCTTCTCCTCGACGAGCACGAACGGTTCGGTGTCCCACCCGTCGCTCTTGGACGCGGGCTGGACGTCGAAATGCCCGTAGATCAGGACAGTCTTCTTGCTCTTGTCGTTTCCGATGCGTCCTACGATGGCGGGGGGCAAAGGCAGAGTATGCCCATCCATGACATGCGTGCCCAGGTCGGCCTGGCGCGTCTCGACGCCGACGGCACGCAGCTGGGCGTTCAGCCAATCCGACATCTCGAGCACCTTGGGGCGGTAGGCGGGATCGCCCGAGATGGAGGCGATGGAGACGGCCTCAGACAGGCGGGCGATGAAGGCATCGGTGTTGGCGTCGATGTACGAGAGCAGTTCGGCGGGCGCGGGCATTCTTGTGCTGGTAGAGATCAGATAAGACAGCGGCTGCCTGTTTGGGATCCGAGAGAAGTGATGTGATGGCATGACAGGTTCGCACGGTGTCAAAGCACTCCATAGTGTTTCTCTTGGCGTTCTTCCTCACCTGAATTTCAGCTAGAAAGAGGTACAACCTCCAAGTCAAATTCACATTTACTCGCACTGTGACTGTTATGCCTCGCCCTTGGAAAGATGACACTGAAATACAAATTTCTTTGAAGGAGCTTCTCAGTGGGGTTTTGATCCCGAAAAATAAGCCAGGCGCTCCTCAGAATGTAGGGCTAGACTTAAGTTATTAGCTCAGGTGTACAGCGTCGAAGACTCAAATGTGTGGGTAGACTTCGACCGCCTGGACGGCTACTCTTGGCATACGACTCGGAGCCCCTCATTAACATGATTGATGGTCTGTGATTCCAATAACTCTAAATCGTATGCCAATCCCTGCGACGAGAGATTCTGTCCAGTCATTCTCTTCTTCGGAGATTTAACTCTCAGACCTGAGCTCCCGGCGGCTGAATTTAATTTAATTTACAGTGATCGACGATCCTTTTTCTTTCCAGCCAGCCCTTGCGTTTCTGGCTCGTCATCCATACCGATCCCATGCCACTAATCCCACCGTAGTACCCATCGCTGCAGCACACAGCTTTACAGACCCTATATGATTATTCTGTACCTACCTCATCTGTTTGTAACCTACCTTGTCTCGGCTTCTGTGTCCTCAGGAAGTCACACAAGATGAAAACCCCAAATTCCTTCAGTGGCAGCTAATGCAAACATGCACGAGGGAGGATAACGCCACACGAGATGAATTGATATGTAACGGGGTGTCGGAACGGGATGTCGGGACCCGGAACGTGAGGAGTCTACGAGTATTGTTTGGAATCTTCAATCATATTGGGCGCTTCCTTGAATCTCTTGAGGCGTCTATCTTGAGGATGTATCTTGACTTGAGCCAGCAAAGCACAAAGAGTCAAGCCAGAGGGTATTGAGCCTCCAGGGTAAAGTCTTGAGGATCTGAGAACGGTAGCTTTGACCCTGATGAGAGGCTGGAAAGGGAGTGGAGAGTGAGGGGAAAGCGAGACGATGGAAGCAAGAGGCAAGAGCAACCTGTCAAATCGCGCCATCGAGCAACCATCACTGAGGGGGCGGAGTTTGAAAGACTTGTCCGATTTTGCTGGAATGACCCCAATGCCATTACCCTCGGCAATCTCCCTCGCTGAACGCTCTCGCCTATTTCGTGACTCCGGTACATCCCAGTAGGCTTGTTGAAACATAAGGAATTCTATCTCATTAGGAAATTTCTGCCAAAGATTCGCGCTGTTACCGCCAAGACAAAGATGCCCAAAGACTGTAACTCAAAGACGAAAGACACCGGTTCCCAAGACAAAGATTCAGAAAGAAGGTTTCCAAAGACAAAGAAGCCAAAGCAAAATGTGTTGTTTTACTGATGGACGGGACGTGGTTTTTTATGTGTACCGAAAGGTCCGAAAGCTGTCACTTTACCTGATATACTGTCTTGTTCAAAAGTCCCAATTTGGCCTTGACTATACAGCTTTGTGTCGGGTTGAGGGGGAATAACTGGAGATATCTGGCAAGATGGACTTGGATGCAGGGCCGCCCTACTCCAAGATCCATTACTCAATCTTCATCAGATCGGATTGTCAACTGCACAAAAGTCCCGAATCTAAACCAAACTTTCCGATCTGATTTCAGGAATCCGGCATCGGGGCTACTTAGCGAACTGTGGCAATAGCTGTACAGCAGTCAGGCTGTGCAAAACCTATAAAAATAGGTGATCGATCGAAAACGAGACTTCCGTTTTCCGTTCTCTGCCGTTCTCCACTTCCGCCTTCCATGCACCCATATACCCGCCAGCCGACCCTCGACAGCGTACATAGCTGGTGGTCGGACAGGAACCCGGTGGGTCCGAACATCAACCTACATGCAGCCGCGAAGCCTTTGATGAGGTTCATGTATCATCGTGACGCATCGGCCTTCATCAGAAAGAATCGTGGGACCCCGCTTTCAAAAGAGACTATGGAAATTTACTCGAGCTATTTGGGGTATGGTGTTTTACTGTTCCCCTCAAATCTTTTAGCTGACTGATTCTCTAGTTACAAATATGTATCGTCTTCCACGAAGAGCGCAATTTTAGGGCTTGAAACCGTAACCGTAATTATACGGGTATACGGGCGGTTCAATACGGTGCGGGACCCGTACCGTAACGGTGCTCGCCGGCAAAATTTACTGGACGGGTGACGGTACGGGTGAGCACCGTAATACGGGTGAGCACTATTGAAATCATTTTGGGCAACATTTGTTGCTTGCTGGTGGTTCCTTGAGGTAACTGGAGATGAAACAGGGTATTTGCATGCCCTCAGAAAACTTACCAGCTCCATGAAGGCTGATACACCAGGCAGTGAGACATGAGACGGCCGTTACTGGACGGTTCAATACGGGGCGGTACCCGTACCGTATGGGTCTGTGCCGCACTCTGATACGGTACGGGTACCAGCCGTCTGTGTCAGATAAACGGCCGTACGCGGTACGGCCGTCTACCGTATACTGTACGGTTTCATGCCCTACGCAATTTTGATGGATCTTCAGACGCGAGCCAAAGACGCGGACGGGGCGCGCGCTGTGGTGGATTCCCTTGTATTTCATTTCATCGGGGAATTGGTTGGCTCGGTGGACGCAGAGGTTTGCAGACGGACATGCGGGATGCTGAGGGAGATGGCGCGCCACGGAACCACAGCAAGGGCGGTCGTGGGACAGCTGGTATCCCTCTTGCGGTGAGCCTCAGTTATGTGTTCTTGACCCAGGCCTTGATTTAATTTAGCGGTGGTAATCCCAAAGTTATTGAAAGTGCAGCGGAGACACTATGCTCGATCACCACATCGCCAGAAGGCGCGCAGGCTGCCGTGGATATGGATGTGTTGAACTGCGTGGCAGAACTGCTCTCATCACCAAACGATTCAGTGCGGCGATGGACATGTAGCATGCTGGGATGGCTGGCGTACCACAAAAGCACTGTACCGGCAGTCTTGAGTGCAAACCCATGCCAACCGCTTGTATCTCTCTTGCAGTGAGTCCCAATCATGTACTTTTGAACTAGCTGTTGATTTTTTATAGCGGCGGAAATCCCACAGTGATCGAGAGTGTAGCAAAGACATTGTACTGGATCGCCGTATCGCCCGAAGGCGCACAGGCTGCCGTAGATGCGAATGTGCTGGAATGCATGGCTGAACTGCTCTCATCACCGAATGCCTCGGTTCGGCAATGGACACGTTACATGCTGGGAGAGCTGGCATGCCATATAACCACGACGAGCCTGGCCATGGAACAGCTGGTATCCCTCTTGCAGTGAATCTGAATCATGTATTCTTGACCCAGGTATTTACTTAATTTAGGGGCGGCAATCCCACAGTTATCAAGAATGTGGCACAGGTATTATATCAGGTTTACAAATTCCCCGATACCGCACAGGCTGCCGTGAACGCCAAAGTGTTGGCATGCATGGTACAACCGCTTGTATCTCTCTTGCGGTGAGTCTCAAATATCCATTCGCATCTGCATGGTCCTCATTGTTAATTAGCGACGAAGCTGCTGCTGAAAACGCGATATATGTTCTATATCAGATCAGCCGAGTTCCGGACGGTGCGCAGGCCGTATTCAACGCCAAGCTCCTGGGCACAATTGCGGAATGTCTTCAATCTCCCAGTCCACGGGTCCAGGAGCGAGCTTGTCAGGTCATCGGCAACCTGGCGACCCACGCGTCTATCGCGTCCGCCATAATAGAGGTGAACCTAGCCGAGCGCCTCGTTTACCTCCTGCAGTACGTTGTGTTTATTGTTCTTGGGCGCGGGATTCAATGACACCCATTATCGTCCAGTAAGGGATACACACCCAACGAGGTCGTAAAAAAGGATTGGGAGTTTTTGGACACCCGTTTACGGCGAGTTCCCGTTCTTTCCATTCTTTCTACCTCCAGCTCACACAAATCTGGATTTCGCCTTGATGTTGAACCAGTCGGCGGCATGAGGACGTCATCTCACAGGCGATGTACGCACTTTCCCGCATAGCACGATGGGTCGATACCGCGGACGCTATTGTCGAAGCGAAGGCGCTCGATCACCTTCTGGCATTGTTCCAGGAAGTGCACGAATCGAATCGAGGAGGTACACGGAGATGGGCCTGCGATCTCATTAGAAACTTGGCGCAGCACGAGTCCACCGTGTCTGCGCTTCTGACCATCGATCCTTGCAGACAACTTGTCGCTCTGCTACAGTGAGTAATTCAATTCCGCAGCTGCACGCATCGTTGCTCAAGGGAGACAGTGACTGTGGCACTGACCCCGCCACCCGTACCAGCGCGGGCCGCGCACTTGCTAGAATTAGTCAGCGGCCCGAGGGCGCTGCGGCCATGGTGGACAGCGGGGTAGTGCAGGCTCTGCTGGAAATGAATGAAAACGAGTAACCAGAAATCCGCTCAATTCGCGACAATATTGCTCGCATCAAGAATGTAAAGGCGGATTGATTTTTCCGTTGTTAGGTTCTATTCGTGTACTACGAAGAGCGGATTACGGAGAAACAGAATCGACGAGTCACGGATTCAGATGATGCGAAACCAGTGTTACCCATTGAGGTTGAGGTGGTACACCCCCAAAATGAATGTCGCAGCCAGACAAACGAGCCAGATGAGGTGCAGTGGATAGATAACCTGGCCGATAAACAAGGGAACGCCGGAGACGGTGACGTACTCGCCAACGGTTGGTTGCGTTGAGTGCAAAGCGCGGGCAGCCAGACACCTCCAGAAATGAGCTTTGAACTTTACCGTACCATTTCGTTCAAATCGACAGTCACGCGTCACGCACCCCCCTGTCGATGTCGAATTTTGGTCGGGGTCACGCATCACGCAGGCGTTTGTCGAATGTCCCGAGCGTGACCAAGGTCCCAAAATCGCCCCGGGGATGCAAAAAAGGCCAAATTTTCGAAATTTTGCGCCGCAAAAGTCGAAATTTTTGGGGTGTCACGCAAGATTTTCGGCGCTGTCGATTTGTCGAATTCGTTGAAAGGGTCACGCGTCACACCCCCTGTCGATCTGAACGAAATGGTACGGTAGTTGTAAGTTCACAGTAACCCATGGGCATGTGATCGTAGTCTCGAGCACCTCCCAAACACAAGAATATCATAGTGCCCATGGAACACCTACACCGGGTGAGGGGGCTGAAAAGTAAATGTCCAGTGGTGAGACGGAGCTCGCTGCGGCTGCCTCGATTCGGAGCCTTCGGCGCTCAAGTCATCGCGATTAAGCGACACAGAGCTTAGAACGTTAAAACCCAGTCTTGAGAGGCTACGATGATTCTCTATGCAATAGCACACGCTCGTCTCGTGTGCGTGCCGGCCTTCGCATACCACTGCCTCCACACCGCCATAGACTCGGGTCGACGGTCGTCGTACGATACGATACCTCCGCATGCATTAACAGCGGCGCGAGTATCGAGACGACGCGCGTGCACGTCCCCCCCGCAATATATCGTCGCCCGTCCGCCATCTCTATCCGCTGGCGTGTCTCCGACATCCTCAGCTCCAGCCCAGCTGCGGCATATCCCACGCATGCAAACGCCCGCCGCCGCATGCGCACCGTCCCTTCCACATAGTCCAAACCCAAAAACGCAGGAAAGGGTGTATCAGAGACGCTCGCCACCGCCTCCCTATAACAAGCCCGCCTACGGTCACCACGCGCGCTTGCGTCTTATGCTCACTTCACTTCCCGCCTGCAAACGCAGCCCCCGCACCGCTATCTTTCTTTCTTTGCCGCCATGCTGCGCCTCCTCGGGCTCGACGTCCTGGCACGCCTCTCGTCGCTCTCCCCTACGCCTCTCCGCGCACCAGACTCCCCGGCTCCCCGTCTGACCCCGCGAGTCGAGACCGCCACCACAGAAAATGACACGCCAACCCGACTCACCTGATACTAAACTTGCCCCCCACCTTCGGCGGAATCACCATCTTTGCGCCGAGCTCGTAAAATGCGTCAGCGATTCTATATCAAACGAGGTACGAGTTAGAACTGATATAGAGTGTCTGTCAAGAGAGACAAATGCCGTACAGGGAGAGCGAGGGGAGCCGCATGCGGCCCACGAGGACTTGGGTCTGTTTTTTTTGTCCGTAAGAGTAGGAGAGGAATTTTTTTTGTTCGTATAAAAGGAAGCGAAAATTTTATTGGTATGGTGAAGGGGAGGGAAGAGAAGGACTGTGTGCATCGGCGCGATCGCAAGCGATCCTCATGAGTTGTGCACTGCGCTGCAAATCAGGCAGAACGGAGGATTGACGCCGTGGTGTACCAATAGCATCGCAAGATCACAGCCATCCATCCATCCGAATATCCATCCTCACATAGCCGGCCGACACGACCCAGATCGTGTACGATCGCGCCCAACGCCGTGGGGCCCGCACACGATCGCGCGCTTGACGCTTCTCGACAACGTAGAAACGCACACACGCCGCTCCCTGCGCAAGAGGCACACAGGCACATCCCATCTACCGTTTCTTTAACGAAATGACCGGCTTTTGTTTGTATGTCTTTGGATTCACCCCATAAGGTCTATCCCCTTTTATTTCTCTCTCGCACTCTACTTGCTTTCAGCATCGAATAGCCTCTGAGTTGAACAGCAGACGCACTGCCCTGAAAATATGTCTAACCAGATGCGTTCAATTTTTCCCACCTGGCCCAATTCCAGATCTCTCGGTGGTGAAATCAGACCAAATCCGGGACTTTTGCGCAGTAACTTGAGGACGATCCGATGAAGCTTAAACAGCCTCCGGAGCGTTGAATCTGGCAAATGTCCATAATGAAAGGCCATCTTGCCAGATGTCTTTCATCGTTCCGACGGAACCCGATGCAAAGCTGTGGAATCAAAGCTGAATTGGGACTATTGAGCAAGACAGGGAAATCTCGTGAAGCCACAGCCTTCGGACTTCGGTACTGCGGCCACGTCAAGCTTCACATAAAGACCACGCCCCATCATCCCTTCGTGCTCCCACCCTTCACCCCCCGCCATCTGTGCATGCTTTTCTACGCAACGCCGCTGTGATCTGCTCTCAAACTTCCCCAAGCTGAACTGTGCTCCTCGTCTTCAAGACATTCAGCAACAAAGGATGCTCCAGCTATGTCTGTCGGGAACTAGTCATCCATTGGTCACGGGGAATCCTACGTCAAGATTGCGATCAATTGGATCTCTTTTAAACGGATTCTTCGCCTGTATATCCCTCCTCAAATCATCGCATTACAGCCAGTTGCAGTACCGAAGGCGCGCACAAAAAATTTCAGTTTTGGGATAGTTTCAAAGAATTCCCGATATTTCAGTCAGTTCTTTACCGATTCCGATGAAAAGTAGATAGATCTACTCGATTAATTCACGCGCAATTAGTGATAGAAGTGAATTTGTGAGAATATTGTGTATTAGGTAATTTCTGGTTTTGGGCTGTTTTCGCACCGAAAGCTGTCTAGGATGCTGAGAACATGTCCCAGCAGCCTAATATTTTAGTACGGACAACATGTATAGCTAGGGAAACATGTGATAGAGCCAAAAATATATAGAAACCCTAGATAAATGTAATATTTACAATATCTCTCAATGCCAAAACTGGCAAATGTAGCCAAGGAGGCTAGAGGGACTTTACATGATTTATCTGTGTTTTTGACTCTATCACATGTTTCCCTGGTTATAGGTATTGTCCATACTAAAATACTAGGCCACTGGGACATGTTCTCAGCATCCTAGACAGCTTTCGGTGCGAAAACAGCCCAAAACCAGAAATTACCTAATACACAATATTTTCACAAATTCAGTTCTATCACTAATTGCACGTGAATTAACCGAGTAGATCTATCTACTTTTTATCGGAATCGGTAAAGAATTGACTGAAATATCGGGAATTCTTTGAAACTATCCCAAAACCGAAATTTTTTGTGCGCGCCTTCGGTACTGCAACTGGCTGTAATTCGATCACCCGCATTCAGCTCAATGATTGTTCAGTTTCCCTATAGCGCAGCTTTTCTTCCCTCCTTCCACGGTTTTTTGCAGCTAATCTGAATTGCAATCTCAGACGATGTACGGCACACCCTCATGTCTCGTGCTTTAAGGCATTACACAGCAAACCATTTCCCTGTACCACTCGGTGGTTGAGACTGGAGAGTCGACGCCATCTGGTTTCCCAGGTACATTTCTTGATATGATTACATCTACCATAGCTTTTGCTGACGAGCTTCCGCTGGCTAGCGAATAGCACTCCTTTTCCAGCAGCCCGGGTGGCACCTCGTGTGGATCACATTGCGCAGTATTGATTCGCCTCAGCGCAGCATTGACTCACCTCAGTTTGAAGCACTTGGTCTCACAGAGGGAGGTTCATTTGGGATTCGCTTTTTTCGCTTGCTACATTTATCTGCGCCGCGCACTCCGAGTCCTCGAGATACCCGTATTTATATGCATTGTCGTAGCCTTACTACTTATTTGATGAAAATCAATTCCGACCCTAATTTCAATGAATCTCTATTTTCCAGCAGATGGAGTCGTGTGTTTTCACCGCCGGAGCGAAGCGCAGGCAGATCTTGTCCTTCGACTAACTGATCTTCTAGTTACAAATATGTACAAGATGTGCCTGCGCTTCGCTCCGGCGCGTTCTTATAGTTTTGTGAGGAGGAATTTATTAAATGCAGAATGACACTGAACTAATGATCAGAACCATACTGAACTAATGATCGCATTCACGTCGCAAAGTTCGGGGTCTGGATTACGGTGAACGCAGTTCAGAAGAAAACTAAGTCAAAATCCACAATTATCGTCTTGGCCTTTCGCGAGATATCGAGTGCGTTCGACGAAGAGAGCTCGAACTCAAATCAGCTAAGCCTAGCAAGATTCATGAGAATGAGGACGTACCGGGTCTCCATCTGAAAAAAATGTGGTCGCTTCAATGATGATGTGGTTCTGAAGCGAGTGTAAACACAAACACATTACGTGAAAGCGGGTCGCTCTTTGGCCGCTCGGGACCGGGCATGTAGGGATTGTTGAATGCAACTTGCAGATGTACAAAAACGATCCCCGAAACCGATGACATCAAGCACGAAGATAGGAGTCGGTTTGGCGCAAGTACCATTGGGAGGATATGGGGCAACAGAGAACATGAGGCGCTGAAATGACGGCTTGAGGATCCAATTTATTCCGGCGTAAGGCGTTTGATCCGGAAAAACAGCGGACACAACAGGAGAATTGATCGGTGTGTATTTTTGAAGTGGTTAAGGGGTAGGAGAGTGTTTGCGAGCAGATAACAGTTGGGGAGATCAGTGTTGTATCGAGACTCTTGAGAGGAGGTTCGCATACAGAGTGTGGTGGGGGAAAAACAAAGGGATGTAAATGAAAGGTGTCGATTCAGAAAAGTGGGAATGCAGCCTCTTATATGAGAGACATGCGCACGTGGCCGCAGTCGACGAGCGTGTCAGGGCTGAGATGCACACAAATCGGGAATGTTTTGTGGAGCACGAGACATACTTATGTGCCTCGACTGTCCCGATGTGTACAATGATCTACGGCTTTTGGCGATCCCGCAGGTGACAATCATCGTACATTTCGCCTGTGAAACAGTCGCCGCAAGGTTGCGTATGTCAACGGCAACGGAAGTTACGGACTCTGTGGGAATATCGGGCTGTTTGGTCGATAGACTGCGTCAACATATTAGTTTAGGGCAGTTCAGCTGCCGTTGAATCGAGTTCCGCTTCATTAAAGGGGGCAGATTGCGAGAGAGACAGAAACGGGGATAACCCGTATGGAGGAAGGGCAAAATCCTAAGCAGTCAAGGGGGAATCAACAGCCGGATTGCCGACACCGGGTTGGGGGGGGGGGGGTCCCCCCCAGAAGGCTTAAAAAAACTTTTCGACCTACATTTCAAATAATCTCCAAATATGTTTAGAAATGCATATAAACACCTAGAAGGCATTTTAACGACTCCGAGAGCTGAAGACCTCCAGATTGATGGTCTTATGTTGAATGAGGTGAAGATTGAGAAATTAGGTATTGAGGGAGAGTTCATCGCGAAGTTGAAGACAATGAGAGCTTGATGAGAGCGGCAAGGATGGCTAGCGTGCCGCCTCGACATCGCGTTGGTGAGTGGTCGGAGTCAAGCGAGCAACCCCCGAGAGCAATAACAGCAAACAAATGATTGCCGCGTGTGCCCGTGGGAACTAATTCCCTCATATAGGGGGGTGGGGTAGGGGGGGGGGTCCAGATCTTGGTTAAAAAAACTTTTCGACTGTATATCCGATTTTCGGGAGTTGATTCCCCCTTGTAAGCAGTCCGAGTTTGGGTTCAATCCCACAGCTTTAGGGATCTGGGATTATGGGCTCAGTGAGAACAATTGCACAAATTAGGTTGAGCTGCGGTGCAAGCCGTGGGGTGTTTAATGCTGCAAGTGGGGAGTTTGCGAGAGGCGGGAGGAAGGAGATAGGCTCGAAGGGGATGAAACCAAAGAGCTGCAAACAAAAGCCGTCCATTTCGTTAAAGAAACGGTAGATCGTCTTCCACGAAGAGCGCAATTCTGATGGATCTGCAGACGCGAGTCAAAGACGCGGACGAGGCACGCGCTGTGGTGGATTCCCTTGTATTGCATTTCATCAGGGAATTGGTTGGCTCAGTGGATGCAGAGGTTTGCATACAGACATGCGGGATGCTGGAGGGGCTGGCGCGCCACGAAACCACAGTGCCGGTTGTCTTGAGTGTGAACCCTTGCCAACCGCTTGTATCCCTCTTGCGGTGAGTCCCAATCATGTGTTCTTGAACCAGTTGTTGATTTTTATTTAGCGACGGAAATCTAGAGGTTATTGAGAGTGCCATACAGGCATTAAATCAGATTTCCGAGTCCTAAAAATTTATTTTTAGACTCGGTTTTAGTAGCCGTTTTTCCGCCAACCTGAACAGATTTCGACCGATGACGTACGTGATTCGTGTTGGAACCATCTCCAATTATGGTAAATTTTGTTTCCTCGTATGGGTATTGAGACATCCGGATCAGCATTTTCTGCCCATCTCCCACGCCAGATTCGGCTTTTTTCATGGTGGGGTTAAGGTTGGCTTTGCCGTTTGTAATGGTGTGGGGTCCGCGGACCGGCGGTCTTGACCATACGGCTTGCGTCACAGCCCCGAAGAACCGTTTCCCTCTCACTTGCACTGACTATTGATCTCATCTTGTGTTGAGCTCGCGTTCCTCGATCCCTTGCTGAGTCGTTCAGTGGTTGTTTAGTAGCAGGACGTGAAGCCTCGTGAAGCTGGCCTGACTCCTTGCTGAAAATCTTGCTTTGACGGATCCGGCATCTGTTTCAGGTTTCATGATCATCATTGATGTCGCGTGCACAGTGACAGTTCCTGTCGAAGCAGATTACTTTGAACTTTTTTGCAGATGTATTTCCTTGTACTTCCTTCCCTCCTGGCTGTGACGGAGTGCAGCGCTGAAATTGGCCTTCTATTGTCTCCAGCTTCCCGCATTTGCGAATCATTTGTTGCCCCACCAATTCAACACAGCCGGTTGCCACAATCAATAAATGATCATCTTTTGATTTGTGATTAATTCTCTCCGACGGGCTTCCGCATCTTGTGGCTTCCGCATCTTGTCTCGTACCTCCACAGACGAAGTACCTATAGCTTTTTGCATCCAACATCTCTTCAAGTGCGTTTTTTTCTTGCACCCATGTATGCCACTGAAGATTCTCAGAATGCATGTGTCAATCCACATCGAAATCGAGCCTCCTGGTAACGTATTTCCCTTCCAGGGAGCTCATTCTATGCTGACGGCGTGATAGAGCGCCGGCCATGTCCTCCCTTACCTCTTGATGGCCCGGTGCTCTTGGAGGTTCTCCCTTCAGTGTTGTCTCCCGTTGCTGCACCTCGTCTTGTCTCCGATCATGTCTTCCCTGCCAATCTGCCCTTCGAGTCTCTGCCACTGCTGCCATCTGAAATTTTGCCAAATTATTCTCTCTGGTGGTCTCTCTGGCGGCCGGTGAGATTCGGACTGGCAATTCGGGGGCTTGTGCTTATTGTGGTACTTCTCTTGACTTGAATCCTTGGCAACAATTGACTTTATTATCAGGCCATACTTGTGACATTCCTATTGCCGCTTTTCTCAAGCGGCATACATCCAGGTGAGTGACATTGCCTTTGTTTACAGAACTATATTGATTTGATAGATGTCCGGCATTCTCCAGACGGGCCTGCGTCTGGATTTTGTCCGGCATGGCGGGGTTCGGGCAATCCTCTGCCCGAATTCTGTCCACGACTTGATTCGGGCATATTTGTGCCCGGATCCTGTCCGTATTCGTGCCCGACTGCTGCCCGACGGAGCGATGTCGACTCTATGGCACGGGGGCTGATGCGCGCCTCCTCAGCACGTGATGTAAAGGGTGTCATGAAAATCTGCCTTACGGGTGCCCGACGGGGTCTCGCGGCAAGCCTGATGCTAGGCATTTTAATATTAGGCCTGCTACTCCAAGTAGCAGGTCATTTTAAATTCAAACACCCTTTTGTGGGAGGCTTCGGCCATGATGAATATAAATACCCTTCCATGGGCGGCTTCGGTCACATTAAATATAAACGATGTTCAGGCCGCTCTGGCCATGTTAAAGACAAAGATCCACTGGGTGGCTGCTTCAGCCATAAGAAAATTACAAACCCATTGGGCAGCTCATTCAGGGCCATCCGTAAAATTACATTGAACTCTGTAGTGGGTAATCTTAGGCTCAAACTCCCTTGGATTGAAACACCACTCAAACTCAAGTTGAGCGGGATTATAGCCGCCATTACACACAATTTTGTCCCCGAGGATCAGATCATGGATGGAGAATTTATGGATGGCGAGTCAGCAGGTACTCGAACTTGCTCTCTGATATTTGGCTCTGGTCCAAGAAATACAATGAATGGGCGGTTGCTCTCCCCGTACATGGTTAACAATAATCATATCAAATTCTGGATCCATATGGAATACACATTTGAATTTCAGTGTGTACAAGGTAATCTGGCCGATGTCCTTGGGCGCCATAAAAATTGTGTTGCAGTGAATATCCCACTTCACAACATTGTGCACTTATTAACCAAGATCGAGATACTTGCACTATCCAAGCTACATGAAATTTGGATTCCAGCCCGACTTTCCGCTGATCAATGCAGAGCACGTTTGAAGGAACATCAGTGCATAAACTGTGGAGAAGTAGTTTCAATCTTCCGCAACATTGCTGCCGATAGCGCAGGCGTGACAACTGCCCGGAAAGCGATGGTAATTAAACCGAATGTGAAGAAATACAGGAAGCCTAAATATGTTTCACGATCGGCCGCCCGAATAGCACATGATGCTCTGCTCAAGAAAAAAACAGTATATAGGCTGAAAATGTTGAGGCGTAAATATACCGGGCGGCTGACAGACACAACTTTCCCACCCAAGCCACTCTCAAGAATTGCTGCTTATCGTATAATCTCCAACCATTGTAAAACGGTGCGCCCGAGGGAATTCGTTGAAGCCGGCTGTGCTGTCTGCGGCTGCTTGGTCCCGCTCAAAAATTTAACGTTACTGGAAAAGTATGAAGGTAGCTTAGCTTTGTTACTTCGACCGGGCATAACTAGAAAGGAGAGGCTCAAAATGACGGATCCGATAGAAGAATTGGATGGACCTGTACTTGCAGAAGGATGTAAGTATATATGTGTTGAATGTGAAACATTCTTAAATAATGGTATTGTTCCGCGGACTGCTCTTATGCGAAATAACTGGATCGGCCCTGTTCCCGAACAGTTACAAGACTTGACTTACGCAGAAGGCATAATGATAGCCCGAATCCGCCACAACAGATGTGTGGTAAGAGTTAATTCGGGTCGAGTGAGAATGAGCGCCAATGCCATAATGTTCTCGCAGCCGGTACTATCAATTCTGAATAGTTTGCCTCCTTCTAAAAGCGAGATGAATGAAATCCTTGCATTCATCTTTATGGGTTCTGCAGCACCGACTCAAGAGGACTTCGAACGCACTCCAATGTTAGTCCGCAGGAGTAAGGTTCTGGCAGCGCTGGAATGGTTAAAGTTGAACCATGAAGGCTACAAAGATCTGGAAATATCGTGGGAAAACCTGAATTCATATGCGGAGAAAGACATACCGGTCGTGGTTGATTTCAGACGCACTAATCAAGAAGTTAGCGACGCTGTTCCAGCGGGAACAACTGCTGTCCACGAGATCCCTGCAGAGTACGGAACAAAAACCGGGAGGTGCAGTTTTGCTGTTCATGGTCTCACTGGGACAGAGTACGCCACTGCGACGATGAAAACAATCAAATCGGTAGCTCTACAACACCTCACGCACAAAGGAAAGATGCTAGGAATTGGACGCTCTGAGCTACCTGTGAGTATGTACGACAATCCAGACGCTTACCCTGGTATGTTCCCTTGGCTGTTTCCCTATGGTAAAGGAGGTATAGGTCATCCCAGTCATTCAAACAAGCAGGGAGATCTCACCCGGAAAAAATCACTATTGATGTACCATGACAAACGGTTTCAGCTCGACACATATTTCCCCATGATTGCCTTTAATCATGAGCAATTGAAAGCGGCCTCCACCGGTAGTATTCTGTTGGCAAAGAGATCTAAGTTCGCTTCAATTTCGCGTAGACTAGCAGCCATCGATCCAGAAGTTGCCGGAAACATAGCCGATAGAATGGCGGCGGGAGATCATGTCAAACCCAGTAACTCAGCGGAAAAGCTCTGTTTTGATTTGATTAAAGATTTGGATGGGGTTGCAGGTCGAGTGAAAGGATCAATTACTTCGAAGAAATACATGCGGAACGAAATTTGGTCCACCGTAGCCTTTTTCAACACTCCCACGTGGTTTATTACACTGGCTTGGTCCGACCTCCATCATCCTTTGGCTCTGTACTATGCTCAAACTGATACGGTTTATCGGCCAGAAATTCGTACCTCAAAGGAGAGAAATAAACTGATGTCTCACAATCCAGTATCTGCAGCCCGATTTTTCCACTACATGGTACAAGCATTTCTCTCGGATGTTCTGGGCTGGGAAAGTCAGGAAAGAGGGCTTTTTGGGCATACTAACGCATACTATGCTACGGTGGAGCAACAAGGTCGATTGACCCTGCATTTGCATTCTGTGATCTGGATAGTCAATTCTTTATCGCCGCAAGAAATCAGGGATCGTCTAATGGGTCCGAAATCCAAGTTCAGGAAGCGGTTGATAACTTATCTTGAAGACTGCCATCGTGCTGAGTATTTTCACGGATCGCGAGACGCTGTTATAACCAAACGAAAGGTTGAACCTTTGCCTGTAGACGCGGATAGCGACGAAGAAATTGACTGGGAATCTGATTATCGGCCGCCTACGCAAACTCTCCCACAACCACCGCCGCAGCCTTGCAGCTCGAAGACATGTACAGAGTTGTGTGCTGACTGTCGACGCAGTGACCGCTGGTGGAAAGGTTATGAGCTAGAAGTGGATGACTTACTTGTGCGCTCTAACGTCCATACACATTTCTTGTCCGTTGAACATCAGAGAGCAGAAGATGCGAAGACAAAATGGAGGAAAAACAAGAAGAGCAAGAAGGTGACCGATTTCAAAATAAGGCGAGAACGCAAAGGATGCTTAACCAAAACGGGTGTGTGTAAGGCAAGGTTCCCGAGAGAAGTGTATCTTGCTTCCGAGATGGCTGACGACGGACACATCAACGTGCGACACCTTGAACCAATGATGAACACGGTGAATCCGATTTTAACATTTCTCAACCGTTGCAATACTGATGTCTCAAGTATGCTGTCCGGAACAGCTGTTAAAGCTGTGGTTTCCTATGTATCCGATTATATTTCCAAGTTGAGTTTGAAATCTTACCAAATGTTTGCGTCGGTGTATGATGTGTTTAAAAAAGACTCAGAGATGTCAGGAGGATCGACCAGAGACAAAGATAAAGCACGGCACCTGATGAGGAAGATGGTAAATTCGATGAGCGCCAAGATGGAAATCGGGAGTCCCATGGCATCCATGTACCTACTGGGGAATCCGGATCATTATGCGAGCCACAATTATGTCCCGTTTGCGTGGAGACAGTATGTTCAATTCGTGCGGAATTTCTGGGTCGAATCAATGAAGCAAGAAGAAGAAGAGGGTGAGGAAGAAGACAGACCCGATGAGGAGCGAGTACCAATTGGACGTATGGATGGCAGATTTGTTCCAGCCTCTACCGTTGACGATTACAGGTACAGACCTATCGAATACAGCAATCTATCCTTATACGAGTGGGTTCAGTGTTCAACCAAGCTCAAGAGGACGCCTCGACAGCGCGCAGCTTTTGAAGAGGATATTAGGCTCACCGCTCCGAGTCATGCACGGCCGGGATATTATACAGCCGCATTGGCCAGGCTACAGGAGGACGATGAGAACTGTTCTGATCAGGAGGAGCGGCTGGAAGACGAACCCGACGACGAAGAGTATTACAATCACACTGAGGAAGAGTTCAAACCTTCGACTGTGATGCACAATGATGGGGAGTCAGACTGGGAGTCCGACGACGAAGACGAAATTATCCTGGAGAAAGAAGCAAGAAATAAAAACGTAAACAGGCCAGTTCAACATCCTTTCGTGCCGAAACACCCATTATTTCTTTCGCACTCTGCGACCTGCGATTTTGCAAAGCTCTACACAGCCATACCCAATTTTATTGGGGGCTCTATTCCACGGTCAGATAAAGGTGATAGGGCAGCTTATTGTATGTCAATACTTACATTATTTAAGCCTTGGAGGTCCCCGGCAGACTTAAAAGACGGAGTGTCAACCTGGGAGCAAGCCTTCAAGGAGCGCCTGTTCACGGAACGTCAATTCCAATTGATTAAGAATTTCGACGTGAGATACGAATGCAATGACGCCAGAGATGACCATTTTGCACAGATGAAGAAAAAAATGGCAGAAGCGAAAGCGGCCGGAAAATCCCTATGGCCCTCCGAATTTCTAAGTTATAAGGATAAGTTTGCCAAGGACTTGAATGAGTTTGACTACGGTTCAGACGATGATGATCTCGAGGACAATGATGAGGAAACAGAGAAAGGCCCGAGGACATTGCGGCTGTTGGCTGAAGCTAATGATATGCGACACATCATGCAGACCAGTGGCTGGCTAGATTCATGTCCTGACGGATTGCTGGAGGTTGATAAGGACCAATTGATGCCTCCATTTAAACCGAGAATGGAGTGGATCAGCATTGTAAAGCACCAGAGAATGGAACTTACCGCCAACAAATTAGCCAACCTGCCACCCGTGTCAGAGATAAAAAATAAAAGAAAGGTTCGAAATGGCACCAGTATTTTGCCTCACGATTATTTCAACCATCGATCGAACGTAGACACTGCAACAAATTCCGACATCATTTCGAGCATTATAATGCTCTATGGCCTGAATATTGAGCAGACAAGAGCCTTTAGGATAGTTGCAGACCATGCTTCAGGCCCACAGACCACACCTTTGCGCATGTACCTCGGTGGTATGGGAGGAACCGGTAAGTCGCAGGTTCTGAAGGCCATAATCGAGTTCTTCCACAGGCGAAATGAAGACTACAGATATATGGTGCTGGGGCCGACTGGGTCTACCGCAGCCCTGTTAAACGGATCGACTTACCATTCTGTGTTCAAAATTCCGCGGGAGTCAAAGAGTAAAAATAATGACGACATTGAGGGTATTCGGAACGAAGAGTCTGCCTTGGCGGCAGTGAATGAGCGTCTTCAAGGAGTAGACTATATATTTCTGGATGAAATATCAATGGTATCATGTAATGATTTGCAATTATTGGCTACTCAAGCTGCGAAGGCCAGGAATATCCACGACGATTCCTTCGGATCTTTGAGCCTTGTAGTTGCCGGCGACTTCGCCCAGCTACCTCCGATGACGGGACCTTCGTTGTACAGCGGTAAAGTCACGTTGCAAGTTTCAGATGCCATGGACCAGCGAAATCAGAATGCAGTTTTAGGCCGAATCCTTTGGCATCAGTTCAACACGGTTGTTATGCTGCGGCAAAACATGAGACAGCAAAATCAATCCGAGGACGACGACAAACTAAGACTCGCATTAGAGAACATGCGGTATGGAGCCTGCACTGATGACGATGTTGAGTTCTTGGAGTCTCGCATTGCCGGATTTAGACCAGAAAATCCGAAGTTGAGCGGCAAAGACATCAGGAACGTCTCGATAATCACCGCTAGAAACAGTCAAAAAGATGCCTTGAACCGCATGGGAGCTGAGAGATTTGCGAGGGATACGAACCAGACCTTGACAGACTTCTGTTCGATTGATCGTATCAGCGCTAGAGCGGTGGATAAGAGCAAGTGGAAAGGGTGCGAACAGTCTGAAATTCAAAAAATGACGATGTCCCTTCAGAAGAAACTGTGGGACGCACCACCTTCGACCACAAATGAATTTATACCGGGTAAATTGACCTTATGCCTGGGAATGCCGATAATGCTCAGAGCAAACGACGCCACAGAATTATGTATTACAAAGGGACAAGAGGCGGTGGTATGTGGCTGGGATTCTTCCGAGGGTCCTTCTGGACAGCAGGTACTGGACACCCTATTTGTGCGGCTTAAAAATCCTCCCAGAAAAATACAGATAAATGGCTTGCCTGAAAATGTCGTGCCTTTGGTTCGCACTGTCACACATATAACGGTGCTGTTGTCGGACGATACTCTGCTTTCCGTGCTAAGGGAACAAGTAGTGTGTTTACTGAATTTCGGAATGACCGACTATACCTCTCAAGGAAAGTCGAGGGAAAAAAACCCGGTTGAGCTTGCCCACTGTAAAGACCATAGGTCATATTACGTCGCACTTTCAAGGGGATTCACAGCGGAAGGCACAGTGATAGTGCAAGGTTTTTCAGCCAAGAAAATAAGGTCTGGGATGTCAGGATATCTGAGACAAGAGCTGAGAGAGCTGGAAATTCTCGATGAAATCACCAGATTGCAATTTGAAGGGGCACTTCCCCGATCCGTGACCGGTCTTTATCGCCGTAGGCTTATTCGGAGTTTCTACGCGTGGAAAACTGATCACCGGGATCCGCCCCATTTCCATCCCGCGATGAGATGGGACGCTTCGATGGGAAATCGCGTTCCAGAACCAGAATTTTATAGTGAATGGAAACCATCTGTTTCTCTAAACAAGAAGCGCAAGAGCCTCGCTGTAACGGGAACGAGTAAAGACAGAGCTTCTGAGGCCATTCAGCCACCAAAAAAACGGGCAAAAGATCGATCAGGAGAAGGACAACAGGAACGGGTTACCACACCTCTTGTTTATCATTTGACCAGACCTGTAGGTCTGATTTGGGACTCTTTCGACTACAGTTGTGTCTACGATGCAACGTTCACAATTCTGGCAAATGTGTGGTTGGAAGACGCTAATAAGTGGACAACATACTTTGCTTACATTAGCGGCTTCATGGGAGAACTTGCGACGTCGCTGAGATCGGTTGCCAACAGAAGAGTCTCGTTAGAGCAGGCCAGAAATTTGGTTAGACAATCACTCAATAGAGCCAAGCCGGACTACTTTCCATACGGACCCATGCCGTCCTCAGTAGACAGACTTGCCGAGTTGATGTTCCCGAGCAAGTATTATGGCACTGGAAGACAATCTTGCGAGGGATGCGGGTACATTGACCAGCGCAGCTACGGTATGTTGGAGTCGTATATGTCAGCTGGGCTTAGTAGTCGAAGAATGTATCCTGACGGCGTCACCTTGCAAGATTGGCTGAACGAATATCTGACAAAGGGTCGGCAGGGGTGTCTGCAATGCAGCCCAAGGGGGATCAGACCCAAAATGAAAATGACGACGATGCTAAGAGACATACCATCTATAATGCTGCTGGACTTAAACAGCGAAAAACTGGGCTTCTGCGATGAGCTTGTGCTGCCATGCCAAGGGGCAACGATAACTCTGAAGTTACGTGGAATTATTTACGGTGGGCAAGGCCATTTTACGTGCCGATACATCGAGAAGGGCGGTGAAATATGGTTCCATGACGGTATAACGACGGGTAGACGCTGTCTACCTGACATTGATATCCACAGGGTGCAGGACAGGTTGAGTCTTCATCGGTGCGGAGAGAAAAAAGCGGTGGCTGTGATTTACGCTAGGGACATTTGATCTCGAACCGAAATTGTTGCTTCGCGTGATACAGTCCGATTGCGAATGTCCCCGGTGTATCGAAGAGGAAGGTGTCTGCCCCCACACCTCCGACAGGCCCAGTAACTTTTGCTCCATTGTCTTGATACTTCCTTTAGGCCAGTCACCAAGTGCCCGAAGCTCGCCGAGATTAGTGGGCTGAAGAACAACTGGAACAAGGGTGCCAATTTCGATGATCGCGGTCGTACCAGCAGGTCAGCGAACGCGCGCTGTCAAGTTTGCGCCCGTCCAGACCAAGTATACGAGACAAGTTGGCGAAAAGATTAAAGTTCGATCGTCGATGAGAAGGGGTGTGCTTGCAGTGATTTGAAGGTGTAAGAGAACGACGTCTGTGTACTAGCATGCCGCAATGGCGAGCGACGAGACGGCATCCAAGGTCAACTGAGAAAGAAATTATGCAGCGGTAATATATTGGGCGTTCCTTGTATTACAGTTACTCTTCATCTTCATCAACCGGCGCTGCACCCTTTACACTTAGACCCCAGTGCCCCCACTCGGCAGCAGATGCAAACGGCGGGACGGACAGCCCCGAGGGGATGGCGTATGCGTGGTTCAAGTCAGTGGGGCGCACGGGGTGAACGTCAGGATTAAGAGCCGAAATAGGCGCCCGTGCCCAGATGGGGCCCAACATGATGGCAGCAAAAGCGGCATCTCCGTGGCCGGACATTTTGCTGACGTTCTCGGTTAGATAAAACGGAATTATAACAGAACCGGACTCGGTTTGCCATGCGCATGCAATGGCCCTCAAGCCCAAGTACCATATCTCCTGAAGGCGCGCAGGCCGCCGTGGATGCGAATGTGTTAAGCTGCATAGCAGAACTGCTCTCATCACCCAACGCCTCGGTACGAGGATGGCCATGGCAGATCCTGCGATGGCTGGCAGACCATGAAACTACAGTGACCCCAGCCGTGGCACAGCTGGTATCCCTCTTGCGGTGAGTCTCGATTGTGTTTTCTTTAACCGGCTGTTGATTTTTTGAGCGGTGGGAATCTCACAGTTACCGAAAGTGCTGCAGAGACACTTTACTACATCGCCAAATCGCCCAAAGGCGCGCAGGCCGCCGTAGATGCCAATGTGTTGACTGAACTGTTCTCATCACCAAACACCTCAGTCCAGAAATTGACGCGTGACATACTGAAAGAGCTGGTACGCCATGAAACCACAGTGGGCCCGGCCATGGAGCAGCTGGTATCCCTCTTGCGGTGAGCATTATATGTTTTTGAACAAGCTGTTAATTTTTATTTAGTGGCGAGAATATCGCAGTTATCGAGAGTGTGGCAAAGACACTGTACCGGATCGCCACATCGCCCAAAGACGCGCAGGCCGCCGTGCATGCCAATGTGTTGGAATACATGGCCGAACTACTCTCATCACCGAACACCTCGGTCCAGAAATGGACGCGTGAAATACTGGAAGAGATGGCACACCATGAAACCACAATCGCCCAGTCGTGGGACAGCTGGTATCCCTCTTGCGGTGAGTCTCAATTATGTGTTTTTGAACCAGCTGTTAGTTTTTATGTAGTGGCGATAATATCGCAGTTATCGAGAGTGTGGCAGAGACACTGTACCGGATCGCCACATCATCCCAAGGTGCGCAGGCTGCCGTGGATGCCAATGTCTTGGAATACATGGCCAAACTGCTCTCATCACCAAACACCTCGGTCCAGAAATGGACGTTTGACATACTGAGAGAGTTGGCACGCCATGAAACCGCAGTGAGTCCGGCCGTGGGACAGATGGTATCCCTCTTGCGGTGAGTCTCAATCATGTACTCTTGACACAGCTGTTAATTTGATTTAGTGGCGGAAACCCCACAGTTGTCGAGAGTGTAGCAGAGACACTATACTGGATCGCCACATCGCTCGAAGGTGCGCAGGCTGCCGTGGATGCGAATGTGTTAGACTGGGTGGCAGAACTGCTCTCATCACCGAACACCTCGGTATGGCAATGGTCATGTAAGATGCTGGGACAGCTGGCACGCCACGAGACCACAGTACCGGCCGTCTTGAGTGCGAACCCCTGTCAACCGCTTGTATCCCCCTTGTGGCGAGTCTCAATTATGTGTTTTTTAACCAGCTGTTGATTTTTATTTAGCGGTGAGAATCTTGCAGTTATCGAGGATGTGACACAGGCATTATATCGGATTACCACATCACGGGAAGGCGCACAGGCCGCCATGGATGCCAATGTGTTGGACTACATGGCCGAACTGCTCTCATCACCGAACATCTCGGTACAGAAATGGACGTGTGACATACTGCGAGAGCTGGCACGCCATGAAACCACAGTGATTAAGGTTGAGGGACAGCTGGTATCCCTCTTGCGGTGAGCCTTAATTACGTGCTTTTGACCCAGCTGTTGATTGATTTAGCAGCGGAAATCCCACAGTGATCGAGAGTGCGGTAAGAACACTGTACTGGATGGCCAAATCATCCCAAGGTGCGCAGGCTGCCGTGGATGCGAATGTGTTAGACTACGTGGCAGAACTGTTCTCATCACCAAACATGGACGCGTGACCTACTGGGAGAGCTGGCGCGCCACAGAATCACAGTACCAGCACACCGGACTGTGAACCCCTTCCAGCTGCTTGTGTCCCGCTTGTGGTGAGTGTCAATTATCTGTTCTTGACCTAGCTGTTGATTTGATTTAGCGGCGGAAATCCAACAGTTAGCAAAAGTGCGGCAGCCACACTGTACCGGATCGTCACATCGTCCGAAGGTGCGCAGGCTGCCGTGGACGCAAATGTGTTAGAGTGCATGGCCGAGCTGCTTTCATCACCGAAAGCCTCGGTACGGCGATGGTCATGTAAGATGCTGGGACAGCTGGTGTGCCACAAAAGCACTGTACGGGCGGTCATGAGTGTGAATCCCTGCCAACCGCTTGTATCTCTCTTGCAGTGAGTCCCAATTACGTGCTCTTGAGCCAGGTGTTGATTTTTTTTAGCGGTGGGAATCTCACAGTTAGCGAGAGTGCGGCAGCGACACTGTACTTGATCGCCATATCGCCCGAAGGCGCGCAGGCTGCCGTGGACGCGAATGTGTTGGAGTCCATGGCGGAACTGCTTTCATCACCGAAAGCCTCGGTACGGCGATGGTCATGTAAGATGCTGGGACAGCTGGCGTGCCACAAAGGCACTGTACCGGCGGTCTTAAATGCGAACCCCTGCCAACTGCTTGTATCTCTCATGCAGCGAGCCCCAGTTACGCGCTCTTGAACGAGCTTTTTATTTTTTATCAGCGGTGGAAATCTCACAATTATCGAGAGTGCGGCAGAGATATTGTATCGGATCGCCAAATCGCCCAAAGGCGCGCAAGCCGCTGTGGATGCCAATGTGTTGGAATGCATGGCTGAACTGCTCTCATCACCGAACGCCTCGGTTTGGCACTGGACACGTTGCATGCTGGGACAGCTGGCGTGTCATAAATCCACAACGAGCCTGGCCATGAACAAGCTGGTATCCCTCTTACGGTGAGTCTCAATGGTGTATTCTTGACCCAGGTACTGACTTAATTCAGCGGCGGCAATCCCACAGTTATCAACAATGTGGCACAGGTATTATATCAGGTTTACACATTCCCCGAAACCGCACAGGCTGCCGTGGACGCCAAAGTGTTGGCATGCATGGCACAACCGCTTATATCTCTCTTGCGGTCAGTCTCAAATATTCATTCGCATCTGCATGGTCCTCATTGTTAATTAGCGACGAAGTTGCTGCTGAAAACGCGATATACGCTATATATAAAATCAGCCGAGTTCCAGACGGTGCGCAGGCCGTATTTGACGCCAAGCTCCTTGGCGCAATAGCGGAATGTCTTCAATCTCCCAGTCTGGATGTCCAGGAGCGAGCTTGTCAGGTCATCGGCAACCTGGCAGCCCTCGAGTGTATCGCCCCCGCCATAATAGAGCTGAACCTAGCCGGGCGCCTCGTTTATCTCCTGCAGTACATTGTGTTTATTGTTCTTGGGCACGGGATTCAACGACACCCATTATCGTCCAGTAAGGGATACACACCCAATAAGGTCGTAAAAAAGGTTTGGGAATTTTTGGACACCCCTTTACGGCGAGTTCCCGTTCTTTCTGTTCTTTCTACCTCCAGCTCACGCAAATCTGAATCTCGTCTTTATGTTGAACCAGTTGGCGGCATGAATACGTCATCTCACAGGCAATGTACGCACTTTCCCGCATAACCCGATGGGTCGATGCCGCGCACGCTATTGTCGAAGCAAAGGCGCTCGATCACTTACTGGTATTGTTGCGGGAAGTGAACAAATCGTATCGAGGAAATACGCGGAGATGGGCCTGCGATCTCATTGGAAACTTGACGCAGCACGAGTCCTCTGCGTCGACGCTTCAGGAAATCGATCCCTGCAGACAACTCATCGCTCTGCTACAGTGAGTAATTCAATACAGCTGCACGCGTCGTTGATCAAAGGAGACAGGGTCTCTGATACTGATTCCGCCACTCGTACCAGCGCAGGCCGCGCACTCGCTAGAATTAGTGAGCGGCCCAATGGAGTTGCGGCCATAATGGACAGCGGGCTCATGCAGGCTCTGCTGGAAATGAATGAAAACGAGCAACCAGAAATTCGTACAATTCGAGACAATATTGCTCGCATCAAGAATGTGAAGGCGGATTGATTTTTCCGTTGTCAAGTTCTATTCTTGTACTACGAAGAGCCGATTACGGAGAAACAGAATCGACAGGTCACGGAATCAGATGAAGCGGAATCAGTGTTGCACATTGAGGTTGACATGGTACACGATAAGGCAGTGGGGGAGAAAAGGAAGAGGGAGGGATAAGGGTGAGGAAAGAAAAGACACGGCAGGCAATGTATGGCACATATATATACTGGGTAAAAACTAGTTGCTCACAACTTTGTGTTTTTCTGGCAATTTCAGCTACAACTTCGAGGATTTGCCCGCAAGAAATTTGGGAGGGAACATTGAATCGTACATCCCCCATTGCACACATTTTAAATGTGCTGCATTTTCTCCTGCAAGCGGTCGCATTGCATGCAACTTTGAAAAAAAAAATGCACCTTGGCAGAATTCGCATGCAACTGGACACAAATGCATGCAACTTCTTCACTTCTGCCAGCAACTGTAGCTACCTGCAACGTTGATGAACACTCGGAATCTGGCATCTTTTTCCCATCAGCAACCTACCTTCAATTGGCTCGAACAGGTCAAAGTCTCTCACCGGCCAGCGGGGATTGAAATTGAATTGATCGGTGTGACTGCAGTTGGCGGAACTGTCCGGTGGCTATGTCGTCCCTATCTCGCCTTGGTTTAAGTATTAATTTCTCAGCAACCTGATTCATCTTTATACCTCCTTGCTAATTTCATTGAACCCCCGTAAAAACAGAGCTTCCTTTGTCGTTCTCATCACTCTTTACGCAGCGTTGCAGTGTTTGTTGCTGCTCAAGATCTCTGAACATCATCATATTTTTGTTAATGTTGCACGTGAATACTGAACTCCTTCAGAAAGGTCAATAATGTGCATCTCCTCTCCATCACCTATTTGTTTTATTCTCGCCGATGGTACAGGCCATTACTGTCCGAATGTGATATGTTGGT
Organism: Mycena capillaripes; assembly: GCA_029204075.1. Classification (NCBI taxonomy): domain Eukaryota; kingdom Fungi; phylum Basidiomycota; class Agaricomycetes; order Agaricales; family Mycenaceae; genus Mycena; species Mycena capillaripes. The sequence goes on from JARHKZ010000021.1 coordinate 1,605,089, forward strand.
TCATGGGTTGGTGTATTTTCAGAGACCAGCTCACAAATTTTGGCCTTGATGATGCTCCTTCGAGCAATGCTCTTTGCGAATATTATTAGTGTTATCTTCCTACGATGTATGGAAATCATGATGGACGAACACGTCTATTCATACTCATATCGCCCGTCAGGTGTGCCGTCATCGTCACAACGGCACGACAGTATGTCAATGCCCCAATTTTCATCGTCCTCCATTAAATCAAGGCCCTCCAGGATGTCACGTCCTTCAGATATCTCGTCATTGTCGTTAATAAAGACCGGTGTCTGGTTTGGCTCCCGTCTCAGGATATTCGGTGCGGTCAAGATGGGCAGGATCGCTCTGCAGTTCGTCTGCAAGGGGGGGACTGTTCGTCGGGGTCGTCGCCGTAATTTGGATGCATTGCTGTGGAAATGTCGTCCCCGAGGTCTCCGGTCCAATAGCCTCGATTTATTGCTTTTTTGCGACTCAGTTGGTACATGGTGATAGGTGTTTTGTTGCCGGCAGTTCGAATTTTGTGAAGATTCCACAATGACAATGTTCATCTAGAGAGTGTTGCCTTAAAATCGCAACAATTGGGGTGTATTGCCACCGAGTTGGCGGCACTTTAGGGTTGCAGGCAATCATTACAACGAGCTGTGGGCTGCAGGCAGAGAGATTGGAGGAGTCTGTAAGTTGTAGGTAGTCAAGTTGCAGACAAAAATGATCAAGTTGCAGGAAGGGAAAATTTGCACTCCAGACCCCAAGTTGTAGTGAAACCGACCATGAAATCATGAAAAAAAGTTGTAAAAAAGAGGTTAGTTTTTACACAGTATATCGCCCATAGCAATGCAAAGGAAACGGAAGGCGAAAGAGGAAAGCGGGGGCATCACCCAGAGCGCTGGCGTCATCGCCATCGGCATGCCCGACATGGCATGACTTCGCCACTGGAGCGGCGGCACAGGCGCTGGTGGATTGTAGCGAGCGCATCGTAGACGATAGCGCGTGCACAACACGAATGGAGAGCGCACGCCGAGCCATTGGCCAGCATCACCCCTGCACCTCCACCACAGGACGCCGGGGACGCACGCTTTCGGTGCGGCCAATGCTGGTAGATGATAGCGAGCGCACGACGGGTGACAAGGCGAACGGTGACTGTTGCACGCCGGGTATGAGTACGCGCACGGGCGGGCGACGGGCCACGCATGTCTCGCCGTCACCGAAAGGCAAAAAGAAACGAATAACACCTACCTTATCCACACCCAAAGCAATCCTGCCTCTCGCGGCACCCTCGACGTATTTAACGCCAAGTCGAGTTTATCGTGGACTGCGCTGTGTGCATGAGGGGTCAGTTTCGTGTCGTTTTAGGAAGAAGGAATGAATGTGGATTTTGGAGTAGTAGCAAGAACAAGGGATGCAAGTGGAAAGGAGAAAGGGAGAAAGAGAGGTGAGACGGGAACGAAGAACGAAGGGAAGAAACGCACCGGTATCAGCCTCGCTGACCATGTCGACGACGTCATTGTCGTCCACGCCGGTGACGAGGATGTTGCCGGCAGAGTCGACGAGCCGGTCATGACTGAATAGGGCCTCCGTTCCTGGCTACTTCATCATGGGTCGGGATACCCTCCTCCCCGCCCCCTTGACGATTTTGCTGGTCTGCGCGCACAGACGAAGCTGCTCGAGGCAGACTCGTACGAGATCGGGGATGTGAAGGAGGCGGAAATTTAGTTGGCTGTGGTGGCTTGGATCGCCCGAACGAGGAGAAAGAAAATTTGAAGAGACAAAGTGTATGTGTACGATTAGGGTTGTTCACAGTAGCCATTTTTGGCTCCTTGTTGTTTCCCTTTTTATCTCCTTTTCAATGTTCCCGATTTTTTTGGCCGGATTTTTTTTCCCCATTCAATTCACACATCTGAAAAGGTCTAGAATCCCCAAAACCATACCTCTGGGTGCAGAATTGGTGGAAAACAAAGGAAAAAGTAAGAAAAAAGTAAACAAAAATGACTTACTGTGAACAGGTAAGCAAACAGATTTGGAAAAAAGGAGAGAAAAATGGGAGCCTCAATTATCATAGAAATACAATAGAATATTTACCTGTATGAAGGGGTACATGGGCTGTTTGAAGGGTATCTAAGAGCCTAGGAACAACATAATCCAACAAGAATCAGGCCGACAGGTGGACCCCATCTGAAAAAGGGAAAACAAAAGGAAAGTAAAAAGGGACTGTTCGTAAAAATGAAGGGGGTGTGCCCATTTTCAGAAAAGGGCCCTTTTGGGGTTCATTTTTTTGGCTCCTCTTTGGTCACTTCTCTGAAAGAGGGAAGCAAAAAGGAACTGGAAAAGGCGACAAAAAGGAGTGAAAGAGGGTTACTGGGAACAACCCTAATGGCTGGCTGCCTTGGGAATGTAAACTTTGCCACCGATCTTGGCAAAAGTTTCCACGGCCCTATTGGGCAAAGACTCGAAGGCGCATTGTTCTAGATATTCGGCCATGACAATAAACAAAGCCTCTGATACCCAGTTGCGCATGATGTCCATTATGCCTCACCATTGTGATTCATCCAGGAGGAGGAGGAGAGTTGCCAAGTTGTATTTGGCTCGTGAATATCCGGTCGCGCATGCTGTTTATCATTGCTGCCCGGTGCGAGCTCGATATTTCGCCTCACCAATTTGGCTCGCAATTTCTACGGGGAATCGATGGTGGTGGACCCAGAATAAGGCTTTCACCCCATTGAGGTAGTCACCCTGGCGTTAATATCTCGTAAATTCATGCAGGCGGTGATTGAGTAGGCAATTAACGTGAAGGGGGAGTCTGAGATTGAAACTGTCTTGAGAACAAGGGCGTCCAAAGCCTCATTTCGTCGGCATTCCCGCAGCCCGCTACCTTTAGGTAAGCATTATAGGGCGCCCTATTTTCACGTCCTGCAGTAAATCTAGATTCTAGATTTTTGCCATCCATTTTAGCGTAAGCGCCCAAATCCTCTGCCAAACTCACGACATTCAAGAAGTCCTGGATGCTCCGGATGAGGATCACCGGCGACTCGTTTCTCCACAAAATCTGGCTAATTCCATATTTGCGATGAAAGATGCTGTCTGGATCAACAATGCGACACGTCGCAGCTTTCATTCTGACCTGCACACCTTTATTCGGAATGCTTTCCCGGATGAACGGTTCCGGGAGGATGGAGAAGAAACAATTAGTTGATATCAATACCGTTGTGGGTCAAACAACTATGTTGTAATCTGAGGGTCGACCATGAACAAGTAAGAGAGAATTTCTGCTCGGAAATGGAATCAGTATTGTCCCAAACTTGATCGACATCAAATTTCAAAAACGATGAGATAAACGACCGGGTCATTTTTCGTCAATTGGCGCTCCCGCTTGCTGAATCCTGATCATCCACCGCCGATATCGATCACTTATTCTCCGCGTCTGGGGCTGGGCACGACTGCCCACTCTCCGTGTGCCAACTGTCCAGTCCCCGCAAGATCTTCTGCAGACGAGGGAGGACATCCCGAGACAATTCAGCGGTCGACATCATTTTCTTCTCGTAGCCTGAAAAGGCATCCATGATTTTGTACCGCGCTTCGTGATTGGCAAGCCACGGCCAGTACTCGTCCGGCTCACTGATGACCGAAAGCGAATCAAGAACTTCAGTCTTTGTACCTTCTGCGTAGAGGTTCCAAAGCTGGCAATCTACGATTACATCTAGGAGCACCGTGGCCTGCTCGCTGGAAGAAATGTTGTGAATGCTGTTCGCGAGCCGGATTTGGTGGGTAGGGTGATTGGCTGCCGTGGGAGTGTAAACTTTGCCACCAATCTTGGCAAAAGTTTCCACGGCCTTGTAGGGCAAAGAATCGCAGGCGCAGTGTTCCAGATATTCGGCTATGACAATAAGCAAAGCCTCTGATACCCGGTTTCGCATGATGTCTATTATTGTTGACCGCACTGAGTCCGATATTTTGTCAACCATGGAACGGTATTCATCCACTATTTGGCTCGTGAATACCCGGTTGCTGAAATTTATCATCGTGGTCCGCTCTGAGTTCGATATTTCGCCCTCCATCAAATGAAATCTATCCCCAATTTGGCTCGCGGTTTCTGCGGGGAACAGATGGTGGTCGACCCAGAATAAAGCTTTTCCCCCCATTGAGGTAGTTACCCTGGCGTTAATCTCTCGTAAAATCTTGACTTTCATGCAAGCGGTGATTGAGTAGGCAATTAATGTGAAGGGGGAATCTGCGATTGAAACCGTCTTGAGAACCGATTCAAGGGCGGCCAAGTGCACATCCGAAGGTTCATCATAAAGCTGGGCATCGGAAGCCAGGCGCCACAAAGCGGTAAATATTCCTTCTCGTTGATCTGTTGATAGAGTTCTTGGAAAGCATTTCCATAGACGCATTGCAACATCGTGTCTGCCTGGCACATTCCATAAAACCAGATCAGAATCCCAGCAATTCAAAAAGAGAATGATGCTGCCGGGAATGGAATCTGTCTCGTTTGGCCGCCAGAAAGACACTAATTCCTCGATGGCATCGATGATCCACCTTGTTTCCGAGCCGTCGGTGCCAGCCTTCAACCTGTGGTTCTGGGCCGATATAATGAGATCTATGCTGGCTTCAACAAGATCTTTGAGAGACGCAGGGATTGGATCAGATACTCGAATCATTGAGTGCATTTCCTCCCAGCGATATGGCGGAGATTCAAGGCGGGCTGAGTGGACAAGGAAGGCGACGCGGATACGGTGAGGAAGCTCGGACAAAGCTTTGTCAATGAGATCGAGTTCCCAGGGCACTGGAATGTTGATCCCGACTTCCCAATATATATTTAACAACGGATGCACGGTCGCTGCGTCCAGGTAGCGTCTAGGAGTGGCAAGACTTTCCCGGTGCTTGATTAGTTGCTTTTCGACGACGCAGAACATGCTCCACAACATCAAGGCCCGGGCAGGTGTATAGTATGTGGCAATGTCTGCATTTTGGCGCGCGTATCCAATATGTTTATAAATCTGCGCAAGATCTACGGGTTGGATGTTCGACCGATCCGATGAGTGGTTCGGCATGGAGAGACTTGCAATAGCCCAAAGGGCTTTATAGCAAATGATGATACGACGTTGACTGGCGCCCAGTGTTAAAATGCCACGGCCACAGCTGTCAAGAAGAGTTGTGATGCGATCGAGTAACTGAACATCCTGGTTGTTAATAAGACCTCTGATGTGGACTTCATACGTGTAGCGTCGGCGAGTGGGACCCCACAGAACGTCGGGAATTACCTCGACCAATGACTCCAATTCAGTGTCGTCGGCAAGTGATTTCACTGCCCAGACCAGTGCATTGTAATCCCTCCCTGAGCGTGTTACCATGGCTGTTCGGGACATTGCTTCTATCATGGTCTCATCCCGTGATGCTTCCGATTGGACTGTGGCGTTGGTAGATGGACCGGTCTCGACGATGATGTCAGGCTGGGTATGCTGACGATACCAGACATTCTAAAATCCCCGCAACATTTTCCAAAATGCTCCAGAAAGCGGAGTGCGGTATGGGCAGTCCAGATACCGCAGTGGAAGGAGTGTCACTGTGGAATATACTATGCTGACAATGGCTAGAACTGTGCCAGCGATCACCGTCAAGGCAAGATTCACGGGGATGAGGAATGCAATGAGGCCACAGAGGAAGAGGAGCAAAGATACATGGAGGAGGAAAGGGATGATCTCAACAACTGTGTGCATCTTGAACTGCTTGAGACCGTAGTACAAATACGAGAAGATACGCGCCCGGATGATTGGAGCAGAGCTTATATCAGCCTTGTGCAGAAAGTCGCGAACCCACTGCTGGACAAATGTCGCCATGAGTGCACAGGCCAGACTGAAGCCCAGGCTGATGAACCACAGTGCATTGCATATGATGGATGGCACTGCCGGGGAGAATGAGGTAGGGGGAGGGAAATTGAATGTGCTCCCATTTGCTGAGGCTGCAAGCTGCTTTGATATTTGTCCCAGCAATTGAACTGTAAGATCTGCTGGGTCAGGATTGAGCGACTTGTAGCTCTCAATGATGAATGCAGTCAAGATGGCAGAGAAGAGAGCGGCCTGCAGACCTGGTATGAGAGTTCCATCAAGCCATGAAGCATAAGATCCCTTACAAAGATGAGCAGACCCTCCATATCACTCTTCCAGCTCTCCACTAACCCTCTGTCGTATTTCTCTGCTTCGGACACATACACTGCCCAAAGTTTGGCAGCTGCGGCTTCCTCGTCCTGATTTATGCCTGGCAAGAGACTTTAGAGAAGCTACTTGAAAAATCTAGCCTCACACCTTCTTCCACGTCGACCATGGTGGGAGGATCTAGGATGTGCTAACGTGGGACTGACAGTTCCCCATCAGATCGCAGCTACTTACCTGCAGCTGCCCCTTTTGGCCTATTTCTGCCACACTGGGCAGTTGTGGAGGCCACTTAGAAAAACTATTAGGGAAGTCGTCACAATTCCAATATTTGCTACTCTAATACACCATAATGTTTTGGAGAAAATTGAGAGAAAATGCTCCCTCCCTCCGGTCTCCGCCGCGCGCCGAATATTGGTAAAAACAAAACAAAAAGTCGGGGACGTGCGCAGACACGCCGCCCACAACACATACTATTCGTATCGAAAGGAGGCGTCACTAGTCTCATCCCCACTCGCAGGCTGCCCACCGCATCCACCGCACCGCACGGCACCCTTGCGCGCATAGATGCATACGCAGGGCACTCCTCCCCATCGCCCGCTCTCCACGCACACACAGGCGAAGGCGCAAGGAGACGGAGGCGCTGTCTCACCCCCCAGCTGGTCACCCGCATCGCTTCACCACTGTCGATCTGCTTTGCGTAGTGCAAGACACTCTCGTGTCGGTGCGAGCGTCCATCTACGCGGACGACGTAGCCTCCAGCACACCAACGGATGGCCCAGACGCTCCGCGCCCACACCATCGCAGGGTGCGTGATCTCGCACACGCAGCCCCTCCCCTCCCTTTGGCTCGGCTCCCTTCCTTCCCAAAAAGGAAATCGTCCAAAATCGTCCCAAAAAATCCAAGAAAGAAATCGAAATCGAAACAATAGAAGGGGAATGGAACGATGAGAAAACACGCACGCCCGGTTCTGATTCGTGGTCTCCAGCTTCGTAAACTTGCGCTCGGGGGTACCGTCTGCGGAGGACGAATCTGTTTGTGCGTTAATGAGTGTTAGGGATAAGGAGGGGCAGGGGGGAAGGAAGTAGGGGGAGATGGAGAAAGAGAGCAGAGGGAGGAGGGTGAGTCCGTCCGCTCTCGCTTGCATCGGGCGCAACAAGTGCGGGGACGAGAGGTGAGACGCACCGGTCTCTAGCGGCGCGAAACGTATCGTATCCTCCACCAAGACCAGCGCGTTCGCCGTCGGGCTCGCCGCATGCGCCACCACGCTTGATGCTCTTACACCCTGACTGCACGCCGGCCCACACGTTCGCATCCATACGGCGCCGACCAACGCAACGCATACATCGCCTCAACGCACACCCCACGCTCCGCAAATGCGAAACGCGGGGAAGCAACTCACCGCGAGCGCGCTCACGATGGCGTTGCGTACCATGCGCGAGCGCTCACCACCGCCTCCACTTCGACATCTAGGGTCCGCTGTACTGGGGTGTGCCGGTGCTCCCCATCACACCGCGCTCCACCGCATACCCGGCGCTCGTCCCCATGCGCCTGGTATACAAACGCATCCTCCACGTCCACCTCAAAGAACGCCACTCACGCGCCCCATCTTCCTTCGCGCCTCCACTTCCGCCTCCACACGCCCGCCACCTCGCCCGCGCGGTCGATGATGCCCTCGCCCAGCGATAGCTCATCGCTAGCCCGCCCGCCCCACGACGTGCGCTCACCTCCCGGCGCCCGCTCCCCACAGACGCCAAGTCGCGGGGATCCACACATCCCCTCGCCTTCCTTTCCCCCATTCTCGGACAGTGCTCGACGCGCCCATGCCCCCCGCCGCGGGCCACGCAGCGTAAAACTCGAGCCACGCCTCAATCCGATAGATAGATAGACAGATAGAAAAAGAGTCACAGGAAAAACGCACCTTATACAAAGCTTCCCCCCAACTTCACTGGGATGACCCTCTGCGCCGTACATGCCGTGAGCGAGAGGAGGGAGGTGCATGACTTGGGTCTGTGTGGGGAGGGTGAGCGACGGCAATAGCGACATAGTATAGGGAAAGATATGGCAGAGCGGGAGAAGAAGGAAGAGGGGAAGAAAAGAGGAGAAGAAGGAGGACGAGAGCAAGGAAAGCAAGGGCCAAGGGCGGAGTATGCAGTGTGAAAGAAAGGGAAGAGGAAAGCGGGGCATCGCCAAAGCGCTGGCGTCATTGCCGGCATGGCATGACTTGGCCACTGTAGCGGCGGCACAGGCGCTGGTGGATTATCGCGAGCGCCTCGTGGATGATAGCGAGCGCACGACACGAATGGAGAGCGCACAACGCAGCCGTTGGCCAGCATCGCCCCCTGCACCTGCACCACAGCACGCACGCCTTCCGTGCGGCCAATGCACATTCGCCGGTAGATGATAGCGAGCGTACGACGGGTGGCAAGGCGAACGGTGACTGCTGCTCGCCGGGTATGAGTCCGCGCGCGGGGGGCGTCGGGGACACGGGCGGGCGTCGGGACACGCATGCCTCCTCGTCACCGAAACGCAAAAAGAAACGAATAACACCCACCTTATCCGCACCCAAAGCAATCCTGCCTCTCGCGGCGTCCTCGACGTCTTTGAGGCTGTAGTCGAGTTTGTCGTACATTGCGCTGTACATGAGGGGTCAGCTTCGTGTCATTTTAGGACGAAGGAAAGAGAAAGCGGATTTGCAGAGTAGAAGCAAGAACAAGAAGTAGAGGGATGGTACGGACAAGGGGGAAAGAGAGGTGAAACGGAACGAAGAAGAACGAAGAGAAGAGACGTACCGTTCCTCGGTATCAGCCTCGCTGAGCATGTCAACGACGTCATTGTCGTCCACGCCGGGGACGAGGATGTTGCCGGCCGAGTCGACGAGCCGGTCCATGAGCATGCATGGGCTTATGGACTGAATAGGGCCTCCGTTCCTGGCTACTTTACCATGGGTCGGGATAGCCTCCTCCCTGCCACCTTGACGGTTTTGCTGATCTGCGCGCACAGACGAAGCTGCTCGAGCCGGACTCGTACGAGATCGGGAATGTGAAGGAGGGCGGAAACTTAGTTGGCTGTGGTGGCTTGGATCGTCCGAACGAAGAGAAAGAAGAATTCAAGAAACAAAAAGCATGTGTACGATTGTTTGCGGATCAGATGAGATAAGATAAGATAACGATTGAACTGATTTTTGCATCGTGGTCCAGTCGTCGCAGATTTGCTTTTTCCCGGGTTTGGTTGGCTTTCGATAACTATTTTGGATGTGCATCTCGACAGTTTTTCTTCTGCTTCCGTTTTACAACTTGGTGTCCAATGGGATTTGGAAATTTACCGTTGTCTGAAACTATGCAGCTTTGAGTCTCTATGCTACAGGATGCAATTACAGCAATATTCAACGAAAGTCAAAAACGGAGCGGAAGCGGAATCGAACCGGCAAGTCGGTGGGTAAAGAGAAAACGCTACGTTGCAGCCGCAGCGGAAGAATGAGTTCAGAGAAAGAGGAGCTGGCTCGTTTCCTATAATAGACTCAACTGGACGACAATGGAACCAGACGATCGAGGGTTTCTGCCACCGATAGACTGGAGAGTGTTCTAAGTGATTTAAGCTGTCCCGGAGCGACCAGAGCTCCGTGGCCGTCCCCTTCTCCAGACGAGACAATTTAGCGGTCGACATCATTTTATTCTCTTAGTCTGAGAAGGTATCTCTGATTTTGTGCGGCGTTTCGTCGTCGAGCCACGGCCTTTATTCACTCATCCGGCTCACTGATGACCCAAAGTGAATCAAGGTTTTTGCGATGCACTTCAACTTGGTTGGCGTAGAGGTCTCAAATCTGGCAGTCTACGATTACATCTAGGAGCACCGCGGCCTGCTCGCCTAAATAAATGTGGTGAATGCTGTTCGCTAGCCGGATTTGGTGGATGGGATGACTGGCTGCCTGCCTTGGGAATGTAAACTTTACCACCGATCTTGGCGAAAATTTCCACGGCCTTAGCGCAAGGACTCGAAGGCGCAGTGTTCCTGATATTCGGCCATGACAATAAACAAAGTCTCTGATACCTGGCTGCGCATGATGTCCAGTACTGTTGACCACTGTGTTTCATCCAGGAGGAGGAGGAGGACTGCCTGTATTTGACTCGTCAATATCCGGTCGCGCATGCTATTTATCAATGCTGCTCGCTGCGAGTTCGATATTTCGCCCGTCGCCTTCTACCAAATGAAATCTATCACCAACTTAGCTCGCAATTTCTACGGAGAATAGATGGTGGTTGATCCGGAATAAGGCTTTCCCCCCCATTGGGGTAGTTGCCCTGGCGTTAATCTCTCGTGATAGTGATAGTGATAATATTATACACAGCATGGTCCAGTCTCTGAACACTGTGTTCCCAAGAATACCCCAGCGCACACAAGCCCCTCGCACCTTCGCCTTGGACCCAACTACCCTACTTGACGAGCTATTCGTTATCAGAACGTCTATCCAACGTAGAATGCGAAGTGGTAAGTAAAAGAATCTAGTCATTGCACTGTGGTAGTGTCAGCCAGTCCAGAGGAAGAGGGGGAATAAACATAGGAGCAGCCTCAAACACTTGAGTAATTTCATATACTAATTTTGCGACCAACGAAACAGTCTCTCTGTAAGCTATCATGTGAGTGAAGAATTTAGCAGACGGCATGGAATCCAAGGTTGGCAATTCCGGTACGTCGTTTGTCATTCAGGTGAAAAGATCTTTGCGGAGCTCAAGGAGGTCGGCAAGTGCCGTACACTCCAATAGTGCGTGCTCCTTGATGGATCACATAGCGGAGATCCATCGCTCACGATGCTTTGCCGGTGTCTGAGAGGGACACAGAATCATGCGCGGCCACTTTGACATATCTGTCATGATTTAGTGCCGCGAGATATCTCAAGTGTGTCAGCGCCAATATGACTCGCCTAAAGCGCATGGTACCAGACCAGTTTCTGTGAACAAGGGCGCTATTACCGACCGCTTTTTAACACCTAAAATGTGTCGTATGAATTCGACTTGTTACATCTTCAAGCGGCTTTAAGTGGGTGAGATCCACGTCAAGGCTGACTTCACAACCGTGTGTCAGATGCGGGTCAGCCAATGCCATGTACATTTTGCGCGCCTCCCAAGGCGGCAGCATGCCAACCGTAGACTCTAGGCCAAGTAGGGTGTTTGCAATTGTCCGAGCTTTGCTTGCCTTTTTCTCGTAGTGATCTTCGAATATATTCTTCTTTGTGGAGTTCAGCTTGAAGCCAACATATTTTGTTGACTTGACGATGCTCACGGCCTCCGCTCCGAAGTGAAAAATTGGCAGGGATTTTGGAGTTGGTCCATAGATCATCAGGAAAGACTTTAAAGCGTTGATGATCATGAAGTTGATACTGCACCATTTCCAGAGCGCGTTCATCTTGCGCTGGGCCCCCTCGGCAGTCAGGGAGATCAGAATAATGTCGTCAGCTTGCTCCAGATTTGTAATTTAATCTTGACTTTCATGCAGGCGGTGATTGAGTAGGCAATTAACGTGAAGGGCGAATCTGCGATTTAGACTGTCTTGAGAACCAGTTCAAGGGCAGCCAAGTGCACATCCGAAGCCTCATTTCGTCGGCATTAGACTTTATCGCCCATGCGCGGGGATCTACCGACGAAAATGTCATACAAGAACTCGACATCCCAATATTGCCAAGGACACACAAAGTGTTGAATTGCGAGTTCAATGATTTTCCTCTGCACCGTAGATTGACCTCGGTTTTCCACAGGTACATCCAGGAGCCGAAGGCAAGTCATTGTTAGCGCAGTAATAAAGACCGTTTGAGGACTCGAGGAGTTTTCGTCGGTTCCGGCCGTGACAGTGGGCCGCAAATCGTATTTCAACCCGCGTTCGGCGGACTTGTTCATTCTCTCTCAAGATGGTTATTTTTACACTGGGCGTATAAAAGGGGGCGTGCAGAAAGCGAACTGGTCGGACCTGGACTCCCTTGGTCGTCGTGTGTCGCCGGTGCCTCTCAGGACAGCAGCCACATACGCTGTGGACATTCAGCCTCCTACCTGTTCCCTCTCCATTCTCTATCTGTGCATCTCGTGTCTACGCACGAGTTGAATGATTCCGATGTTCTTTGTCACAATTCAGGCTAATTATCCGCTACGTTCATATCAATCCGTGTAAATCCGGGCGTATTCCACATCCATTACTGGCAAAACAGTCGCTGTCCGTTCCCGGTCTCTTCCCTTTCTCACTTCAGTCGTTCTTATCCATCAGGAAAACCTGAAATTCTACAGTAGACACAAGGCCAACTTTATGGGTCTCTGGTGGTCTATGAGTGTCTATACAGAACTATAAATTTTGCAATCTACTACAATTGTCTATGGGTGGCTATGAAATTTATTGTCTACTAGCATGGTCTATGAGTAACATTAGATATTCCCATTAATTATAAGACTACACAACTCAGCTAGGCTGAGCACAATTTACCTACCATGTATATTTGGACCTGGTCAGGATGGTCCAAACCCCAAGAAACTGACACATCCAGGAAATTTAGGTTGAATGAAGCCAACAACCATGCCTGGCAAAGTATTTTGTGATTTGCAGGCCAACAAAGCCATTTCTTCCCAAGTGCCCTTAGACAAACCTTGTAGCTCTCACCAAGATCTACAACTTTTGTTTTGGATCTATTTTTGGATTGGTGGCCCACAAGGGTACCACATATTCACCGATCAATATTCCGGTATAACAACTCAAATAGTTGAAGTGAATGCGGGTCTAAACAGTGCTGGAGGGCAGAGTGTCTATAGTCCCCATATGACACATGAGTTTCCAATGTCCTCTATGGTTACTTTAGTGTAGTGGTTATTTTGTCTGTTTCAAATTTTCCCTGTTCGCGCGAGGTCAAGAGTTCAATTCTCCTCCTGGGCAATCATTTAATTTCAATTCGTTAAATCTTTAGAAGCTTATCATTCCTTCAAAAGGTCAGTCGCATTCCTTGTTAAATCATCACAATTGATAGTCACCGACAAGGATGGAGTAGTGAGAAGAAAAAACCTTTTTGGTTGACAGTTTTTTTCTTCCGACTATGAGTACTACAAGTGCTATGGGTGCTATGACTTTCGTTACTCTCGTAGACAACCTCACGACTATAGGTGTCTATGAGTGTCTATAAATCTGACCCCCCCCCATCCCACCTTACTATAAAACTGGCCATTTGCTATGGTGTCTATGACTGCTATAAATGTCTATGCAGGTCTACATAGCAACTTTGGTTTTTCCTGATGTCGTTCAATCTATGGCCTTTTTATACCGTGTACGGCCACTAACCTGCTCCTCCTCATTTCTTTTTCAAAGCCTGGCGTCTGCGGCGTGTGGATGGGCTTGTAGTACCCACTCACGCTCTGTCCTTGGATCTCTATCTCTTCTCATCTGATCGGGTTTCGCATTTGGGGGCGATCGCGGCGTTTCTGGGTGAGCATGTTCTTACGGCTGGTACAGATTTACTTCGTCCCTGGGATATGCAAGCTGTGTATCGCGCTGAATTACTTTTGTTTCGCTCGCCGTGCAACAGTATGTAATTCCGCTCGCGCGTGTTCTCGGTCCTGCATTCCGTTCCTCTGTTCGTTTCAATCTCACCGTTGTCCACCCCACCTCCATCTTCATACTCAACATATCTTTCTCCGTCCATGATCTCTTGTTCCTGCTTTGCCGTCTAGTAACGCTAAGCCTGCGGACCTAGATACGGTTTCCAATCCACTCAGAATGAGTGTTGGAGCGCGTCGAGTGCATGGGTGTGCTTTCTGCCTAATGTTTCGGTTTCGGCGGGAGAGCGTGCTGGCGGGAGACAGAACTTGTAGTGCAAATTATTGCATGTCGCTATATGGCGACTGCAAACAATCGATTTCAAGCATGTCTTCAAATTGACTCAGACACGCTTCTGAATCAGCATCCGTCGCGCTGGGAAGTCATCACCCCTATATTCGCGTACGAACAATGTGCGTATCTCTCTCTTCTCTTCTCTCTCTTTATAAAATTAAGCCTGTCTGAAGCTTTTAAACTCCGCTTTTGGCCAATCAGCCCCGAATCCCTGGAATATCAGCATTTGACTTTACGGCGCTTATTCGAACCCAAGTGGATGCGAGGCCGCGAAGTGGCCGAGCAGCCGCTTGTTATAAAATTAAGGGTGTCTGTCCGAAGCCTTTAAACTCCGCTTTTGGGAGATCGGGCCCGAGGCCTTGGAAGCGCTGGTTCCAGACCTTTGGAAGCGCTCAATAAACGGCACTTCCTCGAGGCTTTTGGCCGCATGGTTAACTTTAAGCGCGTGCGCGCCTATGAAAATGTCCACAATGCCAAACTCCATCAACTTTAAATTTTGCTAATTCAAGACTCCTAATGGTTTGAGTCCCAGTGACCGCCCATAAGGCCTTGGGTGGAGGTCTCAGGATCTCCAAGGCCTTGGTTAAGGGTAAGGCCTTGGCCAAGGGCGCTTCGAAGGCCTTGGCTGATTTTTCCCACGCATCCAGGCGGTATCGAAAACAATAAATTTAAGCTTTAAATCTACTGATATTAGTGGGACCGGCCGTGTAATACTAGGTAATACTACCTACCTACCTCATCCGAATCACTGATCTCAATGGCGCCGTCGTCTGGACGCGCATCCAATTCCACAGCAACACATCCCTTGCGGTAGGATATAGATGAGTTTTGTTTGGCCCTGCGCCAAAAATAATCACATGGCGGGTTTTCCACCATGGTCCCAGTCAGAGACTGGATGGCGTTGTCGACGGAGAAGACAAGATGGGAAAAATAAAATGACATAATGATATACACGTGGTGCTCTAAGGCTTGGCCAAGGGCGGAACTTCCGGCCGAAAATCACCAAGGCCTTGACCAAGGCCTTATTAAGGCCTTGGATTTTTGAGGCCTTGGGCCTTGGGCGATCACTGGGTTGGACCGAAGTGGTGGGGCGCGAAGCTGATACTACTATGTACGACAACGCGGGTTTTTTTTCAAGAAATTATTATTGCCATCTCATTATATGTTATCTCTGTCCCGAGAACGCAAGCCCTGCTCTCATTCTAGCATACGATAGATGCACCAGAGTGCTTTCAATTCCCCGTCATTGAAACGGTGCATGGGCTCGTCGTCGGCCTGGGAATCAACTTAATCTCTGCCTGCGACATTCAGTACACTGCCGAGGGATCGCAGTTTACCATCAAAGTGCGGTTATACTCCGTCCCCAATTTTCCTCCTGTGTAACTGCTAATGAAGATGTACAATCCCCATGACCAGAAGTAGACGTCGGCCTCGCCGCAGAAATCGGCACGATTGCTTACCTCCACAACATCACTGCCAACCACGGGTTCATGCGCAAACTCGCGTACACTTCGCGTATGTTCTCCACAGTGGAGGCAGCGCAGCTCAGATTCTTATCTGAAGTAATATCTGGGGAAGAGAGGATATGGTGAATTTCGTGTGGAAGAGCCCAGTTGCTGTGAGCAGAACGAAGCACCTTCTGACACATTCGAAGAGAATAGGTGCTGTAAGGGCAACCACGAAGGCCCGAGGTACTCAGGGACTGACGTGGGGGATCCAAAGGTTAATTGACAGTAGCTAAATATACAGAGAAGCGTACCTGACGTGGGGGATCCAAAGAGAAGAAACTCTGAGGATTCCCACGTCAGCCGTGGGTATAAGTAAGCTACTAGCTAAGACCATGTGACCGGAGTGATCGGCAGATGTCCCGGGCTTGATCACACGCAAGGTGCCATCGGGTCACGTGCCGGTTTCCGGTACCGGTCCCGGTAGACCGGTGACCGGGAGAGCGACCGGAAGGATCGGAGGGGTCGGAAGGGCGTTGGATGGGGGTCGGGATGGGGTTCCCCTGACATCACCCCCCCCTTGGAATGCGGCGCCCCGACGCATAGACCGGATGCGAAGGGAGGGATCCCGGAAGGGCAGGGAGTCGAAGGCGGCAACGGCAATGGTGCGTGGTTTGGCTGGGTATTTCCGGTAGAACTCGTCGACAGCGGGGCGAAGAGGTCGGAGTGCTTGACCCATTGATTGTGCGAGTCGTCGTACCCTTTGAAGCGCACCATGAAGTAGAGCGACTTCCAGCGCACCTTTGCATCAAGGATCTCTTCGACTTCCCATTCCGGAGCATCACCGGGTGCGTCCGGGAGGACCGGGGCCGGCTCGTCGTAACCGGGCCGTCCCTCGAAAGGGTCGTCTTCCGCGAGTTCCAACTTCACGACCGGAAAGACCGGGTGGAGCCGGGAGAGCCGGGGCGGGAGTTCCAGCTTGTACGCACCACGACCGACGACTTTGATGACCTTGAAGGGGCCAAGCCGTCGGTGCGAGAGATCGGGGGACGGCCGGGTTGTCTGGATGTCCGACGCGTCGAGCCAGACCCGGTCGCCTACCTTGATCTCCGGCGCGGGGCTGCGCCGGCGGTCGTAGTACCGCTTGTACTCCTCTTTGGCCTTGACCAGCGCGGATCGGGCTTCGGAGACGCTGGAGGCGATCCGGTCGCGGAATTCGTTTACCGACTCAAGTTTCGAACACAGCCCGTTCGGCTCGAACCCCATCCGGGGGAGCCAGCCGGTGTCGGTCATGAACGGGACTTGCTGCGTGGAAGAGTGGATGTGGTTGTTGTAGGCGAATTCGGCGGCCGGCAAGAGGTCGTCCCAGTCATCCTGCATGTAGTTGGTGAAGATGCGGATAAACTGTTCCATCTCTTGATTGACGCGCTCAGTCTGGCCGTCAGTCTGCGGGTGGTAAGCCGTGGAGGTCGCGGGCTTGACGCCGATAAGGCGCCAGAGCTCGGTGGTGAACTCCGCAATAAATTGCGGACCCCGGTCAGAGATGTACTTTTCCGGCGCACCATGGAGTTTCCAGACGTTCCGGTAATACAACCGGGCGGCGCTGGTCGCGTCGATCTGGGTGTGACACTCCATGAAGTGGGCGCGCTTACCAAGGACATCGACCACGACCATGATCGCGTCGTACCCGTGGGCCTCCGGGAGCTCGACGACGAAGTCGACCGAGACCGTGCTCCAGCGATCTTCGGGAACCTCGGTCGGGTGCAGCTCCCCGACCGGAAGCTTCCGGAGTGCCTTGGTCCGGCAGCACAGATCGCAGGTGGCGACGTACCGGCCGACGTGACGGGACAGCTGGGGCCACCAGTAGTTCCGGGAGACAAGCTCCAACGTCTTGAAGCGGCCGGCGTGACCAGCGACCCGGGTGTCATGGTGCTGCTCCAAGATCCGGCGGCGAAGGTCCTTGTCCCGGGGGACAACAATCTTGCCGCAGAAGTAGAGCAGGCCGGCGTCGACGTGCCACTCGTCCGACCGGGTAGACCGGGACCGGCGGCCCGGAACCTTGAGGAGCTCGCGAGCCGCAAGGGCGACGGGATCCTCCAGGTCTGGTTCGTGCGAGAGCGCGTCACGGATGTCCCGGAGGATCGGGACTTCCGGACCGGCGACGACGACACCTTCCAGGGCGCGGACGTGGAACAGATCGGGGCGTAGGAGCGTGACATCCTCGTTGTCCCGACTGGAACCGTGGTCCGGTTGCCGGGAGAGCGCGTCCGGTCGACCCATCGCGCGGCCGGGCTTGTGATGCAGGGTGAAGTCGAACCGGGACAAGTACAGGGACCACCGCGCCTGCCGCCGGTTCAAGTTCTGCGACTTCCGGAAGTACTCCAGGTTCTTGTGATCGGTCCAGATCTCGACCGGGTGCTGCGACCCTTCGAGGAAGTGTCGCCACTCCTCGAGGGCTCGGACGATTGCAAGCATCTCCTTGTCGTGGATCTCGTAATTGCGCTGGACCGAACTCAAGCTCTTGGAGAAGAAGGCGACCGGATGCCACTTCCGGTCCACGCCCGGCTGAGAGAGAACGGCACCGGATGCGAAGTCCGAGCTGTCTGCTTCCACCCGGTAAGGTTGCGACTCGTCCGGAAGGATCAGGACCGGGTCGGTGGTCACCGCATCCTTGAGGTTCCGGAATGCGGCGGCCTCCTTCTCGGTCCAGAGCCACACCAAGCCCTTCTTCGTGAGGTCAAAGAGCGGCCGGGCGACGTCGGAGAACCCCCGGATGAACCGGCGGTAGAAGTTCGTGAAGCCGAGGAACTGCTGCACGTCCTTCTTGTTCTCTGGCACCGGCCAGGCGGCGACGCCGGCAACCTTGACCGGATCCATCTCGACGTGGTCGTGTGAGATGATCACCCCGAGGTACTCGATCGACAATTTCTCAAACTCGCACTTCTCCGGTCGCAAGGAGAGCTTATGCTCCCGGAGCCGCCGGAGAACCTCCCGGACGATTTCTCGATGCCGGGCGAGGTCCGAGTGTGCGATGAGAATATCGTCGAGGTATACCATGACGTCGCCGGACAAGATGAGATCTTGGAAGATGTCGTTCATCATTGTCTGGAAGGTCGCGGGGGAGTTGGTCAGGCCGAAGTACATCACCAGCGGCTCGAAGAGTCCCCGGTTCGTCCGGAACGCGGCCTTCCACTCGTCGCCTTCCCGGATGCGGATGTTGTTGAAGCCCCACCGAACGTCGAGTTTTGTGAAGTACCGGGCTCCCTTCAAACGATTAATAAGGTCGTTGATGAGAGGGAGGGGGTACCGGTTCTTCACGGTCATCGCGTTAAGCGCCCGGTAGTCCTGTACGAACCGGAGCGCTCCGTCCTTCTTCTTGACAAAGAAGACCGGGGATGCCATCGGGGATTTCGAAGGCCGGATCCGGCCGGTCGTCAACCCCTCCTCGATAAACGCGTCGAGCTCGCGTTGCTCGAGGGGGGAGATGGGGTAGACCTTGCAGTTGGCCGGTTTCGAATCCGGAACGAGTTCGATGGCGTGGTCCCACGACCGGCGCTCCGGAAGCGAGTCGAACGACTCCCGGTTGAAGACATCTTCGAATTCTCGGGCCCACTCGGGAATTTCTTCCGTACCGGGCGCGGAGTTCTTAGCATGCGCTTTGGCCAGCCGTTGCGAGACGGTACCGGTCGCTCGGATGTCCTCTGGAGGGGAGAACCGGGTGTAGAAAACCCGATCACCTTCTTCAACGAAGTCATCCTCATCGTCCGAATCTTCCCCGTCGTCCGGTCCGAGTTCCGGTAGGTCCTCGTCGAACTCTTCGTCATCGTCCTCGCTGGAGCGTTCGTCCGTGTCGACGACACATATCCGGGGGACCGGGCCGGACCGGAGCTGCTGGAGGATCCGAGCGGAGACCTTGGCAAGCTTCCGGTCGGCGCGCGCCTCGGCGACACAGGTAGCACAGCACCCAGTAGGGCAGCGGCTCATTTTTACCTCGCGCTGGGCCCAATCGATTTCCGGGTTGTGCTTCCGGAGCCAGGAGTAGCCTAGGATGAGCCTCTCCTTCCCGAGGCGGGTGACAGCGAACTGAGCACGCTCACTATGGCCTTTGTAGCGAAGGACCACATCCGCGACCTCCCGAATGAAGCCGGCCTCGTTGGGAGAGCCGTCCACATTGTAGACCGGGATGGGCTGTGAGAGCCGGCGGACCGGGATCTTGTGCTCGGCGGCGTACTCCATATCGATAAACTCGGAAGTAGCCCCGCAGTCCACCAAGCCGCTGAGCGAAAGCTTCACAGCGTCGGTGGTGGATTCGATCTCGAGAGGAAGCCGGAGGGAGTTACTGCTCTCCGAGGTGGCGGCAAGGGTAAAGTGTTTCGGGAGGCGGCGCTCCCAGGCAGTTTTCTTTTGGGGGCGCGGCGTCCGCGGGAGAGGTGGCCGGGGTTCCGGCTCGACCGGAGGGACCGGAACGACCGGAACGACCGGAACGACCGGAGTCTTGATCGGTCTAGGGGGTGCGTCTATTGGTTCGGTGGATGCAAGAGATATATTGTCACACTCGTTACATAGGACAGCGAAACGATTAGGGGACGCGACAGAGGGCGCACCGCTCACTCTGCGCGGGGGAGAAAATCCTCCGGCTCGGCGGCAGCGGCGTGTTCCGCGGCGGCCTCCGTCGATGCCAGACGTGCGACGAGCTAAGTCGTTCCCGAGTTGCCGGATCACCTCGTCCAGGATGTCGATTGACCGGACATCGACCGGCGCGGTACAGTCCCGGGCGAAGTGGTTCGGGTCCCCGCAGCGGAAGCAACCGTGGCGCGGGGTGCTACGGGCGCGCGTCCGGTCGACGTCCATCGGGACCGCGGGCGGAAGTGCGGGGGTAGCAGCCGCTCTGTGTTGCGGCGCGGGAAAACGCGCCGGAACGGAAGCGACCGCGACCGGAAGGGTTCCCGAGCGTACGGCCGGTTGATGGCGACCGGAACCGGTCGTCTCGCGGGAGGCTTCGCACGCGCGGAGCAGCGACTTGTACTGCCGGTAGGCACGGAGGCGCCAGGCGGGGTAGTCTCGCAGGTCCGGAGGGTCGCTCGACCCGGTGATAGCGAGATTAATCGCCGGGTTAAGACCGGTCCGGTACTTCGTGACTTTGATAATCGGGTCTTCGAAGCCGGCGAGGTCGACCAGGTCTTCGAAGTCGTCGGTGTACCGGAAGACGTCCCGCGTGCCCATGTGATACGACCGGGACTCAAGGGTGCGGAGCGCGTGGTCCTGTTCGTTCTCCTCGACGAACCGGAGCCGGAACTCCGTGACGAACGCGTCCCAGGTCAAGAAGGGGAACGGGGTTTTGGCTGCGTACCGCTCGGCCCATTTCGACGCAGAGTCCTTGGCCATGAAGGACATGGCGAACCGGACCGCTTTCTCCTCGGAGGGGGCGCCGTCCTCGAGGAACGCTTCCGGCAGCAACCGGATGTACGACCGGACAGCGTGGAGGAACGCCCGGCCTTGTTTCCGGTCGCCGTCAAAGACGAACGGGGGGTTCGGCCGGAGGGCCGATTTTGAGCCGGGAACGGCTGGGGGGAATAATCCTGTACCCGGGTCCGGAGCCGGACCGGCAAGGGACGGGGCAGGTGAAGCGGCGCGGGGGGGGTCGATTTTTCGTGCAAGGCTCTCGAGAATACCTTCGAGCCTGTCCATGCGGGCGGAGACGGCCTCGGCGGCTGCTTGCGCAGCGGCGGCAGCGGTACTCGCGGCGTCCATGGAGGGCTCTACAGGCAAGGAGGAGGGGGCAAGATTCAGGGTAGGGGAGGTTGGGACGCTATTAGAGGAGTCCGAGCCGTTCACACCAAAGCCTGCAATCTTGACCGGTTAATCCCTTAGAGAGTTTCTTCTGCTGTAAGGGCAACCACGAAGGCCCGAGGTACTCAGGGACTGACGTGGGGGATCCAAAGGTTAATTGACAGTAGCTAAATATACAGAGAAGCGTACCTGACGTGGGGGATCCAAAGAGAAGAAACTCTGAGGATTCCCACGTCAGCCGTGGGTATAAGTAAGCTACTAGCTAAGACCATGTGACCGGAGTGATCGGCAGATGTCCCGGGCTTGATCACACGCAAGGTGCCATCGGGTCACGTGCCGGTTTCCGGTACCGGTCCCGGTAGACCGGTGACCGGGAGAGCGACCGGAAGGATCGGAGGGGTCGGAAGGGCGTTGGATGGGGGTCGGGATGGGGGTTCCCCTGACAGGTGCGGTACCCCGCTGGTTCACGTGCATGATATAACAAAACCCAACCACCGGTCTTTGTAGCGTCGCCGAGAACCTCGAATACACTGCAGTTTGGAATGGTGCCAGTGCGCTATAACCAACGTACATTTATATTTTTGCTAATAAAACAGCAGTCCCATCTGCAGAGAGCTAATCTGATCACCTTGATATGCAGGACATCCACGAGAACCTGCGTGCTGCAAAGGCACGCAGCTAATCTGTTTTTGCGTCCTTGCGAGCGGCGAAGCTATAGGATGTATATTATCTGCGACTGCCTACCGGGCCGAACTAGGTAGTGGGCCAATTGTTACTCGTATCTTAAGCAGATGTGTCGAATCAGTATGCTCATGTTTACATGACGTCGTGGTTCGCCTTTTACCGAACACGTTCACGACTATCCTGCTTTTGATTCCCGTTTTTCCCAGAAAACGAGTTCGCCGATCAGCGTTAAACCCTGCCGACCTCCGGCAACGTCAATCCGCAAGCAAGGATCAGCGCTCAAGACCCGGATCCTTCGAATCAGTATCCTCATGTTTGGCATCACCTCCATTTGCCTTTTCCTTCTCATCTGTCCCTAGCTCTGAGCCCTCATAAATTTGACTCTTTTCCTCACGTTTATTCTCAGACAACGACGGCGATCACCATTTAGCTCCAAACTCTACGTGCCGCCCATTCCGAGTGAAAATGCGGCCAATTATCTCGCGCTCAAGGCCCGCTCAAAAGGAACACCCGTCAATCTTGGCTGCGCTTTCCTCCCCCCCCCATCATCATCCGCGCATTTCGACGCTTTCCTCTCCCATCCACACGGTGGTGAACGGCGGTCCCCCAGACAAATCAAGCCCGCCCAAAGCCTTTAGAAGCATTAAGCCTTCTCGCCGTCCTCTCTGACTCAATAAGGCGCTCA
The DNA here is from genome assembly GCA_029204075.1 of Mycena capillaripes. Classification (NCBI taxonomy): domain Eukaryota; kingdom Fungi; phylum Basidiomycota; class Agaricomycetes; order Agaricales; family Mycenaceae; genus Mycena; species Mycena capillaripes. The sequence goes on from JARHKZ010000021.1 coordinate 1,627,696, forward strand.
ATAAAAGCTTGATAGCCGTCCTCGAGAGAGTCAAGCCCTCAACAAGATATTGCAAGAAACAAGTCAATGCTTCCACTGTGCTTAGTGTCATTCCGCTCGAAACTCGGCCTCGCTCCACTCTTCTCCGGCATGCAGGCCGACCGGCTGTCTTTGCGTCAATAGCTCCGTGAATGCGCCGACTGACAATAGTAAGATTGCAAAGCCACACAACCGCATGTCAAGATTGCACCCGCATCCAACGTTTGGGTTACATCTCAAGCCAGACCTGGATAGCAACACGTCTCGGGCTTCGGAGTAACAGCCTATTGCGACATTACAAGATGTGCAAGGCCTCGCGATTATTCATCTTCTGGGCTTTCAAGCCGCAGGTTGCACCTGTTTACCTCCATTCTGAACAACAATGACGGTATCTGGCGAGGTATAACTCAATATTTGTCTATTATTTCCCGTGTTCCCTTCGCCAGTTCCCCATTTAATTCCGTCAACCTTTCCATATTTCCATCTTCATTTTCTCCGGTGACAGTTGGATGGTCCCTGTGGAAACGGTGCGTATTATCTGTAGACTTACTCTTTCGGATACTTAAAAAACGATCCTCTTTTCACCAGGTAACAATGGCTACACATCCCCTCTCGCACCATCTCACTGTACGCCGCCAGGGAATCTTCAATCCGGTTTTCGCGCACTCCCGGTACGTACCCTGTCCTACATTTAGTCGCGCCTCTGACTAGTGCCCATGTGGGCTCAGTGCTTCCCAACGCGACATGTCGTTAGATCGATTTTTTAGGTCCCGTGTAACAGACGGTTCGCGGGGGTGAGTTCTTGATCAATGTTAGATTTTTTGAACCTGTGAGTACACAGTCGTCCCACATCCATCAAGTCCCGCATCCACGATGAGCGCCATGGTCCCATCATTCGATTGTCTTGGTTACGTTAGGAGAACCACCCGACGCGTTGAGACGGGTTTGGATGAGTTCTTTTATCCTGTTAGACATCGAGCTCAGTCCTGACATGTTGCGATTACCATCCAGATGCAGGTATCCACTCCGTCGCCGAAGTTCTATGCAATCCATTCCATACCTCGGCCGCTTCAAGTCGCTGTAACAGATGCGTCTTGGGATGCGTATATGCTTCACACTGACGGTACCGCATCGATGCTAACCCATTTTTCATAGCCTCGATGCGTTCCATCCACGTCACTTGGCAACACCCCGCAATCTACATCCGAGTCTTTCAAAACCCGTGAGCTAAGTGAGCGTTAAGTTGATTCCGTACAAGGGACTGGTCGGCCGCTTCGCGGCCTCCCATCCCCTTTTGTGAAAAGACATGCGTAATTTTATAAAGAGGGTAATTCGGTCAATACTACATAACATATCGCCGGGTTAATGGTGCCGTGTATCATATCTCATCGTCTGCGGCCTGCTTTGTCACGGTTTGAGCTTTCGACGCTTTCCACGGTCCTCATTCCGTTATATTCCGACCGCTGTTATTTATGGAGTGCGTACATCTCTTTTGTTCACACCGCATTCACTCAATATTCCTTGCAGTGCGTAGTACAATTGCGGTTAATGTGAAGGTGAAAAGGGAATGCTTGCGGCTGAGACTGTAGCTTTATTCATCAGATGTGCTGTATGTAAACATATACCTCGAGTGAATGGATCATTCCTGCCAGAAAATGCTTTCACAGTTGTGAGTCGATGTGCATACATCTATCTGTCCACCATTTATCCTTGGACCTTCGGTGATTTTTCAAATTTCAGCTACTGGAATTTCAACATGTCACACCTTACACTTATGCCGGAGCGAAGCGAAGGCATGTCTTGTATAATCCAAGGTGTTATGATGCCAAATTCTGAGATTTAGGTGACCATGGCTTTCGTATCCTGGACTTCATCAATAACAACTCAAGCTGATCCTGAATCGCACAATTGGGCTACCTCTATAGTAATCCACATGTCTTTGGTATAGATCTCGAACTTGCTAGGTGCATCAGAGGCAGCACAAACAGTCCTACTCCCTATAAAATTTAACCAGTCAGAATCCTTTTCAAATTCCGCCGTGTCAATCAGCTTTGTTCGAGGATCTTCCACAATTATTTATTCACTTTGAACCATGAATGAAATTCATAACAAGGAGCCTGCAACTTCAAGACTCACACTTCATGGAGGGCGTGCGAAGCCGCGAAGCGGCCGAGCAACCGCTTGTAATCCTTATAAGGTAGGGCTAGTACTCAGTGAGCAGGTTGTGAGACCGTATGACAAATGAACAATAGTGCGACAAATTATAAGGCTTCGATTACTGTAGGAGTGAAGCACACAAGTGTTGAGAACTCAGTGAGAGGGAAACAAGAGAACGGTGGAAAGATCTCCTTGTTCAACAGGAAGTTTACTACTGTAGACTAATTGTAGGTAGGTTTCTATAGGTATATGATGAGTCAGTAAGAGTCCCCATGGACTCAGAACGAGTCGAGAGACTCGGGTGCGTAAGTATTCGGATGCGGAGGAGCCGGCGCGCGGTCCGAGCACTCCGAGACCTTACACAAGTGAACAAATAAGGATTGTGTGAGGTGGCGGTAAGCGCGGTAAATATAGTACGTGAAGGACGGCAGGAACGAGACCGTAAAGACATCCGAGGAAAAAAATTTAACAAAAACCCGTTCACTGAACTTAAAAGTGGCTAACTTGAATCAAAACCCAGTCGCACTAGCTGGTGCCCCGTTCCGCAAGTTGTTCACATATAACGGATCCAGGTCGACTTGTTTCGTCCAGAGGTTCCATGCGCGAGGAGATCTCAAGGAATGGAAAGTCAGCAACAACACCCTTCGAAAGTGGATCACAGCACTTACAGCGCTGTCGTCGCGGTAGTTACCGAGTCCGTTATCTGCTTTGTGTTGAGCGCCCCTGGTGCCTTTCCGCCACCACCGCCGAGGAGAATGGATTGGAACTGCACTTTGGCGTTTTGCATGGTATAGTAGGCGTTGAAGACGGCTTGACGAATGGAGGTCGCACGGATGGCCATCCCATGGTTTGCCATTAATACAACCTAACACAATCATGGTGAGCGAAATGAATTATTTCGGGTCAAGATGTACGGATACATCGCTACCACTTGTGAACTTGTTTGCGAGGGCATCACCAAGCAGCGTATTTCGAACGAGGAAATCGCTAAGTGTGTCGCCGGAAAGCACACTTGCCGGCAAGCTGCTGAAGTCGAAAATCGGTGCGGCCGCGCCAATTACCGGGGCCTTGATCGATTCATGAGCAGAAAGTGCGTGTTTGGTCAGGCAAACTTACTGTGGACATTTGGGCCACGAGCGGTACATTTGGCTGGTTTGCGAAGGGAAGGATGGCCTCCGTGTGCGCATGGACTACCGCATTGACTTCCGGGAATTTACTGTATATCTGTGAGATAGTTGGTTAGTCAGTCCCGCAACGCCCCATCTGAAATCCGACCGACCTCGGAATGAATAAACCGCTCCGAAAACCCATTGGGGATCGAGGCACCGGGCGAGAGCGTTACACCGACCGCCGTCGCGTTTTTTATAGCGTACCTGCGAGAAGCGTCAGAAATACTTTGAGATTTTGAAACGGAGGGAACATGCGTGACGATGGACGTCGAGTTTGTTAGTGCCGGTGCAATGGCGAAAGACCTGGTAATCTAGCTGAATAGCTTGCATCAAACGGCCAGAATCGAGACGTACATAAGGAATTGACTGCTATTTACGGGGTTTCGGACAGAGACGTGACCAAGAGCGTCTACAATATCGAGGAAGTGGAGAATATCTGACGGGAGGTTAACCTTCGAGGTGTGATAGGGAGAAGGAAACGCACGGGAAGCGTCGAGCAGGTCAATAGCAGCCGCCTTCACTGCAGCAGGAATAGCAGGCTGTCCTACTGCATTGGTAGCAGCCTCTCCTGACACAAGGGCAGAGAACACCGCGCCCGCCAGGAAACAGCTCAAGGTCGAGGTGAAGTACATGGGATTGTGAATTCCGCAATTGCCATTCCAGAGCTTTATGGGGCAGGACAGGCGGCATCGCGACAGGAACGTGGAGAGACGGGACGTGGGAGCCCAAACTTTCCGTTTTTCCAAACAGAACCTGCCGCATTCGGGAATGGTGCCGCCAGGTAAGCATGGCACACTAATTTCGGAACTTTTCGAGCTAGGCGAAATCTCACCTCGCTTTTACAACTACCAAACTAGACACAGCATCGCAGGGCCTGACCGTGACACTGCGAGTGAATGATCATGGGAATCCAGAAGATCGAAACTGCTGGGGTAGAGAATATTGGGCAGACAATCAAGTACGTGAGGTCGCTTCTCACCGTTCCGTTGCTTGGGCAACATCAGGAACAAACACCGACGGCATTCTGAAAGTGCTATGGATTGCTATCATAACGCTGCATAGTTTTGTAGCTAGGTGGTTTTATTCCTAATGAAGACCTTGACCCCGGAGGGCAACCGGAGTCTACAGGAGTCTACGCGAGGACAACGGACTGATAAACTGTACCAAATGTTGACCGAAATAGTACAGACTAAACACTCCGCTTTTCGCTAATCAGCTCAAACTAGTACTTATGGCTCATCAACTTGCGACGGACCGCCATGTGAGCTTGTTCGCACTCGACATCGGTAGTGCGCTTATAGGCGCTTATTGAATCGGTTGCAAGTAGCACCATTTATTTGATGCAAGGTACATTCTGCCCAATTACGACACATCCCCTTCCGATAGGAGGTCTCAAACGAGTCTACCCTCTTCCACCGAAGTTCCACACTGCACATGACGAGTCTAGTTCTGTCTACTAGTAGTTCCACATCAAGCGAAGAGAGACATCCAGGACTCAGATAGTCGCACCAAGACAAACGATATGAGCCGAAAGGCCCAGAACTTTTGATGGCAGTTCCTGTCCCTGAATGCTTATCAGAGCAACGTCGAGAAAATTTGTGGCGGTTGCAGACGGAGGAACAATCATGTTCACGGTTCGCCTGCCATTCCTGCTTCCCTACTTTATTATTATTATCATTTTCTCTGGATATTTGTAGTAACGGTAGCATTCTCAGACCCCTGTGGTGGATTTTCACCATCGTTGCCTTCGAGAGTGTTGACAGTTTATAATAATATCCGGTGGCTCTGTTCCACGGTCATTACGTTAGTAACTTACGAGTTAGCCGACTGCAGCCGGTCTTTTCCGCCTAGCATACTGTACATAGGATAATCTGTACATAAGCAAACATAGTTAGGAATATTAAAGTTTGGATCTTGGGCTGGACTTCTGGCGTTTGCGAGTCCTCTCTTCTTCAGTGTGAGTCGCCTACTGACGCTAGATTGCAATTGCGCATAACAGCTAGCCGATGCCCCGGAGCGATATAGATCCGCGGGTAGGTAGGTAAGTAGGATTACAAAACGCCGCGCGGGTCTCGAGCTTGTCTCGCCCCGTGTATCAAAAAAAGCCAAGCCCATGAATATGATTTTCTCAGAAAAAACAACCGCCTCTCTAGGCTGCAAAAAAAAACTAGGCCGCGCAGCATCCAGCTTATATTCAGAAATGGAGAGCGCTGCAGGTTTAGGCCGTTTCGTCTTGTAATCCAAAAGTGCGAGATCTCAGCCCTCTTCGGCACCGCACGATTCACCATGACAACTGCCCAAGCATTCCGTAAGTGTTCGTACGCTTCCTTCCTTCCATCGCTTCCCACACTATTTCGACCAATGGGTAAGCCCTAGGATTGGGGAATTCAATGCTTCCTTTATAAAATTGAATGTCATGGACTCGATTTGGACTCGATTGCCAGCAGTTGATACCTCGCCTCGGTCGCCGCCAGTGTCTACGCCAATGTTGACCTCTGCTTCTCAGATAGCGGCTTACCTCCGCGTCTCCGCGTACGCCATCGCGTTCTTCGAGTAAGTGCGTTCCTTGCCCATCCACAATTCACTCACATACGGTACGCTTTGAAGCGTTCTCCAAACGCTCCCCGCCGAGTACCGCTTGTATGCACGGCAGAAGGGATTTTTCAAGCTCTCGTGCGTACCCATGTTCATTCCGGCATCCGCCAGGGGGAACTAATTGACATACTTACAGCACGGGATGCATCCTGTTCATTCTGGTGCGCTACTTGGGCCTCGCGGCCATGATCATAGGGAACACGGGCTTCTTCTACCACGGGTTCACCGCGGAATCGTGCCGCCGCTATTACTGGCTTGCCCCGATATTCAAGTGTGCGTCGTAACTCTTTTGTGTCGATGCTAAGCGCCTGATTGGCGGCAGTGCTGCTGTACATGACGTCGCAGGCGATCCTGGGTATCCGGTAGCAGTGTACTCGGGTAGACTTAGCATTTCGCCACTGACCTACGACTGGGCGATAACAGGACATACGCTGTCTCGCGCAAGTCGCCGCATGTACTCAAAGTGCTAGTTATGCTGTACATTCTCGCCACAGCGGTGTGCCATCCGCTCGTTTGAGCCTTCGTGCACATGCTGATAGTCCATCTGCAGGCCGAGGCCGTCTCTTCGTTTTGGAAGCGCATCCGTGAGTGCCCATCTCCTGGATTGTGAACAGCATGGGCTGCAACATTACTATTAGCATCACAAGCCAACGTATGACTTCTTGCCATGCTTAGCATTTTCAACTTTTACGGAACCTCACAATTCTAGGGCAAGTGAGTATGATGGTGCTGGAGTCGACGGGCTAGGTTCACTTACCTACTTCACAGCTGCACTTCGGGCAACGCGCCTGGCGTCCACCTCGCTTCGCTCTACTACGTCGGAGGGCTGTAAGCTGATATTCCATCCGTCGAATGCAGGATACTGACGACATGTGTGCTGCGGTAGACTCTTTGACCTTGTGAGCATGGCGATCTCATCAGCATACCTGTGGAAGTTCTCCGGCGCAAATCGCTCTTCGTGCGTAAATATCCGTTTGCACGTGTGACACTGACGCCAGCGCTGCAGGCCGACTCAACTCGTGAGAATGATGTTGCACGACGGGATCGTGTACTTCATTGCGCTAAGCGGTATGTCCCAATCTCCTTATCCAGCCACGGAATGCAGTGAGTGCGATTCAACTCAACTCCTGCAGCGATGAACGTCGTGAACATTATCTTTTACAACAACCCAAACACGGCCGTGCAGGCATCCGCGTAAGTTTCTCGCACTTTGCAGTCTGCGCTGTGACTGATAGCAAGGAGCAGGGGGCCCCTCGGATTCGCGTTCACGATGATCTTCAGCGGGCGCTTCATCCTCAACCTTTCCGGTGCGTTGGCTGGCTAGTGCTGATGTGGGTCAATCAGCTAACATCCCTCATGCAGAACACGCCCACGACGGCATCTCGAACGAACATTCCTCGTCGCGCACACCCGTCAGCCCGGGGGCCTTCCATCCCGGCTTCCGCTCTGGAACCCAGCTCGCGTCTCGAAACGAGGACGGGATTGTCGTGAAGGTCGTGCAAAATGTCATCACGATGCGCGATATGGGACACGACTCTGATGCGAAGACAAAGAGCGGCCCTGGGCCGTGGGAGGATGGGAGGCCATAATCCCAACACTTTCCTTCACAGCTGGGGCAATTTTCTTTTGGGCATACGGTAGCACAGTATTATTATTAGTGTAATCTGTCCGCGGGCCGGCCTCTATCTCAAAAAATCTGTTTGATTCCATGTTCGTATGGAAATTCTTCGACACGAGAGGACCTCCTTGAGTCGAGTAAGTGCCCCTCCCTTGTTCGCCTCAAGGATGCTAGTCGTTGGGGCCGAAGGGACGGAGCGAATTGGCTCTTGAATTGCTCGCGCTGGGTGGCACTCGGGGAGTAGTACACACCTTCGTCACTTCGTTACTTCGCTTACTTCGCTTAGGAACGCGAAAGTTCGTGAGCTTAATGGAAAACCGTGAAAGCTCGTCATTTCAACAAATAACTGGGAAAGCTCGTCACCTCGACTAAATTCTGGTGAAAGCTCGTCACTTCCGTGCACATGCGGGGCCGGCGATGATGTGACCGCTGTGCGCATTTTACCTTTCGTTCTTACCACCACCACCATCGCGTCCCGCCCAACCCACGCTCAACAGTGCGACAATGCCGACACGATTTCGGGCACCGACGCTGGCGATTAAAAGATTCATGACTATGTGAGAAATTTGTGTCGCGATCTACATAAGCACTTGTGCCTTCTGATGCGCTAGCCAACACATGACCGCGCCCCTTGTATTACCGCCATTCTCCGCAAATCATCGGTCAGCGGCTCCTTGGTGCGTCAAGACATGTATTGATGCATCGTTGATGGATTGAATCACAGCCGCCAGCCTTCAGTAAGAACACGGTTCCACATCGTGCTCCGTCTCGCTCGGGGGACGTAAAATTGCCGACACAGTACTCGAGTTGCGATGCGGGGCCTTTTTCTTATAGAATTTTGGCACTACCGAGTCTTTTTGAATTTCCTTTTTGTTGCATTTTATCTCTTGCGAGCAGGAGTATGCGTGGAGATCAGTTTCAATAATTTCATGTTAGTCATTTCCCAGTTTTATCCATTTCTTTTCCCTTCGCTGCGAGAGTCAACGTCTCCAATTGCGCTATGATCGCCATTCACAAATTTCCATCGTACCTACGAGCGGGCTGACACCGTTTGCCATGTGGGCTTCTTAAACGACTCAAACTTTAGCATTTTTTTTCATGGTTTGAGATTGCAAACCTTGCAGCACACCGTCGCATTCAATACTCTGTTGGCGACAAATGACCTTGTCGCGCCTCCCGCTGCATGCCCCGCTCCTATGTGTTTGTATGTATAATATTTTACTACTTACCTCTCCGACACTTTCCAGATATGCGCTTGTCTATGGACGTTTGCGTACACTTTTTATTTCGCTTCAGGCCGCTATGCCGCTGATATACTTTGTATCTCCGAGGCACTCACCTTCAGGCTTCGTATCGCTTGTGTTCACGAAGGCGCCGACTGTATTTATGTATTACTCTCACTACTTACTTCTACCTAGTTCTGAACTGTCAAGGTCAATATATTTAAAGCTTCGTGACCCTTGCGTGCCTGAAAAGTGAGCTCTCAATTGTCGAGATCTATCGCGTACCTGAATTGCCTCATTCTTAACGTACTGCACATTCATCGAGATTCCCAAGTTCAAAGTTGTACGCGGGGTCGCGTCAATCGTTGTCGTTTCATTTAGGCTGAAAGGTTCATTCTACCTTATGACATTACACTTGTGTTAACACTAAGTTTACTTGAATACATTGTGTTTTGTGAGTAAATCTGGGTCGCAGAGTCCACCTCTTTAGCGCCCAGAAAGCGCCCGCGGAAGTGCCGCTCGTTATTCGCAGGGCGGCACATGAGACGCTGATGGCATGCGAAGTGCCGCTGATGCGGACACATGTGCCGCTGTTCTAATTTCCCTGAGTGCGCCGCGTTTCGCCGTTGGTCCCGGCTGACTGCCCGTGCACTCTCCACGTGTATGGCCACGGTCATGTGGTTATTCTCACTGCGTCCAAGTGACGAGCTTTCACGGTGTGCAGAGAAAGTGACGAACTTCTACTAAATCCAGCCGAAGTCACAAACTTTCACGGAATACGATCAAACTCACGAAGTTTCTCGTTCCTAAGCGAAGTAACGAAGTGACGAAGATGGCGCGGACTCGCACTCGGGACACACCATGATAGAATAGGGGTCCTTGACCGTGCTGTGAAGGGGATCAATCCCAAATTGCGTGTAAATGTTGTGAAATAGGAAGAAAAAAACGTCTCATTCGGCGAACTAACTCGTGGCGCTCTATATCAAACGAGGTACGAGTTAGAACTGATATAGAGCGTCTGTCAAGAGAGACAATCGTGGCGCGGCCCCCAATCGAATGAGCTTCCTCCGCGTGAGCACAGAAAACCATTGCCAAGTCTCATAGTAAACAAGTCCGCAGTACACGTAGCGCATTGAATCGTGTACCTGAAAGCGTTTTACGAGCTTCCTTTGAGCTTCCTGGCTTGTTCCACGGTGAAAATCCGGAGGTGGCGATGCCCGCTGTATCGCTGTGCATTGAATTGAATACCGACCCTAGGCTCGAATGCAGCCTGTCTATGAAAGCACGCTTATTGATAGACAGGCTTGCCCCATAGACAGACCAGTCACTGGTCTAAGACAACCGCATCAGAGCAGTGCACCCCACGACGCGGTGAGAACAACGCTGCAGGACGGGATCAAAGGAACGGTGACGCGGAGGACGAAGAAACAGAGAAAAAGCGCTTTGAAACTGCTCCAAGATCGAGAGTGCTGGCGAATGGATGCCTGAAACAAGAAGCTGCGAGTGAGGAGCTGCGACGGGAAGGTATTGACATCGCAACTCCGGCGGCGAGGAAGAAGGAAGCGCACATCGGTAACCCTGATTGAATTATCGCCGCACCAGTGGTCGTTGTACTCAACCTTCTCCTGCCCCCAGGTTTGACTACAGCCTGGCAATGTTTGTGAGGCGGCGAAAGGCTAAGTCCTGCCTGTACTTAAAGTGGTACCTCTTCGTGGCCTTGGGGGCAGTGGCGGATGTTGGGTGGACAACATAGATTTATATGCGCAGTGTAGAGAGAGACAGATGACCGTGCTTGAAGCATGGAGAGCAGATGTGAATATGCGCGTACCCACACGGAACGGTTTGAAACGGGTGTCAAAGTTCAAACTTGAGGATCCACAAAGACAATCAGCGCTGCAGCAGGGACAATGAAATTAACATAGCATATGAACAATGGTGACGCGGGGACGTTCAGCGTAGCGGTAGCGGCGGGGTTGCGGGAAACGTCCGACGCCGATGGGTCAGTGTGCAGTGGCGACTCTTCCCCAACGCATCAGTGATGCGTTTGTGCATCAAACATCCTTCGGCCCGTGCTTTCCATCTCTTCCTGAACCGCCACTATGCATACGTCCCAGTCCTTCCGTGACATGTTTTTAGACTCTCTTCGGTGCAAGTCGCCCGCTTAGAGGACCTTTCATGGCCTAGATGCCATCATCGCATGCGAGAGCAATCGTCCATCGCCATTGACAGTGGAGGGTTCAAAACCCACCGAGACCCTAGGGACGCGGGGGAAAAGTGAATCTTCGCGTCTGTACGCTCATATATTTTACTCGGTCGATGATCTGCTATTATAAATTGAACCAAAACTTCAAATTAAGGAAGCTTGAGCTTAAACTTACGCACGTTTGGCACATTCGACTTTATTTAACAGAAGGCGTGCATTTATCCTTTTCGACCATTTTCTTCCAAGAAAAAATATCAACTCGCGCGCGACAGACAAGAGAACCAACCCGACACTTGTATTTGGAATTCTACTTAGCTTCTTGTACCCCTCGTTTCACCTATCATCCCGTTGTTCATCCGCCCACCCTTCTTGTTACCGCACTGTCAATTTTTGTACTACGGGATTTTATGGTGATGGGACCAGAGAATTTCCAGATTCGCCAGAGGCACGCACATGAAGAATCCACTATTCATAACAAGCAGGCGGACTCGTGCATCTCAGCGGGTTCAACGGCCGTTATGAGACTGCTGGCCTGGGGGAGCTATACGGTGTTGCTCCAATTCGGAAGTGCTTGCCACGCAAAGGAAATGGTTTGTCTGCGGTGGTGAGCAGTCTTCATTTCCTCTCACACAAATCAGAGTTGAAATGTTAACATCTCGGTTCAAACACTCACAGCAGATGTTCTGCTCAGGCTACACGGGAACGGGCATCTGAACGAGGGAAACTCATAATCTTGGAGGGATAATATCTGCGCGCCGCTGCAAGGTTGGGACTTGATTTGAACAATTAATTGCGTGCCGGGATATTGCGCTTGACCACCGTGCGAACCATCACGTCTCCCGAAAAGGCAATCACCACAACCAACGCGCCTCTCCTTCAACCACTCGCTAGCTGAGCGCTGAACTCGCGGTAGGCTATAAAAGCGCCATGCCGACCTTCCCAAACTCCCCCTTCCCTCCTGCGATGCTCGGCTGGGTCGATGCCCACAAGAGGAAGAGAAAAACCGTTTCTACTTTTGAGGTGCAACATGTATCACTATTCAAACGTTTGTGCTCTCCGATGGAAATGATGGACGGCTGGAGCGGCTATGCTCAATAGCGGGAAAGGAGAAATTAAAATTTAAGAATGGAACGAGCTGTTAGCTCAAGTCGTGGACAATGAAGGTCCGCGTTATCAACCGAGTACACCACCTACATAGACGAATCGACAACATACTCCTTCCTTATTTAAGAGACAGAAATACCAAGCGTTCCCCGCTTTCAATGCTCTTTCTTGAAGTCTGCAAGCCATCCTTGCACGATTTCAACCTCCTGCTGATGTATAGCTTGTATCTCAGGTGGCTCTTGGCTATGATCCGCCAATCCGTTTTCGTCGTAATGATGGACGGCATCTAGAAAGAAGTGGCCTAAATACTCGCAAAAAAAATGAAGAGAACAGAATAACGTACTGGGTATTAGCTTGAAAGGTCTTAGCGGTGTATCTTTCCTGAATTCGGTCGGACTGACAAAACTGTGAGCGCAGTCGAAACGCCACGGGTCAACTACCCGGAAAATCGATGAACACAAGCAGAAAATTTGGGGATAAAAGACTTACCCTCGCCATCGATGATGGCTAGCCTGTCGTGAGCGATATTAAACCCGCCGAGCCTGTTCACGTCTTCGACATTAGGCATCGGTGGTACCTGGAAAAATTCTCCGGGAGGATATGCTTGTTGGCAGATCTTGGAAGAGTACTCGACATCAACGAATTTGGATAGCATGCTCGAGATGGAAGGGTCCGGAGGGGGTGACTATTGACAGGTGATCAGAGACCTGGTCTTCGACATAGCGCGAGGTCGAACTTACATCGAAAAATGCCCATTGGGTACAAACTTGAAACTGCCATAGTCTCCCTGTCCGGGAAAGATCCGTCTGTTGAAATTCTGTAGCGTTCAAGGTCCCAAAACACTAGTAGAAAAAATCAGAGAGAATTATTAGAGCTGCGTCGTGGTCCTGACCTCGTCCGATGTAGACGTCTTTGGGCATCTGCTTGAAGTCTGAAAAATTCATAAATGATGACGTTCACAAGTGCTTAATGAATCGATTTTTACCCTATTGACCATGATGGCAAGATTCCATGTCGCATTGCTGACAGTGATGCCTTGGAATGTGTCAATTGTCGCATTGCTTGGATTTCCCATGGCGACACAGGTGTTCGAAAACGAGTTGCTATTGACTGCTGGATCCCAGTTCTTGCTTTGCCACCCTCCCAAAGGGCCCTATATTTACAAAACGCTGATGAGAGGCAATGCTTCGGGGACGGCACAAGCTCACAGCAAAGAAACTGGTCAAATCAGCATCCAGCGTCAACCCCGGCATTCCGAAAAAGCTCTTTACTTTAGAATTCATCTCTGGGTCGGAGAGAAGGTCATCTACTTCCTTCACAGCGGTAATGAATTGAGCCGAACAGTTGGCTGGTGCAGCTCTGCGGATGATGTCGTAGTAACCCCAATTGCTTATTGCGGCTTCAGTAACTCCGCTCGAGGCTATGGATCCAAAGACGATGTCTGGGTAAAGGACTTTCATGTGAGCGGAACGTGCTCCAGCATAGGAGCCCTTATCGTAAGTTCATCATTTCTGAATATGTTGCAATGAGGAAATACTCACACCATAGTAAATCCAAGGTGTATTTGGAGCGGTGAGGTCCTCCGAAATTGCAGCGAACTTGACATTAGTCATAAAGTTTGCGGAATCGGCGGCGGCTTGCTCGTTGTTGAGCCAGCTGGATACAAATTAGGCCCACGCATTCAAGTCCGTACACGTGAGAGCCTACCGTAGCGAATCGGTGGTAAAGTTTTGGACCGGGACAGATACTCCTGAGAAAAGATATAAATGAAGAAAATCCCATATTGGCCTTCAAAAAGAACGCACCGTAATACCTATGCTCCAAAATTACACCTAGTCCATTCGTTGCATTGGCTAAAATGTCCACGATCCCCGTATCAAGATAAGGCAACCTATCCGTCACGCTCGTCTCTCCACCGTCAAGAACGATAACCGGTCCACCAGGCTGATAATGCCGTGAATTGACAAAGTATCGCTGGCTCCAAGTAAAGCCAGTATCCGTGAAATGATCCAAAGGTTGTGTGAAATTGAAAACAGGAAATGAAGTGGTTTGTCGCTTTGAAACTGGAGTCGCAGTGGGGATTGATACTCCGTTCAGCCGATCAAGGCGCTCGAGACGGTGATCAATGAGAGTTTGTAAGGTCGTTTTGAAAGCGGAAACGGAGGCGCAGATTGAAACCAGGAAGACCAAGTTCAGCTTCAGATGCATGGTGAGGGTGGATCACGGTGTCGAGGATGCCTACAGAGACGGATGGCACCGCGGCGTCCTATATCCAGTCCTTGAAACATATGGGGCTCTCCGATTGCACCGATTGGGTTTCTATCAATACGGCAAGAAGAAAAGAAGTACCAGCGCATACCCCGGACTGCAGGTGGGTTTCATTGATTGACTTCGCAGAATTGCTCACAGCGCGAGGATTAGTCCATCGTGACGAACGCTATACAGGATAAGCGGAACTAAAAAGAAGCGTTCCGCTCTTGGAATAGACTTATCAGCCCAAGAAGGTGAAACTTACCCACCGCCATATGGCGAGCCGAGTCTGGCCGCCTACATCCATCTGGAGCAATCACACTCCTAGTACTACCCGTGCCCGTGAAGCCAACGGCCGTCGATCTGAAGGGGCAAGCGCCGACGACTCATGCGCATCGTTGACCTTCGAGAATTTCTGACGGAATCTGCACTTGCCTGGTGCTGGAATCCTGTCATGACTCGCCATTCGACACACACTGCGCAGACATATTCTACAAATGTCAGCATTGCGAATGAAGCGAGCGAGTAAAGATGGACTGGCGCGGCTTACAGTGTTTGGGGGAAAGAGTGCCTTGAAAAAAACTCAATTTCTAAGTTTTCGGCTGGAATTAGTCTCGGTCAACGCCATTTTCTCGGGCGATTCGAATGATACAGGAACCAGGATTAACAGGTACCGGACTATCGCTTTCAATCGCCTTCGAATTCAGAGGAGTGCGTAACATGGAATTGGAATGTGGCTGAAGCCGCTTCGCGAGCACCCGGCTGCGCTTTCGGCCAAGCATCGGATTCTCGGATATTGTTCCGAGGCAGAAATTGAAAAATAACCTGATCTCTCGCTCAACACTAGCTCGACTTGAGGACCCCTACGATGGATGCCCCTTCCATACTACAATCTTCCATCAGCATCAACAAGAGCAAAAAAAAAGACCGTCACGGACTTTGACGTGCACGCTCCAGCAGTGCGCATGCAGAGTAAAAATCGAGCAGTGCGCGCTCTCCGACGCAGAATACGGTTCGAAAGAATACCGACGCTGGAGCGGAATCCAGGATGGGCGCGTACCTGCGCGTACTGCAGTAGCATCAGACGCCCTTGGCCATAAATTTGGTATGATTTGCTCTGAGGGGATGGAGGAGACTGGGAACGAAGTGACGAGGCGATGGATGAGCTGCTGAAAGGAGGGAGGGCGTGGACACGCTCGATCTGCAAGCCAAAGATGAATTGATGGATGTCACGGGATTCGTTTATTGACAGCTGCCAAATTGAGTCACCTCACCGTTAACGCCCTGAGCAAGTCTCTGAGTCCTGTCTTGGCTTTCCGATGACTATCCATCTGTCATAATCCAGACGCTTTCTTGATTTTACTGCCCCAGCTCTATCAAGCACCGCCTTGTCTCGGCTGCCCTTCCCCTTCCTCACTCTAAACTGCCTTAAACCTCCTGGGATAGCATGGCCCGGAATCTAAGCCTTAGCCACAACACTATCAAGTGCATGTTGGTCGGGGACGGCGCTGTCGGAAAGTTTCGCTCGCTTCAAGTTCCTGTGCTTAACCTGCGCGTTAAAACCCCTTCAGCCCTGCTTACTAACCTCGTATACATACAAGGAGTTCCCTACTGGATACGTTCCGAGTGTGCGTCACTTGATCTTGGCTTTGGGATCTCCTGCCGTGCTCACCACTTTTGGTAGGTATTCGGCGGCCACGCGGAGACTGTTATGTTCGTGGACGTCCCCTATACGCTAGGCTTATTCGATACAGCTGGTCCGCCTACCTCCCTTTTGTGTATCGCGTCGCATCTTACAAATCCCCTTTATTGCTACTTACAGGCGAGGCAGACTATGACCGCCTACGCCCGCTATCATATCCACGGACGGATGTCTTCCTCGTCTGTTTCTGCGTAGGCATGCCCGCCTCCTTCTCGAACGTCAAAGAAAAGTGGTTTCCGGAGGCGCACCACCACTGCCCGGGCGTGCCGTGTGTCGTCGCCGCGACGCAGATCGATCTTAGAGTACGGAACGGCGACAACGACGGCAGTTCGGAGAAGAGGCCGTTCACATTCACGACGAAGGATGGACAGAGGCTCGCAAAGGAAGTGAAAGCGGCCGGGTATGTCGAGTGCTCGGCCAAGACGCAAGAAGGGGTGAAGGAGGCTTTCGACGCGGTGCGTACATTCTCTCTTAGCTCTCCGAGTCGCAGCAGGTGCTGACTGCGGCCCTCGCCAGGCTGTAGCCGCTGCAGTCAAGCACCAATATCCTGTCATCAAGCGCAAGAGGAAGTGTATTGTCGTGTAGACAGGACGGCCTGCCCCGAGGTACGGCTCCGTATCTCCACACAGTACTATGGATGTCCTGGACCGCTTCTTTTCTGGGGGAGCTCGACAAAACAAACTCTGGTCGCGAGCCTTATAGCGATGATCTCGGTGCCCAAACCCATTTCTTCCCCTTTTCATCATGGTGCGCGCAACGCTGGGAGTGCGCCCTCCGAGACTCGAGTCTTTGCCGTCTCTAACTCCGTCTCCGTCCACCGAACGACCCTCCCTCGCCCCCTCCGCCGACCGCTGCCTGCGGAGATGCAGAACCTGCATGTCATGACATACACCTCGCGAGTTGGAAGCAGGGGATCCGACGTCGGTGCCTTCTCGTCGACCGCCAGGGAGGCCTGGCCGAAGTAGCGTGCAGGCGAGAATTTGGCCACCGGGAGACTGCTGAATGGGGCTTCAGCAGCAGCGAGCCCTTGATCCGCACTTCGTCTCAACGAGTGCCGAGTGCCGTGTCGTCGCTTACCTTCTACGCACCCGGATCGTCGGGAGTAGTGGACGCTCTCCAGCCGCGCACTCTCGGGAGGATGGGCGGAAAGTCGGAACTGGAGTGCAGAAGATGCATTATAGAGAAATCTTTGATACCAAAGGCATACGATCCCTGGCCCGTGGACGTGTCACTAGGAGGTCTTCGATTTCCTATTATTGTCTGTCACTGTCTTGGCTGTTTCTTGAACTTACTCTCCTTCGACGTCAATGTCTGCACTGCCCCGAGACTGGTCAAGTTGCACGCCCAACGTATGTCACCTCCGCCTTGACTCTTACTTCCTCGTCACGAATAACGTTCGCGGGCTCCCTACGGTTTCTTCATCCTAATAAACCAACGGGCCGCTTTGGACCTCTTGGCAGCATCAGCACGAGTTATGGCGTGATCAAATGTATGTTGGTCGGACACGGTGCTGTGGAGAAGCTTCCGCTTTCTGTTCTTAATTTGCTCTCTACAGCCACTTACTTACACTGGCACCAGACCTGTTTGCTGACCACGTATGACTGCAAGAAGTTCCCTAGAGACTATGTTCCGCGGGTACGCAACTTGGGTATCTCCTCCCGTCGCCGACTGGTCGATTTTCTTAGCTCTACGGCGGTCATTCCCAGATAGTTATGGTCGGCGACGTCCCCTATGGGTTCAACGTATTTGATACAACTGGTCCGTCGCTGGAAATTACGCGCCTCCGTGCTTCATAAACTGAATCCTTTTCTTTTATAGGCGACGCGGATTACGACCACATATTATACCAGCAGACGGACGTATTCCTCGTCTGTTTCAGCGTCGACATGCCCGCGTTGTTCGCGAACGTTAGGGACAAGTGGTTTCCCGACTCGTACTATTACTGCTCCGGCGTTCCCTGTGTCATCGTCGGTACTCAGATCTATCTGCGGGATGACGTTCGAGTGGGAGAAGCAGAGAAGACGGAGAGGCATCGACCGGCCACGATCACGACCGCACAAGGCGAGAAGCTCTTACGGGAAGTGTTCTGCGAAGACTCCCAAGGGGGTATACAACGCTTTCGGCGAGGTGCGTAGCGTAGATTCTCCCTCTCCTTCTGGTCGTTGCCGGTGCTGACTACCGCTCGCATCAAGTTATCGCTGCTGCGCTCAGGTATCAGTCTTCGCATGTCGTCGAGCACGAAAGAAAGTGTGCTTTCCTTTAGAAAGGAGCAAGTGGTAAGCCAAGGGCACTGGCGCCTCTCGCTTTTGGTGTCCCAATAATCTTGATGGCCGAATGTGGTGAAGTGGATGGAGCTAAGGTCGCCGGTTTGCGCTTGGTTATTTCACCGGTGAGTGAATATCTGGATAGGATGTGCCGTCTACCTATCAGAATTAATCTGTCAGAGATGATGCCAATGTTGTCCGATCGCTCATGACTGCAACTAAACAGATGCCGTGCAGGCTTACGATTCAATGTTGGACCACTTCCGGTGGATAACCGTATGTGTTCACGCGAGATACTCCCAGGACATGCCGCGCAAATTGAGCTCCGCATGTTCACTTGATTATCCATCTCGCAATCTTAGAGGAGTTGGAGTCATCTTGTAGGTTTTATGCAGGAATGGGATTTTTAGGTTTTCTTCCTTTATCTGTGTAATGCCGCTAGGGTCTTCATTGACTCCTCTGCATTCCCCCCTCCGGCTAGTGATTCTCAGCGCCTGGGTCAGAGATGCTGGCCATACAGTAATGGGAACCAAGTGTAAATGGTATGAACGTACAGAACTATGTGTAAGGATGCTTACTGACTTGATTCCTGAAGGTTGAAAAGTCACACGTTCTCAAAGCGCAACTGCTGTTTGTGGATATTCCAATCCATAATTTCAACCCGCTCAACCCTGCGTTAGACCCTGAGAATCACTACTCCTCCGCCCCACTCTGTGAACTTTTCTATGACTAATGAAATGTCATTACGGGCCCCGAAATTGAGCATTTTGTTGGATCGTTATGTTATGGCTTTGCCGAATGTAGCGGTTCGGCCTCTACCGGAGACGCGTATGTTCACGTTTGACAGTACGTGTAACATCAGGCTTATTCTTAGCCACCACGACGACCATACCGTACCTGCGACCCTTCTGGCCCGTCCGGGCTGCTCGATGACGACCGCCGATGCCTACGACGCCCACACGCTCGCTGGAGCAGATATTGTATGTCCCGACTATTCCAAGGATCAACGGTCCTGGAAATGCTCCGACGCTCGACTGGTCAAATGATTCATGCATGATACAGTTTTGACTCTCTTTGCACAGTATGCATCTGAATCCATGGAGTTGGAGTATTTGGAATGTTGAAAGTGACTACAGGCATGGTTCAAACGTCATCGGACTTACAGAAGTCCGGATGTATGTGATCTTGGAATGTTTCACTGGGACGGCCAATTGGAACGGATCCAATTCTAGGCCGGTGCTTAGCTTCTAGTGGACGCAACCACACATTCAAATTCCTATCAATTAGCACTTTGATTCCCCGTATTCCAGATACAGGGCCCGATATCCAAGGACGCTTCTGCTCATTCGTTCCATTGACTCTGTCATCATCGTGGCAAGCGTGGATCCCGTCCAAAGCTTCTTGCTATAAGAGCCTCGCTCCCCAGTTAACTTGCTGCAACCACCACCATGGCCCTTCTGTGTGAGCATCATGTTTATTTGTCCACAGAAGCACCAAACTGACTGTTTCGTTCAGTCTTATACGCCCTGTTTTCCTTGTTCGTTGCCAAACTGTCCCTTTCTACGGGTGTTTCGGGTGCGTTTTGGAATTCTACAGTTCGCCCTCATATTCACTGTGACTCCTTCCATTTCTTAGCAAACTATGCGACTGTTATTGGCAGTGGACTCACAACCCGTACCGCTTCTCCGCTGACCCTTGCGGGAGCAAACTGGATCTGGAGTGGTGCGAACTACACAGCAAATACATTGCTGGCTCTCCGCAAAGATTTTGTTCCTCCTTTCGGAAAGTCGCTTATCGCTGCAGAGATTGTCACGACAGCCAGCAATATCTCGTTCTATGTGAACGGGGAATTCATTGAACCGGGTGCTTCATTGAACGGTCGATGGAAGTATGCGGGCCGATACTGCGCAGACCTCCTACCGAGCTTCAACGTGTTTGCCGCCACGAGCGCGAGCACGTCTGTTCCGAACGCCGGAATAATTGCAGCCATTCGCGTCACATACGATGACTTCACTACCGACGACATAGTCACAGATACGTCCTGGCGCACGCACTCGTGGGTTACCGGGTTCGAACAATTGTCCTTCGACGACAATGCTTGGGCGACGGCCCTTGTAAAGGCTACCTACCCCGGCGCGCCCTATGGTACGGTAGCTCTCGCTTCTAATCCCCCGGTCATTCCTCTCAACCTCGGGCAACTTCCGTGGTTCTGGACAAACGCGATCCCAGCGAGCGGGACCATTCCAGCAGGATCCCGCGCCTTCCGCAGGACGTTCACGCCTCTGCCCGGCCAAGTCCCCATGTCCGCGACCATCATCATCACCGCGGACGACTCGTACACCCTCTGGGTCAACAACGTGGAGATTGGCACCAACAATGCATTCACCACCGCGGAACAGTACACGGTCAACTTCGTGTCTGCCCCGTCCGAGATTGTGTTCGCCGTGCTCGCGACGAACAAGGCTCCGGGCGCGGCGGGTGTTCTGTTCGCTGCCGAGATCAATATGGTCCCGACTGGGCGGGCGAACTGCACCGCAGGGGCGTGGGTGAACGGGGATGCCGGATGGGTGTCCACCACCGGTGCGATTCCCACTGGTTGGCAGTTGCCTGGGTTTGACGACTCTGCCTGGCCGCTCGTGGTTGGAGAGGGAGTGTACCCCGTGGCCCCTTGGAATACCGTGACCATCGCGGCTGCGTCTCCTGCCGTCGATGTTTAATTCCACGGAGGTTGCCTTTAAAATTAACACCAATTGTACTTCTTGTAGTTTTGACTTTGGTGGTTAATAGTAATTAACATATTGATCTTCGCCTTGTATGGACACTCAAAATGAGGTCTGCGCGGCTACAGAGCTGACTCCTACCAAGCATTTTGAAATTTCGCTGCACGACATACGTTTAGTCTCTATCTTCTGTGTTGAGGGTGGAATTAACCCAACGTAAGCCATCATCAGCACACCTGCCAGCTTCCACGTCGTTTCAACACATAGTGCTCTATTTGAGAGCATCTGTTTCAATGTAGTCTTGGGGAACTGTGAAAGAAAATCGAAGGTGAGCTCTAGCCAGCTGTATAAAAAATTCATATGTGTGTATCAAAGGGCGATTCGGTATGCGATTCGGTCACAACAAGGCAATGTCGGTGTCTGAACCCTGTTCGACTTCAACGGGACGGCAAGGGGCTTAGAGAACGTGGAGACAATGAGGTTATGTAGAAAGGAAAGCAATAAACTTCTTAAAGCGAGGAACTGAGACACATTGAATGGAGGAGCAATTAGTCAACTGACAGAGGTACCTCAATGCTTTGAGATGGCGGGAATTTCCTTGAGGTCAGGTCAGTCTGTTGCCCTTAGACCCCATATAAATTTGGTTAGTAGTGCTGATCCTGTCCAACACCTGCAATGAGTGATACTTTATTTGCGGCGGTATCATGGTATTGGTGATGGGAGGGTCCGGTTCAAACATTTGGTTTGAACCTGAACCGGACTGAACCGAACGCGTGTCTAGGTTCCAGTTTCAGCAAAACTGCAAACCTGAGCCGACGGTTCGGTTTGGCGTTCTTGCTGGATGCCTGGCGTTCGAATGGCAAACCGAAAAATCCCATCAGTGAGTTAGATTTCAGGGTTTCTTTCGTGTTGCTCGCCTGGTGTAAAGCTGAAATGACATCCAAACACAAGCAGGAGATCGCGGCGACGCTCTTGGGACTTCAATACGCCCCGAGGGAGCAATCACTCGTGATACATAACTCAAATAAGATCGTGAAGACAATGATGTCGCATAAGCTCCAGCCCATGGAAGACAGGGGGTGGATTGGTAGCGCAAACAGCGAATCTCTGAAAGCTCTAGCAGCGGCTCTGAAGGCCAGAACGGGCCCCACATACCTAATGAGCAAATCCCCGGACGAAGCCTACGCCACAACGGCAGCGAACCGAGCAAAGGCGACCAGACTAGGCAAAGTTGGGTGCAGGGAGCCAATGAGCTTGCAGGCAGACTTGAGCATAGACGAGAAATTCGTATTAGAAGGGGCAAAGCTGGCGACCTTAACCCAGTCTATTGCATATCGTGGTATAAAAGAGAGGAAGGCGGCTGTGTCACGGCCCGCTTCGGACAACAACATCAAACAAGTTGTGACCTCGATCAAACAGGAATTCCACTACGTCCGAACCGCGGCTGAGGTGTGGTCGAGCATTCGCCATGAAGACTTATCACGACAAGTAAAAAACTTCCTCTGGAAATCCCTACACTCTGCACACCGGATAGGAACCTACTGGACGCACATCCCGGAATGTGAAGAGCGCGGAACATGCCAGTTCTGTAACGAACCTGAAGACCTAGAGCACATCCTACTAAAATGTAAAAGACCGGGGCAGGTCCTGATATGGTCCCTAAGAACTATGGTTGAAAAAGCACTCACACTGGCCCGAACCACCGCTTGGCGGCATCCTAGGATGCTCACTGGCCATTTTCCGAGACGAGAAGGGTAAACCTTCAACGGCGATATCTCGACTGTATCGCATCCCCATATCTGAGACAATCTTTGAGATCTGGAAAATCCGGAATGATGTCATATTCGACCGGGAAGGTACACCATTCCCACTGAACGCAATACACAACAGGTGGCTCGGAGTCATTAATAGACGTCTCCTCCTTGACCGTAGCCTCACAAACTCGGCAAAGTACGGTAAACAAAGTTCTGTCAAACTTTCCCTCGTCCTGGAAACCTGGAAGTCAACGCTTATGAACGAGGATGACCTACCAGAAAATTGGGTTAAAATGCCTGGGGTCTTAGTGGGTATAGGGCCAAAATCTTCGCATCCCCCCTCCCAGCCTTCGGGCAGGAGAGGGTGGAATCGCTAAGGTCCGAGTCCCACACTGTCGCAAACCGCCTCGCGCCGAATTGCATTTCCCCGGGCGGTGGTGTCTTGTGTTTCACTTGTACCAGGGGGCTTTTGCCCCCTGTGCCTTACGCAGCTGGAGGCTAGCCAATTGCTAGCAGTCCTCGACTGATATCGTACCACCAAAAAGAAGAAGAAGAAAAAAATACATCCAAAGTAATTGCGCTGGGTACAACCCACGCTAGATGTCTTTGGAAAGGATGAGGCATGATCAAGTTCAGGTCCTCAAGTTCCTCCCGGCAAAGTTGGACTCCTGGCGACCAGTTGGTCAAGGTTATTTTTTTGGCCTGTTGATTGTTAGATTTTCTGCTCAAGGCTTCATAGAACCTACTTGAGCTTGGAAAATGAACAATAACAGTGAGTTTTACCATTATAAAGGGAGACTTTGATGTCCGAGATGCCTGAACTTTGATAAGTTCAAACGTGCTCGAACGCTGAACTGAACCTGAACGCGCGTTCACGTTTAAGGTTCTAGATATATGCGTGGTTCATATGGATACCCAATTTCCGAGGCATATATGTAGGATCTGTCATCCATTGAGCTGTCAAGTCTCGACATCCTGGTTCTTCAACCCTGCCACTCCGAGTTAGCTGGAAAGTTGCTCATTTTGGGTTAAGGAATACTATTGAAAGTTCAAATTTGTGTAAATGTGTTCTGGAAGGCACACCACCGGTGTCCGATTTTTGTTGTGCTTTGGAATAAGCAGGCTACCGACCGCTCGATCGAGGTTATCAACAGACTACAACGGCATATGTATTCGACAATCGTTCGCCACGCAGAACCCGAACTTGACGCCCACCTCATTCACCACCAGTGTCGCATCGGTGCGTGATTTTAACACGAATTTCGGGAGAATTATCTTCAGTGTTACGGAGAGATTTACACAAGGCCACAAGGTGCCGGGACTCTTTAATGATATGCGAGAACCGGCGGGTGTCCTATGATGCGACTGCCGATGGCCGCAAGTACTCACTGCGTTCTGCATCCACCTAAACTTAACTGAGTCTAGCTGACCTACACCGAGCTATACGGAAGCCTGAGCCTAGGTGGCCTAAACTCAGTCTATATAGCTCAGTGTAGATCGGCGTAGCTCAGCCTAGCTGGGTGGAGTAAGTATAGCCCAGTGTAGCTATGTCTAGCTCAGTCTAGCCACCTACACTGAGCCGGACGATTTCTGGTTACCCGAATAGTAGGAGCCCCTGACGCACTTTAGATCAGATTGAGGCTCAAGTCTCGCAGTTTGACGGCGTTTGACTGCGTTTGATCAATCGCCTGGTTCGACAACGTTCAATTTGGAAATGTAGTCGAACTCAGCTTCGAAAGGGCAGTTCTATTGTCAGAGCAAGGTTTCTATATGTATCTGATCACCCTAAGAGCAATTTCTGGTACTCCCTGGACG
Organism: Mycena capillaripes; assembly: GCA_029204075.1. Classification (NCBI taxonomy): domain Eukaryota; kingdom Fungi; phylum Basidiomycota; class Agaricomycetes; order Agaricales; family Mycenaceae; genus Mycena; species Mycena capillaripes. Next base: position 1,652,288 of record JARHKZ010000021.1, read on the forward strand.
AAGCCTAGCAGCCTTGGCATGTGAGAATGACGAGTATGAAATTCCGCCTTGGCCTCCGAGGGCATCTAGAGGGGATTTGAGGCACACACAGAGGTCATCCGCGTCTTTGTTGGCGGAAAAAGCAAAAATCGCGTATTTTGGCGTTGATTGTTCAGCCAGGAGTCGTATAGGAACCAGGAAAGGCTGCGAGCGTGTCCTTCAACTTGCATAATAGTTTAGAACCGATTCGTGGGTGATATCGCGCGGGAAATTGTCGAGGAAGGTGAGACGATGGGAGGAGGAGAAAGACACGAGATGTCACGCATGTCACGTCACGCGTTATGAGTTGTACTCCGGAGACAACAAAGCCGCGAAAACTTGCCAACGGGTCGCGGAGAAACTTACCGCTCTGAGGTTAAGACGTTAGTCATTATTCCTTTTGCTTGGCACTCCAAGGGCAATCCTCATAGAAATCTCGGTATCATACGTTCACCGGCGGTTCAAGTTCGTCTTTGTTGGTAAAAAAAATCTCAAAATCGATTTGCTCAGATACTGTAGCCCAATGATGGAAAAATACGAAATGGTATGCTACTCGAAAATCTCGAACCAGGTAGTGGAAGTGGTGGTGAAGGGATCATGGAAGTGATAACTCCAACGTGGGTTTCAGCTATGGGCATTGGTCAGTAATGGTTCGGAGCGATGGTTAAAAAACGAACAATTAAGCACCAGACTCAAGCATTCTGGCAGATGATAGACACTCCGGCGGCGGAGAGGCTGCAGCATTTGGCTGTGAGGCCCTTTTTGGAGCAGCTCTTGGTGAAGGCCTTTTTGGTCTGCGGGTCGCCGTCTGGGGTGCTGCATTCGGTGGCCAAGACGGTGAGGGCACTAGCCTCGCAGCATTGGGGGCCTGCGTTGAAGAAACCTGCGGGGCAAAGACCTACGCTGCCTAGCCGTGGAGTGAGGGGCGAGGCTGCGACAAGCTGCGGGATGGCAGTGAGAGAGAAAGCTGCGGCGACGAGAAGGAACTGCATTTTGCTATCGACGTCTTCCACTCAGCCTGCTTTTTAACCCGACCAGAATGGTGCCACGTACCCTGATTGAATATTTTTATGACAATCGGAATGAAGGGCGGCCTTGGAAAAGGAGTCACTTTCGGATCCCCCTGAGTCGCCTCCGAGTTGTGGCTAGTGTGCGCTGTCCGGTTCCCGACCGGGCATGAAGTGTTTTCCTCCCCTTCGTTTACGCTGGTGCAGCGTATCGCGGGGAAAGAAAATCGACTCGATTAAACATGATACGGTGGTTTCAGGCTAGCCAGCGTCCGGGATTTGGGATGTACCTACAATAATAGGTGACAAAATTTCAACACAAGGCACGCTTCCGTACCGAACGCAAACTTTACGTACATCTCGAGTATCGCGGGCTGGTCCTCCGAAAACCGCTCCCCGGGACCGACAGCTTGACGGCTTATGCATTCCCTGTGTTGTAATTAATCGTGATAGGCAAGGAGTAATAGTTCGATTGGTCTAATTAGATCCCATCAGACCGTCACTCCGGACACATTTCCGGTGATGTCTTGTCATTCTCAGCGGCATCCAGCACTGCCGTTGTCTGCCGCTGGTATGCAAGCGAACCACATCGACAATAAGCAGGTCCTCTCTCGAGGCATCCGCTTGGGCGGCCACGGAGTGATTAATTTATGTTTAGAGCTTAAACATTCCGTTTCTTATTCAAGCACCCGAATAATAGAAGACTTTGAAAAAGAAATTGGAGACCTAACGATTCCGCACATGTTCTGCCGTGCCGCACGACACAACATTGAAGGATGATTGTCTGAAAACAAAGCCTAGAAAAAATCACACGACCTGTGGATAGCTTCTGAAAAATATAACTGTCTAAATGCATTTTATGTTGGAGTCTATCCCGCCTGAGTCTTTGCATGCCCAATGCGATGTAAGTCCCTTGGACCGGAACGAGTAGACTTCGAACTCCGCTTCGGCTCAACGAATTGATTTGATCGACCCTCAAGGAAGGTCAACCCAGTACGCCAGCCTCTTTCAAATCTGGCCTGAACCATTCTGAATACTTTCGGTCCTAATCCCGGCCGATATCCGGCCATGGCAAAGGGAAAACTCGTGAAATGGTCTCACAGAGCCAGCCCAGAGTGCCGGCGCTGTTGCCGTCAATTGCCTTTCGGGGAAATCTAATTAGACCAATCGAACGGCTCCTCGATAGGCAAGTAAGAGTTCCCTAGGTGCAATGTGTTGTGGGAGAAAAAAGGACATTTCGATTAAGCATGATACAGTAATTGAGTCCAGGGCTAGCCTTTGGGATGTTGGATGTACCGACCATAGTAAGTGTAGAATCTTCACCCAAGGCACGCTGCCCCACTGAACGTGGTAAGTTACAGTGGCGGGAGTAATGACGAGATCAGTGAGAGTGCGACTCAGCGAGTCGCACTTTTGCGCGTTCGACGGTGTGACTGGGCTCCATCAGTGCGACTCAGTGGCATGCGCCAGTGCGACTCACCATCAACAGTGGGACTCGCTTATTCGCTCAAATGCTGCAATCAATGTGTGACTACCTTACCGAATGATCCGGGATGCACCATCAGGCCAGCGAGTAACAAGCGGAATTTTCTCCCTCTTATCCCGAAACCTCTTTATTAATGTTCCAGCAGGCCGCAGAGTTGTCACCTACCGAAATCAAGGCTTATAGCAACATAGCGAGTTTTCTTGCCTGAGAAACAAGACATGCCTTGCTCCGGCAAAAACAGCTGAGGCCGCTGTTCAACGTGTTGCATTCCAAAGAAAGCTTCATGCTCTGAAGTCTACCAGCAATTACATAACAAACCCTCTCTAAAAATCAACGCCACTCGATTCTAAAGCCTAATATTCGATCATTAAATGCTGTTGTGCATTGCTGCTACACATAATAAACACAGAAAATCCAGACGATGAAATGACTTCTGCTCCGCTCGCATCTACCGACCAAGGCAGATGGGAGAGAAATAATCTGATTAGAACTGACTGAGTTCATTGCGGTTCAGCTTCTTTTTCTCCCTGAGTCATCGCAACTCTGCGGAGAACGGAACCGGCACTCAGCTAGGGATTCCCAAAGCGTAAGAGGGAATCTCGGAGGCAGTAAGACCCAAAACGCTGTAGAAATTTCTCGGCTGTGCCAGTAAATGAATCGTGATACGTACGGCAATGGTACAATTCACCGGAAATTGTGTGGTTGGCTTTGGGTTTGATGATGGAAAATTATGAAAATTAGGTCTGTCGCTAGTAGAAAAATCTCAACTTCAAGTTTAACATGAGGAAATGAGGGATTGATGACAGAGCACAGGACAAACCTGATTCAGATCGCTTCCGATATTTGTTCAATCGCCGTTGTAGTTTAAACCTGCTCAGACGGAAGGTAAATGATCAGCAATATCCAGGTTTCAGACACCCGGGCCCACACTAGAAAAAGACTGGAAGGTGGGAAAAGGCATTGAGGAAAGGAGGAGAAGAACTGTAAAGCCCCGCAGCCATTGAGTATCTGAAATGCATTATTAAGAAGCCACTGACGGAGGGAATTCATTCCACATCAAAGCATGGGATTTACCGGAGGTCTTGAATCGCTCGAGCTCTTGAAACAGGTGACAGGTGTAGCTTGAAAGCCGTGCCGCGCAGTTTGGTCTTGAGGAATATTGAAAGCATGTGGTTGAGGTAATGGATGTTGGAATGGCACGGGCTCTTGCTGTAGCTCGAAGTCTTGTAACAGGCCCGAGGAGTCTTATGAGGTTTTTATTACGCTACGAGGCGGATGAAGACGGGATGCAAAAGCTCTGGTATCACGAGTTGGACCAAAATGAAGTGGAAGTGGCTTCAGCTTCGGCCATTATTTTAGGTGTGCACTACCACTGTGGATTGCTTTACCTGATTTTTGAAGTTTCTATGCTCGGGTGCAGAAATGAACCTGCAAAGTTTAATGTGATGGGCTCGTTTGCCTGGGTGTCCGAGCCAGTTGCACCGCAAGATATTGATCTAGAGCTGAGGGAAATTTTTATCTTGACAGGAAAGCGTAACTTTCACAGTTTACCCGTGCCGCAGACGCCACAGCTATGCGGCTCACTAAAAAAAGCTCGCACCATAGGAAAGTACATATTCACAGTATTTGATCATTGCTCAAACGTGCACAGTACTCGTAACAATTGACCTACAGCCCTAAAGTGACCTGTTTGAGTACTTACCTGGAATTCAACATCCTTGCAGAGTATGGTGATATGACACTTGCTCTGAATACTTATTTAAATCCCGTGCTTCAAAAGAATATGTGTTCTAATCAAATTCACCTCAAACCCGATAAAAGTTTAGTGTGAAAAAATCATTGTGGGGATAAGGCTGGTGTATAATAATAAATCACTGTAAATCGTCTGACCTGCGGCGGCCAAGTGACCAGTGAAGCCAAGAGTGTTCCCATCACTCGGCCAACTGTTCCGCTTGTGACTGTCACCATCATTAGCTGGATGCGAGTCGCACTCGAGTCCATCAATTGCCGGTGAGTCCCACTGCTGACGGTCTTCTCGGTGCGACTCGCTTGGCGACAGTGGGACTGGCCGAGTCCCACTCTCACTGTCCCCGTATATACTCCAGTGGCGGTACGTGTTGATTCACGTACATCCCGAACATCGCAAGCTGGTCCGCTTTCTCGGGTGCTTCAGAACCCGCTAGCCGACGCCTCGTGGAGTTTGCGCTTGACATGCTGCATGTTTTCATTGAAAAAAATCTGCCAATTCGGAGACATGGTACATTCCATATGTTGTAGTATTAATTGAGCGCGCCAGTAGCCAATTACCAAGCTCCAGGGTCGCCTCGCCAAATTGACAGTCGTCGTGAAAGTAGATGGACGTTCTGGAATCAAGGGGCGGAGCCTGATGTCGGGTTGGGATTTAGTCTCGTACCCGACCGTCATGACATCCCAGATGGGAACCCTGTCATGACAGTCTGGGCGCAAGTCAGCCGATAACCGTACCATCGTGCTATCAAATTTTGATCGCTTTTTGATGCCTTTTACCTCAATGGCCATAGTGTTCCTACGCCTCACGCTGCATCAATCACCTCGTTCTACGGAAATAATGCTCAATAACAAGCATATTTCCACGAGTCGAACTCTGTTCTTGGTCATAGGTTGAAAGGAAATATTCCTCGGTTTTTTGTTAGGGAGCACATACATACCTCGTGTATTAAGCAGATGCCTCGTATCAGATTGCACCTGTTTGCAACCTTCCATTTTTCCCACTGTCTGTCGGCGCTTCCCGTATGTGCATGCAATTTCCTGTTTTATTTTCGGGGTTCTCCAGCTAACCAGGGCATCAAAATTTAGCTTTGGTCCACGGAACTAGCCGCTCCACAATTTATTTTCAACCTCCCCGATCAGCGCTCAATTTCCGCTGAAAAGGAAGGGTCTCCGTCGCCCTCCTTCTCTCATTCTCACCCCCATCATCTTCCGCCCGTACCACTTTGCACCGTGCGTCCTCCACTCTGAATCATTCCTCAGTTGCCTCTGTAACCAACATAGGCCCCCCCAGCGCGTAACGAATCTACGAGCAGCGGGTGTCTTTATCAAATTACTCAATGGAGGCGTGAGTGATGTATCTTCTTCGTCTCTTTGCCGTTCGGTTCCGAACAGCTCGCGGTGTTATGCGCTGCTTAACGGCATGTTTTTTGCACTTTATCTTTACGCTCTCGGCTCATTCTCCCCCCGGTCGCAATATCAAAATTGACTACTCCCAGCTGAAAAAAGCGACGGTCGAAAACAAGTGAGTGCTCAGGAAGGATCCTGAGTGATGATTCAATAATCCCATGTCTGCCAGCACTGAACAGCTTGAGCGCGCTTCAAGCTACTGGCACGGTGAGGCGATCTACTTTTTCGCATTACATTGATGATTTATTGGTGTTGCGTTCATTCCAATATCTACGTTCTTTGCTCTCGATTCATTTGTTACTGGCGAGTGTTCAAACTCCTTGGATTGCGTTGATGATTTCCTGACGCTGCGTTTATTTCAGTATCCTTCGTTCTTCACTTTTCACTCCCAGGGTCAATCGCACAATTGGTGGGTGTTATACCCAAATAAATTTACATGTACTAACTTTCCGTTACAGTCGCCCTGCCATGAACGATGCGGGTGATCCTTCCGCGCCGGAGACGCACCTGCTCCACGACATCACGTGAGATCCCCTTCTTATTGGTTTTCCGGTCCGCCCCCTCCCTTTCTTCCGTCCGATGTGCATCCCCGATAACCCGAGAAAGTAGGCTATCATGCTCTTGCGGACTGACACAGCTTTTTCACTTGCGCTTCCGCAACATTCTCAGGTCTTCTTGAACTCGTCCGTGTGCTCAAGGTTTTGATTCTTATTTTTTTACTACACAATTTTCACTGGTTTAATTTAGTTTCCCACCACCACAAGCTCAACACAAACGATGCCGTACGTGCTAACATACCGGACATTGCAGTCTCATTTCACCGCATTGGCGACGCGTAGGGGTCTCTGGTATACCGTCGCAGGCTCTCCACTATGTTCACTTCTTCTAACCTATTCTATAGATTTCAGGTGTTGCGATTGTTCAAATTCAAAATCTCACACTCTCGTGGGGCGGTCGGTGAGTCGACGCGACCGCTGATGCACTTATAACAACTTTTTAGAGATTGCTCAAATTTTTGAAGGTCCCGTGAGCGAGGCGCGGTGCCGGGGTGAGTTTTTTTTTTCTCTTTCAAGACTAATGACTCAAAATTGACTCCGCTTATGAGCCTCGAGCAGAGCCATAAACATCTCTTTCCCTTATACTGACCAGCAAGCCCACATCGACTCCAGACGCGTCTGCGATCTCGATCCTTTTTTCGTGTTCCAGGTAGCCATCAGATACGACAAGGACACATTTTTGGTAGGCGTCTTTATAATATTACACACGTACTATTTGATGCGCACATATACCTAGATTCGGTGATGCACGCGTCCCCGCCGCGCCAGAGGACAGCCAATATCTCGACTGAAGTTTTGGATTTGCAAGGGACGGAATGCGTCTTAGGCACGTTACCCCCTATATTTTAAGTCACTACACGGCTTACGACCTATTCTTCGTATTTCGCCGGGTTTCATTGATGTACTCCAACTCATGCCGCGATTTTTGAATTGAGTCTTGAAAGCTCCATGGGCGATGTAAGTATTCGATTCCCATGTGCTCGCACTCAAACTCACATACGACTTGATTAATAGTGGTGTAGTTTTCACCGCTGCCCGATACGAGACCTGGCCACGATTTGTTTACCCTCCTCCGTTTGTTCTACTCACGCACCAATGCTTCAGCTGCCTGAGATTGCAACGGACAAGAATGGTAATTTATTGTGTTTTTACGCACTAGATACCTTGCGTCACAGATCAACTTATTGAGTAAAATCGTGCGGCGGGGCGCTTCGCGCCCCACCACTTCGGTTTAAATGTAAACCGGAGCTTACGGGTGAATTTCGATTTCTCATTGGCGACGGGTAGAATTCCCATGTCGCGAGGTTAAATGAAGGAGAGGCCATGAAAAGCTGATTGTGCGGGAGCGGCCATCAAGCGTCCCGGAGTGATTCCGTGATGGCAGAAGCAGAGAGAAAAGAGGCGACCGCGCGGATCGCCTAAAATTGATGGAGATCGCTGAGTTTGAAAAGGCTTCAGACGGATGGACGGAAAGACAGTAGTAATTTTATAAATAGGGTGACGCTTGCGCTTCACATTGAGTTACGTTTCCAGATATAGGACTTACGCCGGAGCGAAGCGACGGCATGTCTTGTCGTATATTAAGGAGATGCCTCGTATCAGTATGCGCCTGTTTGCTTTTCACACGCCACCGCCCCCTTCCGTTCTACCGTTCTCTCGGTCGCGTCAAGGCTGTTCCTTGCAGATATTTTCGTCCATTTTTCCCATGCTCTGACCGGCAGCTCCCATTTGTGCAGCTAAGTTCCATTTAAGTTTCGGGGTTTGCCTTGATCAGAAATTAGCTTCGATCCAGATAGCTGGATGCTCCACTACGCTATTTTCGACTTCCCCGATCAGCCGCTTAACATCCGTTCAAAACGTATGCTCCTTCGCCTTCTTCCTCTCTCCCACTCCCACCATCTCGTCCATCACAGCGCATTTCGTCTCCCTCTGTTTGGTCTTTTTATCCTTCTCCAGCTAACTACACAAGCACACAGACGTTCCACCTGCCCTTCAATATGCACGAATCGCCACAGCTGAGAACCAATAGATAAACGGTGCGCACGCCTCCGTCTTTGCGCCTCTTTAAGCATGCTCTCTATGATATGGCGTCAGCACTGAACGCAGATGCTACAAAGGAGATCAGCGAGTTTATTCCCTTCGCCGTTCGTTCAACATTTCGTACGATTGAATCACTTAGTTCCCTTCGGTTATGTGTGTCTTGGATAATCTAATGACCTTTCATTTCAGTCCGCTAGGTATTCGGAGTCGTTCCTGCGATCATGGTATTAAGGAGGTAAGTTGCCTCCATATACTGTTCAACCCCGTTCGTTCAACGTTTCTTTCAATTGGCTTTGCCCATCTCAACTTCGGTGATACGCTCTCGCAACCTTTTCACTTCAGTGCCCTGGGACCGTGTTGCAGCGTCGAGGTAAGCTCCGTCCATATGTTCAAATAAATACCCAGCTCAACCGACTCTGTGTGCCTGAATCTCAGGCTTTACTTAAAATATGACCTCCCTGTGAGTATGCCGTTTGGAATGGCGCCTCTAAATATCTTTCCATCTGGATTTTACTGAAACGGTGCGCTGTGAGGTAGCCAACTTAGGTCGAAATTCACGCATCACCTCTGCTCATCCATTGGCGTCGTTTCCTCGAGTCTTCATTCGCTAGGGGTCGCTTCTCGAGTTCTGGCAAGTATTCCCTCTGAGTGGGCTCGAAGAGTCGTATTCTTACTTTCAGACTGTCTCTGCAGGTACGATTGGTCCCGCAACTCCCACATGCCTGTATCTGACGTGAGGAACTCACCACTGTGCAGTTCTTTCTTTTTGTTGAATTTGCTTTTCCTATCACCGCACGCCGACGTTCTCGCTAACATCCCGTCGCTAGATTCTACGACGCCATCATCTATGCTGCCTTCGCTACGCCTAGCTTGGTATTCTGTTTTATTGCGTTCCCGTGAGCTGCCCAACGAGTTTCAGGTATGTTTTGGTTCATTCTTACCTCTTATTAAGCAGCGCTCACTCTCCTTTAACCTCACATGTCGCGAACCTTCACGTTCAATTTGGGCCTCCTGCGAGGGCATCAGGAAACACCTCCTTTGCTAATAAGGCCAGATTACCCTAAAATCGCACTAATCTAGCCAAATTACTTCGGTTAGATCTATTAGCTTTCTAGTGACGTTGGAGATAAATTAGGGGGAAGTTAGACCTTAATTAGCCAGGTTCGCGAGGAATACCGGCGGTTTGCTTTACATTGGTCGCTTATAATTGGGCGGAATGTAATTTGGGACAACAATATTTGTTATTCAGAGACTAGCGACTACAGTCAAGCATTTTACATACATCTACATAGCCATGCCATCTCTTGATTTGAAAATTCCGGTCACTCAGTGTAGGCGCTGGTGTGGTGTGGCTGAGAGTTATGTGAGTGAGATACTACACAGACCGTGAAGAGGAAGAGAACTTATAATTCCGCAGTCGCATATAGGGGCAGGGGCAGGGCGAGGAGTATTAACCCAAGGCCGGTGTATGCTACGAGGTTATATGGGTTGACGTTCTCGCGTAGCACGCGATCGCGGACTGCGGGAATAAATAAAAATAAGCCTAAGTCGCACGTATGCAGAGCCGGTAAAGAAAGAAAACGTACTCGAATGCAGCATCTTCGTCCTCGCCGTCGTGTCCTACACGCAAGCATCAACCCTTTGTCCGCGCATGAAGCGGGCATGCAGCTCACCGTAACAGTCGTCGTGTACTGGGCGGTCGCCGTAGCTCGGCATGTATGTCTTTATCTTAGATACTCTGCTTTAGTTTACGTATCACAAGGTCGCATTTATTCTGTGGCACCGAAGTCAGTCTCGGTTTTTGATGGGGAAGGCGGATGCAACGTACAAGGAAGAGAATGAGCTGTCTGGGTGAACAGCTTGGAGGAACATATAGATCGCTAGAGGAGCGTCAAATCCTCTAGACGGTTTATACGCGCGTCCTCGTCCAGCCGCTCATCAAACACGAAACCCAACATAGGAAAATGATCACATCGGTGTTCTCAAAAAAGGCAGCCTGGCGGCGCGCTAGACGGACGAAAGGTCAGTCTAGCACACATAAAAAAGGAACGGGCACGAACCACGGTGGGGCACCCGCCAACGTCATACAGCTTCCATACTATGGGCCCGCACGCGAGGAAGACGCGCACGTACGTATACGTACCGGCACAGGGGAAAGCGCAGCTTATGGAATCGTAAAGAACAATAAGGGGAGGGAGGAACGGCGCTGAACTTCGGTATACCATCGTTGTTGCAGAGGATTTCAGCGATGTACTGCCCGACCCGGTTCATCAGCGGGAATCAGAAGAGAAAAAGTGGACGCACATAGAGCAACGACTATGAGAAAAACCAAGACTCAAGGCACGCAGACTGCCGAAAGGCAGTACTTGACTAGATTCCCTAAGGACAACAGAGGGCGCGGAGCGTAAACCTGTGTCTCTGCGCAAGCTAAGTAGGAGCGAAGTGCGTACCATATACACCGAACGAAGCCGACGTCCATGTACAACGATCGCCCCATCGAATTGGTGGTCATGAAGACACTGAAAAGTGAGCCCGGGCCTGTGGAATGGACGTGAGCGAGCGACAAAGTGGGGGAAAGGAAGAAAGACTTGTTGACAACTGTTGTCGACTGTCCAAATCCAGACACCAACCACTTCTTTTGATGGCACGTGTGTGTTTCTGTGGTCCGTGCGTGGCTGTGGACTTAGGGCCGGTGCCTCGGCAAAGGACTTGTGAATTTTTTCAACAAACACCATTTATCGGTTTCGTCTTTGACCGTCCATGGGCAAAACTATTTCATTGAGACTGTACCCAGCGATCATCTCGGCAAACTCCACTCTCTTCTGGCCGGGCATAAAAATTTCCCGCCATGTTGGGAACAGGTAATGTTGGAAAACCGAGGAATACAGCTAATTTGGTGATTTTACCCCAGATTACCATAATCTAAAATCGGGAACTAAATTAGGACTAAATTAGTGAAGGAGGTTTTTTCCTGATGGGGCTGTCGCGTTTACGATGTCGCGTTCCCGCGACTGGGATACTAGGTGGTGGCGGTTTGCTATCCAGGGGTGGATAATGTGGCGCCAGGCTTAATACGTCGGCATCGACCTCGAGGATCGATAGAACTCTCTGCCGTCCAGCACGCACTGCAAGGACGCACGGGATGCATTGACGGTGGGTTACCTGATATGCCTTATTGTCCAACACGGATACTAACCTATTCTCGCAGTCCCACGCGTTTACGCACCACGGCATGCCCGTTACACCAACGCTGCATTTTAATTCTCGACTTTTCAATGCCTGGTGAGGCCAGTTTGACGGTAGTTGCATGTAGGCTCATGCTTGACGCCAACATAAGAACTAATGCATAGCGTTGTAACAGGGCACTCCCAATTCAAGCTGCTGTCCGGTAATTCATGTCTTCTCACGTTTCGAGTTCTCACACTTTCCATTTGGTTTTAATTCTATTGTTCCCTGACCGCTATTCGTTTACACGTGGGTGTCGATCTCTCCAGTAATTATTCTGCATCCCTCTCGTGTGTTGTGTAGCTTGGAATGAGTTCCCGCATTGAACTGTGACCCGATATATGATGTAGATACATGTGTACCTGCATACCTCGCGTCAATGGATTGACTTTGCAAATACACTCTCGCTTTACTGTATTTCTGCCAAGATGTAGAATTCAGAGTTCAATTTTCTACCTCAAACAGAGTGAGCCTTTGTTTGTTATGGAGTTGGTAAGCATGGGACAGGCCAAGGACTCTACTGTGTTCGGTCTTTACCCGTTTGACTACAGTATATATGTGTTGAAAACATTTGTCCTTCAGGTGTCTGGTTGTCTTTCGACATGCTGCAGAGTCTACACCTATGCCGGAGCGAAGCGAAGGCACGTCTTGTGGGGATCAAAGAAATCTGGGATGTCTTTGCGATGACAGCCAAAGCCTTCAACCTCATCACATAAGTAGGCAAACATGCTTAATTGCATTATCTGAGAATTTTTGCTGATCCTCTGCAGTCGGCAAAATTTCTTCAAATGGCTGAAGGCCAATAAATATTTGTTTAACAATAAGTAAAAGATAAATACCTGATCGACCAACATGTGATGACGAGTTCGGGATGTTTGGGCAAATTGTCAACACCTGCAATTCATGCTGCCTCAGTTGGAGGTGCACCATCTGGCAATGCAAGAACAACAAGGCATCAAAAAGCGATCAAAATTTGATAGCACGATGATACGGTTAATCAGCTGACTTGCGCCCAGACCGTCATGACAGGGTTCCCATCTGGGATGTCATGACGGTCGGGTACGAGACTAGTTGGGATTCTAAGCGGGCTTGAACTTGAATAGTAACAAGGGACTGGTCGGCCGCTTCGCGGCCTCCCATCCCTTTTGTGAAATAGATAATGTGGACCTGGCATAGCGCTGAAGTGCAACACTTCACGTCACCTCTGGCTGCAGTATTCCGGCGCGTTTTTTGTTCTTTTGGTACCATTCAATTCTATCCCTTGGACGTGGAGGTTGTTCAAACTAAACTTATGTCTAGGGGAATATATTTCGAGCCGTACACTGAAATAGGAGCATGTTTGCCGTGATTCACTGCGGCTACCTTTGTTTCAGGTGCGGTGGGAGACATCTGTCAATGTTAGCGCTAGGGCAGTGTTTGTCGTAAGGGTGACGTAGTGCCGGCTATGCCGAATGAACGTCTCCCTGTGGGCCGGCAGCACCTGGGAACGAACGATCAAGGGCGCCAAGCTGCCGCGGCATACGGCACCAGCGGAGATGAGCGGAGCTTAAAAGGCTTCGGACGGACAGACATGCGTAATTTTATAAAGAGGGTAATGAGCTGCCGAGACAGCGCGGATGACGGTGGTATTATCAGAGACTGCCTAGTGGGCCACACTAGGTACTGGGCCATCTTCATATTATAAGTAAGTGTGATGCAGAATTGTCCAAACTCGTACTTGTATAATGGAACAGTGTCTATGGGGATGCCGTATGTCAAATTTTGGGCGGGAGTGACCCGGCGATCAAAAGATTCGGCAGGTTTGATTGTCGGGATCCGGCGTGTGAACGTCATTTCTTATTTCTGAACGGCTTCCGGTTCCTGTTTTGCTCTTTTCTCCAGCAGTTCTTCACCAATCCACAAGTTTGGGGACTCGTTTTCCTCCCTGGATCCACGCCAATATTTCTAACGCATAGGATGTGGCGAAATCCTTTGCATTCGTCTGTTGAAGGATCCACAACCAGCTCGATGCGGTTCCAAATGGCCTAATGCTGCCACCGCTACAGTGATCCCACCGTGGGGGCTAAGGACTTAGAATCTGGGACTTGAATTCGGGGCATATATCGTAATGCTCCACACCACTCCTTTGAGGTTCAAGTCTGCCACTTCCCACTCACCATTGGCGACTACTGTAGTGTTTCGACCAAAGGTTCAGGTGACGGGTGACGGGGACCCCTGAACTGAACGATTTTGGTACATGTGACGGTGACGTCGAGTGAATGAACAATGAATTTTTCTGATGTCTTCAAAGGGCACGAAAACGATTTTTGAGCTACTCTAAATTTAACAATAAAAAAGGCGCGAAAAATTACAAAAAAAGCTAGTGCACCTCCCACGCAGGGCCCTGGTAACGTCTCGGAATAATTTTCCTGCGCTGGCCTTGCCCGAGAACAGGTGCATCAGACTCCTCAGCGTCCGAAATTTCCGTTCGGGTGATGGGAGGTAAGGCGATGGGACCAGGTCGTGATCTAGCGTCTGCGGAATCAGGAAGCACTGCACCGCAATTTTACTGAGCGCTGGCGGAGCGGAGGCCCACGCCTTCTGTTGTCCAATTCGGTCTGATTTTTTGAAACCGTTGTCGGAGTCCATTGGTAGATGATGAGGGAAATAAAATTGCTTTTCCTTTCCATAGACACTGTGTTCTGCTGCCACCTAGCCAGACCTAGCATCAGTTTGGCTAGCTGATCGGGGGTCTGTGTAGCCCAAGCGTAGTTGACTACGCTTGGACTATGCAGACCTACAAAGACTCTGCGTAGTCGACTACACAGACCTATGCAGACCTACGCAGACCCCCGATCAGCTGGGTAGACTCAGCCTAGGTGGCAGCGGAACGCAGTGAGATGAAGACTAAGTACAGTGCGAAGATCGCCCGGTTTCGAATTTTCTCCTGCTGGATTTTTCTTCGCATCGAAACAGACACTTGGAGCATTAAGTACGCTACAAGTGTCCAGAGGCTGTCCAAATGAGCCACAAGGGCATAAAATTAAAGCACCTGTTCGTTGCAGCATTTTAGAAAATTTTAACCTCTTCTCGCGACCCATATGTCTCCGGTTGGGCATTGGCGAGCTCCCGCGCTCTCACAATAAGGCCGCGGCCTCGGGCGGTCATGGGCAGATTGCGGAGTGAACAACTTCGAAGCTGTGACAGCCTCGGTCGACTTTTGAACACCATACCCAGTGAACAATTGAGGTGACGGGTGACACCCCGTGAACCTTTGGTCGAAACACTACAGTACTCCGAATCATCAAATTTCAGTCGCACAAAAAGATGAATTTTGTTTGAGGGATAGTGAACATCGGGGCGGTCTCTACTGAGCTCAGGTATGTCATAATACTTCCAATTTAGCTGTCTGTACTCTTATTGGGGGGTTAATTGTTCATTTTGCAGAACAGGGAAAGCCTTTCAGTCCAGGCCCCAATTTTAGGCATCCTATTTGGTGGCAAAGGGCCACAACTGTGTGTCCCATACACTTCAAATTCTCTGCTGAGTGCATGGGATAATGTAGTCATGTTGTGTGAGTGATTTGCGATTCATTTGGGCCCATAGGAGGGGTTGGAAGGAACGATTTAGCGGGGTGGCCCACTAGGCCGTTTTTCGCCCCTTTGGGACATGGCCGAAATAAAAATTCGCCAAGCAATTAGATCGTGTTTTAAATTCCTGTAAAATAAGGTAGACGCCATCCACCCTCGACAAACGTCACGTGCATATTTCCTTTTTTGGATGGTTGAGATAGATTCATAAATATAGTTACTTCTGCCTAATTTCAGTGAATTCCCTTCGACCAGATTGCAGGAATACATCTTACAATGTCTTGAAAAAAAACCTGGGGCCTCACAAGGCTGTGGAGGCCGGGAATTAAGCCAACCGGTCGGCACCTCTTTAGCGATCACGCCGAGAAGTCTTTGATTGATGGGATGATCTGGCACCAAAGCCAGGGTAATTCCAGCCCAATGCATCCATACTGTATCATTATTTTACATCCAGACATTCATGGGACCTATTTACACAATCTGGTCGAAGGGAATTTTCTTCCGGGCCCTGTAGAGTATTCAGCACATTAAAGAATCCATCGTCGCTCAAAAAGGAAATATGCACGTGACGTTTGTCGAGGGTGGATGGCGTCTACCTTATCTCAGATTACTCTTAGAGTGTATGTCTTTGTCTTAGAGTCCACAACGCGGTACGTGGCTCACTCTATACGCCGGGTCGGCGGCAAAATAGCTAAGGTGGCCCAGTACCCAGTCTCAGATAATATTTGAGGAGTGACTTGAAATCGAGTGTGAAGTTTGCTTCCGCGAACGGAAGATGGCGGTTTAACAGGGAAGAATGTGACTTCACACAAAAGAGAAGACAATTTAGGGACAATTGATCGTTGAACTAACTGTTGAAGAACGTTAGATAGTGCGTAAAGATCATGAATGGGGCATTGAATGTCCAACGTGGTCGTCACGTACACATTAAACGGCCCGCTATGCGGATATCCTATGTTAGAATTCAAGGCGGAAGTTGAAGTCGGTCGAGTCAAATTGATTACCCAGAAACATCCCACTGTCTCTGGTTTTCCTGTCCATTATCGTTGACATTCATGGCATTACCAAAATCGATTTTCTTATTATAGTGTGCGAGTTTCCCTGGTGCGTGTCGTACAAAATCGCGGAGTGCGACGTATGAATCTTGGAGATATCTCGAGTCTCTGAATCCGGTCGTGAAATTACCTGATTTTTGGACTGCGTCCGTTGCCGGTTTCGAATTCGGGAGCCTGAGCCGGGGAAAGCCCAGCCGGTACATTGTGAACTTGCGCGTCAGAGATCTACGAATATTATGAGAGCGAGAATGAGATGCGCAGGCGAGGATTCCGTGGGGAAAGGCACGGACTTCAACGACTTGAAACGGAGTTCATTGAAACTGTGGCTTCGCGCAAAAGAGGGGGTGCCCCAGCTCTAGATCTCGATAGATGTTGAGTTATGATGTCAATTAATCGTTCCTGTGGGTAATCCAACCTGTCCGCATTTGCTGAATTCCGCCTCGGATGAAAAACAAAGAGAGATAACAATGTTGGACGTAGCTTACATAGATACTCTAGAATGATGAGGGGAGTGAGTATATGGCTGGAGAATCTCACTAGTACACGCAGACGTGCTCGCCAGTTAAGACTGCAATCTGGATTGGCGCGCGAATATACTCGTACTTAGGTTTCCGTGATTTCATGTGGCCGGCGGAAAAGCCGTTTTGATAAGTAGCCTGAGATGATTACCCGCGGGAGGGGGACGAGCCCAGGGTGTTCGCCAACGATTCATGTTCTGGTGAATCTGAACCCAGAGGCAGCCGAGTCGTATAATCGAGAACGAATTCATTGCAGGCTTGCAGCAGAAACGGCGGTCCGTGGTTTCCAGCACAAAAGAGTAAAGAGCGTTTTCATCACTGAAAATCCAGACTCGATGTGACAGCCGCGCCCAGACTGCAGACTGAGTCACTCACTGCGTTCCAGTCCTAGGTAGACAGAGGGTCTGTATATGGGGGTAGACAGAGGGTAGCCAAACCACTGCGGCTACCCACGTCTACATCATACAGACACGGTTGGTTAAGGTCAAAGACAGCACACCTAAAACGGCAACTTTCCGATGCAAGAAAAGGGAAGTGGAAAGATCAACTTTCCGATGCAAGAAAAGGGAAGTGGAAAGATCAACTTTCCGCTGCAACTTCAAGCGGCTGGAAAGTTTGTCTTTCAAGCCACTAGAAAGAAAGAAATTCCCTGAGAAAGAAAGGTAGTCAGAAAGTAGCCCTTTCATCACAGCTGAAAGCACTGTTGAAAGGAGCTCTTTCAGAGAAACATGAAAGTAGTTCTTTTGTCATTCCCTTCAAGTCAGTTAAAAGAAAAAATTTGAGTCTTTTCTGAAAGAACTCCTTTCAATGTTGCTTTCAGCCCTGTTGAAAGAACTACTTTCTGTGAGAACTGAAGGAAGCTGTTTCATCTCCGCTTTCATCTCAGTTAAACATTGATCTTTCTGATGACCTTTCTTTTTGGCGGAATTTCCTTCTTTCCACCATACTTTCCCCTAACTTGAAAGACAATCTTTCCCATCAACAGAAAGCATGGCAGAAAGTTTCTCTTTCAACCTCGCTTTTTTCATGTCGGAAAGATTGCCTATTTAGGTGTGCAGAGTTTGACGCGAGTCTACGTAAGTAGCTAAAGGTAGCCCAAGGCTGTTGACCGTGGTAGCCGAACCGCGCCGATGGGCGCCGAAGGCTGTGTACCCTGGGTAGATACATGGTAGATGAAGGAAGCCGAACCTATGTCGACATTGATTGGTACATGTAGGTACACATACGTCTATCCAGCCTTGTTTACCAAAGTCTGCAGGGCCAATGAACATGCGGAATAAGGCAGATCTGACTTGAAACGTACCACGGTGAGAACAGTGAGCGTCCTGTCCACCACGGGGTTTGCGAGGCCTCATCTATCACACAAGGAATATGAAACTAAGGCAATGATGAAGGATATTAGACTCACTGGCTGCATAGGGAGTTGCCCTCGAATCTCGAACTTTGCAGCATCTGTGCAAGAGTGTCACCGGATGACATCGTGATGCGACCAACATATGCACGCTTCAAGCACGGTTCTGGAATGCGGTAGTGAAAGTTGGAGATGGGAAGTGGTAGGCTCAAAAGATACCGACATGGGGGAAAACTATGGTGATAAGTTAGTATACATACTTGGGCTTGAGGGCCATTGCATGCGCATGGCATAACCGAGTTAGATCTTTTTGCAATTTTCCTTTTTACTAAGTGGGTCAAAGAAAACCATCTGCAGATGCTCGCACTTCAGGACAAAGGAATAGCGACATGTCCCTTCCACAATATTTAGTCGAGGTATAGTTGCGTGGCTCAAAGATTCGCTCGGTCGATGCTTGCGCATCGACCAGCTCACATTGAGCCAACTTGGGATCAGAATGAGGCTCGTCGGGATTAGCCGTGTGAGCTCGGCAATGCCACAGCCGGGTTGCCCAAACACCGCAATCTGCTCCGCATGGAGGAGAGATAAAAGATACAATTGCGCACCCTGAGCATTCTCGTGATGGCTTCAAACTCTAAATCTAATTAAAATGCTGCGTTAAAGATAGCTTCCCTCACTGAAATTGGATAACCAGTGTGTCACATGAAAGGATGCAACTATTCTCATAGTAACATCTTATGCAATCCAACCTAGCTGGTCTTGGTGATGTCCAATCACTTTGCAGGGCAAAGCTGACGAGAGATGTTGCCACGGGGTCCGTAGACCTTTCATCAAAGACCCTAGAACGAGAATTAATTATGAGTGAGGAGAGGATGGGCTGCTTAGTTGATCATCTTTGACTGATATGAGGTAAGAGTGAATGCTGAATGAACAGAGCTACACAGCCAAACCACAATAGGCACCAATCTCACGCATGGACAAGACGGCTGCTTACCTTCTTGTCCAGAGACGCTTGTGCTCCAGCCCGTGACCAACAGGAATTTTAGAACTGCGAAACAGCAGCGGCAGTGAGGGAACCATGACAAAACCTACGGTAGGTGCAGGTTGAGATTTTAAATTAGCAAGAAAGGCAAATAACATGTACAAGGCGAGTGTCCATTTTCCCTTGCAGAACAGTTGCACATTGACCGGTAGAGATTTCGGTGTCCTAAGCAGCAATGAGTGCCAAGTAATAATGTTGTGTTCATGGATTCAATTCCCTCAGGTCAGAATTATTGTGCGGAGAAAAGGATCATTCCTTCCCGTACTGTTCAGCTTGTGTTACTAGTATCCTGTTAGGGAATTGCTGTTGAGTTTGGAGTTTCAGGAGCGGGGTGGCATGCAAGCCGACATTCCAGGTCAAGGAGCTGCATGGCTCGAAGGTGAGTTGAATAAAAAAGTTAGCCTGGCCAGCTACACACTCAGCACACCAGATACAAAATATTTTCAGAGTGAATGGTTGGGCATCCGAGAAAGCCGCGCACACAGTATCCTATCATCGCACTTGTTCTGCACCCAATTCCAGATAGCCATTGGCTGGTCTCCGAAGGGGAAAAAATGAGCTCGATGTATCTATACTCCGCACGAATACTATCAGTTCAACTTTTACGAGGCTTTTTCGCCGATGTCTGGGCAGGAAAAAAGGGCTAGCAAGTGCTGCAAGGACGTAGTGATCAATCGCTTATGATCCCGGCGATGATCTGTCCTCTGGCCAGGACATAGAGAGTTCTTCAATGTTCTGAGTGGTGGTCTCCAGACCACGGCTTCACATGGTATCCTTTTGAAGAAATAAAACCCAAGGATTCAAGAACCCAAAAATTGACTCTGCAGTTTCAACACCATTTTCTGGTCGGCTCTACCTCACCACAATATTTTGGACTCATCTGGAAGGTTGAATGAAGACACGCATGGCCCAAGTTATTTATTTTTTTCCTGCTCGAAACTGGCACTCAACAGTCAATTCTTGATCTTGATTAGTAAATCCATTCTCCGCCATGTGCCTACAGGTTTTACAATCGACGGCATTGGGCATGATTGCCTTGTATCACATTTCAGAATCATCTGGATTCTGATTCTGGAGAATAACTCGGTGAAAGCCTCACCGAAATATGATCAAACTTGCCTCCAGTTCAAAACTGGGATGGACGAGATGCGACGCACTTGCCCGATTGGGAAGGGTGACACTCACCCTGAATCCCGACACATTTTACGAGAGATGCGGCACTGTGTCGTGTTTGCTTTCACAGACCAGCCCACGTGCCGTGGCTGTATCGACAAGTGTTGCATTTCATTTGAAGTACCGCACGACTTGTTCAAGACTATATCACATAAATTGATTCATGTGTCAACATTACATTATAGAGAAGTTAGGAAATCAAGAATCAAGCCGCTTGACCAAGGAGAGGGAATGTTAGTAAACACCTGTTACCAATCAAGACCAGGTGATGATGAAATGACTATTACATCTCGTTCCAATATGTACCTGAGCGGCAAGAAAGTACCGCAATGCAGCACCATCAATACAATAATTGTCAATGAATTTCAAGGGATTTTGGCGCACATACTTGTCACTGTATATGTGGAAGAACGCACCAGTTCCGCAGAGGATTTGAATCAGGTGCGCAACGTACGTGGTTACAGTGGTTACGAAAGCGTTGCACCAACGGAGAGGCTGTTAATTACCTCCTGGTCGGCGCGGGAATGGGTGGTAGTCATCATCCGACGGCGGGAATGTGAGGTGCAATGACGGTGGTGGTGGGGTGGGAGGAAGAGCAGCACAGCTTCTTCGGCGATCAGTTACGCGAGTCTCAATTGGGATGTGTCGGGCTTGATGCAAAGTGCGATACTCGGGAGCATCAACGCGGCACATCTGTGCCGCTCTTCCCTAGCTGGTGTGTGCGTCGCATTTCATCGCATGACGTTCAAAACAAAGTTGCCGAAACCTCAGATGGTGGGTTTAGTGGTTGAAACAGCAAATAGGGTATCATTCGAAAGAGCGCTCAAATGCGCGTCGAACGCGCCTACTTGAACCCAATGAAATCCGTCCGAAATCAGCTGAGGAAACGACCAAAATATCAATGATCAAAAGTTGGTTACTGCCAAGGTTTTCGAAGTCTCGATTTCATTTCGAGGAAGCATGTGGCCGACATCAACCGTTGTCAAGCTTGTCTTTCCTTACCGTCGACACAACCCACATTCATAAATTTCTTCCTTAGTTGAGCGCGCATCGTAGATGCAGGTATGCAAGTCAGATTGAATTGAATCTTCTATATTTTTGCGAAATTTCTATCTTAGTGAGTCCGTAAAGGGTGGAGGGATGGCAGGAGGAGGGGACTTGAAAAGGCGCTGGGGCCTAGCCAAGCGCAGCCTCAAGAAAGCGTACGCCCTCGTAGCGCGTGTCGGACTTTCGGCCGTTGGCTTCTCTTACACCTTTTACGCTGGTCAGCATCGAAAAAAATCTGTAACACAACTTGACTAAAGACAGCTCCTTAAGGAAGAAAACCCACGAGAATTGCCTTTAATGGAAAGGTTTCCAACACGAAGCCTCTACGTCACTCGACACAAAACACCCTCACTTTGGCGGGGAAACGGAGATAAAACCGAGTTTAAAAATAATTTTTTTAAAACTCGGAACCTTGTACATGGAAGGAGAACAAAGCCGGCACAACGTGGAACGACTGATGAGCCTGGGCAGATAAATTTAAAGACACGATGCAGACAAGAAAAATATAAGGGCGTACCAAGTTCCTTTACAATCCACCACATTCCTTCCTCCTTCCCGTCGATAACTCACTATGCAACGGGACCGTCACTTACATGGAATCAGGAGGGACATGGTACATCCTCATTCGGGCTACAGGGGCATGGGCTGAGGGCCACGGAAAGCTTAGACAAACACAAGTAGGCAAACGGGGAGGGAATTTGAATGAATAACGCACCATTCAAGGGATAAAAGACCGTCATCGCGGTGCCGTCGGCCTATGGCTGACTCGATAGGTGGCCAGAGCGAAGACAGATGATGATGGGGGAACGAAAAAATGGGCGAAGGGGAAGAGAGCCTAGGATCAGAATACAAATAAGCTGCCCAAGCTAGTCCAAGTCGGTGGGCTCGAGGGGGAACTATGTCGTCGTGAGTAAGTCATGGCAGTGCGAGCACAAGCGACGCACGGTGGGTTGCTTGAGAGTATCTCGGTAGGTGGATATGACCCAAGGAGGGGTTGGCGCAAACGGGGAGTAGCAGCAGGGGCACTTCTTTACATTACCTCGTTCTTTCTTTCGCATAACCTCTACTCTCCATCTCATTTCGTTGTCTGGCCTCCCACCGTCCTCCCAACAAGCTGTTGACGACTATCATATCTTTCACTACAGGCACACCAATACTTTAATAACCCCTCTTAAGTTATGGCGCTTTTTACCGGTTTTACTACTCAAGTGTCGGCTCGACTTAGGCTTTCCTATAGTAGGGTATTGTAGTCCTATACATCACAATAGAGGGGTTGTGCCCAAGCGGCATGCCGCTTCTGGCACTTGTGCAAAGCGGCATACCAGAAGTTTTCTTGGCTAAATACCATCACCTGGGTTGTGGATCTTGTTGTTACTGGTGTTTTATGCCTGAGTTTGTGTATTTTGTAAATTGTTGGTATAGTAAGCGTGAGAAACCCGAATTTGACAGCATCATTTCTTCTGACATTGTGGACCGTAAGAATTGGAGCCTGATGATGACATCGAATGACAACTGTTTGATCCCTAACACAGCCACATCAAGATCATTCTGCCCACACACAAACCCGAGAATACATGGATATGTGTTAGTTCTTAGTTTTGGGTGCCCTGGGATGTCTTTTCCCGGTGCCGCTTTGCACAATGCTCAAAAAGCGGCATGAGCGGCATGCCGCTCATGCCGCTTGGGCACAACCCCTCTAATATTGGCATCCTCGCTCACAACCTAAAACTTGAATTCCTGGACTTGAGTTCTTGAACTTGAGTTCCCGCAAGACTTAAGTAAAGACTTCAGTTCATAAAAAGATATTGCTAGACAATTGATAAAAAGCCTCAAGTCCGAAGAGTTAAGTTGTGCATATGTCGTTCCCTCTCAAGTTCTATTCACGGACTTGAGTTGCGTCGTTCCGTCCCACCCTAGGATCTGTGGCGACTTCGACTTCAGTCCTCAATCAAATCAACAAATAATTGTTTCGTACCTCTTTGATTTCTTTCCCGTGGGCCTGGCAGGAGTAACAGGGACGTGGTGGTAGCTGAGATGAGATTCATTAGACAGCTTGCGCAAAAGCCGCACGAGCCGCGTGCGGCTTTTTTGCATTGCGCAGAGCCGCAGAGGTTATATGAATTATTACATTAACAAATACCATTTCGGAGTTGAAACTGGCCTGTAATGACCAGAATCTGTGTATTCTGTGAACATCATGGTGGCCCAGGCGTGGGAAAGCCAGAATTTGACTGCATCAATACTGCTTCGACATCCACTCCACCTCGCCACTGGGGTTCTATGATATCAGTGATGTCATATCTATACTCGACAACATGTCATATGCCTGCTGACGGCTACTGTAGGGCAAAATGATACTAATCTCACTGATAGACATATGCTACGCCCATCTACCGTTTCTTTAACGAAATGACCGGCTTTCGTTGGGGTTTCTTTGGCTCCATCCCCATGAAACCAATCCCCATTGCATTTCCTCTCGCAATCTGCCGCAATCTCCTCAGTTCCAGCATCAAATGGTCCACAGCATATACACCGCCCGAGAAGACACTAACCGGATTTGTTAAACCATTTCATTGAGCCCAACTCTAGAATCTAGATCTCCGCAAGAAGTGAATTGGGACTTGAGATCGAGCTGAATATGTGCAATCGTTCCCACTGATCGCATAGTTCCAGATCTCCGAGCTGCAGAATTAAATCTGAATGGGACATTTGAGCAGTCGAGACGGATCCACGAATCCAGTGGCGCCACAGCCTTCGGACCTTCCATGCTGCGGCCACCACCTGTCTTCCACATGATAAAAGGCCATGGTCCTCGATTTTTTCGTCCGCCCCCTTTCGTCCTCCCCCAAGCCATGTGCCGTTTTTTTTTTGAACCACTCAAGCAATCAAGCAATGCAACCTCAAAACTCTCGCAACCTCAGATGTAGTCAAACTGTCCTGCGCTTCGTGTCTGGTTGTACTGCGTCGCTGCCGACCCAATTCCCAGTGCTACCCCCACCTACATTCAAGCACATTATAATGAAGATTTTCGTTCCGCAATGCGGAACAAGGGCCACCAGTTCCTCGGCAGCCTCATCCTCCCCGCTGCGCGCTCGTTTCACTGTTATTCCTTACCAAATTCACGACACCTGTCTTCAGTGTTTTTTCCACCCTCGACCCCCCCATTTTGAATCTTCTCTCAAGGCCGATATAAATTCAACGAGGGACATACTCGTAGCCGCTCTTGCGGCCATGCCCTCAGTGGAGGAGCTCCGCCTCCTGCACGAACCCTACACGGTTTGCCATCGACCTAGAATCCTCCTACGTCTCATCAGTCATTTCTGACGCTTGATCCTGTAGACTCACAATTATCTCGTTTCTGGTCTATTGCGCTGGACACTGGCGGTCCAATCGGACGGCCACTGCATTTCTTTGTCAACTCACGTATTGATTCCCAATTTTCATGATTTCTGTGTTGAGATCCGTAACACCCATTTGCTCAGATTTCGGAACGTCCTGACTCGTTTTAAAATACTACCATTTGAACCATCAATGAACTTTCCTTCTCCACATCAATTGTACATATGGGCAATTTCTAGATGGCCACCATTACGATACGTCTCTCTTAGCTCTCTTAAAATCTTAGTATAAGTCAGTACCGAAGCGGAGCGCAGCCATATCTATCGTTTCTTCAACGAAATGACGCTTTTGTTTGCGTAGCTTTGAGCTAATCCCCATGAGGTCTATCCCCTTTTTTCTCTCTCTCTCGCATCCTCCTCGTTTTCAGCATGAACCCCACATAGATTTGAACAGCCAACGCACCGCCCCGAAATCCATCTAGCCTCATTCGTGCAATCGTTCCCACTGAGCCCACGGTTCCCGATCTCCGAGTTGTGGAACGAAACTCGAGCAGATTAAGCATTCTTTAACGAAATGCCTCGCCTGTGCTAAAGCCCCATATAGCAGTGCTCATTGTTGCTCATTTGCCCTTCCTCTGGCTTTCTGCCATTTTTTACTCTTTTGGTTTGTCGTGAGTTCCCACACTGCCCAAAGATATTCAACCCATGACGATCTGCACAGTTAATTTCCTCAACTGCACAGCGACTGCGAACTGTCAACCACAGCCCAAATTGGGACCATGGAGTAGTAGAGACGAGTCTCGTGGACCGTCAACCCATCAGATAACCTCTTATTATTATTAATTAACCGTTCTTTAAGAAAATGGCTCCTCGGCTGTGCGATTTCTTTATGTTCAGACCTCCTTTCGCATTTCCTCTGCTCTTCCTCTTGGTTCAAACCCCTTTCGTCATTGTCATTCTGCGCTGTTCAACACAGCCTTTTAATTTCCGGTAGAACTGCTGACCTGCCCGCAGTTCTTTCTTGACAGGACGCAGCGGATCGCAGTGGCTGCTGCTTACAGCGCAGCTTAATTCGATCGTTATCAGGCCGTGAGGCCACGCAATCCTTGCCTCAAAAACAATTGTGTTTTTTCGAGATCTCGTGTGATGCAGAACAGACAGCGGCGGCCCAACGCTGCCTATCATGATGTGATGTTGTATCTACATTATTTTACCGTGTGTTCAATAATTTATTGACTTCTGTGTCTTGAAATCGAAGTTTAGAACTTGCTCACAATGCGTAAAATTCAATCAAAATTCTTGAAACTCATTGCCGGAGCGTAGCGAAGGCACATCTTGTCAAATTAAAGATTTCCGTGCGGCTCTGCGCAATGCAAAAAAGCCGCACACGGCTCGTGCGGCTTTTGCGCAAGCTGTCTATTAGCACCGTACCGTACACCTGAGCAAGAACTTACCCCGGTTTGACTTTCCCAGCGCCAGCTTGAGCTGCACTCTTCTTCTCACGTTCCAATTTAGCCTCCTATGAATTATTCCAGTCAGACCAAGCAATCCCATGTGGGAGTGCAAGCTTACCTCGGGTTTTTTATGTGCTCTGGCAGTGCGCCGTGGCTCGCTCCCTCCGGCCTCTGGCGCGCCATTATCTCCCGGCAGGAGCTGCTTGGGGGCCTTGCGCATCCTGCCCTTCTTCGGTGGGCCCTGCGGCTTATCATCCCCGGCAGGAGGCACAACGGGCGTCGGCGTCGGCGAACAGGAAGCAGGAGGAAGCGTCGGCGTCGATGCACAGGAAGCAAGAGGAGGAGGCAGTGGCTTGGGTGATTTACCCGGACCTCCCTTTCGAAAAAAATCCGAAGTCCCAGTCCCCGCTGCCGCCGCCAGAGTGCCAGCTAACTCGTACCACTGCGCACCCTTCAAGTCAGTGAGCCCAGTGGGTCCGACACAGAGCTCGTAGTACTCGTTGGGGGTCATCGCAATTGATACCCACGGGATATCTTCACCTCCAAAAACAGTTTCTTTGTGCCCGCCAAGTTAGTATTTTTGACAGGCAAATAAAAAGGACACACCATAGGATTCTACCAAGAATCTAGTCATCGTTTGCGCCACCATATTGACAGATGTGTCGTTCAGGGCCTCGGCGCTGAGTGGAAAAACAGGCGCCATCGCCCCCGCGGAATTTTCACGTGTCCCTGCATGCTCTAGGCGTGGTCAGAATACATCGGCACAGTTTTGCGGTATCTTACCTTTGAGCAGTTTCTCTGCCCACTTCTGTATTTTTTTGATCGTGTCTTGGACGAGTTCCGCATGTAGTTTATCGAAGGGCTGGCCCACGCGGATCTCCCTGGGAACGGCTTCGGCCCTGCTTTAACCATCAGTCATACACCAAGGATTGTAAGGGAACAACAACTTGCCACTCGAGGTGCACCTTTCCCTCTTCACTGAGCCACAAACGGCCAGAACTTGCGGCTGGCGTGCAAGGTGTTAACCATCTGCTGGAAACCACTTGGCACCACTTTTGACACCTGAGCAAGGGTTAGTCCTTGAATATTGTTGTGCTTTAAATCGAACTAGATATCCACAACTTTTATAAAGGCGTCGATTCACCTCATGTCAGTTGAAATCGAAAATATACTCTACGTTGGTCATGACCTTAAACTGGGAGGGACCGAGAATCAAAACTAAAAGCATACCACGAGTGACTTGAAGAGAAAAATGCGAAAACTATCAGCTACGAGCTATCCTGTTATATCGTGCCTTCAGGTAATAATTGTACATAGCTTTGTGGCAAGATAATATACACATTGGTCCTGAATATCGAGCTTGCTATCTGCTCACAGACTTTCCTTCAATCCCCCCATGAATCAATTCGGTCACATTCCTGTTCCTTATTCACAGTTTGGCTTCCCTCTTACCGCTGCTCCCGAGCCCAAAGAGGTGCATGGCAACCTTCCTCATCTGGATCTCCTCGCTGCCCTCAGTGATCCTGTACCGGCGGTGGTGTCGCCAGATGTGCTCAAAGGGCAGGTGCCTGCTGTAACCCTTGCCGCCGTGGACCTGGATCGCGCGGTCTGCGGCGTCGGTGCACAGGCGGTTGGCGAAGTAGTTGCACATGGCGACCTTGTGGCTCAGCTTGGTCTCGATGTCGCCGGGCTGCGGTGTCTGGTCCATCTCGGCGGCAGTGGCGCGGATAAGGAGGCGCAGCATCTCGGCCTGGGTGGCGAGCTCGACGAGCGGGAACTGGATGGCTTGGTTGGCCGATAGGGCTTTCCCAAACGGCTTGCGCGAGTTGGCGTAGGCGACAGACTGGTTGATGCAGTAGACGGCGGCGCCCAATGAGGAGGCGGCCTGGCGGATGCGGTTCTCGTGCACAAAGGCTTGCGCGATGGACAGGCCGTCGTTGTCCGGTCCGAGGACAGCTGACTGGGGGACCCAAACATCCTCGAAAGAAACAGTGGCGTGGTCGGTAGGCATGTTCAGCGTCCTGTGAATCGTCAGTGGTGAACGGCATTGAGGTAACATATGGTATACCACTCATAACTCTCCACCTTGATCCCAGACGTTTCTCTCGGTATCACGAAGCATGTAATCCCCTTTGAGCTTCCATCCTTGCCGCTCGTGCGGGCAAACACAAAGCAATGAGTAGCATGATGCATGCCGGTCTGCCACATCTTCCTCCCATCGATCCTCCACCCCTCTTTGCCACTCCTCCTTTCCCTCACAGCGCGCGTCTCCATCCACGTAGCATCGCTGCCATGGCCGGGCTCAGTCAAGCCGAAGGTAATTCTCACCCTGCCCTTCAGCCGGCCGCCGATCAGCTCGTCCTTCTGGCGGTCGTCGCCGAAGCGGTGCACCATGATGACGTCCGGGAAGTTGCCGACGACGCTGTGCTCGTTCTGCAGGTCGTTGAACAGGCCCAGCCCTTTGGCCGCCAGGTGCTCGCGGATCACGGCCATCCACAGGTTGCTGCCGTCGCCGCCGCCGTACTGTGCGGGTAGGGCAAAGCGCCAGAAGCCGGCGTCGTCGGCCAGGTGCTTGGCCTGGGCGAGCAGGGCCTCCCATTCCGGCCGCGGCAGTCCGTGACCGTCCCAGTCGGTGCGGGCGTGCTCGCGGCGGTAGTCGAAGAAGCGGTTGTTGTCGTCGCGGGATTGGAGGGGCTGGATGGTGCGGGCGATGAAGTCGTCGAGGCGGGAGAGGTATTGGGTGAGATCGTCAGGGAGGGCGGTGGTAAGCGTGGAGGATTTCATCGTGGAGGAGGTCCGGGCAGCAAACAGTTCCCTGCGTACTAGTTAGGATGAGAAGAGAGGATGGGCTCAAAGCTAACGCGGCGGCGCCCGAGAGGACGAGAAAGAAAGAGCAAATCGAGGTGATGGCAAACATGTGCATACCCCAAGTCCTTCTTCTCTTCTCATTGACATATCTGGACCCCGGGGAGCCACTCTCGTGATCACCTGCAGACTGCGTCTGTGTGGCTGAGTTCTGCCACACACCGTTATCTGTACGAGCGGGGTGGGGGAGGCAGGAGAATACACTTGGTCACTGCCTGTCACCTAGGCTGAGTCTGCCCAGCTGATCGGGGGTCTGCGTAGGTCTGCATAGGTCTGTGTAGTCGACTATACAGAGTCTTGGTAGGTCTGCATAGTCCAAGCGTAGTCGACTACGCCTGGACTACACAGACCCCGATCAGCTAGCCAAACTGATGCTAGGTCTGGCTAGGTGGCAGCGGAACACAGTGGGTGTAGTTTTCGGGCTGCGGCGGTGGAAAAGCTGCGAACCACAAAAACCATTCCATTCACCCTCGTTCTCGTTCCCCCGCGCCCCGCTCTCGCTCCCCCACTACTGGTGGCCCCATGACCAAGCGCCACAAAATTCGGGGGCTTTTTGACAATGGGACCACTTCCTGCGTCACCTTCGACGCCCCGAGATTACCTCCGGTCCCTCATCGCCGAAAGCGTTCCCACTTTCACTCTCTCAGGTTGTGATGCAATTCTCGACCCAGTCTACGAGTCTCATTTGTGTGTAACGTTGGATTCTTCCAACGACGTGAAAGCTTTGATTTTGATGCGAGAAACTAGCTTAGGGTCTGACTTGGATGATCCATGGACTGTCCATCATCCATCGATGGCATCCATTGGATGCGATCATCCACTGGCTACGGCAGTACTTTGCTCAAAAAATTCCAGCACACACAGTTTTTTCCATAAAAATGTGATATTTATCAGTCATTCGACCATTTCAAGCTCTCCAGCAAACAGCTTGGGGAACTATCCCATGGTTCGCGAGACATCAAAAAATCCAAATCCATCCAATTACGTCATCGTCCATCCACATCCATCCATGGATCGGGCTGTCCAAGTCAGGCCCTAAGTTACTAGCTCGCACAAGATAGTAGAAATGCGGGAGATGCCCTCTGATGGGTCCGCTGCAATCGGCGTCTGTGTCCCAATCTCGACGGCCCCTAAATAGCCAACATATTGCTTATATTTTGCGCGACCAAGGGTCCTAGAAGTGGCAATTTTCAGAGGGTGATTCGGTGCTAGCCTTTGCTCTGTTTGAACACGATAAGATGCAAACTCAACCGGATTTGCTTTGGCTGTGTACCTTCTTCGGAAGTTGAACATGCTCACTTGCGTTGGCTGTGGACCTTCATCGGAAGTTGAACACGCCGATGTGTGGTTGCTTGTGCATGCATTCTAAAAAGGGACACTATTACAATGGTGTGCTGTGTGCTTGCAGAGACTAGAGATTTTACCTGGGAGGAGAGAACTCCTCCTGCGCACCAGTCACTTAATTGGTGGTCAGGTCCATTAGGCTTTATCGCCGACGCGCGGGGATCTACCGACGAAGATGTCATACGGAACCTCGTCCTCATATTGCCAAGGATACATAAAATTTTGAATTGCGAATTTAATGATTGTCCTTTGCCACCGTGGGTTGACCCCGATTGTCCATAGGTATGCCTAGGTGTTATCATCCATGTTTGAACCCTCGCTGTGGTGGGGATGGTCGATAAATATTTTCTGGACTAACATATCACAGTGCGGAGACCAGCCGAAGGCAAGTCATTGTTAGCGTAGTAATGAAGACCATTTAAGGAGTTTTCATCGGTTCCGGCCGTGACAGTGGGCCGCAAATTGTGTTTCAACCCGCGCTCGGCGGACTTATTCATTCTCTCTCAGGATGGCTACTTTCAGACTGGGCGCATAAAAGGGAGCGTGCAGAAAGCGAATTGCAGACAACTTACCTCCAATGACCGCTCCAACAGAAATCCTTCGCTCCGCTCTTTCCCCCTATCCGGGGCCTTTGCCGAAGTCTCGTGCGAACCATTGGGCTGGAAACATCCTTAATAATTGCCATATCTCGTACGGACATCCATTCCACACGGCGTGCGCCAAGCCCGCAGAGGAGACGTTCCACGCCACGCGCATAATCATCCTCTCCTCCGCCACTCTTGCGTGCTCCACGAGCGCTCTTTCGGATCTTCTCGCGGCTTTGGGCGCGAAGGTCGCAGGAGTGAAGTTCGGATTGCGCGCACACACCTATTTCAGCGATATCCTCGCGATTGCGGAGGAGTGCAGGGAGAAGAGTGTGGACCTCATCGTCACTCTCGGGGGCGGAAGCTTGACTGATGCTGCGAAGATGATTTCACTTGTAATATATGGGCCATGGCATTTCCCCGACTTCTGCTGTATACTCAGCGATACCTCCAGGTCCTCGCCAGCGATGTAAAGAACTCCGACGAATTGCTGAAGCTCCCCATGCTGGGTACCGCGGGCACTGTACCCCCGACGAAGGCCCCCACGGTCCCTGTCATCATCATCAGCACTACTCTCTCCGGGGGAGAATTGACCGTGGTCTGCGGCACAACTGACGACCGCGACAACCAAAAGTATCAGTTCGTAGTCGGCTCCGCCATCAGGCTTGTCATCCTCGACGCCGCCCTCGTCACAGCGACCACCCCTCTCCTCCTATTCGTGCAATCCGGCGTCCGCGCACTCGACCACTGCTGCATCGAGGCGCTCTGCTCAGTGTACTCCACCTAGGTCACCGAGATGCACGCCAAAGCGAGTCTCGCAAGGCTCGTCCCGGGGTTGCTGCGATGCAAAGCCGACAAGGACAAGCGGACGTCGACGCGCGCATGCTCTGCCAGATGGCATCCATTGACGCGGTCGCGTCTTGTGCGCGCATACTGTACCATTTCGACCGAAGGTTCAGGTGACGGTGACACCCGGGATTTTTGATGTGTGCAAAAATCGCCTTTAATCGAAAGAAAATTTATCGGCCATCCCGGATATCCAAAAATCCAAAATATGTGAACCTTCGGTCGAAATGGTACAGTATACAGCCCCGTTGGGGGGTCCCACGCCATAGGCCACCTCCTGGGGCCGTTCGGTGTCGTCCACGGAGCGACGAGCGGCATCTCCTCCCCGCGGTGTGCAAGTACAATGCGCGCCACAGCGCGGATGCCGTTGCGCGCCAAGCCACTGCGAAGGCGATCCTTTGGGCCATACCGGAGATGCGGGCTTTGGCGGAGAGCAAAGGGTTGATCGAAGGCGAAAGCGGCGCGGATCTTGGGGACATGCTGGATGTGTTCGTCCGTGAATTAGGCCTGGTGAGGACCCTTGCGGAGGCAGGCGTGGGACGGGACAACTTTGACAAGTTGGCCGAGTTTGTCTGCTTGACCCTTGCGCGGCGACGAATCCCGTGCCGCTGAAGGAGCCGGCTCAGGTCATGGAGATTCTCGAGATGGTGGCGGAGTGATACATTATGTACAGTTGTTTACTAATCAGATGAGATTATAACGATTGAACCGATTTTTTTTGCATCGCGGTCCAGTCGTTGCAGATGTAATTTCCCTTGGAGTTTGGTTGGCTTTCCATAGTTAGTTTACGAGAAACCAATTTTACGCATATAGATATTGAATCCTTTAAATTCACTACCCGGGTACGTAACCCCAGTGTGCACATCACTGGTTTTTCCTCCGCGGAGATCCTGACACAGCCGGCAAGTGCCATGACCGCGGCTTCATGGCATTTGACCGGCGTGGGACCGACACTGGCCATGGCGTTGGCTAGGCGTTGGTTGAGCGTTGGTGAATTTCTTTGTTCTTTGTCAGCGTGGGAAGCCTTAGCCGTTCACAAAGTACAATAGATTTTCTCGCCCTTGTCCCTCTGCGGCCGTAAGCTGACTCTGCCCAATATCGAGTAAGGTCGCAGAAAATTCAAGAGAGCACATAAAACATTATTCCTTGATTTTTGTCCCTCCAACCTGTGTTCCACAGTTGATTGGTTCTGCATCCAATTTGGGCCTAGGTGCCTACCGGAAATTCATTCTCACACCCGGTTCTTGATAATGAGCAAGGAAATTTAAGAACATGAAACTAGGTTGATGAAATAAGCTTCCTGCAAGTATCAAACATTTTTTCTGGAGGAAAGCATCCTGCGAGAGCAAGAACCGCTGAAGATGAGATGTTGAAAATGACGAGCCGATACCAAGCCGGAGAAGACAAAGAAAATTCTCACGGTGACAAAAGAACAAAGAAATTCACCAACGCCCAGCCAACGCCTGGCCAACGCCATGGCCAGTGTCGATCCCACGCCGGTCAAATGCCATGAAGCCGCAGTCATGGCACTTGCCGGCTGTGTGAGTAGCTTCAAGTTCGGTGGAATGAGGGAACTAGGGGAGCAAATACTACCGTATATAAGTCATATACGCATCTAACTTTACTACCCCTTTCGAACCTCGCTATAGTGCGGACCCCTTCCGCGCCATGTAGCTACGTGACCTAACCCTGTTCTCGACACACAGCTCCACTATGGGCTTCAACTTCGTCTCGTGTAGATTAAAATTGTCCACGGTGCCCATGGGCAAGAGGCTCATCCCCGGGAACCCAGAGCTCGCGCGGTACATGAGGGTGCCGCATGTCGAGCAGAAATAGTAGGTCATCGTGTTGCCCGTGGCGATGGTGCGCGACTGCACGTAGGTTGTGAGGTTTTCGCAGCCACGCGCGTGCGTCAAGTGTGCATCGGCAATGATGAAATTGGAGGCAAACATTGACGCGGTGACTTACGACAGTCAAAACAGTTGCAGATAAATGACGGTACAAAGCCTGAACTGTGGGTTGGCTGGGAGTTGGCAGCGGTGTGAGGGAGAGAAATGAACAGAGTGAGGGGAAGGAAACAAACGTACGAATTTCAGCTGCACGGCACCACAGAAGCATGTCGCAGTCGCCTCCTCCTCGGTGGAATAGCCGTCGGTGGCTGCCCGCGAGAGGGAAGTAGTCTCTCGTAGACAGACACTTCAACATTGAATTCCGGCCGCGCAGACCAGACTCCCGAGAATAAAGTGGTAGACTCTTGTGCACTATAGAGTTAGTTGAAGACCCACAGTAAAAATCCGGCCTCCATTGGACTAGTGCGGGGCACAGCTGCTCATTCAGTGGTGAGCAGTAAGAAGAGAGGGATATCCCATCAGATTTGATCAACTTTGCCTCGGATCAATGTCCGAGGATCCGACGTCATCCTCCTCCTGCCGTGACTGCCAGTGAGCGACTGCCTTAAAACGAGACTACGACATTCAAGACCTTAAGGCATTCGGTGAATTACAACAAGATTCCAGCAAGCACCAAGGCAAGTACAGATTCCGTCAGATGGTCTCGAAGGGACGCCGAAGCCATTCGCTTGCCCGTCAGATCGCCGACCGCTGTCTTCACAGGCAAGGGTAGCAGCCCTACAGATACTAGTAGTACCAGAGGACCTCTGATAGTACCATGGGAGGCCAGGTCCCAAAAATTTCGAATTGGCCGATTTTTGTCCGGACAGGTTTCGCGACGATTTAGGGCAGTTTTGTCCGGACGGGACCTAGCCGAAGTCACCAAATAGGGTAATTTTTCGTTCCCACGACCTCGAAAATGCCCAAAATTTTCTACCGCTCCATTTTTCGTGCTGCTATGCGTTGATTAACCTTTTTGAAGTCTTTTTGCCCCCAAAATCTGGTTCTCAGCCAAAATTTTGCCCAAGCCAGACCTAAACATGGCTGGGATTTCAAAAAATTTGTCCGTCCAGGACCTAGCTTTTCTGCCGTCAACCCCGCATTTTTGTCCGTCCAGGACCTGGCATTCGAGGCCGAAATCCCAAATTTTTGTCCGGCCGTGGCCCAGGCCTCCCAGCGTGCTATCAGGGGTCCTAGTACCAGGCATACGATTCCTCCCGATAGATGGGGGCGCCCAGACTCGGCTCGCCATATGGCGGTGGGTAAGTTTCAACTTCTTAGGCTCTGATAAGTCAGAGCGAAATGCTTCTCTTATTCCGCTTATCCTGTAAAGCCTGTCCATTAGGCTCGTCACGATGGACTAATCTCGCGACCGAGCAATTTATAGGACACCGTAGTGCCATCCGTCTCTGTAGACATCCTCAACACCGGTCAGCAGTGATCTATCTCCACCATGCATCTGAAGCTGAACTTGGTCTCCCTGGTTCCCGTTTCCGATTTCACACAACCTTTGGACCATTCCACCGATACTGGCTTTATTTGGAACAGCGATACTTTGTCAATTCGCGGCAGTATAAGCCTGGTGGACCGGTTATCGTTGTTGACGGTGGCGTGACGGATAGGCTATCTTGATACGGTGATCGTGGACATTTTAGCGAATGCAACGAATGGCCTGGGTATAATTTTGGAGCATAGGTATTACGCTGCGTTCTTTTTGAAGGTTATTCATTTATATCTCTTCTCAGGAGTTTCTGTCGCGGTCCAAAACTTCACGACTGATTCGTTACGGTATGCTCTCACGTGTACAGACTTGAATATCCAGCTGGCTCAATAACGAGCAAGCAGCCGCCGATTCCGCCAATTTATGACCAATGTCAAGTTCGCTGAAATTGGGGAGGACCTCACCGCTCCACGTACACCTTGGATTTACTATGGCGTGAGTATTTCTCATTTGCAACATATCCAGAAACCCTAAATTACCATAAGGGTTCCTACGCTGGAGCGCGTTCCACTCACATGAAAGTTCTTTACCCAGGCATCGTCTTCGGATCCATAGCCTCGAGTGGAATTACTGAAGCCGCCATAAGCAACTAGGGTTACTAGGATATAATCCGCAGAGCCGCACCAGCCAACTGTTCGGGCCAATTCATTACCGTTGTGAAGGAAGTAGATACTCTCCGACCCAGAGACGAATTCTAAAGTGAAGAGCTTTTTCGGAATGCCGGGATTGACGCTGAGTGCTGATTTGACCGGTTTCTTTGCTGTAAGCTTGTTCCGTCCCCGAAGCATTTGCCTCATCAGTGTTTTGTTAATCTATTAGAGAGTTTACGCTGCAGCCATTGGAGCCATCCAATGGCTAACGATTTCGGCCCAGCCAGCGATATGGGTTCAATTCTCCCATGGTCATTGCAGAAGGGGGTGTTAGTGTCAATTTCCTGCTGCCGACCCTGGGAACATCCGTGGAGCTCATGTCAAACACGTCATTCTGGAAGCCATTGGATGGTTCCAATGGCTGCAGCGCAAACAGGCTAATATAGGGCCCTCTGGGAGCGTGGCAAAGCAAGAACTGGGATCCAGCAGTCAATAGCAACTCGTCTTCGAACACCTGTGTCGCCATGGGAAATCCAAGGGAGCGACATGGAATCTTGCCACCATTGTCAATAAAGTAAAAATCGAAGTACTTGTGAACGTCATTATTTATGAATTTTCAGACTTCAAGCAGATGCCCAAAGCCGTCTACATCAGACGAGGTCAGGACCATGACGCAGCTCTAATTCTCTCTGATTTTTTCGACTAGTGTTTTGGGACCTTAAACGCTACAGAATTTCAACAGCCGGATCTTTCCCGGATCGGGAGACTATGGCAGTTTCAAGTTGGTACGTAATGGGCATTTTTCGATGTAAGTTCGACCTCGCGCCAGGTCGATGACCAGGTCTCTGATCGCCTGTTAATATTCGCCCCTCCCGACCCTTCCATTCCGAGCATGCTATCCAAATTCGTTGATGTCGAGTACTCTTCCAAGATCTGCAAACAAGCATATCCTCCCAGAGAATTTTCCCAGTTACCACCGATGCCTAATGTCGAAGACGTAAACAGGCTCGGCGGGTTTAATATCGCTCATGACAGGGTAGCCATCATCGATGGCGAGGGTAAGTCTTTTATCTCCGAATTTTCTGCTCGTGTTCATCGATTTTCCGGGTAGTTGACCCGTGGCGTTTTGACTGCCTTCACAGTTTCGTCAGTCCGACCGAATTCAGGAAAGATACACCGTCAAGACCTTTCAAGCTAATACCCAGTACGTTGTTCTGTTCTCCTCATTTTTTTTGCGAGTATTCAGGCCACTTCTCTCCAGATGCCGTCATAACCCTAGCCTGGAACGGAAAATCTGTTGTGCGTGTTTGAACCGAGAAGTTATAATTTGAATCCTGATTGATGTGAGCAGAACGAAGACTGCTCGCCGCCGCAAAAAAAATCATTTCCTCTGCGTGGCGCGTGGCGGGGACCTCCGGGTTGGAGCAACACGGTGTAGCCCCCAGACCAGTAGTCCCACAACCCGCTGAGATACACGAGTCTGATCTGCTTGTTACAGATACTGGATTCTGGCGACTCTGGGCATTCTCTGGTCCCATCGCTCGTCATAAAATGTCACAAGCCTCTCTTATGACACATTCACTACATTTTGATGCCCCCGATGTATTCTGACCACGCCTAGAGTATGCAGGGTCACGTGAAGATTCCGCGGGGGCGACGGCGCCTGTTTTTCCAGCTGTTCTGTTGATGAACGATCAAATGTGGCCACATCAGATCGACTTCCTCTCTCAAGAACGGATTCCAGACCCGAAATCAAAAAACTGAAGTGGGGGACCCAGCCGCAGTCTTAAGGCGAACAGAATCCGCCTATGTGCAAAGAAAATGACTCAAAATTGAGTGCAGGGCAGCCATCCTGCTGAAAGTTTACCAAAAATCGCTGAATAAAACTCCTTTCATCACTCAGAAAGCAGTTTTTGGGATGTGAGAAGGAATCTGAGGGTGCGGCCCGCTGTGTACTTGAAATCCGCATCGATTGGACCTATAGACGAAGCAAACCGCTGAGAACTGAGGACAGGACGGCCGTTCTGGTCGCGGGGATCAACAAAGTGCCCAAAATGGCAAAAAAAACCCGTTCGCGCCTGTTGTACTGCAAACGGCTGTAAACCGAAGTGGTGGGGCGCGAAGGGCCCCGCCGTGCCCTTGTTACCATTCAAGTTCAAGCCCGCTTAGAATTCCAACCCGACATCAGGCTCCGCCCCTTGATTCCAGAACGTCCGTCTACTTTCACGACGACTGTCAATTTGGCGAGGCGACCCTGGAGCTTGATATTTGGCTACTGGCGCGCTCAATTGATACTACAACATATGGAATGTACCATGTCTCCGGATTGGCAATTTCTTTTCAATGAAAACATGCAGCATGTCAAGCGCAACCTCCAAGAGGCGTCGGCTAGTGGGTTCTGAAGCACCGGAGAAAGCGGACCAGCTTGCGATACTCGGGATGTACGTGAATCAACACGTACCGCCACTGTAACTCACCACGTTCAGTGGGGCTGGGTGCGTTGAGTGAAGACTCTACACTTACTATGGTCGGTACATCCAACATAGCCCTGGACTCAATTATCACTGTATCATGCTTAATCGAAATGTCACTTTTTCTTCCACAACACATTGCACCTAGAGAACTCTTACTTGCCTATCACGATTAATTACAACACAGGGAATGCATAAGCCGTCAAGCTGTCGGTCCCGGGGAGCGGTTTTCGGAGGACCAGCCCGCGATACTCGAGATGTACGTAAAGTTTGCGTTCGGTACGGAAGCGTGCCTTGTGTTGAAATTTTGTCACCTATTATTGTAGGTACATCCCAAATCCCGGACGCTGGCTAGCCTGAAACCACCGTATCATGTTTAATCGAGTCGATTTTCTTTCCCCGCGATACGCTGCACCAGCGTAAACGAAGGGGAGGAAAACACTTCATGCCCGGTCGGGAACCGGACAGCGCACACTAGCCACAACTCGGAGGCGACTCAGGGGGACCCGAAAGTGACTCCTTTTCCAAGGCCGCCCTTCATTCCGATTGTCATAAAAATATTCAATCAGGGTACGTGGCACCATTCTGGTCGGGTTAAAAAGCAGGCTGAGTGGAAGACGTCGATAGCAAAATGCAGTTCCTTCTCGTCGCCGCAGCTTTCTCTCTCACTGCCATCCCGCAGCTTGTCGCAGCCTCGCCCCTCACTCCACGGCTAGGCAGCGTAGGTCTTTGCCCCGCAGGCTTCTTCAACGCAGGCCCCCAATGCTGCGAGGCTAGTGCCCTCACCGTCTTGGCCACCGAATGCAGCACCCCAGACGGCGACCCGCAGACCAAAAAGGCCTTCACCAAGAGCTGCTCCAAAAAGGGCCTCACAGCCAAATGCTGCAGCCTCTCCGCCGCCGGAGTGTCTATCATCTGCCAGAATGCTTGAGTCTGGTGCTTAATTGTTCGTTTTTTAACCATCGCTCCGAACCATTACTGACCAATGCCCATAGCTGAAACCCACGTTGGAGTTATCACTTCCATGATCCCTTCACCACCACTTCCACTACCTGGTTCGAGATTTTCGAGTAGCATACCATTTCGTATTTTTCCATCATTGGGCTACAGTATCTGGGCAAATCGATTTTGAGATTTTTCTTTTACCAACAAAGACGAACTTGAACCGCCGGTGAACGTATGATACCGAGATTTCCAAGGAAGGGAATTGCTTAAGCTCTCAGTTGAAATTTGTAGCGAATGCAAAGAATGTACCCGGTTCAAGAGATCGTCATCTCGAATTTGGTTTGACCGCTGAATCCAATTCCACCGTAAAGCCCTCATCGTTTGTTCAAATCACCACAAGTTTGGTCACTTCCGCAGAGGAGTTCCGTAAAAATACTCACCCCGCAGAAGTAGTGTGGCAATTTTTTTTTTTCTCTCTTTCATACACATAGTCACTGCCGAGATAAAGATTCGTGAATATCCGATGATTCCTTGGCAACCCTTTAAGCACGTCATTTTCATAAAGGTGTCTCCGCGGATGCTAAGTGGTTAATTCTACTTGGGGGAAACGATGGGCGGTCTACGAATCGACGCGATGGCTGTGTCGTGGCGTGACCATTGCATTTACTTGGAGCTCACAATTTTAGGTTCCAGAGGAGTTCAACGGCCTTGAATCTGTGGGCTAAATTTTCCGTAAGTGCCATGCGAGTGTGCTGGATATTTTTACAAACCTCGAGTATGCCCATTTTACCGATCACCAGAAGATATGAATTTATAACCGACTTTCGAGGAAAATGACCAATATAATTGTCGAGCTACATGAGCGTTGTTGAAATGAACATTTTCGCTCTGCGAAAGAAGTTCTCAGAGTCTGAGAGGAAGCCAGTACAGAAAGGAACATTAAAAGTCGACTTGCAGTTGAGATCAAACAAGTACAAAGCCGCCGGATCGATCAAGGGCAGTGCCCATCCACAGTGTTGGGCCTTCTCCAACATCCAGTAGCAAGGGAAGTGCCAGAGGATCCATCAAGTCAAAACTGAGGTCGACCAACCTCAACCGACTAGGCCGAGCTAAAGGGTTGGCCAAGGGGTTGGCTAAGGCCGCCCCAAAATGTAGTGATTCCGCTGAGATTCAGAGTATATAGTATTTTGTTGAAGTCCACGCGATGCTGACATGTTGTGGATATGCTTGGTCAGGTTCGGCATGATCCATTAAAATGTTTAAGCTCGATGCGGCTCCGACAGGTCCAATCCAACTACAAGAGAGGGCGGATAAGAAACGGGTTGTCGGTGAAACAGGCGGTACAAGAAACTAAGTCGAATTCCAAATACAAGTGTCGGGTTTGTTCTCTTGTCTGTCGTTTCTGCTAGTCATTCCCAGTTCAAAAATTCAAGCTGTTTAGGTAAAGAATGGGTACGCACCGGAGCCTAACAGCACACGGACGACGATCATCCTCGAGCGCTTAACTGCATCTCTGTAAAACCACTGTCAGTGGAAAACGGCGCAAGGAAGCTGCATAAATTTGCTTACGCCGGATAAGGCGCTGCAGGTGAACCCAGCGCAGCACGGGACGCCGACCTGGCAGGCGCCTCCGCTGACCATGCACGGTCCACAGCGCTATTAGAAGTGCGTAAATTCCTCTCGCTTTATAAATTAGACCAATACGTACCCCATTGAGGGTATTACAGAAAAGTCCGGAGCAGCACGCGGGCAAGACGCTGCCGCACGCACTGTTGTTTATCCCACACGACTGTCTGGATTCTAACCCAGCCTCGAGTTCGGACATCGGCGATGCAACAGTGGCTCCGAAGAGGCTACCGGCGAGGACGAGGGCGGAGAGGGCTTTGAATATCATCTTGTTGGTTGTGGTGGTTGGAACTGGCTGGCTTTTATAGCATTTTGTATAATATTTATTCAAGCCACCCGCTTTTCTATCTCCGAAGAATGAACCACGGGAGGAAAGTGTTCCTGATGTACATCAGCGCTCAGCACCACTTCAGCGGTCAGCGAGCCTCTAGTAATTTGACAGAAGAAGTCGATGCTTGTCATCTGACGTCGCATCGGCGCATTCATTAGGTGAATAAATATCTGCACCGACCTGATTCGCGAGCAGATTGTTATTTAGAATGGTACAAGACAAGCCTGCGCTTCGCTCCGGCGAAGAACATGTGAATAGTTATTAAAGAAAGATCATATGATAGGTTAAATCTTTGCAGGGGCAGAAAGCGCTGTGTAAAGTTTGAAGCTGAACCTTTGCAAGTAATGAACATTTGATCTGCGTGACTCGAACCAAGCAATGTTGTATGTACATGGTCTGCGAGCCGTGGTAGAACAGAAAAAATTGGGAAGATTTCCCAGACCTTCACCTTTACGCAAGGGACATGAGGTTGAATCGGCAGTAATGCCCGGCCCAGATATACGTACTTGTCCATAAGTCTATTGAGAGGAGTATTGAGATCTTTTGATTGTGAAGGGAGCTTATCTCGAGAAAGGACAGAAGAAGTCCGAATCCTATCCTACTCTTTATAAAATTAAGCATGTCCGAACCCTTTTTTCGGGAAACCAGCCCCGAGTTTTGGGAACATCACTGTTATATTTTGGAAAGGCGCTAAATCAAGCGCTAATGTCTCGACCGAAGTGGTCGTGGCCCACCACGCTCTTGTATGTATACATTCCGCCATCCCAAATGGCACTGACAATCCTACAAATCTGTTCCCTCCTGACGTTTTGTGAATAGGAAATGGATTGGGTTGATACATCCAAGACGTCTTCGGCTGAGATATGTGTCAGGAAAAGGGAGTTTCTGTACCTTGCTGTTGAAAACCATGAAATTGTAGACAATGAAACATAGAACGTAATGAGCATGCAGAGTTTTTACACACACTGCAGTGCCAATATACGCTATTTCTGCAAGAAGCACAGCCTACATTGCGTGGTGCACAGTAAACAGCGGCAGTCTCCTTGTGGAATTCCTTAGAATGGATTACTGGGGACATGGACGGGACAGCTTTTGGTCGGTCAATAATTGATTATCGGATTGAATCTTTGCACGGTGAAACTGGCTACTCGATGGGGGATGTGGGAATGGTGGGAAAATGTTCAGGACTATAAACCGTGCCGCAGTAAAGATCGGGCGGAAGCAGATTGTTGAGTCTCCTTTGGTCGAGCTCGGCCAGTGTTATGTAATGGCTTAGTTGGAAGAACCAGAGGAAGGTAGTTGAAGTCCTTCAAGCATCAGGTGATATGTAGTACCAAATCCAAGCGACACAAAGACGACGTCTGAGAGAAGAGCAAAGCCAGAATAGGCTTGTACGGCAGTGAGAAAAGATATGTATCTGAAAACCTTTGCAAACAGCCAGCGTGTGAGCAGCAAATAGTAAACGAGCGGAAGGAACTTCCGAGACGCTGTGCTGATAAGTGAGATGAACGAGATCAAATCTCTCGCAGTATTAAATTCTGCGTCGGCCGTGCATTCAATTTGAATGCCTCTAACCCACTTTTGAGTTCTTTATGCTCGGGGCATTCAAATTAACGAGAGGAGGTGCTTGTTTTAATAAATATGGACTATATTTGTCCTATTGGTGTTAGTCTACATCGACATCGACATCTTCAATCATTCCTCCCCGGATTCCTCTTGAGGCGCTGGCGCACAGATGTGTCCGTAGATGCCGATGGTTCGGAATCTGGATTAGAGGACGTAGAGCCACGGCCTAAACCAACAGGATCACTGATTTCAGCGGACGAAGATGTAGCATTTGGACGCAGAACACTGCAGCCAACGTTGGTAAGAATAATACTCGCAGGATACGACTCACTTCCTGGGCCCCGACGAAGGCGCAGATTTTTCCAGGCTGAGGGAGAGCACTGTTCAATGGAAAGAATATTCAATTTATTCAAAACTCGCCATTGGGTCATCGGATAAGCGTAAGGATCGGCAGCGGACTCGAGAAAAAACCGAATCCTTGTTAGGCGCTTGAGATGAAGCGGTAAGTTCAAGTACCGTCGTCACTGTGGCGCTTCGGAATAGGAGGGGGGTGGTCCGGGAGAAATTTTGGGAGCCCGAGGTAGGCACGTAATGGCTTATAGAAGTCGGCGGTGAAGTGAGACGATGAAGCAGATGGGGCACGGTTGAGAGGGAGCTACTGACAGAAAACGGGGCAATGCTCGCAGAGGCTTCATTCTTCACGAGCGAATCAGGGGGAGGACTGAATTTTCGCGACCTGGAAGAGGAAGCCGAAGCTTTCGCGCTTGCACGACATCCAGTACGTAGTCATGGTGGGGGAGGGGAAAGTGAGCGAGAAATGTCTTCCGGATGGAAGGTAATAATATAGTGCTACATTAAATCAGCGGCCGATTGAACGCGTGGCCGGCAGAAAAGGTGTTGGAGGTGACTCGGAACTTCTGTCCCAAGCAGGTTAGGCAGATCTTGCCTGATCTTGCCAATGAAGATCCGAAGAGAAGACGAGAAAGAGATGCAGTAAATGGAGATAGATTGGGATCAAACACAGCTAATCGGGAAATCAAAGCACAGCGTTGGAGACACAGAAGGCAAAGGTTGAGAACGGCGCTCGGACGCAAGTGGAAGCAGGAAAGAGAAACGCAAAAGGAGATAGACCGAAGGAGATAAACAAACATGCGTACGCAAAAGCCGGTCATTTCGTTAAAGAAACGGTAGATGTATCGAAACCTGAAGTGCTTCACCTAACACACGACTTGAATACGCGAATCTATTGCCAACGCTCGAAGCCAAGTGTCAACGCTCAAAGCTTCTCTGAATGTTGGGGAGCATCCCACATTGTTCGTAGTTGATTCCCTACGGCCTACACTCCCCGTGAAGTCTGAAGCATTTCCATTACTAGTGGACAAACCTGGTAGACTCGTGAACAGCCTGCCAGAGAACGACAATACTTAGTGCAAGCACTATGCCGTACGCAGGGTGGTACAACTCGGGCTGTGCAAAAGCCCGGAGCCTGAGTTTGAAGTTTTAGCTGGTGCCGATGATCGGCAT
This sequence comes from Mycena capillaripes, assembly GCA_029204075.1. NCBI lineage: Eukaryota > Fungi > Basidiomycota > Agaricomycetes > Agaricales > Mycenaceae > Mycena > Mycena capillaripes. The sequence goes on from JARHKZ010000021.1 coordinate 1,696,406, forward strand.
CACGCATCAGGAAAACCCCCCCAGATATTTTCGGCAATTCTTTCGAAAATTTCGTGAAAATTGCTCTAGTTGCAAGGATATGCAAAATTTTGCAAAAATATGTTACCCCCCAAAAAAATTACAGAACTTTGCTGAAAAGTTGCAGAAATTTTCATTGAGTTTTCATTGAATTTCTTCGGATTTTTCACTTCAAACACACAACAGAGCGCAAAAACAAACAATATTGTATTCAAATCTGCACAACTACAACAGTACTACGGTAGTATTACAGCAGCTGGCTTCGACGCTGGATGTCGACGCCGGCCTTGCCGGCATGCAGTCGCAGTCACAGATGAGGTCCGTTCATATCTGGGTCACACGCAGTAAGTTGGACGGATCGCAAATAGATAGAATCATACGTACGACAGACTTGAGCAGCTGTAACAACGACGAAGGGGACTGAATCTGCGCTAAATATCAGGTAATTAGTGGGGGTGACACATTGGACAACTGCTACATACCTTAAGTTCTGCCAGAGAAATAGCCGACGTAGTCGAGCACAGATAGCACATGATACAGAGTGACTCAGAGCCTGAAGCTTAAGGATTGCATGAGCATTATCGGGCAGAATAAACAGATGGACGTGCATACCTCGACGTTGGCATCGAAAGGTGACACCGGGAAGGATGATATGAGGAGGTTTGAGGCTAGCTCGATGCAAGGAAGGTTGAGGATGTGGACTTGATGCAAGCTCGGGGCCGAAGAGGGCTCGAGACAAGAGAGCCTGGAGAAGAGGGCTTGAGGTGCAAGAGGCAGTGGGCTTGAGGGTAGACGAGGACTGCTGTACGTGGCCGACTCCTTTGTACAACAATTGCGAGTCTGAGAGTAAAATCTTGCTGGGTTTGGGACTGGGAAATCGAAGACTCTTGAAGATCATCCATGAGATGGGCACCGACCGCCCTAGGAGGACGACGAAGGCGAGAGTGCGATGGTGCAGGGGAAGAGAAGATGGGGGGAAGAAGGAGAGATGCGTGCGACGTGGCAACCAACCATCCATCAATCACGCCATTGATGGAGCGGAGTTTGAATGACTTTGCATAATTTCGTCTTCTGTGATCTTTGCCCGCATATGTTTCAGCCCAGCCTGCTCGGTTTTGTGTTCAAGTTCTCTTCTCAGTCTTTGGAGACAAGCCGCCCAATCGAAACACCGTCCCGCCTGAAAACAAGCCATGTTTTATGTTTCACATCACGTGCACTTACGCGAACATTACAGGGCGGCTCTCGGCAAAGCGTTGGCACTCCATGTCCTGATCCGCTCAACGTGTATCGTATCGTATCGAATTCAGCCATTTGTTACACAACTGCTTAACGTGCACTTCGCCGTAGTAATATGCAAGTCACTTGCCGAATTTGCGGCTGTCTGGATTTGCTTGGGACAGAGTATTTCAGCCTCGTACTGATACAGTGCTTCAAGTCATTATTGAAGTTGCACGATGTGCAGCTTGTCGAAGACCCAATAGACTTTGTCGTAAACCTTATCAAAAATAAGCAAAATAATATCCTGGCTTGTCAAATTCTGCAACTTTTCGCAGAAGTTACATGAAAGTTTCGTGAAAATTGCAAGAATAGCGAGAATTTTGTTGCCATAAGAATTTTTTTCAAAAAATTGCAAAAAATTGTGCAGGAGGTTCTTCCTGATGCGGTGGCTGCGGAGAGCCATCACCTCCCTTATGATCTCACTGTCCACAACTCACCCTCTGCGACATATTAAAAATGTTTAAACCAACAGAATGGCAGAGGGATGTTCTTTGATTAAATTCTCTGACTTTGTACAATCGAGATCAATTGGTAGAACGTAGCTAAGAAGAAAAATGATTCAAACTCCGCGCTCAGCCTTTCTGTTTGGTCCGAGTTGTCTGCCTACAGCATAGTGCTTGCACTAAGAATTGCTGTACCTTAGGAGACTGTTAATGAGTCTACAAACCGGGTGTGTTTATGCTCTGCTAGAGCTGGGTTAGACCGGTGACCGTCTGTCTATGAATACTGTATTATTGTGCTCAAATCGACAGTCACGACATCCCAAACAGCGACAGAGTGCACAAGAGCAACAGTTCGGGCAATAGAGTGAGGAAGATAGCAAGCCAAGTGCTGGAGTCGTTCCCTAGTATCAAATGGTTTCCAGCTGTCCTTCTCGGTATCTGCAACTATCAGATTGTCTGGTCAGCTCTCGTCGCCGAGCCCTCTCTTTGCGCTTTGCCACTACCTCCTCACGAAGACGTTCCCGCTATCTTTGTGTTGATATTATCCATCCAAAATTCGATCCCAATCCTGGTTCATCCGTGTCGCAGAATCGTCTCTGTCGATTGAGTACGGTTCTTTTGGCTGTCCATTGCGGTATTTCATTTTCCGAAAATCTTGTGGCGTTAGTCGTGGTCAATTCAAGCACATATTCATCAATTTCGAGGTCAGGTTGAACTCCAAGTCCACGATGGCTTTGAGTTCCAAGTCGCGGATGTTGGGAAAGCAGCGCGCCCAAAATGTGCGAAGGTGGTGACATCGTAGACCGCGATGTCCAGTTTAAGGGAGAGGAGACTCGGGAGGCTGAATAGTCGGCAGAGACGACTTGACCATGGATAAGTCAGTTCTCGCCTAGCGAAAATGAAGAGGTTTTCCAAGTGGGTGAATGGGATGCTGCATATTTTCACGAGATTCGTGAAGTCCAATGGGCAGTCGGCAGAATGTGTGAGGGAGAGATCGCGGACATGCCGAATGAGATGTGGGGACGTCTCCAATACATTGCAGAAATGTGGTAGTGCCCGATCCAAACCTGATAAGGCGTCCGATATTTAGTAGTGTGTGGTGTGTGGTGGGGTGCTCGGAAGAGATGCGATTGAGCTGGATTTACCCAAGAGTGGGCAACGAGGGCACAAGTCATTGGATCAGGGACGCAACGAAGCATATTCACAGGATCCGCTACGAAGCCAATACATTTCTGCAGCAGTTCCTGCACTTCCAAAGGGTTGGGGGCCATCTTCGCGGAAGGAGAGAAGGGGACATACCAAATATATCAGATACTGCTGCGATTCACAAGGTTGACGTGATGGCCGTCAAGGTGCGCCAAGTTGTGTCGGTTTGCCCCGTCGATGCGGCGACGTTGGGCCGATCGGTGACGAGGAGGAGCTATCGGTCAGCTTAGACAGGGTGAAGTCAGAAACAGGCGAATGGCATACGATCAGACATTGTGAATAAGTCAGGAAAAATGCGCGGTGAGATGTACAGAATTTACAGTGCACGCACCGTAATTGCTCCAAGCGGAGTTGTCAAAGCCGAGAATCAAATGAGCTAAAGGCGTACAGCCCCGGGTTGACTACTCTGAAAATACTGAAACCTAATTGAAAGCATAAACAGGACGCGTAACGAAGCGGACGAGGTCATACCTTCAGCATCGTCGTCAAAATCACTGCGCCATTTAGACCCGAAGGTTTGTAAATTAATCCGAAGGACTGCTGGGTCTCGGCGTGGATGTTCAGCTGCACTGGACGGGACATGCAATTCCACCCGGCGGAAGATGGAACGGGTCCGAAGGGGACGAAGGACTCGGGATATGCGTCGACATTGTTTGTGGAACGAACCCGTTCAAGCCGAGGAAGGATGTCTTCGTCCCAGTGGAAACATTGACATCGCTCCGTATTGGATATGAATTCGAGATGGGCAACTTTGGAGGCGGAAGTTAGGCATGTAAGCCACTAAACATCAGGATAACTGTCCGAAATGCGCAATTTAAGGCAAGAAAAGATACACGCTGCTCGGGATAGGAAGGACGTACATAATGTGAGGGATGAGGCGACCTTCGAAGATGGCTACATCGAGGTGGCGTAGGGCCGGGATTTATACTCAGTTTAGAAAATCCAGATTATCGCGGAAGACCAAAGTCGTCAGAAGCGAAGCAGAAATGGCGACTAGACTTATGCTCAGCTTGCCGTGAAGACCACAGACCAGGAGATGATGGATATGTGGTAAACGAGCGAAGATTCGGACATAATCCATGCCAGCCAGTCTCGAGAAATGGGGCCAGAGTTTGAGCACTGTCAAGGAGGTGGATCCTGCATGCGAACCTGCAACGAACTCGTCGCAAAGGGGCCCTGAAGATTCGGATCGCGGAGGTATAGTGCACTATTCCAATTCAATGGGGAGACATAGTCCACAAGGTCCATGGAGGGACTTTGTAGCGTATGGAATGGACCAGATACTACAATGAACAACTAGAAGTCGTTCTTTGAGATCTGGAGCTCTAGCCGAGTCCGTTGGCTGTGCTTGGATTTGATCAACTCCATAAAATTTCAGGGCAACAGAGGACTGGAATTGATGCAACAGATTGCGATGGAGAGAGAAGGTACTGTGAAACAGGCGAACCACAGGCCCCAGCGCAACCAGCGCTACACTGCACACGGCAGATCGAAAGGATCCAAACGAACAAGCATTTCAGCCTTGGAATTGGTTTAGATATTCGACCCCCAATACATCCCCTTTATTTGAAGAGTTTCCAGCAAGCCTCTCTCCAGAGATAGTCTGGGGACAGACTTCTTCCGAACCTAACATGGCGAGAGGAGGAAAGCCCGTGGCTGTCACGTGGTCACGTCAACGGTGTTCGTTACAAATAGAGCCAAAGCAGCGCGACTATGACCACACTCCTCTGACCTCCTGGCTCCTTGACTGGCTGTACGGTCCAACTTTAATGGCTCACGGAGGCACAACCTACACATGAAATTTCCAAACCTATGGCAATGGCATGGAATTCTTTTCTCCCCCAAGAGCGCAGAATTCTTTCCGCACCTCTTCCTCCCTTTTCGCCGTTGTTAGGCCTTCACTCTCGAGTTCTCGAATACAAACACACGCCCGTCAAAAGGGCAGGCGACAATGCGATTCGATGTATTTGAATTTTCCTTGGGGAATGTACGTTTTCACAAGCTGTTCGTGAGTGTGCCTTTTCCTGACACCAAATAGCGCCCATCTCTGTGAATACTCCATATCGCTGCGGATGGGCACATTCTCGTGTCGGATCTCCTCAATGGGAACTCGAATTGCTGCTCTCGATCCTCAGCGGACGGGTGTGGCTTGCTTCGAGGCCGTAGCCTGAATCCGATTCGCAGGGGTCCCGCGTAAAGGGATGCCGATGCGAGCGCGAACGTCGTCAACTTATTCTTGCGCCACTACACGCGCAGAGCGACCGCAAGCTCGCCGCGCGCCCGTGCTCTGTCCCCGAAGCAGGGGAGCCAGCCATCCTTAACGCTTGGAATCGGCGGTGGCGCGGGAGAGCATGACGCTGCTGCAGGCATGGAGTCCCTGGGGCTGCCGCTCGCTGGGCGCTGCCCAAGCGCGGATGTACCTCACGCTCGCCGTCATGATTAATCACTCCGCCGGCATCCCACCAACCGCTCGGTCTCGCCCTTGGGCCTCTTCACCTTCGACTTCTCGCGTCTCTTGCCCTACGGCACCGAGGCGCACCCTCAGTGCTTCGTCACGGATTTCCCCAACCAGACGGAGACGGAGCAGTGCTGGCTCGGGGACGAGAACCTGCCGTCGTGGATACGCTGTATGAGTGGATCAAGGACATGATGCAGGAGTACGGCGTCGACGGCATCCGCATCGACACGGTGAAGCGCATCCGGCGCCCGAAGTGCGTCGCTCGCCGATCTCTCGCTTTACGACACGCACTGACCATTCTATCCGGTACTTCAGTTGGAGACTGACAACGCGACCTACGCCGCATCCCACCTCGGTGCCCCGCAGGGTGCCAGCTCATCGGCGCCTTCGCTAGCGTCGAGCGCAACCTCTCTGCGCTCCAGGCTTCGCCCGCGCTCGTGTCCATCTTGCTTTCGTCAGAGTCGGCATCTGCTCCCGCCCACCGCCGCGGTCCTCGAGAGCCGCGCTTCTCGTCGTATACTACTGACATGGCGCTGCGGAAGAACGCGATGGTGTGACCGTTGGGATCCCCACTTTGTGTTACGAGCAGGAGCACAGATACGAAGGCAGTGTGGACCCGTCGAATCGCGAGGTGTGCGTGTTTCTGCTTCCTCCCCATCCTTCTCGGTACTGACTCGGTCTGTCTGCAGGTGTGGCTGAGGGTGTGGTGACCGTGAAAGCCCTCAACGCGGCGCGCAAGCAAGTAAGCCATCGCGGCAAATGCGAGTTTCCTGTCGACTCCGGTACGCCATCCTGCTCACCCCTCTTCCACACACCAGCTAACCGCACCCTCCACAGGTTCGCTGGATCCCGCAGTCGAATCCCAGCGCTATCATGCTCTCCAAGCTCCCGCTCCTCTCCCTCGCCAATGCAAGCGCCATCCGTCTCTCGTGGAGCATCCCGGCGGGGATGTGCGCGCCGGGGACGACGCTCGGCGATGTGCCGGCGCGTGCGGCGGTCGTGGTATACAACGGGGGCGTGGGCGGGAAGACGCGTGTGCTGGTGCAGGGGGGGGATGCCGCAGGCGCTCGTCACGGGCAGGAGCACGGCCATGAGGGCGGTGTGGAGCCGTCGAATGTATCACGCTCTCCAAGCTCCCACTCCTCGCCCTCTTCACGAACATCGGCGCCATCCATCCCTCGCGGAGCATCCCGGCGAGGATGTGTGCGCCGGAGACAACGCTCGTCGAGGTGCTGCCGTGCGCGGCGGTGGTGGTAGAAAACAGGGAGCGGGCGGGGAGACGGTCGTGCTGTCGCAGGGGGGGATGCGCTGAGTAGGGCCGGGGGTGCATGTCCGGCGCTTGGGGCGGGGAGGAGCCGCGTTGTGAGGCCGCTGTGGGTGTTAGGACGGGGCTGAGCGTCGTGGCGTTGCTGTAGCGGGGTGCTCCCTTGTTTGGATTCGGATGAGGTTCGGTGGGCGTGCGTGCGAGGCGGGGTGGATATACGATTTTACTATGTATTGCCCGATGGACACGAGCGATTTAGATTTAGATCGATTGCGCCGCGCTACGCCGCTACCGATCATGATGCCAGTCGGAGTTTGAAATACTCCTTTCCTCTCACCAAGCTCTTGCTTCTGCCTGTTTATACTCTGCTCGTTGATATTTTCCGCAGCTCGTGTTATGGCAATATGAACGATGCTTAGGCTTTCCTCATGCAAAATTTGGCACAGGAACTCCTTGATCTCGTTATCGATTATTTAGCTCCAGAACCTGTCAGCAAACGCGACGGTGAGCCGGATGGCTTCGAGGACGAGGAGGACAAGAACTCATGAGACCCGGACGCTGAGGAAGATGAGGACCCAGGTCCTGTTTGTAACCTCGCTTCTGTCGCGATTTGCGGCCTTGTCTGCAAGAAATGGCTGCCACGGAGCCGGTTCCACTTGTTCACCAGGACAAAGCTATATAGTAGGGATCCAGATGATGCAGAGAACGCCGAAGCATTCCAGAATGTTGAATCATTCTTCTGCATTGTGGACTCCTCATCCCTCCCACAGTTATCTTTTATCCAAACTCTCGACCTGGACCTCGATCGTGGCCCTCTAGACGATCAGTCCATGAAGAGGCTGCATAGTCTTTCAATGCTCACCTCGCTGCGTATCAGAACCACCAGTGCGGGCAATTCAACTGAGGCGCAGGAAGGGTGCTATTGGTCTTTGAAAACGCACATCCCGAACGTCGTTGCATTCTCCCCTACTTTCACGCTTCCATTTGGATCTCTAGTCCGACGTCGCGCTCCCTGTCCTCGTCAACATCGTGTCGAGCCTGTCACCCGCGCTGCAGAATCTCCGCATCGATGGCCACCCGAGCCTCGATAATGGCAGATGATTCGGACCCGGTCTCCCAAGGTGGTTTCCTCCCGTCTGGCCTCCTCCCGCTGGGAGTCGAACTGGGGGTCAAGCGGCGACAAAGTTCTTTGCATGGATGCTTTCTCTTCCGATGCTTCCGCCACTCCGGTGTCTGGCTCTCAAAGCGTACATCTCCGTCTCGCTCGCAACACAGATGCATCCAATCGAGGTGTATTTCCAGCGCGCCGGCAGGGAGCTCGAGACACTCCTGCTGGCTTTCTGGAGCCCCCGTGAGCGTCATATCTGTTGTCCATGGGTATGTTTTCCTATTTTATTTTTTCGCTGTCGCAGGCCGCGTTCCGGCGGAATATTCACAATTTGGGCGCCGACTGCTGGTATGCGTCAGCAACGTTCAGTTCGTCAAGTTTTCGACCCCACTGAAGGCTTCGGTCGTACCCGACACCTAACGTCGTCGATGTTGTCCGACCTCACCATCGCCGTGACCAACTATTCGGAAGACGGGGATCAACTGCCTGCGGAGATTCGCGTTTGAGGATGCAAATGAGGAAGAAAAAGAGGGTATTTCGTTGTGGTGTTGGCAGCCAGAGGTACGATGCCGATGGCTAAGGCTCATGGTATCCTCTATTCCCGGTTCGGTGAGGAATAATTGTGAACATTGAGGTCGACGGGAACACCTCAAAGTTTCCGGTTTACACTAGCCTCCAAAGTGGGCTACAACTACGATCAAATATCTATCCATTTGCCAAGTAGATTGCACAGAGACTGATTTTTACCATGACCACGAACTAGTTCATCGATAGGTCAAAGAGTGCTCTCGCAATGAGCTATAATCGTTCATGCGGAAACCATGTAACCTCACAACTTTGGTACCGCTCATTCCTTCTCATGCTTCTTTCATCTTGACCCAAAGACCACCCTAGACCATACATTAATATCGACCCTCTAGATGCACAAGATCGCTTCCGGCTCACCCAGGCATACAGCGTCAGATGGGCTCTCGGCCGGAACTGTTCAATCCCCTTTCTCCCCGGTTTCCCGCTCCATTCCGCAGGAACCCGGCCATGCGGAGGAGCTGCGTCCGGATCGAGCGAGATGGCGGAGAAATTCTGCAGTAGCCTGATTATCACGAACGATATCTCGTTGTAGGCAAACTTCCGAGGTTGCCGGTGAGTTTGTGGTTGGTGGTATGCTGCATACTACTCTGACCTGTTGGCCTAAGCAAATGCGCGGACCGCCATTGAAACTACGATGAACTTCAAAGTCAGTGATGCTGGGGTTAAGAGAGAGAAATGAACCGCATGTACGGCAAGAACTGAAATGGGTTCGTCACGAGGTATTTCTGTACGCGTTCGTCAATGAACCTTTCGGGATCAAACTCGTTCGCTGGAACAGGATCACTCGGCTTTGCAACAAGGAAAAATTGGAATGAGAGCATACCATCTGGCCCCCATAAATCAGTCTGGCGCTGCATAATCATCACGGAGTAGGTCACTCTACAAAGACGTCTAGTCGTCAGAGGACGCCGCGGAAATTAGAGCAAACGTCGAACTTCACTCCGGCAGGAATGTAAATAGGTTGCTCTCCTGGATTTGGGGAAGGCCAGGATGTCGCCTGGACGGTTTCGCTGGATTCAAATGATCGGAATACTCAACACGTTCAAAGAGTATTGATGCCATACCGGACGTTGAAAGGACTACGGGAGAGATGAGCACAAGATCGATTTCAATACAAGATGCACTGACACGGGTGGATAGAGCCTCATGGTCTCTGAAAATTCCCAGATGAGTGGAATCGGAACCTACAAATCAGCAACGTCTTACCGTTGATGACTGCCCGGAGATATTTCATCGGCTTGATGTCCTCGTATGTCGGCGCATCGGTCGGCCCCACATGAGTGAGTATCTCCTCACGCAGACGATCAATAACATGCGGGTACATCGCGAGGCTATTAGTGAGGAATTAGGTTGACGATAAGGAACCGTAAAAAAGACTGACAAGTAGATCAATATCGTCAAGACGCTCATGGTGGTGTCCCTTCCAGCTGTGTGATATGATGAGCCTAACAGAAAATCCCGAAGTTCAGAACTAACCGAGGAGAATGTTGAGGCTGGCCACGATAGCTTAACCAAGCGCACTCGACGGATATGAATATGCCTCACATTTCGTCCTTTAACAGCTTCGGGTCTGGTGTGATAGTGGGTCCACGGGAAGTGAAATAGTTGGAAAGCCGGTGCTCACCAGAAGTCTTCTCTACGAGCTCATCAAGCAAAGTGCTGTCCTCACTCTCTTCCAATTGAGTTACGCGTGTTTTCTTCTTCTCGAGGGCTTCATGAATGATGGGTTCAAGATATTTGGAGATAACATCCATTGACTTGGCTGTTTTGTCGCCGAACAGCTCATAAAGTGGCCAGATCCATCCAATACGTTCGCGATAAGCAATTTGCTGCATCGCATCGGCGAATGCTGCGGTGAAATTGGCTGCTTCCTCGGCGCGGACCGAGTTCTGGACGGCGGGAACAGAGACAGCGTTGCTTGGGTACGGAGGACTGGACGAGAGGCTGTCGACACATGAACCAAACAGGAACTCGGTAGCGGCGTCCATTGTGAAACGGCCAATGAGATCCTGGAAGGAAGTTCCGTACAGCCAATCTTAAGGAGTGAATCGAGTATGCACGCACTTGGAAATCCACAGCATAGCCTTCCCTCATTCGATTCTTGATGTGGTCTATCGCCTTCGCGGCGTTCCGATCAAAAATCGAAAAGTTTTGAATACGGTCGCGAGTGAAATACGGGCTGCCAAGGTTAGTCTAACCAGCGAAGCCCGAGAAGACATACCGAGTCATGGAGCGGTGGAAGGACCACATTTCACCTATAATAGTATTCTGCAAGAAGGTCTGTATTGACGAGAAAAAATCATCCACCATCGGAGTTAAATACGCCGTTCTGAGACTTATAAGCATTCGGACCAACCAACAGACCTTTCACTCACTCCGAGCACAGATTCCATAGCACCGCGAAATCGATGGCCTGTGGAAAAATCAGCGGGCCTTTCAGACGGGGGTCAGGATCCAGGAAACCTTTGACGTAGTTGTTAAAATCGGTGGCCAAGATTCTCTGAATGTTCTCCGGCGCGACCGTAAATATAATATTCTCCCAGCCTGCCCAGACATCGACTACAGGGCCCATGGAGTCAACCAGTTCGTACAGTCCATCCCCTATAGCTGTATGAACAGAGTGCGCTGAGAGTGTATAGACGTCTTTACCCAAGTACCCGGTGTCATACGCTTGCATCAATTTCGAGATGAAATCGAAGTTTCCAGGCCATTTGCCTTTGAGTCTGGGGGCAAGGCGCGCACCCTTACGCTTTGCATCATGCTTGTGGTATCTCTGGGCTGCAAGAATTCGTGCCACGATAAATACGATGGATCCGCTAATTGAAGCAAGAAACACTGTCCAGAGGGGGATCGCGAAGCCAGACCGGGCGACAACACGGTGAGTGAAGACGAGCAGAATGCTGGGGACGACCAGATTGCGGGTCAAAAAATGCACTCCAGGCGTCAGCTTCATGGCCGAAAGCAGCCTAGGAGACACCCAAGGCTCCAGGAGTGCAGTGGGAGGAATCAACGGAAACTGTTGATCGGAACAAGACAGGCCGCCGCTTCGCTCCGGCACAACTCAAGGTTTTGGATACAAATAAATTTATTAAACTGATCAAATAAACATGACTCGGAACTATGGTCAGGGCCAAGCGCAGCAATGTCAAAGGTCAGGAACATCTAGATAGCAAAAATGAACAGCTTTCTCCAACTGAGTCCAAATTTTCGAGCTTGGAATATCTGAGTGCCGGATAAGTTCATTGAGCACCAGTAGCTGTACCCATGATTTCAAGTAATGCTTACAGAGACTTGGGTGGGACCGTTCAATTTCAGAGGAACTGAAATATAGTACTATTGCTAAGCAGGTAGGTCAGGAGGGAGGACACATGGAATAGAATTGACCCATACCAATAAAATAGTAGATCATTGTGGTCGCGTTCGCTTGGACTATTCGGTACAGATCACTGCGTATCATCAGCATCGAATATAAGATGAACAATATCAGGAGAACCCACGGGAGTTGTCGGGCACATACTGTCTCGCGTCTTGCGGCACCCTCCATGTAGGCTGGTTCGGCCAGAAGATGAGGGAATTGGGAGCGCGTTGAGAGAAGAACAACAGTCTTGCAATGTGGTGGAACCAGAAGAGCGTCGGCGCTTGATTTGAATGGTATTTGACTCTTGAAAGCTTGTATTATGAGTGAGCATATTCCGAACATATGCTGCTTGCTAATTGCAAAGTATACTTGATCTGGGATTCTTGAACATATTTCTTGAAGGTTAGAACGATTTTGAGGCGCTTATCTTGCAGAATAGATATTGCGCATTCTCGGGTGGGCACTGGGTGGTGGGAGGAGGGAAAAGACAGGTAGCTGCGCACCGGAAGGACGACCTATTTATCTGGCACAGCAAGTGTGGGTAGGATCAGACAAAAAGCGCCGGCAATGGGTCATGGGTCCAAACATCTGATATCAATCGCTCTCAACGCGTACGTGGACTCTCGGCACGTCGCAAAACAGATCAGTAAGCGAAACAGGGAGGATTGGCGGGGTTTGAAAGATTCGATCCAAAAATGAAAAAGGAAGACGATAAGAGGAGAGGAAAGGAAGATGCAACGGGCAGGACAAAGAGGAGTCAACTTCGGATATTTGGTTTGCGTACTCTCCCGGCAAGTAGATTCGGGCTGCGCCGGGCTGCGTGCTGTCCATGTGCTGTCGGTTTGTAGGCTGCGCATAGGTCAGATGGGAAAAGAACGAACAGATCGTGTGAGTGGAGGAAACGAAAGCCAGGCTAAGAGACCAATGGATTTGAGCAAAAGGAGAAAGCCTGGCCAAACAGATTCAAAGAATCGCGAGCCATTTGCTTAAAGAACGGTTAATGATGGATGACTAAATGACTGCATCATCCGACTGATCCGACCTACCCACTTTTGCCTCTTACCATCACGCCAGTGCTCTGCCTCTGCTTTGCAGGGGTACAATTTGTGAGCCTTGGCCCTTATTCTCTCCTTCAAGCAATCTTCAAATATCGCCATAATTTTCGATTCCACTTCCTACCGGATGCCCGACCTGGGAGATATTTATGACAGAGCGGGAGATGTCCTCCCGCAATTCAATAGGGATGCCTACCATGGGGTCTACCGATTCACACGGACGGGCACCCACGTACAACAGATATAGATAGCCACCAGGCCCCCGGTCACTACCTATTAGGCGCCTCCGTTTCAGCCCAAAAGATCATGGTTTTCACTTCTTGGGGCAACGTTTAACACAATTTTTTTTTCTCCGGCAGCTTTAGAAGCCCTTCTGTGCTGTGAATGCTTGGTTTCGGGCTCCAGACGTCATTTCCTGATGAATTGCGGTTGTCTCAGCCCTCATCGGACGCAAATTGACTCTGGTCCTGTCATCCTCAAAAGAATTCTCGCGCTCCGCCCGATTTACTCTATTCCGGACGGAGTCGGCTCAACCTAAGGTCTGATTTACTCCATTTTGCGAAGCAAGGGTCATTTTAGTACTTTGATCTACTCAATCGCGGAGGAGGTAGTGGGGGCCACAATTGCCGGCATATATCAATTAGTACTCCGGTACCTTCTCGCGATTGTTCAAGCGACAAGTTTCGACTGCGGTGGCCAGGCCGCATTCTAACCCTCAGAATGGACCATGGGTTCCTCGGTGAATTATACTTGCAGGCTGCGACGCGCCAGACATATCCCGAGCCGGACTTGGCACAAACGAGACGCTCCCGCAGATGCTCCCGAAATGATTATCAGTTGTGGCTCGCATCAAGATGACTGCGAACGATCATATGCAGCGCTACCATGTGTAGCCTTTGTTCCCCTTCCCCTTCTCCCATGGGTGATGAAATTTCTTCCGAGGCAGCCCTGTCGTGGAGCCGGTTGCAGACTGTGAAGGCAAGTAAAAAGGTTTCTCAATCCATTACAGTATCTCACCGCCGATTCAGTATGTAAACGGTGCGGAAAGAGGGACTTTGAATCTCTATCTTGCTGATGTACGCCAAAGTCGCGAGTTCGGCCATCCTGGTGAGATCCGACATTGCTTCATTTTGTGACTCCACCGCAATATTTCTGTTGACTAGGTCTACGACTACTGCCTCACATTTGACCTCGAGGTGACGCGGATATCGACGTGTTCTATGTCGGATATCTGAACCTGATATTCAGGCAAGCCTTATCTGGCCAACGAGAATGTCTTTCTCAAAGACATTGTTCATACTGGCCCGATATACACCATTTTTTGATGTTCCTGTGGGATTATATTGTGAGGCTTTCTGTGAGTCTCGGAGCCGCTGCTGACGCGGACTCAGATCTCTTGAGAACAAACGTCGCCAGCGATGTAAGGTTCCTTACTCGTCTCGGGGGTTTTTGCATTTACGTGTCATCTAGGATTGTTTTAACCTGAATGTGGCGTCAACTTGTGAGTGACTACGCTCTGGTGCTGAACTCTCTCATAATTTTTTAGCTATGAGCGTTTTTGGGATCGTTATCGGAGAACTCATTCTCGTCGTTCGGACATATGCACTAAGTGGCCGCGATCGCACAGTCCTGATGGTATTTGGCGTCATCTATCTGGTAGATCCCTTGGACCTTCCGCAGGTGCTGATTTCCTAATGTCCGATCTCCAGATCGAGGCGTTTGCGACAGTTATTTTGATTGGACTATTCCTGCGTAGCATGAAATGTACGCCCTTGAGCGTACATAGGTCGCTGCTAATCGCTGACCCAAAGTAGTTGGCCCGCCTCTTCTGCAAGCTATTCCAGGTTGCAACGAGACGGGCGGGAATTTTATTCTGGTCGGAGTTTGCTTCATTATTGTCCTCCTCAACGAGACAGGTCAGTCCTTCATTCCCTCGGAGCCACACAAAATCACGCCTTCGCAGTACTCATGAGCTACACGCTGTGGTTGGGCTACAGGAAATACCGTCACTTTCGCAACCCGTTCATTGCGATATTATACCGGGATGGAATCACGTACTTTGTGTTTTTGTTCTGTGAGTACAGCTCACTCGGTCCGCCGACTCTTACTTAACCCGACGGCAGTAGGCTCTGCGGCCAATGTCACGATTCTGCTGGCCGGCGAGGTCTGCTGACGTTTTAATTTCACGCATTGTTTTTCGTTTCGCGCTAAATGGCGCTGCAGGGCGAGCTGCAGGAGCTGTTGAATAAGTATCTGGATTTTTATGGTTCGGTTTCGTCAGTTGTTCAATCGGAATATAGATTTCTCCGCATTATGCACAGCGTGCTTTGCTCGCGAGTGCTTCTCAACGTCCGAGGCTTAGAGCGCAAGCGGGTGGAAGAATCGGTTCGAATGCAGGCAGCCACCGGTACAGGAATTGTTTTCGCGGACGATGACGAGGACACTTGATACAGCTGTTTTATGGACCTCGAAAAGAATAAACATATATTAGTAGTACAGAATGTACTTACACCGGGGGCAAAGAGCGACACATTTGATTTGATATGCGGCGGACGCATTCAGTCCGCACTTGATGTCACGGTACAATCCCTCTTTGTGACCACAAAGCCAGGCTTTGTGCTGGTTTTGTATGCATGTTGGGTTCCCTCGGACTGGGAAAACAAAGCATGCACAAAGCCTGGCTTTGTGGTAAAAGAGAGTCATTGTCACTCGTCACATCAAATGCAAGTCAAATGTGTCCGCCGAGTTTCAAACTAAATGCCTTGATCTTTGCCCCCGGTGTTAGGTCGTGTATTCTTCAAAATAATCGAACCATGGACTGAACGGACTTTGAACGGGGAATTCTTCGTACGTCTGTCCAGTAACTTCTTTTGTAAAACAGAACGCGAGGGTTTTTCAAGGTATTCATGTGTATATGAGTATTATAATGGTCTCCTCAGAAAGAGGATATGTGAAAAAGGAGCTGCTCGCGTTCCAAAAGCTCCAAACCCGCGCATGACAACTCACCACCATGGAGTTTCCCAGCTTTCAAGATATGGTTTCTTGTTGCTTTGCAGATTTTCGGGGTGAGTGGTACTTCCCGGTGCATTCTCGACTTGTAATTGTGGTTGAAGCGGGAGTTGAAAAAGTTTACCGAGATCAGATGATTTGAACCGAGAATCCCACGCTCAACAACACTTTGCATGACTTGGCGGTCAGATATCCCGGTATTTTCTTCGAAGTAACGCCAGTAATCGTGTCTTGAACGGATACGTGAAGAATTTGAGCGACAGGGCACGCAGTGCGACTCGCGAGTTCAAGCTATCTTGGGCGGACCCGGAGCCCTAGACTGATTAGTATGATAGTAGGATTACGGTACCTGTTTTATCTTCGTAGGATCCGGATTAGGCATGGTCAAGTTTATAGGATCACAACGTGGGCATGTATTCTTCGTAGGATTACTGTTATAGGACAGAAATGGTCGTCGCATTGTAAAGTATTACAGAAACTTGACATATTGTGGATACTGGGCCGCGAATTCCTCCGGCTCCTTTTGAGCATACTCCCGGGGGCTGACCGCCGTCGTATTGTCGCCAGGAACCAGTTCGATGGCCCAGCCAGCAAGCGGGTCCCCTGCTTTGCGCCGTTTGGGCTTGGGCACTGGTGCGGCTGCGGTTAAAGTCAACTTGCGTTTGGTGGCAGATGGAGCGGTGTCCCTCGTCGAAGTGGTGAATAAAACATTGGCCCCGTGCGAGCGCAGGCGTCGCTGACTTGCGTCTAAGTGGGTGTATGAACAACAAAGAATGGTTCTACGTACCGGTCCGCTGGCTTCGTCGCCCGTTTGCAACGTTTGACCCTCTTTCTCACGCTGCACATCGTGCTCATCTTCCTGATGGTCGACTCGTGCTTCCTCTGCGCTGCGACTTGGAGCTACAACACGCCCAGATGAACGCTGGGAGGTGTGGCGATGAGCATCAGGATTGGGAATTGGAAAAAGCACTCACGCGCGGAACCTGTTCCACATTCGACTGAAAAGCAGTCAGATTAGGGAAACTCACGAATAATCATCATACCGTTCCATGAGCAATTTTTTCCGCCTTCTTGCCCTTCAACGGACGCCCTGCAGGAACCCGGCCAGAGGAATTTGACTGATCTGTAGTCAGCTTTGACAGGGATCGAACGAATGATGTACTTTCGATTCCGCTACAGCTTGCTTGAGCTCCGCCTCTACCTGCACCTTCGCCTGTCTCAAAGCAATGACGCGTTCATCAGCATCTCGAGCCCGCATACCCTTGTCCGCAGCAGCCGCATGGCGTCGATTCGAGCTGGCATAGCGATGGACGAGCTCATTCTGGTTGTTATTCAAGTTACCTGTCGCCAGCTTCACATTGATCTCTGCAGCCCGACGTGCATCATACTCGGCATATCTGTAGCGGTCAGAAGTACGGGTAGAAGACAGAATCGAACACGTACTTTTTGAACGATTCTATAATACCCATTTGTGTACCGGTCTCCGCGTTGTTGCGTGCATGCTGTGCCTCACCCAGATTGGTTGTTGCAGGCATTGTGTGCCAATCGTTAAGCGGAATGCGAGAGAGGCACTGGATTGTTGCAGGAAGGAGCCAGAAGTGCATCAGCTTTTGTTTCCACCATCCTAAAGAACATGAATCACGCGAAATAAAAAGTAAATTTGAAGTAGGACAAACTCGCGATTGCCCCATCAGGGTCCGGAACGTTTGCGATCCAGAGTTTGAAGTCCTCGACAGCCTGTGGGGTTTCCAAATGAACGAAGCCTTTGATGCGATCATGGTCGTCTTTGGACAGGTGCGGAGCCTCAGGGACACCTCTGTGGACGCTTAAAACACAACAGATCAAAAAGGACAAGGTATAACGTACCGAAAAATATGGGTGTAGCAGAGGCGGAGAACGAATAGCAACAAGGTTCCCGCATCAGTAACCACTCCACGAAGCTCCTCGCGGTCAATGGTCGGCAGAAATGCATCGGCAAAGCCGAGTAGTGGCGCGACTTCCATGTCAGCATTAAGCCCCAGGATTGTACCACGCACATGGAGCCCCTTGAATAGAAGCGGGCGTCCGGTGAGAACGGTAACGAGGCGTCGCAGTTCCTCCCATACTTGCTTGAAGATGGTTCGATCATGAGCCTCCATCCATACACGGCCCAACGTCACCGCTGTACTAAGTGATTAATGATCAGAAATTGCGTGCGGGTTGATACGCACCTCATTGATCGCAGTAAGCCATGCATTTACCTCAAAGATTTGCATGCTACCTGCGACGGGCTTAAACGTCGTATCGCAGTCCAGAGTTCGCACACGATGGATGTTCTTGATGAGCTCCGGGTGAATACCAAAGATTACTGTACGTCCGTCCCGGATAATGGAACTCTGGAGGTAACGCTCGGCAGGAGGCAGGGCCTGCTGTTGTGCGAGATATACAGCGACTTCTGTGAATTATAGATGCAGCTGTCCGATACTGAGAAGGGAGAAAGAAATACTCACGAGTTCTGACATCGCCAGTGTGTTCAGGACCATTCAGCTCCTCCTTCACGCGTTGAATAAGCCTTAATCGGATATCGCGGTTTGCGAGAGCGGGGTGGAACAAGGCAGGTGTTGTTCCAAGTAGTGCAATTGTTGTAGGAGCTCAAAGAGGTCTGAGAATGAGTATAGAAAACACGGAGAAGCATACCTCTATCCACTCTCGCTGGCGTTGCGGAACTTCCCAGTTTGCGAGCACATTCCATGTATAGCCGAGCCACAGTTTGATTGATCTTGTTTTCCGGAGGCGGCGGGTGCGTATGCGGTGTGAGAGTAGGAATGACAACAGCAGTGTGTGATAGGGTGGGGAAACGATCCTCCCAAGGGCAGTAGGCGTGGTAAATCGCTTTGCAGGCGAGAGCGATAATCTTGGCTTTGAATGATAGTCCGTCCTTCATGTGGTTGTACGCTGTTCAAATCAGAAGCAAGTCAGGTTGCGCTGAAATAATCTGGAAATTAGACCCACGGCAGACTGCTTTACCCCTGAATCCTTGACGCCCTGACATAACTCTTGTACATAGTAACATAATTCACCGGCATCGTGATTCTCAACGATTGGTTGACGATTGAGGACTTTGAAAAGAATATCCTCGTCGATGTGGTCGAGAATCGCCAGAACAGTATGGCGCCCCGATCCCTGAGCGCAAGGCTTGTCCTGTTGGGAGCAGACAATGACGTAGTCCTTGTTGCGGATTCGCTGGTCGCGAAGCTCAGAATAGATAGCAGTATGAAATTGAGAGTGATTCACCTTCTTTGCTCGGACCATCAGGGCAGTCCCCTTGCAAGAGCTGCCATCCGCGAGGATAGCCTTGCAGCTGAATGACTGGAGCGACCTTTCGAACCTGCCAATCAACGGGACACATCAGTCAGAAACCAGACTGCAAAACGCGAACTCACGTTAAAACCCGTCCCACAGTTGATGTATCCTGGAGCTCCCGGGTGCGCATTTCAGCTTCGATGAGAGTTTGGCGATAAAGGGGATCAGGAAAACGGCATGGTGCATTAAGGAATGCAGCATCAAGGGATTCGCAAGCGACAACCCCACCGCACTTAGCCTCAACTCGTCTGCACGCGACCCGGACAGATGGATCGAGGCCGAATAGGGAGCCAATGACGAATGCATCGGGTTCTCGGCGCGATCCAGTCGATCCCGAGTAGGAATGGGGGTCCTTGAATCATTCAAGATTAAATTCAGAAAAACGAGTTCAATGTACATACGTAGTCCTTGAGAATGGCGTCAATGGTTTTTCTCTTGTCCTCCGCATCCAGGGTGTCCGCACAGACAATAAAGGCGGTCAGCTCTTCGGGAATCGGAAATTGTGAGGGTATACCATTCACAAGTTCAATGTGAAACACCCTGGTTTTCGCGGTGATAGGAAACCCGTCAGGAAAATCAACAACCTTCGAAGACACTCCAGGATCTGTCCATATGATCGCAGACTCACGCCAGGGCCAAGAGTCGCGTGCAGAACTGGAGGTAACGGTGGCAGTGGCGGGACCAATGACCACGTCTATCTCATCTGGGGTCAACTCATACGGAGTGTGCCCATCATCTGAGCTCGAGCCTTTGATGTCAGAGTCGGGTTGAAGCGATGATTCAGGGAAACTGATGAATAAATGAGCTGGAGTTATCGCAAAATTGTTCCACCTACTATGTGCCGACGAGATCTGAATCCCAGTCAAGAGCGGACTGATTGGAAGTTGGCTCCGAGAATGTCCCGAAATCGCTGCAACAAATATGTAACTCGGCAAAAAACAGTGCTCCGAAACTCACTTTTCATGCTGCTCCAAATCACTCGCAAGCGGGGGTGCGAAAGCGGAAGTTGATTCCTGGAAAGCCTCGAAACCGCTGCAACGCATATGCGTTAGCTCGGCAAAAGTCACGGCTTGGAGCTTACACGTCAGGCCAATCAAAATCACCGGGGAACGGGGGTGCAGAGACGGAGCGAGATGGGTTGGACCGATAATCACTGTAGGATAATCAGAAGTGCGCTGAATCGATCGTGTGCCTCACCTGTACATTTCCCACTCACTTCCACTGCTAGGCGGGCCAGAGGAATAACGTCCGAGGCTTGCATCCGGATCGCTCCAAGCACTAAATATTCGGGTAAAGACAAAACATGAAAAAAAAAAGAGACACTCGCCTGGCATGTGGTTCAAACATACTATAATTGCTCGCACTCGAGGGTGGGCGAGACGGAAAGGAAGAGATACTGTTGAATTCAAATTGATCTGCATCCACATTCCTGACGTTTATTTAGTGCGTGGGTTGCGCTAGGTTATTGACGCTCACGAGATGTTACCAAAAGTTCCGCTGTCCACGAGTTCATTGGGGCCCAGCTGATCCAATATATGCTGCAATTCGTCGTCAATCGACTGTGCTGAGTTCGGGGTGTGATGCAACAGGGTGTGCGAATACGTGGGAGAAACGGTCCGAACGGATGTGAATACGGGAACAGTGGCTGGCACGTGCGATGGATGAAAGGAGGAAGCCGGGGAATTTGCGGAGCCGAGAACGCTGTCGAGAGTGTCCGATGCTGTCAGATGTCTGAATTGAGCTGTGAGTAATTTCACGGTCATGTTGCGAACGACCACACACCTCATTACATCAAACGCGCCACTACCATGCTCTAAACCTCCGCCATCGCCCCCCTCGTGCTGTAATGGCAGTGGATTTGCCCACGCGTTGTCCCCATCCCAATACCACGACATCGACACGCTGCAGTGTCAGGTAAGCCAATGTTGGGGGCAGCTTACCCAGAACAGCCCACACAGAACACGCCCGTCGACGTGCGGGGGTGGTGGCGGGAAGCAAAAAATATTGTGACAGTCGTTGTCACCATCACATTGATGCGACTCGGTACGCCAATCCTACGAACTATCCTGATCCTACGAACATCGCTGCTCTCCCATCAATCCTACGAATATTGTACGTCCCCATCCGGATCCTATAAGCTTGGCGTGGGAATCCTACGCAGATCTCGCGCGCGTTACAATCCTACTATCATATTCATCTGTATAATACTCGGCGGACCCGTAAGCCCGTCCAGAAAATTCGTCATCCTGACGTATTCTATACAGCGAGGTACGAGAGGCCCCCGGTCACTACCTATTACGTCGGTCCGGAATAGAGTAAAACAACGCCTGAAAATGGGCGTATCTCGGTCCGTTTTATAGAGTAAAACTGGGTCTGAGAGCGCGAGCTCGGTCCGGCATAGAGTAAAACTGCGCCGCAGGCAAGAAAATTTTGGGGGTCAGTAGCACCCTTGGTGGAGTTTTTTTTTTAAAACCTTATGCGAGGGGACAAACGCCTGTCGAAAACGTGTACGCATGGGAATACAAATTATTTGACGCAAAATGGGCCTGAAAAGTAGGCGATAAGCGAAATTTTGAATATTTGAGCACCAAAACTCGGTCCGAAATAGAGTAAAACTGCCTTGAAAACCGGAAATTCATAGAGTAAATCAACCAAAATTTTCGAAAATTTCCGGACCGACCTAGTAGGTAGTGACCGGGGGCCTGGTACGAGCAAGATTATATAGAGCGTCTGTCTGCGAGAGACCCATGACACATTACGGCCGGGTCCCATACCCGTACGACGAAATGATGAGGCCGCACTGGGATCTGAGCAGATTCGGGGGGAGTAGCACTCACCGAATTGTGCCAAAAATATCGAGTCTGGACGAACGGCGCCGGTGCGACAAACCAAGTTAAGGATAGGGGGCGTGGGCGGGCTGCTAGGTATGATGAGAGGAGCTAGTATCAGAGCTCTGCCAAACCAGGAAGTATCAGATCCTTCACAAACATGAGGAGACCCTTCATATCGCTCTTCCAGCTCTCCACCAAACCTCTGTCATACTTCTCTGCTTCCGACGCGTACACCGCCGAAAGCTTGGCGGCCGCGACTTCTTCGTCGCGACTTGTGCCTTATGAGAGACCTTATCCCATGTAGAAGTTACGCACCTACTTGCGTCAGTCGTGCGCTAAAACGGATCAATATCAATGAAACTAATGAGTGCGACTCTGTACGACTTCTGCCGTACCCGTCGGAAAAACCGAATTTGGCAAATCTGGGTTTATAAGTCATTTTTAAACCTTATCGGCCTGATGGAGTCTGATCATGGGTGGTCAGGTTAAATCAGTTTCACTGGCGGAGTCTGCCTGAGCCTGACCAGGAAGCCTCGGGCTGATAACTTTTGAAAAAAAAAACCCCCACCAATAACCGATGATCAAGACATGTGAATTAAATTGGGTTTTTCCGGCACCGGCGGCTGTGGGGTAGTAATCACGTCTAAGAGAAAATCGATGACAGCGAGAATGTAAACCAGACAAGGTGATTCATTCGGGCAGCTCTCATGCAAGTAACCCCTCACAGTCCACTTTCAGGGTTTTACAGGCTTGCAATTATTGAGTTATCATGTGCAGGTGGTTTTGAACCCTCAGTAGTGATCACTCCGGCACTCGGAGTCGGCTCAGACTGTTTTCGGAAAAGTGACATTAGGTGTAACGTTTTCCGGACCTAGATGTGCCAGCAGTATGCCAAGTAACGGAGGTCAAACCGCCGCGTATCATGGAGTCATTGAAGGCTTATGAGGCTTTAGGCAGGGAGACTGTTGGCATTCAATTGAAATCTTACATAATTGTCCGACTCAGAGACTTATAAGGACACTGGCGTCTAACAGTGCTTCCGCATTCATTTCAGAGTTCTGTTTGACTGAAATCAAGCACCATCGACCTATATTTGTGGCCACGTCACCTACTCATTATCTTTCGTCCGAAATCGATGGGTGACGCAAGGGAACATCGCGACAACGCACCGTACGTGCTGCCGGTATGCAATTGAACGTTGAACAGCCACTTCCTTAACCCACATCGATATCAGGCGGCGTCCGAGTCGGACGAAGAGATGCAGCGGTACGCCGCCGTTCAGCACGGCCGCAATGAATACTGACCGATCGTGGAGACTCGATGAGTTGCATGCGGCCGTCAGCCGTTATTTCGACGGCAAACTGTGCCTTGCCCCCGTAGCGGACGTTCATCCGCGCAAAATTCTAGATCTCGGGTGCGTACGAGTGGTGATAACGTTGAAACTGGGCTAAGACTCGCCTGCAGGTGTGGGAGTGGAGCATGGTGAGACGGGATAAATCTCAATGTATGACCTCTGAATTCAACTCTTCGCAGGGCGATTCAGGCGGCAATTCAGTTTCCTGATGCTCAAATCATTGCCGCGGACCTTGCAACCCTACCAAATCGGTGAGACTCCTTCTGCAAGTGGGAATACATCTGAGCAGCATATCGAAGAAAACTTCCCGCGAACGTGTGTTTTGAGCAGGTGGACCTCACCAAAGAGTTGGATTTCGAAAAGGGTACATTCGACGTTGTTCATTTTCGGCTGGTTATGATGCACGTCAGTCCTGTTCCGACCGTTGTACTGGTTGCACACCTCACAACTCATTTAGATTCCCGACGGAGAGAACGCCGTCCAGCGGGCTGCCCAGCTCGTGAGACCAGGAGGATTATTGCTCATGGAGGAGCTGGATTTCGCTAGCGTGGTTCAAACCGGAGGTGATGCTACCCGCCAGGTCGCAACCACAGCTATCCAGATTTACCGTTCCCGCACGGCGGACGCGGAGTTGGGTCGGAAGCTCGCCGATATTATGACCGCGATGGATCATTTCTCGCATGTCAATGTCCACAAGATCGACATTCCGTTGTCTGGGACCGGACCTAGTGAGCGGTTTCAGTTTCACACATGATAATTGAGCCTCTATCTGAACCGCATTCTAGACGAGGCAAATAATGAGTTGGGACGGGTGTTCAAGAAATCATGGATGCAAACATCAGAGGAATTGGGGAGGCGCTTCCTTTCGCAGGATTTTGCTGAGGCTTTGGTCAAAGAGCGGGAAGAGCTTGAGCACAGCGACTGCACGGCTGTGTTGGACATGTTTTTCTGTTGGGCTCAACGTGGGGGTTCAGATTCGTAGGCCTGAGTTTGCCGGTGGGTTACAAGTAGACTCTACCGAATCGTACCGTGGTGGGCCAGAGCCGTCTCCGGCAATCATCGGCCTTCATAGGCAATCATTCCCGTCAAGAGATGCCGTGGATAAATTCAAAGAGAAAGTACGCCATAATTTGCAGAGACTGGTGCAGAGGTGGGACGAATTTACCTGAGCACTGTGATTGGTTAACGCTTGTAAAATCAAGACAAAAAAATTGAAAAGGACCATCTTTTCCGAGGCGCACATGCCCCCGTTCAGATGTCGAAAACACTCGGAAGTCCTGTAGAGTAGTAGCATCAGCTATTCATCCACTCATATTACAGAGATAAACCCACTGATCCCCACCTGCGCCAAGAGGCCGTTGACCGTAGGAAGTACAACGACGAGGGAGCAGACCAGGACGGAGACGATCCAGACGACAGGTGGCTGAGTGGAGATCGCCAGACAGACGACAGACGCAAAGAAGCATAAGACGCCAAACAGCATCGCGGTACCCGCTGCATCACCGATGGCCGTCGCACCTCGGATATGTTTGATAGATTGCGGAACCGCCTCCATATTCAGCCCCGGACTTTCCGAGAGGCCGTTTAGTTGCAGAGGATCATCTGCACTCTCAGTATGATGTTGGCTCCTAAGCACGATCAGACGAGCCCTCATTTTGCCTATAATGCGACGGGAGATTTCCGGGAACATTTGCCCAGCGAGTCGACCCTTGAAGGCCCGGTCGAGGAAGTTATACATTTCCGTAATCTGCGCAGGAGACGCATCTTCAATAGCGTCTATTTGCCGTTCGACGACGGAGATGTGCCGCTGCAGGATGCTGGATGCCCACATGGCCAGACATGCGGTGATGACGTCCAGCAGTACACCCGCGAATCCGAGGGCGTTGGTCGCGGTCTTTAGACGGGATGAGTTGTCCTGGTACGAGAGGGCGACAATCTGTGATTGGACTGCGGCAAGGAACGTCGCCTGGAACAGGTGTAGGACATGGCAACGTGGTTACTCGCAAGCTTACTCACAATGGCTGCTTCTGAGGTGAGGCCTCCCACCTGACCCTTGATAGTTTCCCAGTCTCCATAAACGATACGGAATACGATTGATTCGATCAGCGTAGACCCCATGGTCGCGTTGTGCAATGGACGTGAAGGGCTCTGAGTAAGGCGAAGGGTAGCTGTGACGTGGCCACCTTACCGTCACCAGACGTGGGAATTCACCCAACTTAACATTCCACAAAGACTCCGCCACGAAGGACTGCGCCAAATGTGAATTACCTCCTCGACAGATGCTTCAACAAACTTGAGCTCGCACGTCCCTTTATTGAAAACTCGGGTTCCAGCTTGAGGATCTTGACGAAACGTTCTTCAAAGCTGGATACGCCATTAATATATTCCTCTCGATCATGGTTAAATATTGAAACATGCCATCAAGACATGTTCGTTTCACTCGACCGGACAAGAAATCCGCATAATAATAACACAAATACCCGCCGTCCACAGCCGCTACATCTTCCACACTGACGCCGGCCAGGAATCCGTCAACCATCATCGCGGAATCAAGCGTCACCGGCGTCGTCCCGGTCTGCGTCGTGAACTGCCCCGGGCCCGCGGGCAGCGCGAACGTGCGGTTCGCAGGGTCGAGTGCCTGCGGTTGGGGGGATGCGCCCAAATGGCGTCCAAGTACGCGTGGTGCAGGGAGAATAGAGGGTCGTTGGGGCTGCTCGCGGGGTTGCCCATGTCGCCGCTCACGCCGAAGTGCCCTATTGGAAGTCATAAATATGAGATGCATAGAAGAAGGAAACTGGACTT
Organism: Mycena capillaripes; assembly: GCA_029204075.1. NCBI lineage: Eukaryota > Fungi > Basidiomycota > Agaricomycetes > Agaricales > Mycenaceae > Mycena > Mycena capillaripes. The sequence goes on from JARHKZ010000021.1 coordinate 1,722,520, forward strand.
GCCTGCGGTGTGGATCGTTTGGTAGAGTGTCTGCTTGAAGGCAGTGATGTCTGTTAGCTCCAACAGGGTGTTTACCATGGTCTTGTTTGCCCAGGCCGAGTAGTTCTCATCCACGTTCCGCCAAAGAGAGTGGGGCACGTTCTGCGTTGGGGGCTTGAAAGGCACTGAACGTCAGCGAGAGTGTGTGCATTGCTCACGGAGGTACGTAAACTTACAGGAACGGAGGTGCTCCAGACGTACGAGGTGTCGACGGATTGGCCGACAGGTGCGCACCAGTCCGCGAATGGGCCGGTTTTCTTGGGTGAGTTGCATCACAAAATGCACGGAATCCCAGAGGAGCTAAACCTTACGACGCCCGCGGAATTGCCGCCATATGCATTGAGCACAGCAGACTGTGCGAAGTGGCGGGCGTCCTTGTATTCGCTCCAGTAGGGTAGCGCTCCGCCGTAGGAGCACTTCTCGCGAAGCGAGTCTTCGAACGCCTTGATAAAAAGGCGGTGGATATGCAGGAACTGGCCGACGTGCTGGCATTATCAAGGAGTGTGGATTGAGCAGTTAATATTGTAGTGAGGGACGACACACATGCCAATAGTCGGTTCCCGCCGTCTATACAAATCAGGACGTCGGTTTCGTTATTCAATACACTTGCGTACCAAGTTTGAGTAAGACCAGTGAGCGTAAACTAGACTGTCAAAGAGACTCTTGGCATTGGGCGTGGGCTGGCGTGGGCTGCTGTGTCTCCGTGAGCGGTGGCAGACGCTTCAGGCAGTTCACAGCTTCGAAAAATGCGTGCTGCTCGGCTGTCGTGAAGGTCGCACTGTATCAATATCTTTCCATGAGGGCATATGTTATGCGAGTTGAGGAGCACTTGCAAGTCAGCGCGAGCAGTCAGCGAGGTGCACGAGGCTGTTGAGGTTGCATTCCGAGTAGGGAGCATGAGCAGGCTAAGCTCTGAAGCTCCTTTATCAACCATGTTAATTGAACGAAGGATTGTGAAAGAATATCACCTCGCTGGTCTCGCGAAGAACGGGCAAGAACACCGATGGCAACAACCGGCGCGAGGAAAAGACCAATTCGCACTGCAAAAACTTGAAGCCAATCGGGTGCCAGAGGTGATGGTAGAGGAAAGAGACGAATCTGCACTTCGGCGCTTGTTGCTGGAGGCACATGCATCAAAAAACAAACCCTAACCAAGTATAGTCTAGCCAAAAGTGCTCAGGTCCAGGAACATCGGCACATCGGACCGTTGTACAGAGATGATATTGCTTCCGTCGAGCAACCGTCGAGTGTCTTCGGCTTTGCAAGTTGCTGCTTTGTAAAACGAAGAGAAGTGCAAACGGGCATGGTGGTGGCACAGGAAAGATAACCAATTACTGACCAGCAAAACATTCAATAAACATTGGGAACCTATTTACAATGCCTTTTGAATGTTTTCTGATTCAATATACAAAAGATATTCAAAATAATTTCTCCATGACCTGGATATCTCTTGCATGATGTTGGGCATGGAGAATATATTTTGAACACATTTTACATGCTGTAGCATCGAGAATATAGAGCACATTGTAAATTGGTTCTCAATATTTATCACATGTTTTGCTGGTAAATAATTGGATATCCTCCCTGTGTGGTACTAGATCAGAAGTGGTTTCCTTTTTTGGATGCTGTATCATCCTTTCTCACGTCAGCTGCCGGCTCGAGTATGAGCCGGGCGGCAACCAAACGGAGTTTCAATCCTTCTTCTCTGCGCCCACCACAGAAAACCTCTTCCATGCTCGTTTGAAAGCTCACCAACGACGGTAACACCGGCAACGTCCTATATTCGCATTGCCAGCACGGTTGGCCTCGTTACGTCACTCGCGATGTTGTCGGTGAATGGACATCGTCCCATCTCTGGAATAGATCTCTACACGAGGTGCGACTCGGAGGATGTCAGTTTATGTCACGGTACAGTGAATCATGCCACATAGAGCCGCCCAAAAAATGGGTCCGAAGTCGTGCAGGATCAATTCCACCGTCGCAATTTCGCTCGATTCTCTGCCGGCGCTACCACTTCGTCTACCTATGCTTTGGCGTTTGGCTTCTGTTCGGCTTCTCATTCTCATTACCTTTCTGAAGATTTCATGCGAAGAGGCTACAGGAGGGCAGAAGGACATGAATGATGCTGGGCCTCCGTCTGTATTTTCGCCGTTGTCCCCTCTCGCTTGTGCAACATCCGAGTGGCGTCCTTACGGGATTCGACGTCCGCCTCTGCGCCTTGTCCAGATGCCCGGTCTGTACCAGCATCTTTCCGTCTCCATCGTCCCCACATGTTGCGGGACGACGACGACGGGCTTCAGTGACCTTACACAAACCCGGCGTCCCGCATTGACTACCATCCACCGAACACGGATGAGCACGAGTCTTACTGGGAATATTATCAACGACATCCCGACCTTACAACTCATGCCCACCCCAAAATCCGATGACCACGCGTCCTCTTTTACTTATACCACTGGCGGGTCCACCTATACGACTCTTGTTGCGGATATCACAACGTCACCGTGGAAGCTAGACTCAGGACTCTAGCACTTACTCCATGTGACCTCAAAGCTCTTCCCTTCTTCTCTCGTGCCCATGGCCCTCACAGTGAGACTCAATGCTCTCATATCCAGACCCTGTCCACGTCGCGGCAAGGATATTAGGCGCCATCCTCAGAAGCTGCTACCTGTCGAGCTATGGGAGACGGGAAAAGAGCAAAACGAAACACCATCGAAGCTTGCAGCTTGAGGGTACGCCTAGCTGGTACACCCTTCCAGGGATACGAAAAGTTGTTGTCGCAGTCGATGGCCAAGTTCTTTCAAAGTTCTTTCCGTGTGTGTCCATCCGTTTTAATGATGACGGGCTCATGTACGTAGGCTCGCAATCGCGCTGGACCGTGGAAGTATCAATTGATCCCAGCAACACCGTGACTGTCCTAGCCGGGTGTGTTCTGTCGATTCTTTTTGCTTCTCCGCTTACATTTTGTCAGGGAACTTTGGAGCCAGAAGCGGTACTATCTTGGACCCCGTAGTTGGCCACCCCCCCTAGTTGGCCATTTGGTAGTCAGCATTCTGAGCCTTGATATCTATAACCTGGCATAATGAGGGATGATAGTAGGACCCATAAGGAATGCCCGAACCGAATTTGGAGTCAGAGTGATGAGTTGATGGAAAGTTACTTTTCTTATTGCCGACGCGGCTCGGCTTTCTTGTCTCAGCTCTCTTTCGACCAATTCTTCGCCATTCCGGGGCTTCGCGGGCTCATTCTGTTCCCCTGCTCATCGCGGATGATCTTCCACTACTTTTGCCGTGGCTAGGTCAGAAGTTCTTTCGCTATACTCCTGTGAAGGTACCATTGCTTTTTTTGAGTGACTTATGCTGGCCGATGTTGTATAAAACGAATCTGTGGGCCTACCAATCTGGAACTTGGCACGAGGGCTTTTGGAATCTAATACTTTGATTTAGGATGTACTTCCAAATTTTAGCTGCTTGGCTCCTTTCTCAGTGCGATGCTTTGTTGCAAACAACGCAATTTTGATCGTGCCGACAGTGGGAATTTTTTGGTGTGCTCCAAGCACCTTGGTACAAAGTTATTAATGTAAATATGTTGCATACCTTTTCTTTATGCTGTTTGAAGGCCAATTTGAGGCCCAGCAAGATTCCATCTTCCGCTACACATGGCATTGCTCAAGTGGCCTGATTTCGGGCTTTTTCCCTGTCGAAGGAGCAGTTATTTACACCCCGCATATAGGGCACATGAACACTAATATATGTTCTAGTTGTGAATATATACCCTATGTGCGATTCCCGATGGCTCCGGTCGCCTAGTTCTGGCTTCAAAGCTTGATTTGGGGAGGTGGCCAACTACCCTGTTATTTGGCCTTGTTGAACCGCCGTCCGAAAGAAATTCACTGCTAAGCCAAATCTTTATATATTTGGGTGGGAGTAGGCTTAAACTCTTCGCAAGATGTCTGCCTTTCATCTGACGTTTTTCTGGCTATGTGGGACGACGCCACAGGTTGATACTGGGGCATGAATGCTTAGGTGGCCAAGTACGGGGTCAAAAATAGTACAGCGATGTGTTTGCCAAGCTGGTCGCTGCAGCACCGGAGTGCGTTGAAACTCTGCGCGAAGCGTACGAGGACACACACTGGAAAAGCTTGATTCGCAGGGTACACCTACGTGTGCACACTCAAACCTTTCGTATCCTTCTTGACTTGTTTTGTTCCAGTTCCGCAAGACAGCTGGGGATGCTGGCCAGCAAGGTACGAGCGGACTAAAGCACAAGACAAACTACATCCCTGCCGATCCAACGAAGAGCATCTCCGCCACTCTCAGCGTCTCGGAATCGAAGTCGGACAGAGTTGTGAACCACCCCGTGCTCCGTGACGCCATCATCCCTTGGTTTCTGTGTCTCAAGATACACGTAGGCGCCGCCGTGGAGGATGGTAATGACGCGGCCAAGGCGCTACTTACACTTGAAGCCACCGCGTGCGTCTAAAAGCTGAATATATGCGCATATATTGACCCATCTTCAATCCAGGGCCCTCGAAGCTCTACTGAGCGGGTGTAAACTGGCCGACGGCAAGGCCGCGCTGACCACTAACAACTTTCCTGCGCTATTTCTGAGATGATAGCGCGTACGACCCGACCTATCCGGGGCATGGGCTGCTACGCAGTCCACTCCTACACTGGGTTTTACTTTTATTCTCTTTATGTTTTACTGATTCTACGAGAAAGTGGTACAGGTAGCACGACACATGTGAGCGGCTCCAGCCTCCGCCATGGACGGCACGTCAAGGCTGAAGAAAATTTATGCGGTGCGGGGATTTGGCAAGTACATACTGACGCTGTAGATGCTGGGATACATCGGATACTAGGTCAGCACGCCGATTTTCGAGGATTTGATGTCTGCTGATGTGAGATGCAGATGTCATTCACCTCACCCTAGACAACCAAGGATGACAAGTAGGACCATGAAAAACCTTTTGATAACATCGTGTAGCTCTTTGAGGACAGCGACGATCCGTGGGCGGAGGAAACCCACGCCAAGTACCAAAAGTGCGTCGTCATCATCTCCCATCTCTGCCTACTGACGTATGTCTCCCAGGGGCGTATTTGCTTGCGGCGATTCCGCTGCTTCAGACGACGAGGACGACGAGAACGAAGTGGCTATGATCTGCTCTTGTCGCGCTGCCCAGAGCTCCACGGCCTCGTCAGACTAGAAGGTGAGCGATAACTGTATCCAGTTTGATTGACAGGCCTTGACAAACTCGCTGTAATTGTTGCTGCCTCCATCTGGCGAGTAGGAACCGGCGTTTAACTTTTCCAATATTTCTGACATGATCCGCCTTGCTTTCCCTCAATGAGTAGGTGTGCGCATAGTCGCCGGTTTATCTCATTGATCCATTCTTCTACGCCAAAAATATATAATTCCGGTGAGCCGTCTTTGGTTTTCTTCCTATCGGCATTCCCTCATTTGTTCTTGCAGTGTTTTGCTGCAGCATCTGTTTTTCATTCAGGTGAGTGCATGTTCGGTTTTTACAATGAAATTCAGCAGAAATTATGTTGGATCAACTCGATTTCGGTCACTCAACAATATGTTGTATCATTGTTAATTTATGAATATCAAGTTTTGCCCGGTGTAGAATCACTACCCTGTATCAGAATAATGTGGAATTTGAATGTACAATTTTTCTGCCATTTCAAGTGCTAGATGCTAAAAGTCGTTGCCAGACCTTCCCAGGGCCGCAGAGCCGTCAAAAGACGGTTCAGCCTTGGATGCTTTTTAAGGGCCTGATGCCCGATACTCGTACATTTGAAATGCATTTAAAGGTGCTGGGCGACCTTTTAAGGAAATTTTCGAAAAGACCCGAAATTACGATAGAACTTGTACATAGGGATGCTCCTGGCTTGGCTTCAAGGCACGAAGCCAAGAAGCCAAGGCCTCGGCTGGACGAGCCAAGTCTGTGGCTTCACGGGACTTTGGGCTTTGGCTCGGAAGATCCGAAGCCAAGGCTTAACAGAAAAGAGGGAATTATTTAGGATGATTTTTGGGTCACTGCACTCAGAATGAAAGCTCAACTGTGGACCTGGGTTCAACATCACCTCCCTTTTGAATCCACGCTTACTGAACCGTAGGTAAAATTTTGGGTTTCTTTGAAGATCTCTTCACTCGCGCACTCCTGTGTGGCCAAACGAACCCGGAAAGTAACCTGAGCACCCCAGCTGATTAAAATGAAATGGAACTTGGTCTGTTTTGAGGCAAAGTGTACGCAAGAAGAAATTACAGAAAGCCACGGCTTGAGGAAAGGGAAGCCAAAGCCCGCCCAGGCCAAGTCAAGGCCAGCGTTCTAAGCCGACCCAAGCCAGGCCAAATATCACTAGATGGAATCCAGCCATTTGTGTAGTATGCTGATCTCGGAGGTCGGGCAAAGCGAATTTATGGCCTCGCGGCCTGAAGCGAAGGGAATCAGGGGGAAAAAAAAACATAGGAGATGCTGTCAAAACGCCGGAAGTTGCCGTACGGAATTTGAATCCGCTTTGCTCCCGTCGATCACCAAGCAATTAATTACCGCTCAGTTTGGCTATTCTGGTCTGGTCAACAAACACTCACGAACACCTATACGAAGAGACATTCCCCGCCTCTGGATCACCAGGATGGTCGATTCCCTCCGTTGGCTCTCAATCGCGGTGTTGTCGGGTGAGTGGCACGCAATTTCCCCCCATGTGTGGATCTGCCTAAGGACTATGGGGATGGCATGTCTATAAATAAAGTGTTTACGGCCCGAAGAACGAACGGCAATCTCCAGGATTCTCCCAACGAAACAAGCTAAATTACACCTTCATCCCTGCACAAACCATTCAGTGTGCCATGAATCGTGCACCGTGTCAGTAAGTCGCGATATTAAATAGCAACCCGATGGCAATCACTAATACCTCCTCGAAATGCCGCTCATCGATCTGAAAACCAGCGCAGGGCCCGGCGCTTTCCATTACATACTCTCAACATCGACGGATACAAACGCAGAGGCCATCGTCGAAGGCACACCGACACTGATCTTGATACATCCTATCGCTACACCATCGGAGATATTCCATCGTAAGTGGAAGTTTCGCCGTCCTCATCATACTTTTTTGACGTCAAGTGATGGGGTGGTGCGCGCAGCGATATATGCCGACGCCCGACTGCGGCGCTTTAACCTTCTGGCGCTGGACCTACGTGGGCACGGGTCGACGTCTGCAAGTGTCGATGATACGTATGGGAGAGAGACAGCCGCAAGGGACGTCTTAAATTTGATGGTATGTGCTGCCAGCCATCCCTCGCTTCGTCGATTATTTCGGCTTATTATATGCCCAGGACGCTCTAAAAATCCCCACATCTCATCTGATTGGCGTGTCGATGGGCTCGTGCATCGCTTTGCAGGTGGCCATCTTCGCGCCCGATAGGGTGCTCTCGGTGCTTATGTTTTCGCCACTGCCGCAAATAGAGGCACGTCATCAGTGTATTGGTCGAACATGGCATTAATCTGCAGAAAAAATTGAAGCCACCAGAGATCATAGAGGGCCGGCAGGAAATCTGGGACTGCTGGGAGGAGGCGTTCTCAGATCCGCAGAATGTTGACACGCTTTCACTCACGGACGCGCTGACGGGCGGGCTGCAGTACGCGTGGAACAACTGCGAGACGAACCTGACCAGAGCGTACGCACGGGCCCTCAGGCATGCATGTGAACTTTAACCGCCACTAATATCTTGTATTTAGGCTAGTGGCCAAGACCGTTCCCACCGCTATAAGCAATTGGACACCGGAGCACTTCGATGTTTTCCATGCCGTCACGACGAAGTTCTTCCTGAATCGCAAACCGCATTCTGTCGAGACCCTTGCACGTGTCGGGTGCCCTGTCGCGCTCGTCCACTGCTCGGAGGACATCGCCTACCCGAGACATCACGCGGAGGAGCTTCTGGACCTGATGAAGAGCGCCGGAGTCGACGCGCAACTCCTCACCATTGACGGCGCGCCGCATTTCGGGAATATAACGCATCTTGAAGAGTGAGTTTCGCGGATTCATAGCCTAGCCAAAAAGACCTCACCCGCTTAGGACCAACGAACTGCTATACAAGTTCTTGCTGGCTAGTTCCGAAGGGATGACCATCCCGCCCGTTCCGCCCAGTGTGAAGTCTCCCTTCCTGGCTGATTTGGTCAAGCTCGGGCTTCAACAGGGCGATGTGGAGAATGACTCTGATGAAGAGGGTGCTGGTTCGTTAGCTGTGAAAATATTAAATCTGACGCTGGACACGGACTTGGTCAAGGACCGGGATCCTTCACGGTAATGTTCTCTGCATAAAGAGAATTAAAGTACAATACATAATCGGATAGTCAATAATCCTTTGCGGTGTTCAGGTCTCTCAGGATCTAGAACATTTTTGGGCACTGAGGGCCCGGTATTAGGTCGAGGGGTGTGGCATGGTTGAACGCGGTCCCAGCAGTGTTTCTATGAATCCGCGAAGAAGGTGCTTCAACTTGTCGGCTGTTTTGGGTATGACCAGACGTACTGACCTTGGCTCCCGTGACAGGAACCCGAGTAGCGTCAATGGCCCCAGTTGGCGAAAATCAGAGTTCACGCGGAGCATGCCCAAAGGGAGTATCACCATCTACTGCTGGAAATTTCTAAACCCTAACCACAGTCCACCTATCAGGTAGGTAGGTAGGTAGGTAGTGTTACACGGCACGGTTTAAATAACGAACACCGGTTTTCAGGGATTATCCCGGTGTACAAGCAAGCTACTTCCGACCGAGTAGACTACACCTTCGTCCCTGGGCCTCCATGCACCAACCAAACTTCATAACGATTGTAGCGCGCTGTCGCGGCAAAGCCCACTGACAGGAGGCTCCATCACTGCGTTGAGGCCCCCCGTAGTCAGGGGGTGTGACTACGGACGTAGTCGCATGGACATGGGACCATATGTGACTACCCTTTGCCTACCTGTGACTACCTGCGACTACAGACTAGGCAGAGGTTGGTTACCTTGCGTTAGTGAGCTCAAATTCCATGTAGTTGTTGCTGAGCTCTTGCAAGTTGTCAATCTGACCGTCACTCCGACTCAATCACATTTCGGTTCGGTGGGACGTGGCAAATTCGGATCGACGATCAACAATCAAATGATCTGATGTGACATATACATGCCGTGAGTTTGCCGTGAGCACCACTGCTCATTAAAGAACTGGAGACAAAGAGGTTTGGTGAGTGCATTAAAGAAGAAATGAGTGGGAAAAATGTTGGACAAGGTGCGACTACGTGGGGTAAGCAGATGTAGGCAGACGTAGGGACAGCCTGACTACATGCCGTAGGCCAAGCTCCGTGAACGTAGTCAAACCCTTTGACTACGACGTGTGACTACAGCTGTAGTCAGAGGTCAGTCCGAGGTAGTCCGGACTCGGTGAACGTAGTCAGACTCTGACTACGGGGGGTCTCAACGCAGTGCATGGACCACATTATTGCCTAGAATATCTGGAAACTGCTTTTGACTCATCGAGTACATAGAGGCCTGGGCCTGTGCTGTAAATGGCCGGTCATGCATTGTATCTGGTAGAGCCGACATTCAGCTATACTGTACTATTTCAACCATTTGTTCACGCCATGTTACCCGTCACCGCAAAAGTTCCCTGGATAAGGTCTTCATTTCTCAGTAATCACAACAAAATGGTCCATATTTCAAGTTGTTTGAACAGATTTAATGCAGAGATGGGCCCAAACGAGCCCGTCAGTTATTTTTCGCCGCCAGTGTACGTACCCGGGCGAAGAACCGGAAACATCTTGTGGCCTACAGCTCAATGAGGACACTTGAAAACCATCGCCCGCAATGAGCTCGATGAAAGGATTTGTGCGGACCGGGAGAAACAGAACAGAGAAGGATTCAGTACTTTGACATTGATTATCCGCGACCCAACGCAGTAGAGAACACCCGGGGTAGAAGTAGTGGTTTCGAGTTGACCTCAAGTAGTAGTATATCCTCTAGCTGCAGCGGTAAAAGGTGTGTAGAAATTAGACCAAACATCGAACAAGTCGAGTATGAGGGAAGTAGGCGGCAGAGGATACGCGGCCTCTGAGCCGCATGGTTTTAATGATGCTGCGCCGTGGGCAGCACCGACCGCGATCCACTATATCCTGTCAAGAACAGCTGCGTGCAGGTCAGCTGTTGAGTCGACTCCTGTAAACGAAAAGGCTGTGTTTAATAGCACAGAATGTTGAGAAAAAAAGGAGTTCAGGCAAGAGGAAGAGCAGAGAGAACACAAAAGGAGGAAGGACATATGGAGAAATAGTAATTTTTTCTGTCACTTGAAGTTCCAGATGAATACAAAGGCCAAAAGGTGGTCCAGCCTTGGACGCCCGGTAAGGGCCTGGTGCCTGATGAATGCCTTTAAAGACTGGTACCAGGCTGGGCGGCCTTTTAAGGAAGTTTTTGAAAAGACACAAACTTACGATGGAACAGGATGGAACTTGTAGTGATGCTCCTGGCTTGGTTTCAGGTCATGAAGCCAAGAATCCAAGCCAAATCTTTGGCTTTAGGTAGGCTTTGGTTTTGACTTAGAAGATCTAAGATCTAAGCCAAATCTTCAAGCCGTTGCTTCAGTGGGCCAGAGAGAAGGGAATTATTTACGGCGATTTTTGGGTCACCGCACTCAGAAGGAAATTTCAACTTTGGACCTGGGTTCAACATCATCTTTATTTGGAATCTGCGCTCAGCAGCAATTCAGTCCACTGAACCGTAGGTAAATTTTTGTGTTTCTTTGAAGATCTCTCCACTCACGCACTCCTGTATGGCCAAACGAACCCAGAAAATAACCTGAGCGCCTCGGATGATATAAAAACAACTTGATCCAGTTTTTTGACATTAACTCTGGGCAAGAAAAAGTTACAGAAAGCCAGAGCTTAAGCCAAGGCCAAGCCGAGCCGAGCTCTGACGGCTTGGATTTTGGCTTGCGGAAAGTGAAGCCAAAGCCCGACCAAGCCAAGCCAAGCCAGAACCTCACTAGATGTAAGTCAACCACTTGAGCAGCATGCTGATTTTCCGATTATGGGCGAAGCAACTTTATGGCCTCACCATCAGCTCGAGGCCTCAGGCGAGGTACTAACTCAATCTGCAGTAATCGGAAGAACACGGGAACTGCTGTCCAAAAAAGCCGGAGGGTGCCGTGGGGAGTTTGAACCCTTTTTGCTCCCGAATTGCTCCCGCCCATTACGGCGCAATTAATTTCCGTCCAGTTTGGCTATTCTCATCTGGTCAACCAACACACGCCTATACGAAGAGAACCATCGGCACCGTCTCTGAATCTCCAGGACGGTCGATTCCTTCCGTTGGCACTCGATCGCAGTGTTTTCGGGTGAGTGGCACGCAATTTCCCCCCATTTGTGGATCTGCCTGAGGACTGTGGGGTATCGTGTGTTTCTAAAGAAATTCATTATACGGCACGGTCCGAAGGACGAACGGCATCCTCCAGGATTCTTCCAGTGAAATGAGCTAAATTACACCTTCGTCCCTAGCCAACCATTCAGAGCGTATTAATACTTACGGTGGTATTACGTTCAATTACGTTGCTTGTCAAGGTCTCTCCACCCTTATAATGACCCCCAATTTCGAGTAACCCGTGTTGATCCGCTTTTGATCCGCTTTCTCCCCAAGCCACAGCTGATAGCGGCAATAATCTTTTCTCAGTTTATCAGATTTTTCTTTGGTTTTTAAAGGTATCAAAAACCGGCGGCCGTGTCAAATTGAACGTAATACTACAGTACCGTAATATCATTATACGGCACCCATCAATCGCGCACCATGTCACTGAGTCGCAATATTAAATAGCAACCCGATGGCAATCACTAATCCCTCTTAGAAATGCCGCTCATCGAGCTAAAAACCAGCACAGGGCTTGGCGCCTTTCGCTACACGCTCTCAACACCGAGGGATGCCAATGCAGAGGCCATCGTCGAAGGCACACCGACGCTGATCTTGATACATCCTATCGCTACAGCATCGGAGACATTCCATCGTACGTGGAAGTTTGGTCGTCCTCATCACGCGTCTAAGTGATGGTGCGCGCAGCGATATATGCCAACGCCCGATTGCGGCGCTTCAATCTTCTAACGCTGGACCTACGTGGGCATGGGCCGACGTCTGCAAGTCTGGATGATACGTATGGGAGAGAGACAGCCGCGAGGGATGTCTTAAATTTGATGGTATGTGCTCACAGCCATCCTTGCTTGTTCGAGTATTTCGGCTTATTATATGCCCAGGACGCCCTAAAAATCCCCACATCTCATCTGATGGGCGTGTCGATCGGCTCGTGTATCGCTTTGCAGCTGGCCATCTTCGCGCCCGATAGGGTGCTCTCGGTGTTTATGTTTTCGCCACTGCCCCAAATAGAGGCACGTCGTCGCCCCTGTACTGATTAAACATGATATTGACTCGCAGGTGAAGCCACCAGAGATCATAGCGGCCCGGCAGGAAATCTGGGACTGCTGGGAGGAGGCGTTCTCAGATCCGCAGAACGTTGACACGCTTGCACTCACGGACGCGCTGACGGGCGGGCTGCAGTTCGCGTGGAACAACGCCGAGACGAACCTAACCAGAGCGTACGTACAGGCCCTTAGGCATGCATTTGAACTGTAAGCGCCACTGATATCCTGTATTTAGACTAGCGTCCAAGACTGTTCCCACCGCCATAAAGAATTGGGGGTTGGAACACTTCGATGTTCTCCGTGCCGTCAATACGAGGTTCTTCCTGAATCGCAAACCGCATTCTCAGGCTGTCGAGACCCTCGCACGCGTCGGGTGTCCTGTTGCGCTAGTCCACTGCTCGGCAGACGTTGCCTACCCGAGACATCACGCGGAGGAGCTTCTCGACCTGATGCAGAGCGCCGGAGTCGACGCGCAACTCCTCACCATTGACGGCGCTCCGCATTTCGGGAATATCACGCATTTTGAAGAGTGAGTTCCGCCGATGCATAGCCCAGTCAAAGGATCTCACCCTAATTGGCGATATTAGGACCAACGAACTGCTATACAAGTTCTTGCTGGCTAGTTCCGAAGGGATGACCATCCCGCCCGTTCCGCCGAGTGTGGAGTCCCCCTTCTGGGCCGAGTTGGTCCAGCTCGGGCTTCGACAGGACGATGTGGAGAGTGATTCTGATGAAGAGGGGGCCGGTTTGCTAGCTGTGAAATCTTTGAACTTGAGCGCGGACACGGACTCGGTCAAGGACCGGGATCGATGACGGTAATGTTCTCCGCATGAGGATAATTAAAGTACAACAATAATTCGTTGCGGTCTTGGGACCGCCTGTGTCAGAATCAAGAAAATTTTCGAATGTTTGACTGCCTGCGGCAAGTGTGGAGCCTTAGCTGTGACTGAGAGCCGAAAGGGGCCGAGCGGAGTTTGAATGCTCTTTGCTCTTGCCCATCACCAACCAAATCTGCTCGATTTCAGCTTGCGCTGTTCTTTTCTGCTCCATGGTGGCTTAAACCGCTCGACGAACCGAAGCCTTTACTACCTCAATATGGGCGATTTCCGGCTTGAATCGTCTCGTTCGCAGTCACTGTTTTTGGGTGAGTGGCACGGATCTTTTTTTCCACTTCTCGATGGATCTGCAGTCCTTGACTGTATTCTGTGCAGCGAATGCTGTAACATTGAGTCAACATCCGGTGATGCAATTGGTCTTGCAGGATGAAAAACGACGACTTCGCTCAATTTTGTTTTGCTTCGCACTGTTCCTCGTCGTGCGCACATACAACGATCCATGTTTCTTCGTGTTATTCTGCGTTATCCCCTTCCTCAAGTCTTTGTACTAAATTTCTTTGATTTCTTTCTTCAGGTCATCTCTCTCGACGGCCAACGTGGACACGAAGCTGGGAATGCGCAGTCGCAACGCTGGAAAGTCGTCGCGCACCGGATATCAGGCGCGCTCAAGGTCCGTACATACTGCAGGAAAACCAAGGAGTGTCCGTCCTTGCATGGAGAAGAGCTATGTCTCGTCTCGGCGAGATGTTTGCAACCCACGATACAAGGGGGTGTGCCTCTCGTGTCAATGAAGCTCCCAGGCGGAGCGCTATCCGGCGACAGGTGCGCCCAGTCAGCGCATATGGGCACGCGGAATATGCGTCCGCGTGCAGATTGGCCTGGGGTGCGGATGGCGACATTCGTCTCCCCTCCATGTCCCCTCTTCCTTCCTTTCCCTTGCGATACCCACCCCGCCCAGGCTAATCACGCTCCGCAGACGCTCGTGCACCGATCTGATACCCCGCCATCCTCGTGGTCCATCAAGTCAAGGAGAAGGAAGCGACACAGGCATTATGGTGCGTTGCTCTTTCCTTCTTTTGGCAGTTGCGGATCGAGGAAGCGCGGGGCTGAGCACCTTGTCTGGGGCGATTGCTTTGAGGCCTCTGGGACGTGCGCCGGTGCAGAGACAGTGCGTGAATGACACATACGCATCCTCGCGCGGCCCTGCGCACCTCCCTCCTTTATCTCCATCTTTCCCCCCCTCATCCCGCATCATGCTAATCATGGCCCGCAGACTTCCTGCCTCTTCTGTGTCGATCTGTGGCTGCCCCAGCGACATCGGAAAATGCGTGCGTCACCTTTCTTCTACACATTGCACATTTCCTTTTTGGGGTGGTGACGGGCTGGGCGATGGAGGGCGAGCGCGGGTGCGAAGCGCTTTTGGCCAGTGACGTGGCGTATCTGCGCTTTGGTGGGCGATCGAGCGCGGGTGCTACTGTGATCCGCCCTCGGGGCGATGCTAGTGGGCTCCCGGGCAGGTGCGCGAGAAGCATATCCGGCGGTCCCGAGCTTGTCCAGAGCTGAGTGGCGTAGCGTGGTGGCTGTTGGGTGAGGGTAGTGGCGAGGCATGGATGCGGCTTGGAGCAGGGAAAAGACGCGGGCGGCGGGTGGTGAGCTCATCTGGCAGGGCGTATGCGATGTGTGCGGGCAAGCGTCTGAGTGGTGTGCTCGTCGCAATGACCTGGATGGTGGATGGCATTGGATGCGTGCGCAGTGCGTGTGTGGCAGGGAGACGATGCCGACTGTGGGCTGCGGGGTGGTCTCGTCCCAAACGCGGTCGTCCCAAACGCGGTCGTCCCAAACGCGGTCGTCCCAAACGCGGTCGTCCCAAACGCGGTCGTCCCAAACGCGGTCGTCGTACCGCGTGGGGCCGTAGGCGGACGTTGGGTGGTGTACCCGCCGTCGCAGTGGGGTGGCTTTTGCCCTGCTCAGTAGGCGCCGAGCCCATGTGTGGCGGAGAGGGGATTTAGCGAGAGACGCGCGGCTTGCGTCTCTAGCCGCCGCTGTGGGGAAGCGGTCCGTATCCCGATCATGCGGCGGGGATGCAGCGGGGGACGCGTTCGGCAAGGTGTGCGTACGTTTGAGTGGCATCCTTTGCGGAGCTACTGAGTATGGGCGGCTGGCGGTCCGTGGCGAAGGCTCTGCACCGTCCATGTGCTGGCGCTGCTGAGGAGATTGTGGGTGCTTCGCCCATATGCGAGCGGTCGCGCGCGGGGTACACTCGTCACTCGGTCGGGCGTATACAGCGCGCGTCTAGACGTTCCCGTCGCAGCAAGGCACGGCGTCAGCCTATGTGGCGGGTAGCCCTTGCCACTGGGGGTCGCTGTAGTGCTTCGATGAATGTGCTTGCACAAAGTCACAGTATGGCAGCGTGCTCCGCACCCTTCATGTGCTGGCGCTGCTGACGAGGACGCGCGAGAGGACGCGGGGCGCGTGTATATGGTCTATACGGCTGGTGTGAGCGGGCGTCTGAATGGCGTACCCGTCGCGGTGACGGGGCTCATGCGCTGCTCAGTGTGGGCATGTTTGCGGCGGGGAGCAGGATGTAGCGAGGGACGCCCGTCACACTGGGCGTGTGGAGACCGCTGCGGCGCGTGATGCTGGTGGAGGACGAGGCAGACGACGGGGGTCGTGGCGCGTGTGGGTTCGCAGTGGCGTGGCTCTGTAACCGACAGGCGCATGTATGGCCGGAGAAGATGTCCTGCAGGGTGCGCCCGGCGTGCTGGGTCCGAGTCCGATGCCGAACGCCAGGTACAGTGCTCGGAACGCCTGCATAGACGTGCCCTTTCCATGCCATAGGGCGAGCATGACTTGCGGATGGCTGCGCGCGAGAATAGCGTCGCGCTAAGACCCTGCTCCGCATCACTTCCTGCATCTACTGGTGCTGGAGGACGCGCTGGCGCGCCTACACCCTCTCTGATGCACAGGCGCTCGTGTCTCGAGCTACTGGTGTACTCAAGGCCGCAGCGCAGAATCTTGCGGTGTCGGCCGCTGATATGGGGGCGTGGGCCCTTGTGGGCATGCTGTTCCCGGAGCTGGGAGCACGCTCGCCCTCCGCGCGCGCGGCAGCTCGTGCCCAGCGAGGACACGCGGGTAATCAGGCGGCGAAGAATGACCAGTGAATCGGATGTCGGCGTGCGAGATCGACGCAGAAGAAATCTCTAAGCGTGCCATGCAGAAATCATTCACATCCTGCGCGCAGGTCGAAAATCGGCGCGAGTCTCTCTTCTGTAGCGTGCACTCCTGGCGTATGGGTCGCCCACGTAGAAAACGCAATGGATGGAATATTTTCGCACTGTCTCCACCGAATCAAGCTCCTTAAGCGCCGTGCTATCTCCTTGATTAAAGATACAAACAAAGTCCACGATTCTCTCCGGCCAAATCTTCCTACCTTCAAATTCCGGGGTATTCGAAACGCTACATTAACTTGGTGCTTGTTTCTTCAGTCTTGTTCGAAATAGCTTGGACATCGACTACTCAGCAACGCCGCGACTTCTATTAGGCAAGACCCCGACTCGTCTTGACACTGAAGGATGGATCTCGTCATCGGAGAGGCAGGCCAGAGTTCGGTCGATCCCTCGTCATTTCTCACCACGATGTCCGTCTCTCGTGTTCTTCCCCTCCCAGCTGTCCGTATTTATAGCCCTCCATTCTCCGCGTGTTTCTACTAGATCTCTCACATATACGAAGCTCTTAGTTCAATGTCATGGGTCTGCACGAATCGTTACTTTGTTAGGGCCGGCGCTTAACTTAGGCGCCAAGGTACCTGTTCCGCTATTCTTGTTTAGTTTGATCAAAGTTGTTGATGGTCCTTGAACGTCGGAACATTTATTGGGGCAAAGCGGTCCAGTGGAGAACAAGTGGAGAATGTCCGCAATAACGGTGTCCAAGTGGCTCCAATGATGTTTTCCCGTGTTTAAATTGGTTCCTATTTGCTACCGTGGACGCTCAGTCAAACACGGGAGTTGAATTCAGTTGAGGTGGTACCGCTTTCTTTCGTTGGAGCGTGGCGCTCATTTGACATTCCCTATTCAATCCTCTGCTTTCCCCTTCCTTAATTCTGTCTTTGGTGTTAGCCATTAGGGCCGTCCAATGGCTTTTGGGCTGGGCGGCTCCACCAGCCATCTGAGAACCATTCACGTCATATTTTGTCGGTGGAGCCATCCGCCGCTCCGCACGGCCAAAAAAAAATGTCATCATATTCCAATTGCACTAATACCTTGTCTGCCTCTTTCCCTGAGTCTCCCCTACGTCCTCCTCCATTTTCATCCATCGATGAACTCCAATAATCATCCCCGCCAGGTCCATGGCAGCTACTACTATCCTCTGTCCAAAATCCTCCTCGCTTGGCTTGTCGCGCTGGGACTCGCCTGTGGTCACCATGGTTTCTACGCGTCTTTGAACAACCGCGTCCTTGCGTCGAACAACAGCACGTCCGCCTCATTGCTGCTGCATTCACAATCAGGCGCTTCCGCTGTAGGCACCTCCTTCGCCTTCCTCGTTTCTGCAGCTCTCGGTGTCAGCGCCGGCACTGCTTTCCTGCAGTGCGCATGGAAACTTGTGCGCCAGCACGCCTTCACCGTGTCCGGGCTCGATGCACTGTGGTCATCGCCGCACAACGTATTCGCATTCTTCTCCTTTGACTTTTGGCGCTCGGCACGTGGAGTCGTTGTCATCTCCGCGCTGGCGTGGGCCTTCCCGCTCGTCGTCACCTTCGCGCCAGTGACTTTGACCGTACAGAGTCAGAGCCGTACCCTTTCCGGCCCTTGTTCTGTCCCTGCCTTCGATTTTGGGTCGTCTGGGTTACTCTACGATGGTGAGGTCGCATATATTTTATAAGAATCAGAGTCTTACTAATAATCGCCGTGCAGAGCTTACTTCCGTGTCCAAGCCAGAGTTCCGACCGTCCTCAGTCGCACTGAAAGTGGTTGGATCTACGCTCCTTGCGGGAAAGCCATATCCTCCCACCTCTCCTTGCGGCACTAACTTGAACTGCTCCTACCTCGTATCCGCGGACGCTCCCTCTTTCTCATGCTCCCCGGGCCTGAGCAATATCTCCATTCTGAACTGGACGGACCTTGGTCCCAGGTTCACCCCTCCACCGTACTCCGCCGCCAACTTCGACGTCACACCACCCATAGACGGAGAATTTAGAGGCTGGGACTTTGAGGCGCAATTTACGGACTACACCTCCTGGGATCCCGTTCCCGGCGGCGGAACCAACGTCAACTGCGTTGCGTATAACTCGACGTACCATCTCAACTACACTTTTGAAGGCTCATCAGCCTCCGTCGCGATCGATCATATCGCGCCCCAACAACCTGCGAGCCAGCTCACAAACGCGACTGCGCAGTTAGATGGGTCGTTCCTACCAAACTCTTCCATTCATTCTGCGTGGTACAATGCCACTGCTAATTACCACGGGGTGTTTTCCAGCATGTACCGTTATCTCGTTGGAAATATCACTGTCTTCAACTCTATCACCACTGTCGACTTCAGCTACGTCCCATCGTCCGTCTTGCCGACCGAGACGGCGCTGTTAAACGCTCCGGCGTCCTCCCCCGGGAACGGGAACCTCGCTTGGAGCTCCCACCTCCCGCGCACAATGGAGGTCCTGATGCAAAACATCACCCTCTCGATCCTTACTGGCTCGCTCGACGCTACGCAGACAACATCGACTACCTGCATCTACACCGACACTCTCCCGCATTTCGCATATAACGCACGCCGTCTGTGGCTCGTCTACGGGCTGGGGCTCGGCGTTGCGCTTCTGTGCGACCTAGTTGGCATTGTGGCGCTGTTTCATAATTCGTTTGGCGCGACTGGGGACTTCAGTGACTTTCTTGCCGCAACGCGGAACACTGAGCTGAATGGCCTGGATCTGAAACAACCCCAGCATATTAAGCTGAAATATGGTCCGGTATGCAGCGAAGGAGGACGGTATGCATTTGCCAGGCCGGAGAGTATGTACGACGGTAACGTTGAGGAAAACCCTCCGGTTTCGACTCGTAAGAATGGGTACGGCACACCGGACACGGACGACCAGAGCGTGTTGATGACGATGGAAAGTAGAGATTCAAAGTTTAGCTAGGTTCTTCGAACGTCATTGATTTTCGCTGCACTGAAACGTTGTATTCCTGAAGCACAATTTACCTTTGATATTTATGTCGACGTTCTGTAGCGCAAAGGATGGCACTAATAATAATAATGATCATAATATGACTGTTGTAACCAAAAGAAGAGATGTTACGTTAGTTGAAGAGCAAGATGCCGGACATGCGTTTTTTCTGTTGTCTTTTCTCTGGGTACGAGGCTTAAACCCAGCTGAATTGGGGACGCAAGAATCACAGTGTTTTAGTGTTAGGATAACTTTCCTCTGGCCGGTCCATATATCCTATTCCCGAAAACATCGTTCCAGCACTTTCGATCTGCCGCACTTAGAACAATAAATTATTGAACAAAGAACCTCCAGAGCTTCCAACCATCAGCCTTTTGACAGAAAACTTGTGACTTGTTTGGCCTTGTGACCTTGCCGACAAGCTCACAAGGTCAAAGCGACAAAAAACACCCCTCAGAAAATGAAGAGCAGGACCCAAAGAAACTGTCAGAGCTTGAAGGATGCCCTCTGTGGCTTGTTCCACTTGCGGCATACCCCGATACATTCATCTGCTGCAAAAAAGAAAGAAAAAAATCGCCACTACCCAGAGTCGAACTAGTGACCTTGTGGTTTTCCGGACTTGGTTTGTGGCCTTGTGAGCTTGCGGCCGTTTTGGTGAAGCTTGTGACCTTGTTTGGCCTTGTACAAGCTCACAAGTTATTTGTCAAAAGTCTGATGACCTTCGTACTTCCATATGGTTGTATAAATCACTGGCGGAAAATACACCTTTGAGAGTGATATTTAGGGAGTCCTCTGCGTCGTCAGGATGTGCGAGAAGCAGGGAGGAAGATGGGCAGTAAAATTTACGTCATTGTGTAGTATCATTGTGTAGTATTAGACCAATGTAAAGCAAGGTCTAAACACGATTAAACAAACCGTCGCGCCGTAGTGCGGCATTCGATAAGAAATTTATTACAAGATTAAAGTTCTCATACCCGCGGATATGTATTTATCCATAGTTGGTTATTTTAAACTAGCTTTCGGCACTGTTCGACGCTGTTGAAAGAAGACTGAAGGCAATCTGCCAACGAGGGTGGGCAGAACCTTGAACGCGATGCAACGCATGCAGATGCCCGTCCTGAAATGGATTTGAATCGCGGACGTTCCCGGAGGGCCGAAAAAGCGTGTATGACCAACAAGTAAGTACGCACGACAATTCCTCAACAACTACGGATATGCGGATGTTATAGCGATTCTGTACGCCGCCAGTAATTCAAAAAAGAAAAGAAAAACTACGCTTTAACATGGAAGCAGCCCTCATGATCGGTGGACTTTTCATTGTTGCCCCACCAGGTTGCCATCGTGATCCCTGTGGCAAGTCAGCTAAGGCAGCACAAGGGCATACTGAAATAGAGCAGGAACTCACCCGAGGAGCCAAATACAACGAAAATGAACAGGAGATTTGCGTTGAAACCAGTATCCACTATCTTGTCTGAGATACGAAATACCGTAGGGATGGACAGACGCTTACAGGCAGCACCACTGATATAACTGAAATAACTCAGGATTGAAACCGAAAGAGAGTGAATAAGGAAGACAGATGTACGCCCACATCTTCCAAAAGTAGTGGCGGTATCGGAAGAGATAAAAATCCCACATTGTTCCGATGAGGATGGACTACGTTGAGCTGTTCAACATTAGGCAGTTCAATAATGAAGAGCACAGAAAGTGAATGGTCCGGTGGAAATATTGCTGCGGAATGACGTGCTACTGGCGAAGAATGTGGTTGTGTTCCTGCGTGTAAGTGCACTCAGTAATGAAAGCGCGGTACGTTCGGTAAATCGCGGACCATTTATCAAAGTTCCGGCGCGGAAACTTCTATGAGCCAGCCAGATGATGAGCTGTCCAGCGCACGAATGAGCGGCAAACGTGAGATGTCAACAGACTTACACAAATCCATAAGTGAGAGAACGATACAGCGGGTTGGCAAACAGTCGCGTGGGACCGACGAGCGCGTATTGGATTCTGTCAGCGCGGATCAAAATCCAACATTTGAGTGCGAACTGCCCGTGAGAGTCATACGCACCCGCTGTGTTGTACGACTTGAAATCTTGAGCAGTCTATTGCAGTCAGCGACTCAGCGTTTGCAGTGGGGGGAAAGCATGCCCCATAACCAGTGCCCAGTCGGGTCAGTCAAAGCCCCCGTCAAATCTGGCAGCAGAATTCAACCTCATCTTCTCGTTCGCATGCTGTTGAACTCACACTCGAGCATGGTTACCAAAATCCAGAGCATGACTCCATCTGTTTGGACCGTCGATTCAAATCCGCTATGAAATCGAACGAGCGCAAAGAACGTACAGTTTATAGGTAATCCCACCAAAACTGCCAGGATTTGAATGCCAATGACATGGCGCGGGGGAAGATGAAGATAATGCCTAATCTAGAGCCATTAAATTATTCCCGTTCGTCCGGGCAGGGGTTGTAGAGAAGATGAACCTTCTGGTCCTCGAGCAAGGGATAGCAGTCGTACCAAACATTGCTACGAGAACATAGATAAGCTGCGGATCTGTCGACATGGGAGAGACACACCCAGATATGAATCTATATGCAAGCTGGCCGAGAGGGTGGCGCGATGAGCCTTTGACCCCATCCTAAAATGGAGCTGACGGTTGAGAAAGTAATGAATGAAGAGGTCTCGTCCGGCCTACGATCAGGTTGGGGGAATCCGGACAGTCTGGAGGACTAAGAAAGAGCATGGAACCGCTTCGACTCACACCCATATACGAGCTCATTCTAAAGCAACAACTCGATCAGCACACCGCACAGCCCACAAAGCCGACCAGCACTTAAGAACAATCCAACTTTCTGCATGTTAAGCTATCAATCTGGATTCAGTGCTCTCAGAGGCACCACGTACGAGCATGAACCCAGAAAGCGTATAGATGGACGCCATTGGCAGCGTCGCAGCACCGACGAACAACAGGCCAATGGAATATGTCCACAAAGGCATATAAATGTCGCCTTTGATTACCACCACGAGGATTACGAGGAACGGTATCGTGAACAGCGCGAGCCACTCGCTGTAAATGCCGCGGAGAAAGTACAGCAAATAGCAGATTATCAAAAGAAGAACAGACGAACTAAAGGCTGACGTCTTTGTAGTTGGCTTCGACCAGCTTGCTATTTGCAGCGTGAGCCTGAGTTCACTGTTGATACAAGAAGGATACGACATACGTGAGCCGATCGACATGCGCACTCTTCCGCGCACGTTTTGATTTATAGATGTGTAAGAGCTTGGGCCCGACAAAGAGTCCGAACCAGACAAATGCAGAGATGTACGACGCATACCTTCGGACTGGTGAGGGAATTTATTTCGCCAAGAAGAGGGAGTTTACCAGGAAAAGATACCCCACCTGGCGACGCGATCAATGAGGAAATTCAACAGAAAGAGCAACCTACATGTACTGTGCACCGGCATATGCGAGTGCGACCTCGTCATACTGGAAGCAGTGTCATGGCAGAAGGATAAAGAAAATGGTGGCGTACCTTCGTCTGGTCGAACACCTGTTGCCCGTTCACAATCGATAACAAAGCGTTGAACGGATACGATGATCCATTTTTCATGAACAATCCATTGCTCATGATACTGTGGATTCGTGACGTTCAATACAGCCGCCTCGGCAAAACCAAAGAGAAAACCGGCGCACTTGTATGTTGGCCTACCCCACAGATTCCCGAAATAGGCAATGGGGATCAAGAGCCAAGTCCTAAAAAATACCAAGCGGAATCAGTCCAGGACTAATCAATCTAGACTATTACCCACGTTATGACGAAAAATGCGAAGACGATAACCTGGACGCTATACGGAAACATAATGACGGAGGATCTATGGTCGAGGAAGTTGAGGTGTTGGCTCGCCAAAGCAAAGACGCAGCGTACGTGATGTTAGACCAATTGAGTGTGATGTTCAACAGTCCGACTCCTCCAATACCTGAACCGAGAAAATTGGCGGTATGATTTCGAGCAGCAAACCAGCAGAGCGGCGCCAGGGAGGTAGTGAACGGGAAGGCATATTCCGGCAGAAATTGCCAGAGAAACGTGGCGCAAAAGATAAACCAGAAGACCTGTGAAAATCCTGTCAATATGTAATCTTGAGCCAGTGCCATTGAAAGTACCTTCATCTGTCGCTTGGCGCGGCTGACTCCCTCAAGGCCATTCTGTGTCATACTGCGGTACAATGTGACTTGTTGCAGCTAGGTGTGAAGAACGCGTTCAGGTCGCAATCCTCTCCACTGGATGAAACTCACGGAAAGCGGAAAGATGTATGACGGATCGTAAATTAAGACCTTGCGGCACATGGGAGCAAAGGAGAACCCAATCAGAGCGGATCCCCATCCGAAAAATAGCGCAACTGCAGGAGAGTAGGTAATTCCGTTAGTACAGTTTCGCGTTGGCTGCCACACGACGTCAAGTAAGGAACGAGGTAAAGCGAGTACCCTTACTCGCAAGATAGGTCGCCCACTGTCTTTGACTTCCTGCGTTAGCGGTAATGCCTACCAAGGCATGCTCCTTGGCACTCCATGGTCCGGGGTTCTGACTTGTCAGTCTCGATCCCATTTTGAATGATGCGATAACATACGAGGGAGAACGAAAATCTACCCAGTGGCACCGTCAAGTCGGGCAGACTGCGAGCCATGAACCTCCCCAGCGGATCTGAAACAAGGATGACCAAAAAGACACTGAAGGATGCGGTGGTGGTACGGAAAAAGCCAATCTGCGAGACGACACTTCCCAGGACGATGAATAAGAGCGATAGCGAGACACTTCTGCGGTGCGACTTTGTTAGAAATATCTTCTCTGTATGTATGCAACAAGGAAACGAACCGGAACGGGGTGACTGCCTGCGATGGATCATCCTCAAAGCTCACGACACTGCGGACGAGCTCAGGGATGTCGCGAAATTCTTCGGATTCCCAATCATACAGCGAATCTTCTAGTACCCCTTCGGGGGATGTCGAGCGAGATTCTGATTTCAGAGGGTCGTCATCTTCTTGCCGCAATTTCTCATCCACGACCAGGACTTGGGGGTCGTGGGGCAAGACAGGCTCGTGGGCGAGGACGCTCTTCGCAAAGACACAGGGCAGAACCAGCTCGAGAGTACTCCGAGCTGTCGGGCTTTATGATCAATATCTCGGACGAGAAACTCCACCAAGTCCTGCGTGATGCGGTGCCGCGGGTGCGCGAAGTTGCACAGCCAGGACTTGATAAGGCGCCAGATCGCGATACGGCGGATAAGGCGCCAGATGTGAACAACTGGCGTGCGGCGTGCAGCACATATCCGAAGGGCCTAGACTGCGATGGCGATTCGATGCCGCTCCGTATTGCAACTTGAACAAGAATGAGTTGGATTACATTAGTAAGCAAGGGCCAAGACGAAAAGCATGGCGGTGTTGTGGAGGTGCCTGGTGAGTGTTGGTTCTGTCAGAACACAGGCCAATCGGAGACACAAGCCCGGCTACCAGAATAAGACGTCAAACTGGACGAGGCAGGTGCTTGTCTCCCTCGGGAGTGAAAATACTGCCGATATTATGCTGGAGTCGGCTGTTTGCAAAATTGATTAATGATAAATGAAACAGAGGCTACGAGATTGAAGTCTTGTCCCACAGAGCCCTAAGTGCGGCAGCGGGTTTAGTCCGCGAATCTATGTTGTAGACCCAGGGTGCAGGCGCGCGACCATGGATTCGCTTGGTCAGCAGCTCCCCTTCTCGAGGCTTGAGAGTCCGGCCCGTGTAATTTTCTACTGCGCACGAGGGAGAATGGATAATCTTTGTAATCCGCAGGTGGACAGCCCGATGCTCTCCGCTGGTCGAGCGTTCGAAGCGGGCGAGTGCGGAGCCTGAGGATACACTGAGGCTCAATGTGTTGCCCTACGAGCGGATAAGAATTGCGACGTACCATGCCACGGGTAATATCTCATGCCATTGAGTGTAGCTGCGAACATGGCATTGAAATCCAGAGGGTACAGTGTGGCACCAACGACGGTCAAGTTGAGCGATCCGTTGAAATGGACTGGGAATTCCTGGTCGAAGCGAAACAAAATGTATTGCGGAAAGATGCTTCGGGCGGCGAACACGCGGCGGCACCGTTCGAGCTGCTCTGGTGTCACCAGCGTTTCGTGCAGAAGCTGATCGCGGAATCCCGTTTGTTCCTGATGGGATGCGATCTGAGGCATGATTATTTGCCAATGACACCCCGATGGCAGAAGCAGGTCCTGTCCGCGACGGAAAGACGACGGGTCCTTGTCTGGGGTGACCCGCAGGCGCACGCTGCCTTCCATCGGCAAAGCATTTGGATTTTTATGGTAGTAGAGAAATCCAGTGGACTTGGGCGGAAAGGGAATGAATCGATGATGATGATCCTGACAATAACCGACCCTCTGTCTTCTACCACCCTCCCGCAAGCGGATGATGATCGTGTTTTTCTTGAGAGATCAAGGTAGTCATTCGAGTTGAGTAGAGCCAAATTTAATGTAGAAATGAGGCGCTGAGGACGAAAGCTACGGGAATTAATCCTCCCGGAAGGCGTAGAGGCTCTGCGAAAGCTCTCGTGAGTTGTGAGGTAGAAACTGGGTAACCACGAACGAGCGACCCACAGTGGTTCCCTGGCTGCGTGAATATCGACGGTGTAGTGTCGAGTCGAGAGCCAAATAGGACGACAATCTCTTCGGTGAAATTTCCGTGCCAACGCGAACGCATTCATGGTGGCGCAGAAGAGACGTGCCGTTATGTCGTGTTTGGCGAAGGGAGGTGATGACAAAACGCCCCTTGGCGTGACAGTCACGTGCTTCTTTTCCAGCACGTGCCTCGCGACGCGTCTGTCCGAGTCGGTGTAGGAGGGTAGTTTGACACATAACAATGTTCTCTCTGAACCCCCCCTTTTGCCTGACGATATATCCAAGTGAAGGAGGACTTTAATTTTCCGTGTTTCTGAGTTTGTTCTGGAAATCTGGCGCGGGACCCCACGGTGCTTGCCGCGTGGCCCACTGCATGGTGCAACCGCTTGCCGCAGGGGCCCACTCATGGAGCCTTGAAATATTTTTCTTTGCTTGTAGTTTAATATTCAATGCTTATTCGGAGTGAGATGGGACAATGTCTCTCGTCACTCATGGCTCCACGATGATACTATGATTTCATGCTTGGTGGGTCAGAAAGACAAACGTTCCTCAAGCCTAATATCATTTCTAGTAGGTTGAACCCAATCCCTTTCCGTACCGTCGTAATCCAGCGTCACCATAACCTGCTGACACGAATCAATGGGCTATTGCCGTACGCCAGCTGTATTCAAATCCTAGGCATTGACCTGCCTTCTATTCGAGCGCAGCTGTTGGGATAAATTGCTGGATATTCGACGACTCCTGGAAGTTTTGGTACATGACCGACACCTTGCTGTTGATTGGACTCTCTGGGCTCAATTCTGTCTCCAATGCGGCGCACTATGTAGAACTAGAAAGCCTCTACAGTGACAAACCGCGAAGCGAAACGATTGGCTTTGACACATGATTACAAATGCAACATTGCCTCAATTGGCCCATGCTTTGTTATGTGCGTGTGAAGGGGCATCCTAGCTTCCTACTGACAGCAAACTTTGTGTGGCTTAGTGCAGTGATTGTAGAGAACGAGGTTGTTCTTTCTGCGAAGCCAAATATGCCAGTGAGTAGATAACGAGGAAGCGAAACGGCTGTAAACAAGCCCGTGCATGCTAGCCACAGAACTTGGCCGTCTGGGATATTGTTATTTTGCATCTACGACCCTGAAAACCCATTCAAAGAACTTAGAACATCGCAGACCTCTCGTGTCTACATGAGATATTGACCTGGTCACCTGCGTGCCAAACAGCAACAAATGAATGACGTTCAAAACTCGGATAGCGCAGGCTTGACAAGAGGTTTCGAGCCAAATTCCTTTTGGCTAATCCGATTACATATGGTGTAAATTTATATGGTAAAATCTTGAGCTCGTTATATGACCTGAAGTGGGAGAACAACGTAGCATTTCGCTTCCGTGTTACATTTCGCTTCGCGGTTTGTCACTGTATCTTATCGGGGAAAGAGCTCTTCCGACCTCTAATTCATGCCTGGAACACCTCCAGCACTCATCTCTACTCACAGGCTTCACCATATACGCTCCACCAGATCGTAACTATCGCATTATTTGGCGACGAAAGGGTGTGCTCTTCCTGCCCCCGTTAGCCTCATGCGTCAGTCCTACATAACGTATGCTGCGGACAATACACCATACCCATCATTCATTCCACTGTGCGGTGACATACCACACCTGAATAGGAGCAGGTTCGTCCTTGTGGAAATTCCAGAGGAATACTCCAAGAAAGCTACTTGGGCTTGAGGGCCATTGCATGCGCATGGCCAACCGAGTCCGGTTCTGTTTTCGAATATAATTTCATCCTCCGCCCGGTGTATTTTTACGCCTCAACATTTCAGCCTATATACCGAGTTTTTCCTGAGCAGAACATCATGTGCTATTCGGGCGGCCGACCGTGAAACATATTTAGGTTTCCTGTACTTCTTCACATTTGGTTTAATTACCATCACTTTCCGAGCAGCTGTCACGCCTGCGCTATCGGCAGTAATGGTGCGGAAGATTGAAACTACTTTTCGACATTTTATGCACTGATGTTGCTTCAAAAGTGCTCTGCATTGATCAGCGGAAAGTCGGGCTGGAATCCAAATTTCATGTAGCTTGGATAGGGCAAGTATATCGACCTTGGTTAATAAGTGTACAATGTTGTCAAGTAGGATCTTCACTGCAACGCAATTTTTATGGTGCATAAGGACGTCGGCCAGATTAACTTGTACACACTGAGATTCAAACATGTATTCCATGTGGATCCAGGATTCGATACAATTGTTGTTAACCATGTACATGGAGAGCAACCGCCCATTCATTGTATTTCTTGGACCAGAGCCAAATATAAGAGAGCAAGTTCGAACAATTACTGTCAGCAAAGGCAATATCACTCACCTGGATGTATGCCGCTTGAGAAAAGCGGCAATAGGAATGTCACAAGTATGGCTTGAGAAGAACGTTAATTGTTGCCAAGGATTCAAGCCAAGAGAAGTACCACAATGAGCGCAAGCCCCCGAATTGCCAGTCCGAACCTCACCGGCCGCCAGAGAGACCACAAGAGAATAATTTGGCAAAAGTTCAGATGGCAGCAGTGGCAGAGACTCGAAGGGCAGATTGGGAAGACATGATCGGAGACAAGAGGAGGTGCAGCAACGGGGGAAACCGCTGAAGGGAGAAACTCCAAGAGCACCAGGCATCAAGAGGTAAGGGAGGACATGGCCGGCGCTCTATCAGGCCGTCAGCATAGAATGAGCTCCCTGGAACGGAAATAGATTACCAGGAGGCTCCATTTCGGTGTAGATTGACACACGCATTCTGGAAACCTTCAGTGGCGTACAAGGGTGCAAGAAACAAACGCACTTGAAGAAGGGGCGAGATGTACGTAAGGAGCTATAGGTAAATCACCTGTGGACGTAGGAGACCCGATGCGGAAGGCTGTTGGGGAGAATCCATCACGAATCAAAAGATGATCTGAAGCCAAGAGATTTGAATTGGCAGCAAACAATCTGCAAAATGGAAAGGTGGAGACATGGAAGGCTAATTTCAGAGCATTCAGTCAGGAGGGAAGTACATCTGCAAAAAGTTCAAACTTGTAAAATTGGTAAATCTTCTTCACAGAAACTGTCACCGCGCGACATCATTGATGGAACCTGAAACATTTTTCCGACGCCGGATCCGTCGAAGCGAGATTTCAGCAAGGAGTGCCAGCTTCACGTCGTGCTACGACTCAGCGAAGGATTGGTATGTGCTCAATCAGGAATGTCAGCTTCATGTAAATTGAGTTGCATTGAAAATGACTGGGAAATTGTTTTCCTGCTTCGGGCTTGCAACACAAGCCGTAAATTTAATGGTCAGCTGGACCGAGCAATTACACGAAACACGGCAAAGCCAACCTTAACTCCAGCGTGAAAAAAGACGAATCTGGTGTGAGAGATGCACGGAAAAGGTTGATCCGGATGGCTCAATTCCCTTACAAGGACGGAAATTTTACCATAACTGGAAATTATACGTCATCGGTCGAAATCCAACACGCGTCGTATGCGGCCGGGATTCTAGGCGCCGTCGATGTCCGCACCCTACTCAACCACCCGAAACTTCTCAAGCCCGTTATCGTCTTCATCACCCAAACCCGCCGATTTATCTGAACCTCTTTGTTTCCCTCTCCCCCCTCTTCCTCCTTTCCCTCTCCTCCTCTTCATGCAATAGAATACTTTACTCTATCTACATATAATCATTTTATCTTTGTACCTACCAACACCAAATACCGTCACCTCTCACTACCAATCTTGTTCCTCTCCCATTATCCAATTATCGCGCTCTTACATGACCTGATTTCCCCATCTGTTTATCACCTCTTTACTTATCTCTCTCTCCCGCATAGTTAGAAAAATGGTCCTCATACATAACCCCATCTTAGTTACTGTACTTACTACCGTCTAGTTTACCTAGGGTACTGCCGCATAGCCTCCGGCCAGGTACGGCATAAATAGAACTTCAGTTCAGTTCAGTTCAGCTGTTCAGGTTGGCAGTAAAACGGCTACTAAAACCGAGTCTAAAAATAAATTTTTAGTACTCGCAATGGAGGAGGAAATGATGACAGGGGACACGGACATCTATCCAAATTTGCCTGCTGCGTATCTACCTCACTGCTGGGAGAGTGGGTAGCAAATCTTCAAGGAAGGCCGAATATGTAGATAGATTTATTGGACTTGTTGTAGGACAAGTAAGATCACGACTCGCCCGAGATGCCCGAGCCTTCGCATTGAACTGGATATGTTCTAGCGGCAACCAGTGAGTAAAATATAGGCTAGAGGACAGAGCTTTGAGGGCCATGAAATTGAGATAGACGCGTGGCCGAACGGACCAGGAAGCTGTGTTGCCCCCGATGAAGATGTGATATATCTCTCAGAAGATCAAGCAAGGTTTTCAAAGCGGAAAGACGTTGGGATGAACACTGAGCGTCTAAATATGTTGTATAATTCCTGAGCTTGGGAGCAGGAATAAGACAAGGTAACTCTATGAGAGATTGCATGATTATATGTTTCCTGAAAATTCAACCAGTCCTGTGATGGATATTGGTTGTTTTGCGATCAATTATCCTCCATGAACTCTCACGGTTTGACACAGCCACATTCAACGTCCGACGCATCGCATCGTTGCTTCGGGCATGGCTCGGGCATGGTCTCGGGCTTGCTTCGGGCTGTGGAGTCATTGCCCTTTGGCTCCACTTGAGTCATTTGCCATATTTAGAATATTTCTATGTATATAAGGAGAGTCTTCCCTCCCTGTGGAGACAACCTATCTTACTTTTGCAATACCATCATCGCCTTGAAGCATCAGCCTTCCACTGAGAATCATACCACTGAGCTATAGTTATTGCCTTGCATAGCAGGTACGTTTCTTAGCCTGCAGTCCTAAGAACTACGTGATATTCCGTTGTTCGCGTCTAGTAAAGCCTCGCACTTACAGTCACCGGTCAATGAAACACTAGAAATAAATGCGGAATATAATACATTTTAGGAGGGCTTTCCCAAATCTAAGTCAGCAGAAATTTTCTTACATATATTTTACACCTCTGAGCAAAGGCCCTTAATTTTTGAGCATCCTCCGAGGGAACCTGTACGCGGACTACTGCTACTAGTCAATGAAACAGTGACATAATGCGACAATCATTTGCTTTAGGGCATTGGGCCGGTGGGCGTTGGATGGCCGCTTACCACGCAGCTTTCTTTTTTCGTCTTCAATCAATTATCGTGTGCAAGTAAGCAGCAATATAGCTTTCTTAGTTCTCAAACTTTAACCCCCCAGACCATATTGGAGGCTTTGGGTGCGAGTTTGATGGGGCTTCTAAATTGGGCATGACATGCCATCATTCCCGAAACGGATGGGTGAAGCAGAAACGGTTTCCTATCCGCCATGTACCCTCAAAATGGCTCGGGAATGAGATTGAATCTCATCTATATGCTACATGAGTTATGTTGTGTCTTTAGTTTCCATGAAAACCCAATGTATAGGTTTTCATTTCCATTTATGTTGGCCCTGCCGGGAAAGATGATTTTTCATAGCACGTTGAAAAGACGGAAAGTCCTTAAGATTTTGTCTAGACCTAACCAACTACTACAAGACTGTGTGTATTTTATTTCAGAATGGTACAGGTAGATATGGTCCTTATATGAGAGAAATTGTTGCACTGTTTCAGTGACTAGTGGTGTTTCATTGACCGGTGGAACACTGTACTATTCGGCTGTTTGGTATTGTTCGCGGTGAGCGTTAGCTGTTTTCTAGGGATTCTCTGAACCTAATCTTCGTTTGCTGTTAGACAGCATATTTCCCACACACTTCGGCAGCGCGCGGAGCCCGTTTCTATTACAAGTCCTGAGCACCACGATGTAGCTGGAATGGGAAGTCCTAGGTCTCGGATGGAAAATAAGTCTTGGAGGGGATATCCTCGACTCCCGATGACGACACCGGTAATCTAGGTAGGAGTGTTTGGAGGTAGAGAAGTTACCTTTGAATTTCGGTGTGGGCTGATCTGCCCGAGAGACAGTTGAACTTCGTTTTCGTCGACGCAAAGACAGACAACAGGGGAAGAGAGAGAAGAGAGAACACGACAGTTTGAACGCGGAGGATAATGGCGCTGTTAACTCCGTGGCGAATCACGGGTAACTGCTAGTTCTTGATAATAGACAGGATGCGCACGAGCCGCATGCGGCTTTTGGCTCTTGTGCAAGCCACAGCAGATTCGTGTTTATTACCATTATTACATCTCCGAACTTCTGTTTAATGCCTGAAACACCTGAATCTTCCGTACTGTGGAATTTTTCTGCGAGGAGAGCTCGGGAAACCCGTTTTTTGCACGGCATCGCTCAAGCCGCTGCATTGTTGGCTCCCCCGTTGGTGCTCTATCTGCACAGCCTCAATATACGATGGTCTACTACGCACTTTTTTTTGCATGTATTCCAGTGAGATATATGTTGTCAAGGCCTCAAATCTTTTGTTTTGGGTGCGGCTTTGCACAATGTCCAAAAGCCGCATCATCACCAAAAGCGGGGGATTTTGGTATTACTCAGTGAGATCGCATCAGGCAGGTGACCCTTTATAAAGCTTTTTGGTACTTTGGCAAAGCGTCAGCAGGCATTATAAAGACTCACCAGAAAGTTGAAGATTTGGCCAGACACTATACTGTACTATTTCGCTCAATTCGTATGTCACGTGTCACAGGGCCCAAAATTTCAGAAATTTTTCGAACATGTCACAGGTCACCGAGGGGATGTTCGAATGTGCCCAAAAAGTCACAAATCGGCGAAAAATGCGGGAAATTTTCAATTTTTCGACGCGGAGCTGGAAGGCTGCCGTATTGTGGAGGCAGTCAACACTAGAGCGGTCGGCCAGACATAACTAAGAGGAGCCCAGAATGACAGAACAATAGTGTGGTCATTCAAGAGCAGCCACTAGGGAAAGGTACATGGTGGTCAAGACCAAGAAGAGAAGATACTGTAAGTAATCTACGTCACAATCAATGTGCGATCAGATATGTAACAGAACAGATGTAACATAAGATATAAATCAGAATGTAAGATAAGAACTCAACAACGGCAATACAAAAGGTAGGATATCGAAGAGTGGTATAGGTGATCATTGAGGAGGGATATAGGTGAGTCAATGATAAGGAATATCTGAAGGTCCAATGAGGATAAGTCAAAAGACAATGAGATTGAGGCCAATGATGATCAGTCAATGGTAGTGGTGAAGGTACAATGCGGGATTGCAAGGAGCAATGAGGACTGAGACGCTGGTATGCTAAATCAGGGCTGAAGGGAATAATGCAGACAGCAAAGGCTGGACCAGTCCTGGAAGGGAGAGGTTGGACAGTGCAGAGAAAAGTAGTAAGGTTGGAGCAGCAGCCTTACAGGAGCGTGTACATATGATGAGGAGCAACGCCGCCAGCCTCGGAGTTCACACATAATGACCAACTAAGACCCCGGGAAATATTTCACAAGTTATATTATGATCAACTCAGCTCGGTCTAATTGCTTTCCTTCAAACAGAGACTTGAACGGTATGTGCATGTACACCACATTAATATTTGTCCACAGCTATTTTCGGTCCTCCTATCGCGCCTGGATGCACTGCTGATAATAAACTATCATGCATGCTGTACACAACAAACGAATGCCGCGAGTAAACGGTCAGTATTTTAGCACTTCATCCCACCAATTACGCCTTGCCACCACCTTTCTGATATTATTACAGCTTCGTGTACCTTGATTCAGATATCAAGCAGCTCCATGTGCAGGTTAGTGGAATCCATACGCACTGTCTCCTGAGTTGACGCTATTTCTCCACGACAACTGCTCGAAATACTCCCATAGAAAGTGTCTGGGAAGTAGATTTGGCCCTTTTTAACGAACTTTCGAAATTTTTGAGGTGTCACGCTCCTCCCGGCCCATTTTCGAAAACCAAAGTTCGAATCTGCATGTCACAGGTCACAGCCGGGGAGAATTGAGCGAAATAGTACAGTAACCTCGGCTGAGAGTTTATGATGCTTGATGTGCTACGCTGCCTGTTTTAAATATTGTGGCGTTTTGCGGCAGTTCTTGTGGATATTTTTATGCAGTGGATCTTTGCAAAATATATATAGTGGCCCATTTCAATATTGTATGTACCCTAATCCTAATGAAAACGCAGCAGGTGTTGCGACTCGAGTCAAGAATATTCAATGTCATGTGGACACTTGATGCCTTTGCTGTTGGGAATTCAACGCTAACAGACGAATTTTAAATTCGAAGGACTTGCGGCTTGCGCTGCGTGGGATATGACTGAGTTAGGCCGAACGGGACTCATATTGTCCCAAGTGCGCGAGACGCGCGGAGACGCTGATGCGACTTCGCGGCTGAGTGTTGAAACCATCATCACGTGAACAGTCCGTGCTTTGCTGCCAAAGCTGTTGATGATTTGAATTTTGATGTATGTTGATCGCGCTTCTTGCTCTTAACCGCCATCTTCCCCACTATTCCCCTTCTCTTCCCCGGCCGCTGTCCTTCTCCAAGATCTCCTCGTTTGTACCCCAAAGCCCTCAATCCACCCCAACCCCTTACCAACCGGCCCTCAAGCGTCTCGGGACCCCGATTGCCTCAAGTGTGAAGTCGCGAATACATATGTCGGCAAGCTCCCTCACGTCTTCAAAATTTGCCAACGTGGACTTGGGTACCCGTTCCGAGCTAGGCTTGAATGCAATCATTCAAAACCTCCTCAAGTCGCAAGCTCCGCAAGCCCCTCATGTCATCAATGCCTCTTGAGTGGTCAAGCCCGTTCACCATCAAACAATTCCCGATATCTTCGCCATCAACACGTGTTGTCAAATTTCAAGTCCTGCGTTTTTCGGAATCGCATGGAACGAGGCAGTCGATGCGCGCGCGAAGGAGGCGGCCCAGGGAGGCGCGCTGGCTCGCGGAATGGTCCACATCTCCTCGTTACCGACGCATTGCCCTCTTCGACAACCCCCTCCCCTCCAATGCGACAGTGCGCCACCCACTTCGCCCTCAACGTCTATCTGTTCCGCTTCCACCTCGCGCCGTCCCCGGACTGCGAACTCTGCTTGGTCCCGGAGACAGTCCCCCACTACCTTCTCGTATGCCCGCGCTATCGGCGCGAACGCCTCAACCTTATCCGGCGGCTGGGAACCGCGCGCATCTCGCTCCGTCGCCTCCTCGCTGCGAAATCCGACCCCAAACCGGTGCTGGGCCTCGTGCGTGAGACCGGCTGCTTCACGCGATACCAACTCTAGACCCAACTCACATCATCTTTACCTTATTCTTCTCTTTCTTTTCTTCCTCTCTCCTCGTATATAACTGTCTCGCTCATCATATCACTGCCTTGACATCCTGCCTCGCATCTCATGTATTCATGCCTCACCATCATAGCATACCACCTTCGCACATCACCCACGCTGAACCACTCTGTAGCCGACCCTCTCCGTAAAGTTAGTATACATCCATGTACATAGTATAGTGCTACATGGGCCCCAAGGGGCCGCGCGCACTCTAATGGAATTTTGAATTGAATTTGAACTGAATGGCCCCGGGTGTGGGGGCCGAGGCGGTGCCCGGGAGGTGTCGCCTCTCCCGTCGCACCTGTGCTCTTGCAAGCCCAGTGTTTTTCGAGCCTCGTTCTCGTGAACGCGGGTGGCGCAGGTTGATCAGTGTTGTAACAGTAGCTTGTTTTGATTTAATATATCTATTTTTCTGTTTCTTTGCGTGTTTGAATGAGTATTTGAGAAGGAGAGGAACCTGCAGTATTAGTGGTAGTGGCTTATACACAATTATGGGCCTTATAATGCTTTATAAAGCCAGAACAAGATGATGGGTCTTTATAAACCTCATAGACCTGATAAAGTTTGCGGGATCCGAGGTCGATTATAATCCTTGGTGAAAACTCACCAGTCTGATAGACCTTTACAGTGGTTTTGGGACATTATTGGGTTTGTAAGGCCATATAAATGTTTCCTGCTTTTGGTGATGATGAAGCCACATGTGGTCCATGCGGCTTTTGGACGTCCTGTCTATTGAACAAGACAATTCTACTGTACAGACGGATCAGGCTAACAGCAACGTGTCCCATGCTCCATCGACCCTATGCAAGATAACGCGTTGCCATCGACGCTGGCGTTGTTGGTGTCAAGGACGCTGATACAACCGCGGAATATGAAGGCATCCAACAGTTACCGATACAAGCCAAGGTGGCCGACTACCTGGTGGCCGATAGTATTATAACACGCATGAGTTCTATTCGAATTCGAGGAAAATTGAGGACAATCTTACTTCAATATACGTCACCTGCAACTCTTGAATTTGCGGCTTACCCAGACAGTTGTAAATATTTAGCCCCGATGCTGAGGACTACTGACCGAAACCGTATGAGACGGTGTATAAATACCCAGTGATGCTAGATGTCAATTTGAAAAGTGACAACGAGACTCGTTCAATATCTGGGTACCATCCTCGGATAAATTCGTAGGATGGGGAGCCGACGGTGTGCTGTTCCTCACTTCGATGGGCTACTCTAATACTTTCAACCGTGGTTATGTGACATACGTGGCCGATCCCACCCTCTCCCACAATCTGTCATCCAAACGAAAATATACCTCATCTTAAGGAGTGTATGTGCGTCGTTTTCGGTATTTCAGAGGAATTCTCCAAGGTAACCACGAAGGACGAAATCATCATGCAGGATATGGACGTCTATCCGAATTTCTGTACTGCGCATCTGTTCCGGGCAGCCAAGTATGAGATAGCGAAAGCTGAAGGGAATCCAAGCGTCCTGAGGCATCCGGTGCAGAGAGACCGTGAGCATCTCAGTTTTAGTTGGAATCGAACATGCCTGATGATGTGTTGGTCGGGGAAGATCGGGTTCTTCCGGGTACCTCATGACGGCTTTTCTCTCCCTCGTCTCATTCTCTTCGCGATATCCTAGACCCTCCGCCTCTCCGTGCTTCCACACTACCTCTTTTAGACGCCCGACCCTCGTCAAAGCGCGTGCGTAGTGCGGTCACCATCTGTGCCTCTTGAACGCGCTCGCGAACCTGTTAGAGGAGGTGCGCCTACGAGGCGTTCAATTAGAGCGACAATGCAAGTGTCGCAGGCCGGCCTCGGGTGCGGACATCCTTCCCGACTCATGTTTCGACTTGTGTACGGCATGTATATTAATTCTGTTGTACAATATATGTTCTTTGCCTTGATCTTTGCTGCATCTTCAGTGTCTTTGAAGTATATTGAAGGCAATCTTAGAGGAAACCGAATGCCGTCTTTGGCATCTTCGACAAAATAAACATCAAAGACAAATAATCTAGATGTGACATCTTGGAAAAAAATGCATCTTTGACGTATTTCTCAAGACGCGAAGACGTCAAAGACGCCAAGGATGGAAGTGCTGTTTTACTGATGCAGTCGCGACTCACTTCCAGATGGTAGCAAGCGCAGAATGGTTATAAGGCCGCGAAACAATTGGCGACATTGGCGAAAACTCGGAGTAGCATCTATTCCTTCATTCCTCGCGTTTAACCCTCTTCCGGACGCTTCGACGCGGACTCCAAGCAATGGAGCGGAGAGTCGCGGCAGAACTGGCACGCGTCGCTGACCGCAGTCTTCGGCCTTCATCGTCCTCGTTTTCCTCCTTCACAAAGCCATCCTCGCCGCTCTCCGGCTTCTTCACCCCCCTGCGGCGCTTTTTGCTCGCTCCGCCATTACTCTCAGCAGCAGTGCTTTCTCCCCGTGCGTGGACCAAAAGGCGGCCAAAATTAGTCGCAGCGAGCGTGCCAGCGCGACCAGTTCCATTGACAGCCCTGGAAAATTCGTCCTCTATATGAAGGGTACGCGGTGCTTCCTGCTCGTGGGCCGCAGCGGCGGTGGCGGCCACTTGTGCGGGGAAATAAATACAGAGGAAAATCCCGCCGAGAACACAGTGGCCGGCGGTTAAATGCTGGAAGCCACACTCCCTGAGAAGCTCGCAGAGGTTATTATTGAATGCGACCCTATATGGTTCGAGTATGAGAGGAACTTTGACGGTGCTCAGGTGGAGTGCTTGAGTAGGATTGACCCACTGAGGCCGCGATAACGGTGTGTCCCGCGACCTTTCGAGCTCGTAATACCTGCAAAGAAAATGTCAGAAAGTACGAGAAATATTAATACTAACGAACGCTGATTCAATATCGCTCATGAGCTTGTAACGGGCGGCTTTCAGCCACTCGATGGCCTGCGGCTTGAGCCCTTCGATGTCAGGCGTGTCGTCCCGAATGGCGGTCAGAGTGTCATTGAAGAGCTTTCCCACCGCTTTGAGGTCAAATGATGGTCTGGGAGGAGCCATAAGGAGTCGGTGTAAGAAGCGGGAGAGTTAAGGGGCTTTGCTTTGATGGTGTTTGGCTAGGGGCATTCAAGGGGCAATCTTGATCGGCTGCTCGGCAAAATTATGGAATACAAGGATCAAGATGCCACTTGACTGAAACCTTCATGCAGCGTCAGCACTCTGGCTACTTGCGCTCATGCTCGAGGAACTCATGCAACCCGATCTTTAGATCTTTCAGTGAATCTGTTCTGAGACGCGTTCAGGTTTTGATTGGAGCAATTCCACAGATGGTCTGATACCAGAACTGCTATCATGGAAGCTTCAATTCAACAACCCCTGAGTCTTGTGTCTTGCAGTTTAGATCTGACTTGAATTTATCGCAGGTTCTCGATCTCTTTTTTAAAAGCCTTATCGTACTGCTCAAGAGGCTACGTGCTGCAATAAGACCCGGACTGATACTGCATCGCGATCGCCTTCCATTTAACATTGGACAGCCGCTCACCGTTGACGTATCTGAGATGCTTCCTGCGCTGAAGTACCTCAGTTGATACAATGTCCCAAATCCTTTGTTCGATGTCGTCCCTGGCAGAATTTACACGTCAATGTGTCTCTCAGACAGACGCTTCAACAACCATGAGCTTGTCCCTCACGCCTTAGAACCTCGATGCAGCCCCACATTAACATCACGTTTCGATTGCTTCGCTGGCAGCACTCCGTTAGCACCGACCGTTGACTTCCCATCTAACGGTTATAAAACGGAGCGAATTGCCCTGAGTACTTACGACAAAGATCAGCGCACGCCCATCAACTCGATCTTCACAATGTACTTCACGCACCTTGTTCCCGCCATTCTCGTCGCCGCTCTGGCTACCGCTAGCCTGAACGCCGAGAAAGTGCCCACAATCTTTGCCACGTCCATGGTTCCAGCTCCTGCAGTCACTACCCCACCCGTCCAATGCAACTCCTCGGATTGTAGGGCTCAGTGTGGGGCCGGGTGTGGCGGCGCGTGTGTGAGGAATGTCCAAACAGGAGCAGTTGTATGTATAATTCTGCCACTTCTCGAGGTGACGCTGACATTGGCTATTGCAGCAATGTCTGTGTGATTGCTGATTCTACACTTTATGCCGTACGTTGCGCTCCAAACTCATACCCTCTCTTTGGAGCCGCCTTGCTAATCTATCCAAAAAAGTTACTCGAACGTATCTCACATTCGGCCGCATGGGCCACGCTCCGACGGCCCACGGGAAGATTATTAAAATATTCACCTAAGCCATTCTAAAATGTGGTTTATCCTTGCTCCGACTGGACCACTTCCTTGACTCTTCTTCCTATGCTGGAAGGCTCTTTTGCTCTATCTTCGACTCAGTGTTATGTTAGCCATCGCGATCGATCGCACGTTCCGGATTTCTTTTCGTCTTAAACCCCCGCGTTGATTACCGGCTGTGAATGCCGGCTGCCAATCCGTGTGGGCTCTTTATAATCATCCATGCTACAATTGGGTGACTTCCCATAAGGATTAAAACATATTTGAGCTTGTTTGAAGGTGCCAGTGATGCCATCGAACTGTGAAATATTGGTTGACTTTCCATAAACTTAGATAATTCTTGCTGAGCGGTGCAAGTCATGCCGGCAGGGTGACTTATTCCAAAAATCTACACCTTCTGGTCTCCCATAAGCCGCCGTACAGAATAGTTTGAACTTCAGTTTATATCTCTATACATCAATCAGCAAGAAATGAGGTTCAGATTCAAACTTGGTTTCCATAGCATAGGATGTGTAGTAGAAACAGCAACAAAACTTGATAACTTTGAGCTTGGGCTCCCGAAGGCGATGTTAGGTGCCCAAACAGATGCTACGCATGCCCTTTCGGATAGGCCTTGGACGTCCGATATCATCATTTTCATTTGCTCTTCTGCCCGCATCTTTCGTTAAATGTTGGCATTCGTCCAAACGACATTGTGCGAACCCCTTCGCATAGCTCTGAGTCTTTGTTTCACTAGATGATCTCACGGCCGTTACATGCGGCTTGTTCTCAAATTTGTCGGAGCCATCAAATACGATCCTCAGCTCTATACTAATATTGAATTAATCTGCAAGAAGCAGGAAAATCAAGTACGAGAAAAAGCCACTACTTTTTGGCGGCTGCTCTTCACTGCCACTGGCAGGTTCCCCCTGTACCGCCTCGCTGCCCGTTGCGTCTGTGCCCTCCTTTCCCTCGCTGGATGGATCCTGGACACCAACCGGGCCCACACACCCTACGCACCCAAATCCACCTGTGCTCCAACTCATCGGTACATCCGCCTCCCCCGTCCCCCACTTACTCTCCCTTCCCTCCCCCATAACCAACTCCAACCTCCCCCCATACCGAAACAAATCATGCGAGATCCAATTTTTAGTGTACTCCTTCCCGTTGAGCGTCGCGGACTGTATGTATATATTCGTGGGGGATAGATTGTGTGCGATGATGACGGCGGTGGTGCCGGTGAGGGTGTTGCGGAGGGTAATGCGTGGGAAGTAGGGGCGGTTGAGGAGGTAGGTGTCTTGGCCTGCGACGGGGTAAAAGCCTGCGCGAAAAAGCGGACGTAAGACTTCTGGTAAGGAATGGGGAGGCGGGATGACAGGAGGACGCACCGAGATGGCTCCACACCGCATACGCGCCCATCGAGCCCGAGTCGTCGTTGCCCGGAAGGCCATTAACACTGTGTTTTAGTCCTAATGAGCATGTCCGCAAACTTACTATGTAAATAGACTCACGAAGTATTATAATACAACCTCACCATCTCATCCACCCTATCGACAGTCTTCGTTGGCTGGCCGACGTAATTATACAAGTACGTCGGCACTGCAAGGAATTATGTCCGTATTAGCGACACCACTCGCGGAAGAAGACGCATGCGTATATACGCACAGAAACCTGGCTCGTCGCCCATATCCTAGACGCGAACTAAATCAATGCCAGCTTCAACCGCAAGTTCATCAACAATGACTCACATGGAAGCCCTTGCTAAAGAATGTGTCCAGCCGCGCACTATGGGTGGTCGCGTGGTGTCAGATTTGTGTTGCACAAAAGAAATAATGCGAGAACACACATACCTAAACGTCTCCTTGCCCCCCATTGCTCGAATCAAACTCGCCATATCGTGTGGGACATAGAAGCTATACTCCCACGACGACGCCTCGTAGAACTCACCTCCACCACCGCCCTGCAATGTACGCATTTTCTCATCAGCCACCCATCCTTTCCCGCCCGGAGAACTCAAGTCGAGGACGCACCCCAAAACACTCATTATGTCCATACACCGGACTACAATGGTCCGGCCGAAACACCCCATCGCGATCAATTCGCCCGTCGAGAAACCACGTCCCGTCCCCTTTGCGCGGCTGGATGAACCCGCTGAAGCCCTCATGCGTAACGTTGGGGTTCCAAATATTATACCAGTCGCGCGAAGCGTTGAAGTACTCTGCCGCGAGTGCGGGCTTGGAGAGTCCTTGCGCGACGAGGGCGATGGAGAAGTCGTTGTAGGCGTATTCGAGCAGGCGGGAGGCGGAGCTGTGAGACGGGTAGTTGAGCAAGAGATCGAGTGATAGATGCAAGGGGAAAAGGACGCACCGTGTATTGGCCCCGGTACTATACGGATGGTCGTTATCCCACACGGGCACATACCCCAGCTTCTTCCTCGAATTAATCCCACCCCGCCCCTCGACCTCGAAGTCGCCCATTACCGTCGCGTCCTGAAGTGCAACACAAAGTATCAGTACATCTCAAATTTGCATGCGTTGTCCAAGTTCCGTGGCCGCAGGAGGAAGGGACCTCCCACCGCAGAGACGAGCAAGAGGAAGTCAAGAAAAGAAACGCACCTTAATCATCGCCTCCAGCCCCTTTTCCCAATCCACCTTCCCCTCCCCCTCCATCCCGATCCCTTTGATGAACGAATCCGACAACAGCGAGTCCGCGTTCGAGCCACCTTGCGTGAAACCCTGGTAAAACAACATCAGCGTCGAGTGGGTCAACAACAAGGTCAAAGATGAAATTAAGAAATAACAAGTGAGGCGTCATGGTGTGTAGCGAAGAGCGAGCGGGTGAGAAAGAACATGCAAGGAGAAACGGTAGACGGCGAAGGGTAAAGGATCAAGTGGAATTCGTACGTGTAATGGAGTGGAGCGTAAACGAAATGAAAATAAAGATCGCATCCGCGGAGTACTCGAGAAAATGAAGTACAAATACCGGATACAACGCACCTTGTCCAAACTCATCCGACAGTCCGGCAACCAGCCCTCGTGCCTGTATATATCAATCAGCGCGCGCACGATTTCTGCCTGCGCGGCGGGCGCGGTGATGGCGTAGAGCGGGTGCACGACGCGGAAAGTGTCCCTGCGGCATGATGCGTTAGTCCGAGTTCATTTGGCTTGGGTTTCATGCACGGAAGAAAGCGAAAGAAGGAAGAAGAGGAAGAATAAAAGAAGGCTACAGAGCGATATGAGGGTAAAAAACGGGGTGAGAGACGGGAGGAAGAGAATAAGGAGAGAATAAAGCCGGGGGGAAAGAGGAAAGCGGCCGAAGAACGCACCAAATACAATAAAAACTATCCCAATATGGCTCTCCCGAGTCCCACAGCGGGTTGTCGCCAGTGATATTCGTCGGCGCGATGTACGTCCTGTACAGAGACGTCCAGAAGAGCTCTTGGGTCGCAGCACTGACACCCGTGGCGTCGATCTCGACGGCTGAGAGCACGGCATTCCATTGGGCTCTGGATTATACGCACCTCAGTAACTTGCAAAAGGGGGAAGAGAGAAAACGCAATATAGATGGGAAGAAACAACACACACACCTAGCCGCAGCGTGCACCTCATCGAGCGCTACCATATCCGGCACCTCATCCTCAGCGTACTTGCACGCCTTTTCGGTGCTGATCCACGAGATGCCCATGCGCACCGCTAGGGTGGGTGCGTCCTTCACTTCGCCTTCCTTCCCTTTCTCCATCTCCGTGCCACTTCCAAATGCCATAATCACTCCCGCGTTCGTACGTCCTTCGCCCATAGTCAGCTATGGAACAAAACGAAAAAGAAGCCGTCAAACGCACCCTGAAGTTCTTTCTCGAACGTCCCCGTCAGATTGAGCGGTATGTACTCACCCGCTTGGTAGTACGTCGCCTGTACCAGTCCATCCCCAGCGGGAACTGGTCCGAGGGCATCGAAGCAGAAGTACACACGGTAGTCCTTCTGCCCGAAAGACGGGATGAACGCGCCGCTGCCCGTTACGCGCGTTGTGCCTCCGGCTGTGGGGGACGGAGTGAAGGTGACCTTCCCACCGTGGAAGCTCTTGCCGAGATCTGCGGGAGGGTCATCTCAACAGAGAAGAGCAATTCAAGGAGAGGAACGCACCGCCAGTGATGTCGAGCAGCACCATCATCTGGTCTGTGCCAGGCTGGTACGTCAAGCGATAGAGCGCCGTGTGCTGCGTGACTGTCATCTCCGCATTCACGCCGTTATTGAGCGGGATCGCGACTAGACGATAGACTCAGAACACGGTTAGGGAGATCCATACTGAAGCGTACAGTAGCCGGGCGATGCGGTGGGCTCGCCGTGCTCGAGCGCCCGGCGCGAGCGGTCGAGGGTGCATTTTGTCAGATCATTATCCGCGCATTCGGCGGTGGTGAGCGGCAGGAAGGGGAAGTTGCCGAGTGAATACCCGCCGCCGGTGCCGTCGTCGTGTCTAATCTGCTCAGCAACCGAGTTGCGCACATGCAAATGGACTCACAAGGACGAGAGGCCAGAAATCGGCGATCCGTCGCTGACGTATCCGGCCTGGCCGTCGTTAGACCTGCTATCCGCGCCAGCTTTGACGGAGCCCCAGGGAAGAGTTGCCCCAGCAAAGACATGGCCGCCGTCCTTGGTACCAATGAGTGGGTTGACGAATTGTGCTGGATCCTGTGCAGCGCATAGAGTGAGCAGCAGAGCGGAAAGGGCGACCGCCCGCTGCGGTTTCATGTCGCAATGCGAGTAAGTGGGATGTCC
Organism: Mycena capillaripes; assembly: GCA_029204075.1. Classification (NCBI taxonomy): domain Eukaryota; kingdom Fungi; phylum Basidiomycota; class Agaricomycetes; order Agaricales; family Mycenaceae; genus Mycena; species Mycena capillaripes. The sequence continues at coordinate 1,766,963 of JARHKZ010000021.1, forward strand.
GAGACGATACAACAAAAGCCGGAGAGTGAACCGAAAGGGAAGCAAGCAGGCAAGAGGAGCGAGGAAAGGCTAGGTGACAGCAAACGGCGAGGCGGATCCATCAAACCTCGGTGCCAAGACTCGCTTAGCCTTTAGGGGATTGATGCGATGTTTACCCCCATCCGCACTCGAAATAGGGGTCTGGTACCAACTCGAGACGAATCGTTCGTCGTTTCACGGAAGAAGCTACAGAAAAGACCGTCAACGTTTGCGCTCTGTGGATTTCCTCAAGGTCGAGGGATGCGGATAAAGGCGGGCAAAAGACGCCGCGCGGAGCGGACATGTGCCAAACGTCACGGTTGCCGCTTGGGAAAACCAAAAAAAGATTTGGCGAAGCCCGAAGTTTAACACTCGTGAGAACAGAAGTGAGAGCGAGTATTAATGTAATTAATTGTTTTATAAATCTAAGCAAATGTATCGGTGTTAAAAGCAATGCCGTCCCCAAGAATCAGAGGACCGCATCTCTGCGTCTGTGTCCAGTTGGATACCGTGTGAATGGTGGCCTCCAGCGCCTCCAGCGAGTCCTCCGTTATAAGCATCTTCGGCAGCTTGAACCCCTCAGCATAGGGCAGGCGCTCTTCCCGGAAGAAGATGTTCACGAACCTGAGATGAAATAAATAAGCGATCAATCGCCAGGAAGTAATTTGAAGACATACTCCTTGGACGCGATCCCAGTGGCCGGGTCCCCAAAAATGCTGAGGTACAGCGCGGACTCGCGGCTGCGGAGAAGGAACTCCTTTTGGGTGTTCACGGTGAGGGGGTTCGTGGCAAGCGAGTGCGCCAGGCGGGCGCGCTGCACCTCGCCGGCCGAGGTGGGGTCATAGTAGTCCTTGCCCGGGTTCGAGTTCGCGAGCGTGGCGAATGTGGTCTCGTTGAAGTGCGTGTTGTCGCCGGTGCCGTCGCCGAAATCGTTTCGTGAAATTGAGGCATCATGCTCAATGATGTTGTGTGCCGACAAGGCATCGAGGTCGATCCTGTCCCACGTCGGCGAATCCGTGGTCATGATTCCGAATTTTGCCGCCACGGTAATAGGTGGAGGGTCGACGTTGAATCCCGCTGCGCGCAGAGTCAGTTTCCGCTCGGTTGCAAATTAGAATTTATACAAACCCAAGCCAGCGTCCAAGAGCGTTTTAACGGTGAATTGCTTGCCGTTGCGCGGAAGATACCCGTGATTCGCAAGGCTTGTGGGTTATCAGCGACACTGGTACCAGTTTCGAATAAAAACTGCGCACGTATTCAGGCCAGGGCAGGGGCCGCGCACATCGCCTGGGCCGGGTTCTCTAAATTCATGGCCTTTCGGCTCAGCGTTTTGGGGGTGCGCCGAGGCAGACGCCAAGAATGAAATAGAGATAATGACGAAAGAGGAGAATTTGAACTGCATGGTTCAATGCAGGAAGGGGTGGATGCGATGTTGGACAGGGAGGTCGGATGATGTCTCGGACCATCGCTACTGCTTTTATACCTGCAACGGAAGAGTGCAAACCCATTTGGCCAACCCAAGCGGTGTGAGTTTTATCACTCTCATCATATTTGCAATCCATACGCGAAATCGAATGGAGCAATAAGACTTTTGAGGTGATATCCAACGCTGCGCATTGGCTGTAAGAATCTTGCCGTTATTCTTGCGCAGTCCGCAGAGCGTATTGAGCTTGTCATTGAAAATGACACTGCAGTTGACGATACTGCGTGAAGAGTCAGTTCCCTTTCCGTTGCGAATTAGAATTCACACAGACCCAAGCCCGCGTCCAAGAGCGTTGTAACGGTGAATTGCTTGCCGTTGCGCGGAGGATACCCATGATTTGCAAGGCTTGTGAGTTATCAGCGACACTGGTACCGATTTTGAATAAAAAATGCGCACGTATTCAGGCCGGGGCAGGGGCCACGCACATCGCCTGGACCGGGTGCTCTGAATTCATGGCCTTTGGGCTCAGCGTTTTGGGGGTGCGCCGAGGCAGACGCCAAGAATGAAACAGATATAATGACGAAAGACGAGAATGTGAGCTGCATGGTTCGATGGAGGAGAGGGGTGGTAGACGCGGTGTTGGACAGGGAGGTCGAATGATATGTCTCGGGCCATCGTTGCTGCTTTTAAACCTCCGGCAGAAAAGTGTAAAACCAGTTGGCGACCGGAAGTCTGTGTGAGCTTTTTCATAGTTTCGTCATATTTGCAACCCATACGCGGAATCGAAACGAGTAGAGTGTTGATGTGATATGCAACGCTGCGGATTGGCTGTAATAATCATGCCGTTATGCTTGCGCAGTCCGCAGAGCGTTTTGATCTTGTCATTGAAAATGACACTGCAGTTGACGATACAGCGAGCCGGCCCGCGGTAGAGCGGAAGCATGGAAATGAGGGACCTTACTTGCACCGTCTGAAGGGCGTATTAATGAGTAGGCGGGTCGGTCCACGATCTAGAACCGGAGCAATGTCCGGTTCGACCTCGGGGTGGGGCAACCATGCCGTTACGCTTTGCGAATGAATCCACTGTCCGGTGGCGACGGGAGGCCTGGATCTACCCTGGAGGCAGGCGGGTCTTTTGACCTGCCGAAGCGGTCAAGCGCGTTCATCGCGGTGTTTCATACATACAGCTCTTGAACACGGTATCGATGTTTGTTTCGACATATCTGGCACACTGCGCAGATCCGCGAAGATGCGCAATGCTGCGCGTGTCTAGGTCAAGCTGAGTGCCGACTCCCAAGCCCGAGCACGATGGGGTCCCAGAGAGTGTGTGATCAGCAGAGGTCTAAGGTGCACATCATCGACGTGGACTCTGATGTTCACTTGATACTCGAGCATCCAGAAAGAAACAGTGCTCTCTTCCCGTCACACACCCGGTGATAGATGGCACAAACAGGCACGAGCGAGGGGAAGTCTGAGCACGCGAAACTCTTTTCACGAGTGTCGGAAGGACACTCGAAGACTGAATACGCCCTTGTCGAAAATTCAAAACACGACGGGGACTGTGAAGATTCATGTCAGAATATCTCACGGAGCACAGAGACTTATCTGGCATCAGACTTTTAACAAATAACTTGTGACCGTGTACAAGGCCAAACAAGGTCACAAGCCTCACCAAAACAGCTCCAAGCTCGCAAGGCCACAAACCAAGTCCGGAAAACCACAAGGTCACTAGTTCGACTCCGGGTAGGGGCGAAATTTTATTATTATTTTGCAGCAGATCAATGCATCGGGGTCTGCCGCAACTGGAACAAGCCACAGAGGGTGTCCTTCAAGCTCTGACAGGTATTTTTGGCTGAACCTTTAGGTTTAGCTACTTACATGCATCAGACTTTTGACAATTAGCTTGTGACATTGTACAAGGCCGAAAAAGGCCGAAAAAGGTCCGAAAAAGGTCCGAAAAGGCCACAAGCTCGCAAGCTCACAGACCTATGTCCAAAATCCAACAAGGTCAAGAAAGAAAAAAACTTTTTTTTTTCGAGTATTGATCTGGCCGTGATATGCAGTTTCAATGGGAGTGTTTTTTCGATTTTTCACTTTTTGAGCTTGTGAGCTTGCGACAAGCTTGCAATGTCAAAAAATGCGCAACCAAAATGTCAAATGGCTGATGTGTGGGAGCACATCGATTGCGGTCACTTTTTGACCACAAGTACAAACAGAATTTCGTCATGAGAAATTAGTCATTGCACAAAAACAGATTAAAAGAAAGCAAAGGAAACAGAATTAAGATTGATCGTGTCGGAATAGGTTTTTGTGCCTCCCTGCTGATCGAAAACTCTACCTGTCTACAATTCCATTTCCTCTCTTGTGAGCAAAGACGTTCGAGTTGGATTTTGTAGTTAGTCATATCTGCTTTATGTTCGGGTCCGTATCCGTTCGGACTCGGAATCCGTCGGTCGAAAGTCACTTTGCCGGAATCAAGCCGCACACTCAATCACTTTTCTTTGATCTGCCAGCGCGTGTGAAGATCCCCTCTCTTGCTTTCTCTCCCATGTCCACTCTTGCAACATGCAAGCGTTAGGTGTCCTATAGATCAAATGGGATAAGGATCTTTGAATTTACAGATTTTTAGAGGCAAAAGAAAATTAAGACCCCCCCATGTTTTATAAATATTGTGTGTCGTGCATATTGTATCTCTTTACACAGCCAAACGGAAATATTGTGAAATCCTAGGATCAATTGAGTTACAAGTTTGTATCAACGGGTCCTTAATAATTTTCTACAACCTAATTTTGGCAAGACGTGAACTTGCGGCCGCAAGCCCTGTGAACCGCCGTCTCGAATGGAACTCGTGGGCGCAAAGCTCCTTGCACAACGTAAACATGTTGGTTGTCAAACGATCTTGCTTCCCGCTTCCATGTTCTCGCTTTCCAACCTCCCCCATCCAATCCGCGGTTTCAAGACTCCTCTATCTCTCCTTGTCAAGACCTCGGGCTTGAAGACCTCACTTCAAGACGCAAAGATACCCATTCAAGACGTTGCCTGCCAGCGCGTGGCCCCAAAACTTTATCAAGATCTCTGTATCATCAAACTTCAAACATTCAAGCCATTCTCAATGCCATTATCAAGCTGCTCAAGGTGGAACTGCTCGAAGCTTGTCCTTCAAGTTTACTGGGTACTATTCTGACTTCAAGCCTATCCTGTGGTGTCGCATCCAGTTCCCAATTGAGCTCTAGTATTCTGGTTGTCAATAATAGATATAAGATAATTTCCTTTATACCTTTCTGGTTGCACGAGTCCCAGCATGCTGATATGAATATGAAATAAAAGCGGGAGAAAGTGCATCCTTTTGCAGGCAGTCCCGGCTATACTTCCCGATGGGCACATCAAATGTAAGAAATTCTTATGATCTGTCTGTCCTAGGAAATCTTAAGGGGTCCGATTTTGTGATTTCTTTAAGACTTTCACAACGGATCGTTGATTCGTTACAATTCAAATTCATAATTAAAAACGAAGGTATCAGTGCGGCCGTGTATCTAAGCGCTTTTGGCATCTATCTGATCCAATTTTGCTTCAAATAATTCATTCATTAAAGGTTCAGCCTCCGCCTCGAAGAGGCTTAATCCATGTCATAGGTCCTGCTCTTCATTTTCTAAGGGGAATTTTTGCATTGCATTGACCTTGCGAGCTTGTCAGCAAGGTCACAAGGCCAAACAAGTCACAAGTTTTTTGTCAAAAGGCTGATGGGGGTCGGCGCATGTGGCCGCTTATCAAGGGATACTTCCAGAACAACGGTCTCACGTCAAACTTCAATGCCAAGTCCGCTCGTTCTCTTTCGTAACACATATGATTTCTTTTGATATTTTATAGCATGGCCAACTTCCCGCGTTGGCGTGATCTCAAGCATATTTCATCACCGACCACTATCGACTACCCCCATGGTCAAACCTTTCTCAATATTCTCAAGGTATGTTGATTATTGTCTCAAGCAATGTCAGTCACCTCATTTCCTGTCAAGTGTGCCTTGCCGTGTATCATGCAACTTCCAGCCAATTCATACCTCGTTCGGCTTATCCGTATCATGAATAAATCTCGGGTTCTGCTGGTTCTTGAGGTTGAAACAGACATGCACATGGACCGTCTTCGTAAATTCATTGCAGAGTACGAGAAGATTTGCAAGGTGCGTGAGTTTCTTTTCCATCCGCTGTGTTTCATCATTTCCAGACAGTCAGGATGTCTTGGAGACCCACAACAAGTCGCTGAACTTCCTCAAGCAGCACTTCCTTTCACATGCAATCACCTGCTTTAGGGACAAAGGTACCAGTCGAAATCAGAACACCCGTATTGGCGAAGGGTTCCAACAGGAAATAGCAGCACAGTACCAAGACATAAATGGCAAGGACGCCGACCACCATGTACTGTAGAGTTTCGATCAATTCGAATGGGGGTGTGACCTGTGACCGCGACTTTCGAACCTGAGTTTTCGAAAATGGGTCGAGAGATGTGTGACACACTAAAAAATTTCGAAAATCCACCTGAAGTCAGCAGGTTTGTTTCTCAAACCATGCTACTTGGTCAATGTAGGGCACTCTGCTAAGAGAATCAGCCAAAAAGAGACCCAATGAAATATAGAAAAATACCCTTTTTTTGGTCAATTCCGTCGACCCCAGCACAATTATTAACCCTCCCAACAGCCTGAAGATCCCAGATGAGCCAGAAAATGCCCCAATTACCCCTCCAATAACCAAAATGTGCCACGCGCGCAAACATTTTTGCGAGTTTTGTGACTTTTCCGACACATTCGAAAATACCTTCGGTGACCCGTGACACGTTCGAATATTTTCTGAAATTTTCGGCCCTGTGACGCGTGACATCCGAATTGAATGAAACTCTACAGTACGTTAGTTACTGTCGTGGGGTTTGTAAACTTGAAGTGTTGATTTGCGTTAGATGTCAATCATGGATAGTCTCTCGTAGACAGACGCTACAACAGAATTGTGCTCGTACCTCGCATGTTGTAGTCTGTTGATTGCCTCGATCTTGTGATTGGTAACCACCTTTATTACATAATGATCGGAGTTTGAAAAAAAAATCGCGTCTTGTCACACCCTGTTACACACGACTTCGACGTGTCTTCTCATTGCTCTCTCACTTCCTGTGGCCTCATTCGACTCGGCCCACGTGTATAACCATCCTAGGTGTCTACTCTATCCCTTAGATGGACGGAAATCCTGCGCCACCACAGCCGGTGCGCAAACATGTCAGACTTCGGCCGCTCATTATTCCTTCCATCCCTGGCCTTTCATCCACATCCTCCTCCAATAGTCCAGTTACACCATCTCCGTCCTCAGCTTCGACACAGGTTCAATTGAGAGCCCCGAGGCGAACAAAGTGGAAGAAGATGGACGACTTCCTCACCTCATACGGTTTCGAGAATCTCGGCGATTTTCTTGCCATCCTCTTCCATCCTCGTGTTCGTGGAGAGCCAAATCCCCGAACAAGGCGTCATAGGGCCGCTGTTAGCGCATTCTTACAGGGCTGTTCGAATACTAAAATGGCCGATCTCATTGAACTTCTCTATAATCACCCGCAAAGCCGGCCGAAAAAAAAATATCCGGACCAGTGCGCTGCCGCTCTCTCCCCTCATAAACCTTTGGGTGAAATTCTCTTTGCTCGGCCCTGCTTGTCTTCATGGGCAACCCAAGTTGTTGGTAACCGTGCCCATTTTCGAGTGGGGAAGCTCGGACGGAAACCAAAGGAAGGCAGAAGCCGGCGCCATCTCAGGGCCACGACAAATGGGCGCAACCCGAATGCACAAGTGGTCGAACGGGAAGATACTGATTTCACGATTCAAGGGCTCGCTGAGCAGTACGCAAAGGAGGATGAATTCCTTTGGTACTTGACGGAGTGCTTTGCTGCCCCGCGCAAAAATGGCAAAGTGGTGGTGCGCAAATGTCGTCCGCATACCGTTGTATGTGATTCATAGCCCCTGTAATGCTTTTTAATTATGCACATCCTTCCAGATTCAAGTCGGCGCAAGTAGCTCATTCATTCTGAGTCGAAACACATATGCTAGCGGTGATTTAGCGCTTCCTCTCGGCATTTGGCTCTTTGCGACCAAATCACACATTGACGTCAAACGCGTATATTCCCGCTTCGGCTCCACGGTCAGCGATAGCACTGCTTGCAAAGCGCTTGCTTCCATGTCGGATGCGAGCCTCGCTAAGCTGCGAGAGGAGATCCGCGACGCCACCGCACGGGGCGAGACAGAGTACGGAAAAATTGTAGACAATGTTCAACAATATGCGACAGTGTACGAGCACGGTTTGGGCCGAGAAAACCAACTCAAGGTCGGGACGGCGTGCACGGCTTTCAAATTCGATGATTGCAAACCCGGCGCCTTCAACGCAGACGACCATATTTCTCGGGTCATCAAGCAAGAACGGCAAACGATGACGACCGAGAGCGTCTATCGCAGCATAGATTGGCAGCACATCGAGGACGTTACCGAGCTGCACTTTCTGCGAGTGCTCGCGGATTACGATCCCCACTTGAACCACATGTCGACTGAAATTTCAGCACGGTTCCGTACAGTTCATGCCAAGCATCGCTTGCATCCACATCGCAAGGTCCTCCAACCACTTCCCACCAATGCTGAACGAGAGGTTGAGAACAAGGGGATGTTCAACGGCCTTCTTGATTTTGAAAAGGCAATGGGTATCGAACCAGACAAATGCGATAATCTTTTGTCCTGGCTTCGCGGAGATGGGGCATCTCACGCAACCGCCATGCGCCTCAAAAGACTGCTCGCTGTGTGCCCAAATATCTATAACTCCCTTCGCAATTTGATTAGCACCCCGGAAACCTGGCACACGAAGTCTACAGATCTCAATTCGTGCGCCTCCAACCATTATGGACGGGCCGCATCGAAGGACCCATCTTCTTTGTCTCGAAGCTCAAATGCTGCGAACATGAAGCGGCCGACGGATCTCAAAAAGTGCGACTTCTATCCTACCAGTCGCAGCATGACTATGATTTGGGAAGCGCGGGTGCTGGACTGTTGGCGGTATGAAATTCTATATTCACCTTTATATTGAAGTGAGTCTGACACGTTAAATAGACTTGTTTTGGGATGCAAATCGGACCTTCTCAGCCATTTCGAGGAGCTTGCCGCGAACGATTCGTTACCGAGTCTTGATGAACTTCTTAAATCTGCTCGCATCATCAGGGAGCGCTATGCATCCCAGACAGCCTACGAACAGTCCCTCGACAAATCCGAGCAAGACGAAGCCCATACTCGCATAAAAGTCCCAGTTGGATCCCCGTGGATGTCAACTCAACTTCCCGCTGCTGATGAGTGTCTTGAAGAACCAGAACCTGACACCGAGATGCCTGGGCTCGCCGATATCCCCGACGACTCTGCAGATGATCCTGCTGCCGAAAATATTCCAGCAGCAGCAGCTGACTCGCAAAAGACGAAGCCTCGGAGCGGCGACAAGGAGGATGGCCCAAAAGTTCATAAAGAACCGCCTGGATTCGACGGGGACAGAGTGCTTAGCAATGCTATTTTGTTTCTGATGGAGTTTGGCTGGTGGACCGAGTTGGATTATGCCATTTCAGAGGGCGATGTTGGCAGAGTCATGAAAATATTGAAGGTATTTTATTCGCTCCATTCTACTATGCATATTTCTGATCCAATATCAGATTTTTATCTTCACCTTTGGCGGGACATCGAACCGAAACTATATGAGCCATATGCTCGATCTTTACGCCCTTCTGCAATTCGAGTGCTCTCCCGACTTGAAGGAGGCATTACTGAACAATTACCTCATGACCCTGCAGGGCGACGCCGGCACGTTCATTGAGGGAGATCTTATGCAAGAATGGAATAATCGGTGGCTGGAAGACACCGTCCAGCGACGAGGAGGGGATTTCGACGATAAGTTTTACCGGAAAATCATCGCCCCCAATGTGCTACACTTCCTCAAAATCAAGGCAGATATCGAGACGGCATTCGAGTTGAAGCGTCGTGGTAAAGCCCATACCTCTCCTCATCTTCGCGACGAGACAAAGGTCCTGCTCAAATTATACGAGGAAGAAGAGCTTCACCTCTTTCGATCTGGGCGCAGCTTGGGACATGCCGCTGTAAATCGGTTTGACCGCGGTTACCAGCGGTTGGAGGACGGGAAAATGGACGAGTACCTGCAGCGTAGTGCTGAGTATGCCGAACTTCTCTGCGACATGGAGAAAATCCGAAGCGGCGAACAAGAACCCCGTACCCACCATGGCGATGAAAACAGCGTGGCGATGGACGTTGACCGTGCCATTGTGGTACCATCCCCCGATTCCAGCGCCAAATCTGACGGTTCGCACGATTCAGCCTCAGCAGCGCGAGCTAGCCGCCCGCCATCTGCGAGCTCAATTCGCAGTTCTGTTTCCAGTGCTTCACGTTTAGCCGCTGATTGTGTTGAACAGTGGGATAACTTAGACCACAGCGAAGAGCACCTCGTGAGTGGCTCGGATTTGGCGGTTACAGTGGACCCAGATACGGGCAGAATGAGCTCGGATTGGTATGGAGAGGAGGAATTCGAAGAGGCGCTGGAACGAATAGTTGGGCCTGAGGAAGCGGGAGAAGAAGACGAAGAATCAGAGGACGAGGAGCCGGAGAGTGAAAGTGAAGGCGAAGAATGAATTATAATGTGTACAAGACATGCCTTCGCTTCGCTCCGGCAAAAGTGCAGACTGGAACTACCATTTAGGATTCACTGAATGATAAATACGGGTTTTCAAACAATTAATTTATTCTCGCTAGCGATTAAAATTCAGGCGATAAATCGAGTTTCAGTCTAATGCGCGACCACACCCATTTCGTCAACCGACTCTGGCGGTATCCGGCATGCTCACGCCACCATTGCAACACGCTGAAACGATTGGCGAGTAATTACAGAATAAATACGACTTCAGGGAAACAAATGAAAGATATGCCTTTGGAAAGGGTCAGAAACTCGAACTGTCACAAAATCTTCTGTTAACGTTCAGAGTGAGCGACGGGGGGATTAAATTGATGCCTACCTCGCCCCGAAATAACTGAAACTCGCTGTTCGGGTAATAGACATGCCTTGGGCCCTGAATGGAAGGCGTCACGACAGTAGGTATTCGAAGAGTCCAGAAGATCGAAATGGTATTGAGCTTCTCGCAAGAAGCAGAGAATTCCGACCGAAATGTTGATGGTCCCGACTTTCAGACTGCGTCAGACGGCAGCAGTAGGACGGGGATTGAGTATGCCTGATCAGCGGTGTTGGAAAGCGTATCACCCTCTTTATAAAATTAAGCACCTCTGTCCGTCCGAAGCCTTTTTAATCTCCGCTGAATCTCCGCTGACGCCATCCGCCATGGCAGCCCGCCGCCCTTGATCGTGCTCTTGCTTTCCCACCGGCCCACGGGCAATCAATCATTTGGCATCTCGGCACTTGACGTCACCCTTCTAGCATACTTTGACAGACACTGCCCCGGCGTTAACCTTGACAGATCTCTCCCACCACACTGAAACAAAGGCGGCCGCGGCGAACAGGCCCCTTCTGATGCAGTGTTTACGGCTGGAAAGATGATAAATTCCCGGAGCAATATTGATGGAAAACAGTTTGAGGTCGAGCCGACAATAAAAATTTCAGCAGATGTAGCTTTTTCAAGTAGGCAGACAATTTTTTTTTTGCTCCCATTGTTTGTAATAAAATAAATCTTGGTGAATAAATTGCATGGAAGGGGATGGGAGGCCGCGAAGCGGCCGACCAGCCCCTTGTAATACAAATAAAATATCACCCCTCGCGTAGTGTATAGGTTGCGGGACCTAGAAAGATCTAATCAGCATAGTGCGACTTGAAGAGACGGGTCAAAAATTGAATGCAAAAGCTCGTGGCACACTGTTAAAGGGGAGGAGATGTTGAAAAAAACATAAACGTGGATCAGAGAGTAACAACCGGCAAAAGCGTACCAAAAAGGTGGGGGCTGCCAGGAGCTCGGGAAATTTTTGCGAACGGTGACCAACACATGGGTTGATGATGGGATGAGGCCGGGGCGGTACAAAAAATGAAACTGATGAGTGTAAGTTCGTTAGCCCATGTACCTGCATAAGGAATGAATCGTACCTAGAGGCTAAAAGACGAAAGAGTGGTAATCAGCTAGAGAATAACGAGGTGAGATAAAAATCTGGAGGTCTGAAAGTCGAGGTGACTCGCCGGGACCGGTAGATCACGAGAAGAGAACTGCGGGTGTCAGCGAGAAAGCCAGTGGAAAGGTAGCGTAGGAATTTCAAGAACATGACGTCGGGGATGTACAATGGACTGGGGCAAGACAGACAGCGGCCGCAGAGAGCGGAGCGCCAGGCAGCGCGAGATGAAAGAGATCTTTGGAATACCATGTGGTGGAAAGAAAGCTGCGATGGAGGCGGCGGCTTTTGAACAGAGTATCGTCAGGGGTCATAAACGACTCGATTTGTTGGCGTAGATCACGAATCTTGCCAGCCTCTGAAGCTTGACGAGTCTTGCGTATCAAGCTCGGATGGTCTTGATAGATATTTGAGGCGTCAGTCTCGCCGCATTAGAGGTGTCAAGTCGAGAACTTGAAGGTTCGAGCCTTGAGGGAGAGTTACCATTGACATGGTTGCGGTGCTTGGGTACGCCTCGATGTTCGCCGGATCTTGATGGCCCCGATATAGAGAACGAATGGCCTTAAAATACGTCCGCATTGAAGAAGTATCTGCGGGCTTGCTGGAGGCACCGAATGACCATGGAATGCGATTGAGGACAGAGATCCTGGGGGTGCATTGATGGGGAGAGGAGGAAAGGAAGGAGCGAAGGGAGCATAGACGGACACCTTCTTTTCAGTGGGTCTTGAGCGCTCGAGAACGTGCGTCATGTTCGCCCAGAATGGAATAGCTCGGGAGAGTGGAGCCGGCCAGAGCTAAATAATGATTGAGGGTGTCGTCTGAGAATGGATATGAGAAAACCGGCCAAATCGAGTAGGCCAAAGCTGGAGCGAGGCTGAGGGATGAGAAACAAATGGCGAATTGAGGTGATGAATCGGCTTAATACCACGAGGTATGTGCATACAAAAGCGTGGAGCCCGGCACAATGGAATGAGGGAAGGGATGGGAAGAAAGGTGCAAAAAACAGAGGCGGACAAACATGCACAGTGTAAGGGAGGACATGATGAGGGCATTCAAGACAGAGAGATTACGCATGAACCCTTTCCTTTTGTACAGAAATTAAGTGGTTGTCGGACCGGATAAGTCGGAAATTACGTGTGGAGCGTCCAAATCCCTGGACCGAAGCTAATTTCTGACGTACTTTTTAGCTTGCAGATCTGAGAAATGAAAGCCGAAATGGGATGGACGTACGGGAGCTGCCGGACGGAGAATGGGAGAGAAAAAATACGCCGCACGAGTAATTTGATGCACAGGTCCGTTGGCTAACCTAATCTTTGGGGCTTCAACGACCTTGGGCGCCTAGTGAGTACAAAGAGGGTAAATGAAACGTCGGGAATTTGCGAGCGCTTGTGGGCAGGCGAAATAAATAGAAAATGGTGCTAGTCGCAAAGGGGTATTGTCGGAACAGTGCAAACATGTACAATCTGATTCAGGGGATCTCTTGAATATACGAAGTATGTACCAAACAATATTTTATTCTACTCCTGCTCTTTTCCCCGCCTGCGGGATGTCCGATATGCGGGTCTATATGACTCGCTCACCTGGGCTGCGCGTTCCAGCGGCTTTCGTACACCTCTCCTCTCCTAGCGAGCACCCGCTCCGGTTGTCGTGTATTAGTAACCTCGTCCAAGACGGGTTTTCTGCGTTTGGATGGGGGAGGTATCGGCGATGATCATGCGTGTTCCTCCACCTGCTCGTCAGTACTCGCGTCTTCTTCGCTTTGTTCTTCTTCTGCGTCTGACTCCGACTCGTATACACCCTTCTTGGCCTGCCGAGCAGCACGCTGCTTTGCGTTCTTCCTCAGCCGTGCCTCCTCTCGTTGTGCTTTGACAGTGTGTTGAATATCCTGAATGAGAGAGTAGAGCTTGGCGGCGTATCCATCGGAGAACGGCCACTATGGCAGAAGGATTGGGAGATTTGCGAATGAATGGAGAGCTAAAAGCTTGTCGAGAACAGATTGGACGATGGATTTAGGGAAAAAGGAAGATTTCCATCAGGAAAAAGTCCTGTGGCCGTAGTCGCCCAGTTAATTACGTAGGTATACGTAGCTGTGATAGGTGGTATAGCTTGGCAGGGTGTTATGTAGCGGCTATAGTCAATGTAGTTCTCTGCAAGAAATATGTAGGATAACATAGTTTGAAGGGACAACTATGTTGTGCTACATAGGGTATGGCTGCTATGCCACTACACTCACACAATCCTGTAGTTCCCAAGACGCGATGAGATCGGCCAGATAAATTGTCAGACTTGATCACCTTGGGCACTAAAGAGGAAACATGTTTACACTGGATGATTTGGAACGTAGACAGTCAGCTGCAAGGATTTGGCGTGAGGAGGGATTGGAAGAGAAGTCGAATGTTTTTTTAAGTCCGTTGCCGAGAGTTGCTGTAAACATCGGCGTTTTAAGTTACCGATCATCACGTGGTGGTGGTTGGTGTCTGTATTCGGAAGACCAGACAACACATGTCAACAACTCTCCTTCCTTTCCCCCAATGTCGTCCTCGCGTTGCCCCTCACATTTCTCTCTTGTGCAGCCGATTTGTAGCTTTCAGCGCCAGCCATGCTCTCCACATGCCCACGGTAGGTTGCCCGCAAGCTTTGCAGCCTTCTGCGAATGATTCACAGACCTTCTGTTTGGGGCAGCTGGCCTTGAATATCGACAGCGATGATCAGCACGGTATGTGATCTTCTTCGAATATGTAGCCTACGCTAACCATTTTCAAGTCTTGATATGATATGAGAGCTGTTGATTCTATCGTCTCCTGAGACAGCCACGCATGCGCACAATTTTGATGGACTGTGAGGAGCGGGACTGAAGCGTGCCAGGGACAGTGCGTACGAGGAGTTTGGTGAACGGTTGCCGTTGAGGTCGATGATTGCTAAGCTGGTGCGTACTTTCGGTTCTTTCTTGCCGGCCACTGTTGACCATAGCTACATCACTAATCTAGGTCCTCACTTCCGTGGCGAACCCAAGACCAAGTTCAAGCCCCTTGCGGCGGTACTTCACTAATCGCCGTGACGAGGGAATCACTCACTCGGAATTCTTCAATCTGTTTCTGCTCGGGGCCCGGCTGGATTCCTAGTTGTGGTACGCCCTTCGTTTACATTCACTGCACTCAACTGATACAATGCCAGGGCGACAACACCATGGATTAATATGCCACGGGGATCCGGACTGATGTCCCCTTCACCGCCAACGAGTACTGGATGCACAATGTTGGCCGGTACGCAGTCGGTCCATTAACACAGCGCTATGTTTCTGACCCATCCCAGCAGCCATCATTCCGGGGCGCAGCCTCTCTGGCCCACCAAAGTAGCCTTCGATGCTGCCCTCAAAGAGTGTGAGGAAGATTCTGAAACTGAGCAACGGGAGTCTGATAAGGAATAGTTTGTAGTAGCCATCCAATAATATTCGTTTTTTCTATGTATTTTTTTTCCGCCATTTGGACCCAACAATCAATTGGACCGATTTCCCTGTAGTACTACATTGCACTATGTAGCCCTATAACTCTACAGTGATCCGAAACTATGTAGATCGCACTTGTAACTACAGCGCACTACATAGTGATACAGATCTGATGCGGCGTGCTACAGCGCGCTACAGATCTGATGCGGTGTGCTACAGCGCGCTATATAATGGGGGGTTGTCGACAGCACTACACAAACTATCCCTGCTACATAGGACTACATATGCAGCGGGATTTTTCCTGATGTCGGTCTGTTTTGATGTTTTGCGTGTTTACGTTCTGCCCGGCGGACAGACTCGCCGAAATCCACAAGCACCGATTCGGCTTCCTCCCGCTCTTTCTTCGTCAGTTTGAGTTTTTTATTGCTGAACCTTTAGGTTTGGCTACCAGGAGTAGATGGATTTCGGCCAGTTTTGCTACATGCACAAACAACGATTGGTCATTGAATATTAGTCAAGTCAATAAGAGGCATTTTTGGCAACAGGTTGATTATTTTATGTTCTGGAATTCAAAGATATATACAGTCTGAAACACCGCTGCCTTTTGGCATTGTATTTCACCGCTGCACTGAGACTCTGAGAGTTAACTTGTGAGGTCTTGAACAACACGGAACATCGCTGCCAAGACTTGAGTGCAAGCCCATCTGGCACATTGACAGATCCGTGATACGCCGGTTTCCATGGTGCGTGATTCGGACACAGTACGTACGAAAGAAAATTTCCTTTGCTTCTAACCACCATGTCCGTTCCTGCTACATTCTGCAATGTGGCCGTGTCCACCGCATTCAACAGCAATGCCGCGACTTCGTGTATCTCTCTGGCTTGGATCTTGAATGCTGGACTGTGCACTTGTGACTCGCGGGTTTCTGGTCTTCTAAACCTTCCCAGCGACAACGGCGTCATTTCGATGACCATGGATAGTATCCCGGTGGCTGCTTCTCTGTCTCATGATCTTGTCCTCGGCATGGACTGGTTCCAGTTTGTGCACGCCGCGGCTCCTCAAATCATTGTTCACTTGAATTCTGGCTCACTGGATGTTCGACACCCCCTACCATCAAGATTGGGGGCAAACTCTGAAACTGTTCTGTCAATAGGTGCGACTCCCACTTTTAATTGACTTTATCTATCGAGTACTAATTTAATCTGAGGCTCCTCATCTGTTACGCCACTCTTTCGGGGAGAGATGGGTGCAGACCCTTCCGCCTCCTCATCGCATCTAGCGAGAGCTCACCCGTCCTCATCGACACCCCGTACGCGAGGTGTCGATGCGGTAGCTGCTTGTGCGCTTGCGGCGACCTCTCGTACGCGAGATGTCACGCCCCGTACGCGGGGCGTTCCAGACTTAAATGATAATATCAGTTTGAATGATGAACCTATGTCCTCCCAATTGAACGATTCATTTGTCCGTTTGGTTGAGTCCGAAAAGAACAAGGTTGTAAAGTTTCTTGCTGTTGAGAAGCGGGTTCCTGTTGCTGTATTAAGGAAGATGGCTCCATATCACCAGGGTTTGCGTGCGCGGATGTCAAGTGAGAAACGGAAAAGTGCCGATGCTCTCAGGGCGGATTTTGCTGTGCATCAGTGTACAAACGCGTGTCTTGTGCTGAAATTTGAAGCCATGTCAGCCGGTTTATGTCCTGAGATCATGCTTTCACTCACGGAACTTCAAGAGTGTGCATTGATTCTTGGTCTTCGGTCCGGGCCTCAGAAAAGGAAAACTGCTGGTGTGTCTGAAGGTCCTCGTAAGCGTTCTCGTTTGTCTTCAGAGGCGTCTGTGCATAGTGCCTTCCCGATTATATTAAACCAGGACGAAAAGGATCAAATCGCTAGTGAATTCCGTGAAAACACCAATAATGCTTCAATGAAACGTTACGAATGTTCGTTCTGCGGTAAATTTGAGCTCGTTGCCGATCTGAAGATTGTATCAGTCACAGATCTTGACACTTCGCTTCTCGATAGAGCAGTTGCCCAACTCCGTGCTGTGTGTTGCCAACCTCAACTGGAAACATTCAACACCTCATCTCTCGTAGACACATCCTACGTGCTTTGCCATCTTTGCAATTTAGCTGTGACTAAAAATAAGTTTTGTTCAATTCCTCTGCGCAGTTACGCAAATGGTCTTTGGATTGGCAAAGTTCCACAAGAGCTTCTCGACTTGACATTCTTGGAGGAGCAATGCATTGCACGAGCCCGAGCAACAAAATGCATGTACAAACTTTCCCTCGGACCCTCCGGCCAGTTTGCGGCTCGCGGGAATGTCTGCATTTTACCTCAGGATTCAACCTCATTTCTCGATGCCATGCCTGCCCCTCTGTCCCAACTCCGGGATGAGATTTGTGTTATTCTTGTTGGTTCGCCTGATACGGAAGTCACCCATGACATGCTCAGAAAATCACCATTACTTGTGCGCCGCGACAAGGTTAGAAGGGCCTTATTCTGGTTGATTGACCATAACCCTCTGTACAGTGATCTCAGTAACGATACAGTTACTGAAAATCTAGAAGAGTACCCGGAGTTTGATTGCCCAATTGCTACTCAGGATTTTTTGCGCACCAACTCGGCAAACAACCAGGGATCATCGTATACATCCTACTCTGACCAGGCGAATGCGGAATTATTTGAAGCGTCCGGCTCATTCGAACTTACTTCTACAACGCTCGTGGATGCAGACAATATTGACACAACTTACAGACAGAGAAAGCTAGCAGCTCTTCGACTATTGAAGAAAAATGACGCTGGATTTGTCAAGTTTCCCTCAGGAAATGTGCCGTTGTCAACTTCGAAAAATCCTCGCGTGTTTGGATGGTTGTGGCCCACTCTTTTCCCTTATGGTGTTGGAATGATAGACAATAATATTGTCAGAATTTCGCCGGATTTTGGCTTCCGTGAGGTTGATACCCTAACACATGTCCAACATTTCCTGAATATTGCAGATCGTCGGTTTCAGGTCCACAAATCATTCATTTTTGTCATGAACAATATCATGCAGCGGCGCCAGTCTTCCTTTGAATGTCGTCTTGCTACCAATAGGTCGTGGTTTCCGCTTGTGAAGGAGCTCCTCGAGAAAATTGACCCACAATCCATGGACAGCTACCAATCCAAGCTTGAGAAAAACTCATTCGCAAAGCCAGAGAGTGAAGGGGAGAAATCTGCTGCGAAGTTGATGAAGTACTTGAGTTATGTGTCCGATCATATCCCTGGTTCCGTTGGAGACGTGAACAGCATGAAGCAGCAGCTTCACAGTGAAATAATATGTGATGGTTTACCTCATTTCTTCGCAACGGTGAATCCAGCTGACTCTCACAACCCTATTGCGCAGCTTCTCGCAGGAAGAGAAATTGATCTCGATCAGATTTTCGATTCAGTCGGTCCTCCGAACAAAGAATCCAGTACTCGAGCAAAACTTTTGGCTGACAATCCAGTGGCCGGAGCTCAATTTTTTCATCTGATGATAACCGCCTTCTTAGACATAATCCTGGGAGCAAAACGAGCCTCGAAAATCGGAATCCTTGGTAAAGTGAAAGGGTGGTATGCTGTTGTTGAAGCGCAGGTACGAGGTTCACTACATCTTCATATTGTGATTTGGATTGAGGGAGCGCCCGCTTCTCCTTTGGATATGAAGGAAAGAATGAATTCAGATCCCGAATTCAAGCAGAAACTCGCAGCCTGGTATGACGACTTGATTTGCCAGAGTTTTCCGAAGAACACGGTTCCGTACATTCCGGCTGAGGGTGGTCCTAAACAACTTCCGGTTTTAAGCCGTCCCGTAGATCCCAACTCGGAAGATTATGCACAGAGAAGAAGTCAACTTCACCGAGATTTGTGCGAGAATACAGGTTTGGTTCATGAGCATAATGCGACCTGCTTCAAACATATTCCCCGCCGCATTCACTCCCTGATTGATCCGGATAATGACTGTAGATTTGAACTGCCTCGACCGCTGGTATCTGAAACACATTTTGACGAAGACGGAGATCTGGTAATCAGGTGTGAAAACGGTAATTTAAACGGCCACAATCCGACGTGGACACTTTGCCTAGGGTGCAACACGGACTTGAAACAAACCGCGTCCGGTCCCGTTGCAATGGCCATGGTTGAATATATGTGCAATTATACTACCAAGTTACAAGTAGATACGTCCATGGTTTTTTCTGCCCTCTGTGCATTTATCAAAGCGTTGCAAGACAGTCCTCCCAAAGATATTGACGGAGCGATAGACAAGTCTGAAATGAGTCGGTTAATGATGGTCAAGGCGACAAATAAACTTGTTGGCAAACGTGAACTCACCGGCCAACAGACAGCTAGTCATTTACTGGGGCGAAAGAATCGATATACATCTGATGCATACCAAGAGTACTGGTGGTCTTCGCTGTTAAGAGATATTGCACGAGATATTTTCGTTGAAGTACCAAGTCAACGCGGAGAAACTGATCTTGATGAGGAGGAAAACGACGCGTCAAATCAGTTGACCATTCCAGAAGACGAAGATGATACGTTGATTGTTCTATCTCCCGCAACGCTTGACACGGATCCCAATCTCGAGACCAGTGAAACAGGTCCAACCGAGAAGAAATACTCCAAGCTGTTTGATGATATGTTCTACCGCCCACCCGAGCTTGAGAGCATGTGCCTCTGGGATCTTTTCAGGAACTACGTGAAGGAGAGAAAATCAAAGTCCAAAACTCACCGAAACACGTATCTGAATTTCAAACCTGGACATTCGCAACACACCACCCACTGCTTGAAAAAATTGGAAAATCCGGTCATACCTGTGCTCATGGGTTATCGCATTCCTCGAGGTGATTCAGAGGAGGACAAATTCAAATATGCAGTGGTTATCCTCGCTTTATTTCAACCCTGGTCCACGGTCAAATTGTCACCGCTGAAATCTCCGGATACCGCCTGGCCTGACGCGTTTCATAAGTTGCAAAGTTCAATGTCGCAGGAACACGTCAGGGTAACACTAAATATGCAGCTGTTATATCAAACTCGGGATGCCAAGTTTGATTTTTCAGCAAAGCGTGGCAAAAGACTTGCTGAACTAATGAGGAAAGCAAAGAATTCTGGAATTGATGTCGATGAAGAAAGTGATGAGCTTTTCGACCCTGCGTGGGAGAACGCAATGCAAGAGGTTGTTGATCCCGAAGAATTGGATGGTGCCGTCGCCATTCTTGCGAAAAATACCAGGGCTACTCGGGATGCAGATAATATCGTGACCGCGGCAAAGAACAGCGGGTTTTATTCCGTGAAATCTCGTAGTGACGGTGAGGAGGTGCACACACTTTTTCAAGGACAAACCAGACTGGGCGACAGGGATGATCTACTGAGTGCGAACATTGCCGGAAAAATCTATTAAAGGAGAAAGATTCACTCGTTAAACGTCGACTGAAGGCAGCGGAAAATAGCGCAGAGCACAACACTCACCTTCGTCAACCATCCCAAAGGATTCCACACGCTCTCTGTACAATGTTGAAGGACGAAGCAGAACAGGCACGGAAACGGCACGCAAGATTGCGCAATATTTCCGGTTCAGTTACATCGTGGACGTCTTTACATCCATATCAGCAGTTGTGCTTTGCTCTTGTCATCAAGCATACCTTGAACGATGAACAAACACGAGCTTTTCTTCTGTTAGCGGACAAAATTGGCCAAGAGTGGGAAGGGGGACAGAGAGAATTACCAATGACGTTGCTGTGTACGGGACCCGGAGGGACTGGTAAATCAGTGATCTTTAAAGCGTGGAGAGAATTTTACGATATTACGGGTCACCCGGAGCGTTTACGGCTGACCGCACCCACCGGTGTTGTGGCAAGTGACATTGGCGGCTGTACAATTCACGCAGAGGCAAGCTTGCGGGTCGCACCTGCCAAGATGAAGTCAAGTCCAAGTCTACGAACTGCTCTAGAGGAACGTATCTCACCGCTCGAGACATTGGTACTGGATGAGGTTTATTTTCTGGGTGCAAAGGACTTAGCTCGAGTCTCCGAGTATCTCTCATTGGGGAAGGGTATTAGTGACGAATTGTTTGGCGGGTTAAATTGGGCAACTTGCGGTGATCCATGCCAACTACCTCCACCCCAGGGGAGCTCTCTATTCAGTCATGAGTTGGTTCAATGCCATGCTAACAATAATCTGAATGACTTGCATGAGGGAATTAGACAAGAGGTGAAAGGCATTCAGATTTGGCACCAAGTCGAACACGTCGTCGTTTTAGAAGAGATCATGCGCCAAAAAGACGACCCACTACTGATCAGCGTACTGAAAAGGTTGCGGAAAGGAGTATGCACAGCCCAAGACAAAGAACTTCTAGACAAGTATGTGTTGTCAAGTGCAGAATGCAGTTCAGCAACTCGAAATCTCACCGATGTCCAGAGATGGATCAGTGAACCCGAAACAGCGTGTCCCCTCATCGTGTACACAAATGCCGCACGAGATTGTCATAATGACAAAATGGCGGAGACCTTCGCAACTGCGACTGGTCAAGGATGCCATATTTACCATGCAAAGGACACCAGGGGGCGGGGGCGTAAACGCCAGCAGCTCACGGGTTTGGCAGCAGAGGCGGCTTGGGCTATTCCGGTCAAAGAGGCAAACGACCTGGGTGGGAAGGTAAGGGTCTCAGACGGCAGGATCATCACTGTATCACTCACCAAATTTACTCAGGTGCCTTATTTGCCTGGAATGCCGGTATTTTGCACCGAAAACATCGCAACAGAGTTGGGGATTTCTAACGGCAGTCCCGGAACTCTGGTCTCCATCGTATATGAGGAGACGGAGGGTCACCGTTATGCTATTTCTGCGGAGGTCGACTTTAAAGCATACAAGAACAGTCAAGCTGACGCACCTCATCCACACCGAGTCGTACTCAAACCAATCACCAAAACGATTCACTTCTCCCTCCCCAACTCCGACAAAACCTACAGCGCGACGCGTTCCCAGCTCCCTCTGATCCCTGCATTCGCATTCACTTCACATAACGCCCAGGGTCGCTCAATGGACGTCTGCTGCATCGACCTCGCCAGTTGCCCAACAATCCAAAGTGCATATGTCATGCTCTCCCGGGTGCGGTCACTCCACGGCCTATGCATTCTTCGCCCTTTTCAACTGCGCCACATTCGGAATCACATATCCGAGGAGCTGCGAAATGAACTGAAACGCACCGAGCTCAAGGCCGAAATTACGAAGGCTTACTCACGCGAGAGGCTTTCATGGTTCTATAGCTTGGTCCCAGAGGGACAGATCATGCTCCTTACCCAGGAAGACGTCGAGCTTGACAAGTTTGATTTCAGCATGGCCATGATGACGGATTGACAGGTCTGGTAATCGTGCTAATTTACATGTCGACCTACTGACCGTTATGTTAGTAGTTCTTTCTCAATCTGCGACTCGACATGACTCAGAGTCAATACGCACCTCAAGACGCGTGCCTGGTCTGACCGTTACGCCATCGAAATCCTGTACCTTCATTCCTCACATGGTCCCACGAATGCCAGCCCTCACTTCTGGAACGCACGTCCATCGCCTGTTACTGCAGCGGCAGATAGCGTACGCCATGCTGTCCACAGCCTACTACCAAAGGCGAAATACTCACCGGGAAATCCACTGACAATTCATCTATCATACCCGTCCCCTCCCTCTGGCCCTACCGGTCCTTTCTTCTTCTATACCCACCGCCTCGATAGTCTCGATAGTTGTTCTCAATTGTTAGCCTCGTCGTTATATATTTGCTCTGTGTTGAGCCCCGTCCGAGTGATCCGTCCTGTAGGCATGCAATAGACACGAAGTTTTGAATGACCACAGGGGAATCAAGCAGGTTGAACAGAGAGGAAGAGGATACGCGCGGAGCGACATGGTGGTCAAGGATCAGCCTGGTTTAGTCACGGCTTGTCACGCTGTTCGTTCAACACATGTCCGAGGCCAGACAAAGCTTTTCTTGGGCGGAGTATCAGCAAATTTGTATGTAGGAGGTTCATTGAGTGGATTAATATATGGCTGCTCAGATAGTAAAAAATTAAGGCCCCCATGTTTTATGAATATTTTTCTGTTGCCTAGCCGGATCACGCCTTCCGTTTTGGGGGCTGAGATTATCTGGTGCCTCTATCTAAGCGCCCTTGGCGCCTATTCCTTCAATGATCAATTAAGCTTGAGATGGCCCTAAAGGTTCAGCTACCGCCTCAGAGAGGCCTAATCCAAGTCATCCATGGATGAGACGATATTAGTGGATGAGGGCCCCCTTTGATCCACACCATCACCATGGTCGGATTTCCCACGCCGCTGGGAGGGGTGTGCCGCCAAGATAGACGATGAAGGCGACGCCTACTGGTCGCCGGAGTTTACCGTGGCCGCTCAGACATCGTTCACCCCCAGTACGACGTTTACCACGACGTCGGGCGCCACGCCGCCCAAGCCGGAGATGGTCCCATCTCGCCACAAACGAATAGCGTAGTTTACTCCCTTGTAACGACCTCAAGCACCTTGAGTCCCTCACACCAATATTCCGCCCGACCTCTGCCCCCGACGACTACGAAGGCCAGGCACCTGGCACCGCGTCCTCCCCGCCACTCCCACTCGAGCTCTTTGTGCGAACGCCGGAACTCGAGCTCTTTGTGCAATTTCGGATGCCGCGGGATGGGGCATGACGTAGAACGGCGATCTCCGCCCGAACGCCCTGCGGACTCCCACGTCACGCCAACCGAGACAGCACGTTCTCGCAACGTGTGTAGTTTTCTCCCACCGCCCCACTTCTTCCTCGTCCATCGTCGTCGACGCCCACCCTCGAGGGGTTGCAACAAGCAAAGCGCACAAAGCCATCCCCCATGGGCGCAAGTCGCCGGAAAGCCTCTCTTTGTGAATAAGAGACATACGTAACCGACTAGGCAGATCGCGCTCATTGTGAAGAAAGTCAAAGACTTCCTATCGATTCCTTTTCTCCGGAATTACCAGCCTCGCGCCCAATGCCCTTCATACAATCAACCCGACGGCGCCTAGGCAATCGCAGCATCTCGCAATGGACTATATTTCCTCCGTCTCTTTGTTCCTACGTTTCTTTGTCTCTACTTGCTTAAATAGCGGCGTGGAGGTACGCATTCCTCACCCCTCACAATCCAACCCTCGTATTCAATCGTATTCCCAGAATTCCAGCCGCTCCAAATGGTTACTACTCGCAACAGCAGTGCCCGTTCTTCCTCCCCCACCCCGTCTGAGAACTCGGACATGTACTACAACGACTTCGATCGCGCCAGTCCCTCGCCCGCACCCTCGCAGACCGCTGACGCTTTCGGCTGGGAGAGCGACAACGAGACTCCTGTACCTCACGACCACCAGGACACTTCCCCCACGCCCCAGAGGGCTCGCACCTCATCCCCAGCGAAAACCCCATATGCCGAGGTCTGCTTGGAACTGCTACCATCTGCTGACCCAAAACCTAACAGATGTGAGCAGATGCAAGCAGAAAAATGAGCCTATAGCAGATTACATTTTCATCCTATTCTGCTCGCGTCTGCACGTCTCTGCTCATTTCTACCTAACTCTGCTCAAATGTGCTTAAATATGCTCTGCTATTTGGTATTCCATTTGATTTGAGAATCCATATTATTAAATTGTTCAGCTACATAATACTACAAGAATACAAGATTGTACTATGTATCCAACACTTTCAACGCGCCGGCAAGAGCCTCGAAACAGGTCTAAATGGGAAAGGAGTAAGCATAGGACAATAAATGCAGTACTTGAGAAAGACTTACGATGATAGGTCGTTTGAAAAGAACTGGCACACGAGCTAGCGAACATAATTAGGCAACACTGTCATATGAAGGAACCCTGTGCTCAACTGCGGGCCTACGACGGATCGGACTTTGAGACGCACCAACGAAACATCAAACATCGATGACTGCCAAAAATCTGTTAGAAGAAACAAGTGTATGCGAAAAGACTCGTACGAGGGGCTGCATGGGATGGGCGATGTTTTGTAGCGGCAGGGGCCATGGGAGATAGTTGCGGGCGGCGCATACGCACTACAACTTCGGTTTACATCACGCATATTAATCGTATAAAAATAACACACACCGTGAAGACACGAGAGAGTCCCATAACATCTACAATGATATCAGCTCTAAGATCTACGGAACGCGGACTGGAAAGGAGAGACGACATCGTAGAGAAACAGAAAAGGATGGTGCTCACTTGAGGAAGATGGATACTCTTTCCGTCGCGTCCTAGAGCAAGTAAACACAATGTCAGATCGTGGCAGGAAGAAAGGGCACCGGATCGATACAGACGGAGTCGGAGGGTAGAGAGCGAGCACAACATAGGGCTCGGGAGAAGGGACAACAGCAGGGGGGAGGGAAAAGAGAGGAGACGAATCGTAGAAAACTGAGTGGTACGTACCGTACATTGGGTCCATTCATTTTCCATACACGACCTCAACGTCTCTGAGAACGTCATAGGACATTCAGTGAACATTTCAGGAGGTCTCACGACAAAGAAATGGCGACTTACTCGCCGAGATGTTCCTTATCGATGGCTAATCGATCGAGGTCTGTTAGAGCCAAAACTGAGTGGCAGTAGCCTCAAATGGTCCTCAAGTGGAAAAGGAGGTGTACCAGACCGCTGGAGATAGAGATGTGCTCGTAGACGAGCAGTACGGGGGCGGCGGGGGTTGGACGGTGGTGGTCGAAAGCAAGAAAGCTGGTCACGGTGTGACGAGTGACTCAGACAAAATGTGGACAACCTCGCGCACGGTCAACCTCAGAGCGCAAAATGTCGAAGTCATCCGTTGCGATCTGCGGAGAGACGAACGACTGCTCGGAGCCGCTAAGTCTGAACATTACATCAAGATCAACAGATCCCAGCACATTCCAGCAGAATAGAACCAAACTCAGCAGATGGACGCAGAACGTGGCAGATCTAAGCAGACGGGGTTTTCACTGGGCCTCATCCCCCGTGTCGGTAGTGGAGATCTCCCCTGAGGAGTTCCCCAAGCTCCCAGCTCAAGCCCCCGCCGCGGCGACAAAGCCCCGCACCACCAAGGCCGCGAAGGCGAAGAAGGGCAAAGGGAAAGCCAAGGAAACAGAGCCCGGTGAGTAACGCTCCGCCCCATTTACGCACGAACTCACGCGTCCCGAAACCGCAGCTGATACCATCGCGCACAATAGTGACGGACGGAGCACGACAACGCGACCGCCGGTGCTTCATCATCACGCCGCCCCGCCGCCCCCGCCGGGTCTCCGTCCAAGCGCCAGCGCGCGAACACCGCAGGAGATGCAGCTCCTGCCCCAGTCGCCCCCGCCATCGCCGCCGCTGCTCCCCCGTACAACATCTTCCTTGCGCCGGTCACCACATCCCCCGTCGCACTCGTATCCGTGGCTGTTGCCTCAGCCCCCGCTCCCGCCATCCAACCCACCGCGGCGGCGAATGTCATGCCAGCCGCTGCAGCCGTCGTGCCCGCCCTCGCTCCCACCGCCGCAGCGGTGGCCGTTCCCAATCTCGCCCAAGCCGCTGCCCTGCCTGCCCCCGCTCCCTTGCCGGCCCAGCCCCCCGTCGTCGCCGCCCTGCCCCCCTTGTGGCTGACGGCGGACGGAAACCCGCCCCGTGGCTCGTATACTCCCACCCCCGCTGGCGGTTTTCCCACTATCGTCTACTCGCCGGAGCTGCTGCGCCAGGGCATCCCCCCCGAGCTCGCGAACATGTACGACCAGGTACCTTTCCCCAAGATCTTCCTGGCTGTCAGCGGCGGCAACGGCGCTGTCATGAAGACCCACGGCCTCATCCGAGAAGCCATTGGAAATTACATCAACATCGATGCGACCGAGTTCACTCTTGGCACCCCGCCCACCGCCGCGAATGGCACCAGCCCAGCCCTCTGGCTCGCCGCTGATATACCGGGCCAACTATCGCAGGCCATCCTCGACTCGCGTATTCTCGCCTCCACCGCCATCACTATATACGCCCTCCCCTACGTCATGCCCATCAGTGGCTTCATAGGTGTCCTCGCCGGCTTCACGCTCCCTAACACCATCGCCGGGGCACACGCCGCACGCGACCTCATCCGCACCGCGATGGGGAAGAACAACGAGATCTGCCAGTTCGTACAGAGTCACCGAGAGGTCTACGGCCCTGCCGTCTTTGCCGAACAAGCGTGGAACATCTTCAGCAACTCTGTCGTCGTCCGAGGTATCGCCCTCCTTGTCAACGACACCAGCACCGTCGCGTGGCGCCTCCACGTTAACCCCCCGACCAACAATAACGCAATGTGGGGCCAGCTCTGCCGCCTTTTCGGCAAGCTCCAGATCATGACTGCCCTCCATGGCAACGCCCGCCTCCAGCGCGCGTTCCGATGCCGCATCTGCCCCGGCATCGACCACCCCACTCCCCTCTGCCCGCTCCCCGAACTCCCCGGCTGGCTCGGCCCGACCCCCGCCACCATCGCCACGCTCGAGGACGCGAGTCGTGCCGCAGCCACCAAGGCGCGGGAGATGATGTGCGCCACCACCTTCGACGCCAGCGGCTCAAACTCCCGCGCTGGCAACGGGCGCGATCGCGGCGGTTCCAACGCCAAGGCTCGCGGAGGCGGGAAAGGGAAGAGAGGAGAATATAAGGGGAAAGGGAAGCAGCGCGAGCGCGATGACTACCTTTGAACCATGCGCCATCCCTCATACACAATAGATGCCATTACATGAATACTGTTACCACACGATTCGTACGATATCCCGATGTACCCTTTCCGCAACAAATATATGTGTTCCCTTTAAAAATCAGTGCGACCTAAGTTTACTTATCCAAGATGAGGAGGGGGGCCTTCGACATAGTATGAGCATCAACGGTCCTCGAGTGCACGCTCACCCGCCACACGTCGCCCTAAGCGACGATGCCAAACAAGCCAAACAAGCTCTACCAAAAAAGAAAAACTCTCTTAAAAACTATGACAGCACAACAGTACAACACCAGACGCAGCGCCATGGACCCTCCTGGAACACGGGAGGGTGTCGGGGAGACGGTGCATCCCCCTCGTCAGTGCCCGCAGGCTATGAGAACAAACAATGAATCCAGCGGGAGCCGGGGCAACCGGGGGCCTAGCCCCGGCTATCCTAAACGAGACCCCCCCTGTGCCAGCTCAACCGTAACTCTGGCTGGGGCAGCGACTGGCGAAGAGTGACGAAACCAAAACACGCGTGCGCATACGCGCCACAGCGGAAATGGCCGTGCCACTAGAGTTCAGGGCACGCCGTCCGAGGGCTCAGATCTGCCATCCCGCCCGCAGAGACCTGGCCGAGCAAGGGGAAACCCAAGCACAGCTGGGAATCAATCGGGAGGGACCGCACCTGGCCCTAGTGCTCCGAGCGCCGGAGCAGACACCCACACAGAGGGCGAAGCGACAAGCTCCGGGAGACGCCAACGACCACCCAGAGGCTGTCCCCGGGATGAAGATCATGTCCCCGCTTTTTTCAGCGAGAAAAGGGATAAGCAACAGGTCGGAAACCCACGCATTGGGCGTAACACAAGGGCTAGTATAAACCTAGCAGCCATAAATATTAACGGCGTGAAGGCAACGTCTCTGTCACAGGAGAGCCACAAGTGGCATGGAATCCACAACTTGATGAGGACAGAACAACTCGGCATACTGATTGTGACAGAGACGCACATGTCGGTGGCACAGGCCCTAGAGATAGAGGAGAATGAGATTATGAAGAAGCACCTGAAACTCTTTAATTACGAATACCCCGATAATCCTGCCGCCAAAGGTGTGGCTATAGTACTAAACCGAGAAATTACGAATACAGAGGAAGTGAAAATACATTATCTCATACCTGGGAAAGCGATGCTGGCCGTTATTCCATGGCACGGTGTCCAAACCTTGACAGTTCTGGCACTCTACGGTCCCACCGAATCTGATGAAGCAAAAATTGAGTACTGGAATACCCTGTGCACGCTGTGGCTTACTACCGACCTCCCTGTACCAGACGCTACGGGTGGGGACTTTAACGTCGTCTCTGATGCAGTGGACCGGTTCCCGCACCACACTGACTCCGATGCGGTGGTCACCGCATACCTACGTATACGCTTTGTACGACTACATCAGGGAAACCTCCCCCACGTATTTTCGCTCATTTTCACCGAAATTTACCAAAAATATCTTCAGTTTCTCGAGTAAGCAAAATTTACCAAAAATTTGTCTTCGGCCGGAATTTCTGGAAATTATAGTGCACTTTCCAGTAAAATGGCGGGTAGTTGTGCTCATCTTTTGTGTAAATATTTCTCAAGTTTGATGTAATATTCTTCTCAGATCGACAACAGTCAGCGAAAAAAGGCCAACCAATATTATTTGGACAACTATGTAACATTGTAACGTATTGTATATAAATAGATACGTAAGCTAAGCTGATTGAACGTGGGTAACAGGCTGTGAGCAGTAGCGCCAGCCACTATCCATAGCTAGACAGATCACTATCCATACCTAGGAGCCCACACTCTTGGGCACTCAGCAGATTGGACTGTAGAAGCAATTAGATGACGGAATAATGAGAAGTGAAGCAAGACTTATAATACCTTCGAGCTCGTTCATGACTAAAATATTTAGATAGATACTGACCGGTATCAAGACTTGAGCTGCAGCCGATCATGATCACAACTTGCATTGAAGTTCTGCCAATAAACATCTATTAGCGCTGGAGTTTGCATGGACGAGGACATAGACTTACGGAACTAGTGCAGACAACTATACAAAGTCGAAATTAATGCATGCAAATCTGGAGCGCCGAGTCGTGACTTACCGCGGATGGTACATGTACTGTATCAGCAATGGAGAGGATGACCATGCACAAGCTGACAAATGTGTCAAATGTGGACAAGGAAGTGCAATGCTGAAGGCGGGCATGCAATGACTTACGGGAAAGGGTACTTCGTAATACATACGAGCACATCGGAACTCAGGCCTCAGGAGCCGTGCCAGTTATGATGGTTCACGTCAATCAACGGCGCCTACTTTATGACAAGAGCATGAGCCTCCGATGACGGGAAGACATATTACACACCTGAGCCGTGACCGATCGACTGGGAGCAACGACCATCATCTGTCAACGACAGGGGTATCCGAGAACATAGGTAGGTATGATCGAGGTACAGCAAAGGTGCGGGGCTGCGATCGAGGCTGGGCAAGCTTGAAAGAGGAAAGAGAAGATCAGTGTAGAACAGTCATGACGGAAGACAACGCACCACAGGTGCCACTTGAGGGCTGTTGAGAATATAGAGAGAACAAGAAGACGAGGTCAGAATACGGTATGTCAAGACTGCTATGTACACGTACCGGTCACGCACACCGCGCAGGCATCTTGAAGACCAGAACTGGCAGAAGGGAGAGGGGAAAGTGCTGAGGAGACTATGGCATGAAGAATGCGTCTCAAAGAGAAGAAATGGGCGGAGGAACGAGTTAGGAAGTAAGAGGAAGAGGAGGGAAAGGAAGAGAGATGTTTACCATTGTTGTGACAGCATCAAAACAAACCTTCCTCGTGCACACGTGGACTTGGACGTAACGAGCGGCTAAATACGCGCGGTCTGCGCCCAACGTCAAAAGTGCCGTACAGTTTAGGGCCGGCCTCGGGAAGCCTTGTCGAGTCTTGGGCATTGTAAATTATAATAGCTTGGTGCTGGCAAGCTCTCTGCATGAGTAAAATGGTTTTAGGATTTGACAAATGTTATATATTTGGGCAACTTTCATCGCAATATTGGGCACTTTTCAATGAATGTTGATAATTTTTGGCAAATTTCACAAAATTTTGATGCTACAAGAAACTTTACCAAAAAATTCCCAGGGTGGTTTTCCCTGATGTATTAGACATCAAAGACGGATGGAGAAAAAATAACCCAGACACGAAGGCATACACACACACGAGTACTCGAGGGACAATGTCTCGCATAGACCGCATTCTGGTCTCCCCGAAGCTCATGAAGAACTGCCACAAGTGGGAGATCAGTGCAGCTGCAGGAAAACTCACGGACCATAGATTGGTATCCGTATGTATATCTGCACCTGGAGCACCATATATTGGCAAAGGCCGATGGGCCATGCCGCTTTTCCTCCTGTACGACAAGGAATTTATGGGCTATGCAATAGAGGAAGCATGCAAGCTCGAAGACTCGATGGAAGATACACGCACCGAGGAATCGAACACACAAACACGTTTTAAAGCTTTCAAGGACGCCGTCCTAAAATTTGCCAAGAAGCGGGCAAAGACTGCTGTAGGTGCGACGGAGAAGAAAAAGCAAGGGCTGGTGGATGAACGCGAGCTACTTCTGAACGGGCCCGAACCCGCCCCCCCACCAAGGCCCGGCCACGCACCAGCACTTTCGCCAGAACCAGATCCCCAGCACGAACCAGCTCCCCCACCAAGGCCCGAGGGTGCGCCAGCAC
Source organism: Mycena capillaripes (assembly GCA_029204075.1). Taxonomy (NCBI): domain Eukaryota; kingdom Fungi; phylum Basidiomycota; class Agaricomycetes; order Agaricales; family Mycenaceae; genus Mycena; species Mycena capillaripes. The sequence continues at coordinate 1,798,473 of JARHKZ010000021.1, forward strand.
AACCACTGGAACCAGACCCCCCACGCATTGCGGAGACGGACACCCGCGTACCCGAGGGTGCAGATACACCGCAGTGGTCACATGCTGCCCGAGACCCGAGGTTCGGGAAATCTCAAGACGAGATCGCCGAGCTGGTTGTAGCTATTGAGAATAAAATTGATGAGCTTGTTGATCGGCAACGTGAGCGGAGACGGCTGGAGACCAGAGTTCGTGGAATCACAGAATTGAACCATATAACTAAATATGCAGTGAATATTAGCAAGGAAGTCAAACCGAGAGACACTTTAAGCTGCTTACGTCGGACGGATATCACACCAGAGAGAAGTAGCCGACGGTCGTCCGAGATGGCAGAAATTGCCCGTGACTACCACAACGACATCCAGGCTGACGGACTAGACATCAGTGAACATATGCGCAATGACGCCCGAAGAGAAGCCCTAGATGCACTGCCGCCGCTGGGAATGGAAGCTGACATGAAGCAACTCTCCGAAAAACTAAACGAGGATGACGTACTGAAGGCCCTCATGGAATCCGCATCTGGCAAGGCGGCTGGCATTAATGGATATGCGACGGAATTCTGGAGAAGATTAGAATCCATCAGTAAAGAAAACAACGCGAGCGAAGGCGACGTACCTGCGAAGAAGACGTGCGACATTGTCAAAGTTCTTACATGGGTCTTTAATGACATAGAAGAGTTCGGCATGGTGGACGGCACCGAATTCTCTCTAGGCTGGATGTGCCCCCTCTAATGTTGCCGCGACTTCCGACTTCAAGCCATTCGAAGTCGAAGTCGCAGCCGACTTAAGTCGAGTCGAGCCGAGTCGATGCTGCGACTCGGGTTGACTTTCAAGTCGACTCGAGTGACTTCAAGTCGACTTGTTGCTCCGAATTCCCCCAAGGTGTCCTGAGTCGTTTACAGCACAAAACAGCACTTTCTTGAATTTTGATGGACCGTGACCTAACCGTGACCTGAAGGCGTGCCACTCGGATCACACCTGTCACGTTTCCGTGATTTTTCGTGAAACCGCTGTAAATGAAGCTAGAACCCTACAAATGCCTTGCTGTACAAAATATGCTCTGGAGTCAACTTGAGTCAACTTGAGTCGACTTGGACCTATCAAGTCGAGTCAAGTCGAGTCAAATCCGCATTCAAGTCGACTTTCGAAGTCGCGACTCGACTTTTCGAGTCGCGGCAACATTAGCCCCCTCTTTAAGAAGAAGGACAAAAGAGATATAGCAAACTACCGGCCGATCACCGTGCTAAATTCAGAGTACAAGATTTTCACAAAAGCGTTAACAAACAAGCTGAGCAGAGTGGCACCGTACCTGATACATAAAGACCAGACCGGCTTTATGAAAGGCCGTAAAATAAGCGATACAGTCTATCTCGCGATGGAGGTAGTCGAATACTCCGAGGAGGACCTACAAAACGGGGTCATTGTTGCGCTAGATCAAGAAAAGGCGTACGATAAGACAATGCATTCGTACCTTTGGGACACGCTCCGTAGACATGGCCTCCCCGACTTAT